>OZ038497.1:85652042-85859542 GCA_964036315.1 Acanthosepion esculentum | reverse complement strand
CAGTTCTCTGAGGCACTTGAGATCAAAGTTGACTTTTGCCAAGGCTCTTTCCTCAGTTCTACCCTCTTTCTGCTTTATATTAACACTCTGCTTAACAACATCCTCAGATCTGGAGTAAATATATATATATATGCAGACAATATCACAGTGTAGGGATGTATCTCTGCATATGTGGATGACCAGTGTCTGGTAGTTAATCTTTCCTCTGACCTAAATTCTCACAGCTCAATGGAGGAAAGACTGTCTTTTATAATTCAGTCCTTCCAAAACAAAGCTAGTAGTATTTCATCACCACTGAGAAGGCCCTTTCTCCAATCCTGATTAACAATGAGGCTCTATGCATCAAATACCTATTGCACCTAAAGCTGCCTCCACACCTCAGATGGAACTTGTATATTCATGTCATCATGAAAGATGGTGGAAGAATGGTTGGTTCCTTGTATTGTTCTGGAAAATACCCAACTTCTGTTTCCATTCTCTATCTTTAAGACAGACCAAACCAAGAGTGGAGTATTGCTGCCATATCTAGGCTGGTACTACCCAAACCTCACTGTCTAGTTCAAATGCATTTCTACCGCCCTGTAGATGATGAATTATTTTCCACCCTGCAAACCCTATCCCACAGTTGGTGTTACATTAGTAAGTACTTACTGATAATAATAAGGATTAAGGGTTTATACGCCTTGTTGTTTGTATTTACCTGTGGGGACCATTCCATGGGAGTTCTAATAAAGTTTAAACTGTTAATACATGTTTTCCGTTGCTTCTACTATCCAAGCAGCAGCAGCTCAGAAACCTGAGATGAATGTTACCATTGTGAATGAAATAGTTGGAATATTGGTAGCCTCTCACTACTCTATTACTAGGCTATTACTATGACACGTGTTCTAACAAGTTACATTCGTTGGTCCCACCAGCTCAGACCTTAACATCTAGGACTCGCTACGCCATGTTCACAATGGCAAATCATCCCAATTCGCTTTGTGTTTCTTTGGTAAGAAGTAACATTTACTCAGTCAACTTCTTCTCCAGAAAGAATTACTTTGTAGAATAGATTCCCACAAGGATGCTTCAGTCTCAACCTCTTCAAGTCCAGGATTAACAATTATCTAGCCTACAAATCCTAATAATATGCACTTCCTCCTTCCCCCTCCCTTAGAACAACCTTGAGTGGCCACTCATCCTTGTATTAGGTGAACTAAATTTTATTATATATATATATATATATATATATATATATATATACACACACACACACACATGGCAGGACAAAATCTCTAACCCTGATCTTTTCATCAAATGTGGTGTCGGTGGTATTGAATCCTTTCAGATGCAATCACAGTTCAGATGCGCTGGTCATGTCATCAGAATGAGTGATGATTGGGTGCCGAAAATCATTATGTATAGCCAACTTTCTCATGGTAAGCATAATATAGGCTGTTCTTGGTTACGCTTCAAGGACAAACTTAAATGCAATTTAATTGCTGCAAACATCCCTATAGAGGAGTTCAAACTCGCTGTTGAAAACCGAGCAAACTGGAGAAACACCTGCTACCGAGGTATAACTTACTTTGAAAAGAATTGTCTCAACCATCTGAGAGAATTAAGAATTAGCACTAAATCTTGGGCTAATACATCAGCCCATATGACAGTTAACCCTGCTGAATGCCCTTTGTGTGGATTTGTTTGCAAATCCTGTGCAGGATTGTTGTCTCATACGAAACCTAAACATAAAAACTGAACTGAAAGACACTCATACGTCAAAAATTACAAGAGAGTCCATCATATATATATATATATATATATATATATATATATGTGTGTGTGTGTTTTATGGAAAAGAAACTTGGAAAAGACAATATGGAAGTTTGGAGAAATATGAAGAATTCAAAAATTGTAGATGAGAACAGAATCAAAATATTGGTGACATGAATTTGAACAAAGTCTGATCAAATTCTAAAGAAAGTTACCAGAAGAGATCCTATGTTTTGAACCAACATTATTCTTTATGTGCTGTGTCCCTTCAGGACCTTGACAATCATGGTTCTCCACAATTTCCTATCCTTTTTTGCTCTTAATAAATGTTGTCTTTTTGTTATGTCTCCTAAATTTTGTTCCAAACTCCATTTACTCAAGTTCACTTGGTAGGTTGTGTTATTTTCATCTGTCCCTCTTGCCTTCAAACTATCCTGTGAGTATCAAATCTTCTAAGCTCTCTTTCCTCATATGCCCTAGAAATTTCAATTATCTCTTTCTAATGTTAAGTATAAGTGTCTTTTTTCTTTCCATTTTCTCTAAAATTTCATTATTGCTCACATGTTCAGTCCATGGTATTTTCCACATCCTTCTGTAGAACCACATTTCTGTTGCTTCAAGTCTCTTCTTCATCTGTGTGGAGATTGTCCATAACTGACTATATAGGAGGAGTGATATTACATAACAGTTAAGGATTCTTTTCTTTGTTTCTAGTGAAATTTTGTTCTTTCTTAATACTTTGCTTAATTTTTGGAAGGCATCTTTCACTATCTCAATGTATGTTTGTAGCACTTTCCTTTCTCTATTAAAACACTTCTCAAATAATTAAATTGTTGTACTTGTTATCCAATTTGTAATTTGCATGTTTTTTTATTTTTATTTATTTATTTCTTTTTTTTTTGCTAATAACCATGCATTCTATCTTTTTGCAGTTGATGTTTAGTCCTTTCTTCTTGCTTTCCTAAACTAATTTCTGTAGGAATTCTTGTAGTTTCCTTTCTATGTCTGCTATCAACACTGTGTCATCTGCATATTTTATGTTGTTAAAATTGTATAGGTTGAATAAGTCTGGCAAGAAGACACATCCTTGTCTTATTTTTTTCTATTTTTGTATATTTACTGATTTCATTTTCTATCCATATTGTGACAGGTCCCGCACTGTTAACTGTTAATTCAGACATACAATAAATTTAATAAGACGCATTTCTTCTTCACTTCCTTTTTTTTTTTTGTTTACTGCCTATTTGGACTGAGTCCTGTTTTGACTAAGAGAGTACAGAAAAAGAATTTGGGGTCACTTGGCAACAAACAGAATGGCCTCCTAAGAAAGTGAGAATCAGTCACCTACACTCATGTGACATACATTACCAGGTGGGATTTTAATATTGCAACTTTAGTTTCCGCAATAACCTCCAACAGTTTGAATAATAAATTATGGATATTATGGATATTTCTACAACAGTTTGTGAAAAAAATCGACTCTCATCAAGGGATGAGAAATACACCCACAAGCCTATTCCATTACTTGTTGTGTGAGGAATAAGGAAATTTTATCCCAGGGATCTTTGATCTATTTGACTATTTAAAGGTTAAAGAATGAAGGAATATTGTACCCAATTAGATATAAAGAAAACATCTTCCTTTGATCTTGGATGCAATCCAATTAACCAAGGAGAAAGAGAACATAAAGGTTATTTCGGAATCTTATATTTTACATTGCAAAAGAAAGAACAACCAACTTTTGGGAACATTCTCATTACGAACATTAACATTCAATATTAGTTAAGTGTTCTTTTATTAATTCTATGTCTGTCACTCCATACTTTTCCCATTTTTTATATTTTGTTATATAAAATTTATTTACAAATTATTTACAAATATTAATCTTGTGTTTAGAGAGGCACAGTGGCGTAATGGATAGCAGCCTGGATTGAGGAATTGGAGAGCCAAGTTCGAATTCCAGTCAGATCCATTACATTCACTTATATGGTAATACCCTTGGGAAAAGTATGAATCCTTTTCTTCTCCCCCAGCTATGGGTAGATAGCAGGGCAGACTGGGTTCGAGAGGATTGGGTTCCATCATGCTATCTTGCCCAAGAAACACCACGGCTGCAATACACCTGGATAAAAATTAAAAAAATAGAAAAAATCTTGTGTTTGTTGTTTGCCAGTACCCGTTCATGTGTTTCTATCTGAGCAAACCCACTTTTTTTTTCCTTTTTTTGTTTTTAACCTAGGGTTCATACCTTTTATACAATGTGAATTCGTAACAATACAAAGGTGATTTGCTCCCAGTATAGGTTCTGGATTATTGTGATGTATCCTTTCCAAATATGCCATGCTTACTTAGCAGTTCCGACAGTTCTTTCTGATGTATTTTATCAAATGCTTTTGCATAATCTATAAAACTCAGGTAGACATCTTTCTGCATTTGTATTGCTCTTGCTGATATCATTCTGAGTGTAAATATCACATTGTTCCAGTCTCTTTAACAAAATTGCACTGTTCTTGTCTTATTTCCAGCCTGATTCTGCTATGCGCCCTATTCGTCAGAATTTGTATGATAAGCTTTCCTATATGCTTCATCAGGTGGATTGTTCGATGGTGCTCACATGCAATTGTACCTGGTTTCTTAAGCAATGCTATGAAAATGTATCTACTTTTGTCTCCCAGTATATCACGACTTTCAGTAAAATTGCTAACTTTATCTGGAATAAAATTTTGAAAGAAAGAATTTATTTGACCAAGCAAAGAAGTATCTTAAGACATTCAAAGGAGATTTTGCATCATGTAGTGATATGTATATGGTGCCATTGCACTAATAAAACTAGATTCCAGTATTTCTTATATCTTAGGAGATCATCGTCACACATAATAATCAATCCACAAGCTGGTCTCAAGCAGAGAGATTCAGTGGGTCCACAAATTACAGAAACCAAAACACATGAAACAATGTTAGTACAAAAGAAAAGGAAACCCATCAATCCAAAAAGGGCCAGATGGATACAGATTTTGTCATCATTTTGTGAAAACCTATCCACATTGTTCCAAAAATGTCATAAACACCCAGCAGGAGACATTTTTTTCAAGAAATTAGAAAAGGTAATGATATTCACAAGATAGTAAAATTTAGCACATTGGCAAAGAAGCAATCAACTGTGTAGTCCTTAATACAACCTGTACTTCAGTTGTGTGTGGTACAAGTTGGCTGTAGCGTTTTCTTAAAACCTTTATCACCGTGAATTCATTTGCTGCCACTGAAAGTGACTTTGATCCCTGAACGATAGTGTGTTTGAATTTCATAGTTGTGTTGTCATGTTCTGCTATGGCAACAGAATACGAGTTTGAGTGAGCATCCTGGGTATGATGATAAACTACATCCACGTCCTGGGTAAGACAGTAAACTACGGCCAACAGCAAGGCCTCTGATCAGGTGACTTTGAGGAGCATGGAACCTCCTCTTAATTGCTGGTGTTCCCAGGTCCACCCTGACCCCGGGTGGTAGCACCTGTTAGGGTCCCAGTTATGGGAAAATAGTTAACCCAGAAACTGAGGTAAAAGGCATTATAAAAGTGTAAAAATACTTTGTAAAAAATATTACCAGAAATAAATTTGTGAAGAAAAAAAATATTACCAGCAATATGTTTTTGAAAAAATATTACCAGCTATACGTTTCTGAAAAAATATTACCAGCTATACATTTTTGAGGAAAAAAATATTAACAGAAATAGATTTTTGACAAAACAAAAATATTACTAGAAAAAAAAAAAGTTGTCAGCATTATAATGACCCATTGGGGTTGATGTGCCGTAAAACAAAACAAAGCAAACCAAGTTTGAGTGAAATTAACAATAAGGATACTGCAATTGAGAGACCTTGAAAAAGAACACAGTGGAAACGGTATTAATATTAATAATGCAGTGTGCTAAAGACAGTCTCTCAGAAGGGGAAGAGAGAAAGTCTAACAAAGGAGGAGAGTCACAAACTATTTACATTTGGTGGAGGTAAATAAGTAAAATCCCTTGTCTTTTGTCAGTTACCCTGTGGAATTGCTGGCAAAGATGTTGATGTTGTGGATTGGGTTATTCCTATGTTACTGAATCTGAAGTCAAATAAGAAAGCTAAGGCAAGACTGAACCTAAAACAAGACACAGAAGAAATATTTTGTACAAAGACGCCATTAAAAAATATACAGCAAGTAGTCATTATCGCATTTCATTTAACAGAAAAAAAAACATGTAATCATTGAAGTGGTTTACAACAAAGCCTTGAGTGAACTGCAACCAGTTGAGAGAAAGGAAGTGCTGGGTCCACTCACAGTAGAAATGACTGCTAAAAACATCTCCTAATCAAATTTATACACAAAAATCATATAGATGCATAGGATTTCTTCCTAACGAATGAAAATAGACCACTTGTCTTGTTTGCTATATTTTTGTCCTTTCTTGTCTTGAGGCTTACAGCCATATCACATTGAAATACCTGTTCTTGTATGATCACCAAAGTTAAACAACATTAAGCTTGGTCAGTATCTAGATGTGCTGAAGGTTGGATGTGCAGGTGATGTAATGGATAATGTCTTAGAATTGGTAAGCCAAATTCCAATTTCAGTCATGTTCCACTTACGTGCAAAAGAGAGGAATCCACTTCTTCTCCATCAAGCTATGGGTTAATTAGTAGGACTAGTATCAGTAAATCATTATCAACAAAAAAATTCTTAAAATCTAAAAGTATTTTCTGGCTTTAAATAACCAGAAAAAAGTTGATAAACTGTAAAAAAAAAACAAATCAATCAATTTTTTGTCTTGAAGTCAGAACACTGAAATCACTTTACTGTATCCCTGTAGTCTTTCTTTGTGAACTTTTTGCCTTATTCCTGTTGCTTTGCCAAGTTTTGTCTTGTGCATATATATTGTTTGCTTAGTATTATTTTATCATCTTCTTTTTCTCCCTTTTCTTATTGTTTATTGAGAACTTTGTCAATTCCATTTGTTGAGCATTTTGCCAATTACATTTAACTATGGCCAATTACTCCCCAGAAAGCCATTTTGAAATTACATGGGCAATTTGCCCATCCATCAATGAAAGCAATTATAGATGCTGTCTGGTGAGATGAGTACTTAAAAAAAAAATTGAATCAGGTTTATTATTCCTGCCAAAGATGCAAATTTCATGGAAAGAGACAAATTCAATCAGTCGTGAGCTTGCTTATGGCGAACAGATTTAATGAGAGAATGGCAATCAATCTGAAGAGTTGGAAAGAAAAATTCATCCCATATATATGATTGATGTATTCACTAGGCTCGGTGTGTTAGTGTGCATTAATTGAAAGACCACAAAAGAAGTAGCAGAAAATATTCTGCCATACTTGATTGGTGCTGGTTGTGGAGTCATGGAAGCAATTCTCTTTGATAATGAAGGAAAAGATCAATAACGGTGAAATGTCAAGTCTACTCAATGGGAAAATCTTATCAACTCTGGGTGAAAGTCACTGGAGTAATGGTTTACGTGATAGAAATCATCCAATTACTCAAGAAATACTCAAAATTTCAGTAGAAGAAAATCCCTAAAAGAATCACAAAACATTTGTGGAAAAAATAAAATAAAATCAATAAATAATAATAATGAATAATAAAAGAAAAGGAAATACATTTTCCCAGGATTCTAAGAGTAAAGGAACCAGAAATATAATTACCCCCAATTGGTTTTGTCAAATACCATTAGGCAGCATTGGTTAAGTCCTGCCTCATCCATTTTCTCCCATTTGTTCCAAGATGTAAAACCAGGTGGTAATTATGTTCCCACTGGAGAACATTGATTTTCTCGGTCTGCTGGCGACTGAACTCTCTTTTCAGCTTCCAACACCTGGCATTCTTACGTGGCTTCTAAAACCTCTACCTATGAAGTAAATCAAACTTTTCTTTGGTCTTTCCACTTGATACAAGGATGACTTGAGCTCAGCCATGCCACACTCCACCAATGAAGTAAGATAAGTTTTTCTTTGATCGTTCCAACTCGGCATAAGGCTGACTTGAGCTCAACTATTAATATGATGTTTACACTTACTTAACCTAACTTCTAGATCAAAAAGAAAATGGACAAAAGCAAGAGACATAGAGAACTCTGTTTCACTACAGTTTTTATATATATATATATATAAAGACTAAACTGTCCATAGTAGAAACCCAAATTTTTGTTGCTTTTACATTAATTGTTTACATATGAACACACACCCACCTACAATATACACTAATCCTACAACCTTTTAAATTCCATATACTCCTTGCTTGAGTAGATGTTGCAAAGAATTTATTACAGATGTGGAATGATTTTGGGTCTTCTTCTCGCTCATCTATGTACTGACCAGGCTCTTGACATGGCTTAATTTTGATAATCGTACAGGAACTTGTGTTTCAATGTGATGTAATCGTAAGCCCTAAAATTCATTAGGATAGTAAGATTATACGTAAAACACTAATAATTATTGGACTGATTATTGCTATTTGATGTCATTTTTCTTTCTTTTTTTTCCCAGGACGTTTTGTATCGGATAAAGGAAACGTTCAATAAAGAATTTGATGAACTTTACCAAAGAAAAGAGATGGAAATTTCACGAATTAAGGAGAAGAACAAAAGGATCACTCAGATCATTAAAGATCTGGAAGTGGATGAAAAAATTTATGTTCCTGACATGAGTGTTCATGAAAAACCGGAACTGCTCCTTGTTGTTGAAGATTCTGAAGTATGATCTTTTAATGCTTGTAAAGAAAAATACTTTAAAAATCTATATAAATTAAAATTTAGGAAAATGAACAAATTGGATTCAAATTATAGTGAACACATCGTTAGCATATATTGTATCAGTTAATCAATTTTGAACAAAATAAAAACCTTTTCATGGAAAATTATTAATAAGATTCAATGTTCTATCTTAAAAAGAGTCAAATGAGACCAAATATGGAGTACTGCTGCCGTATTTGGTTTGCTGCTGCCCAGACTTTACTGTCTATCCTTCAAAAGGGGTTTATGCAGCCTTGTGGATGATGAAATATTTTCCACCCTACGATGGGTCGTGGAATTCACGTGTGCAATATTAACCCTATACACACTGTTGTGGGGTATAGGGCCACAGCTCTCACTACACAAGGTGTTTCTGCTGTGGTTTCCAAAGCAAGTAGTTTTTCAGAAGGGTGGAATTGCTAACCTTACATTCAACTGGTTTTGAATTCAGAGTTGTCCTTCTTCTAGACTGGTTGTCAACCAAAGCTACAGAGTTCAGTTTGCCTTGTTATTTAACACCCCCACCTGAAAGGGGAAAAGATAGATTCATGCCTTTCCAAGTGTATAGTTGCAAAAGTGCATGCAATGACCTCAGCTGGAATTTGAACTCGACGCATCAATCCCACTTTTTATACCAATAACTGCTACACCACATGCAAATCTGCATAATTTTCTAGAAAGGGATGAATTTTGTTTTTAACTCTGAATAAGAGAGGATATTGGGAACAGTGATGAAAATAAACAATGGGTGGAGAAGTATTATTTGACCCGTAACAACTTAGGCTAGTTAATTCATTAATTAAAACAAATATCTTCCTGAAAAAAAAAAAACATCAACTGATCATTAATCATGAAAGCTACCAAGTTTGTTTGTTTGGTTTTTTTTTTTTAATTAAATTTCCTGAAACTGTTACATACAATCCATAAACATTTCTTTTACTTATCACAGCTGGTTTTGTCTTCTCTTCAGGTCAAAACTGAAAAGTATCTCACCCCAGAACAAAAGAAAGCCCTTGAAGAAAAAATGGCTGAAGAAGAACGCAAGAAAAAAGATAAATCAGATAATGTACGAGAGAGAGCATTGAATCACATGATGAATGGAGTGCTGGAAATAAAGAAAGAAGATGAACTGAAAAAAGTATACCCCCTCTCTTTTAAATTTAAATCATTATTCTAATCATTATTTCATTAGTTTGCACGACTATTATGCCTTGCCACTACTTCATAATTAAAAGATATAATATTCCATTTTGATCACATGGAAAGAGGGGAAAAGACATGACTTGAATGAAAGAAGGGAATATAGAGGTGTTTAACATCTCCTGCCAATACCTCTTAAATAATGAACTATTCTGTTTTGATCGCATGAAAAGAGGGGGAAAGACACTACTTGGTTTCAGTGAGAAAATGAATGAAAGAAAGAAAAAGGGAAGAGAGAAGTTGTCAATTTCAAATCTTTTCATTTGTACCCTCTTACTTCTTAAAATAATGACCAGCATTCATATTTATAATTGTTATTTCAATATTTTGTTAAAGTTGTTAAGCTCAAATATTTAACAATGTGATAGCGGAATTTCTATGGATATTTTATTGTCATAGAACTCACTATTAACTTACTCAATCATTAACTTAAAAATTAAGATTCATCAGAATATTAAAATTCCACATCCTTTTTCATTGCTATTTTTTTTTTTTTAGTTTAGTAGTATTTTAGGTTTTTTTTTTTTTATTTCAATAAATGAAGAATGATCATCAACTATTATCATTAATTTTAACTTATAATTACTTTCATTTCTTAACTCATTAATGCCCATTATAAAAAAAATCCAGTATTAATTATTTTTTTAAGGTTCGGTATTATTTTTTTTTAAATCTGCTATTATTAAAGGTTTGTATATAATAATAAAAAAATGCTATTAATTATAGGTTTATAAAAATTTGATATTATAGGTTTTTACAGGTAAGTCATTTGTGGGATGATGGGCATTTATGGGTTAATATTGTTCAGCAGCTGTTTATTATATTTTACTGAGGCCATCAATCTACAATAGCAAGTAGACAGCTTGGATCAGAAATAAATAAATTTTCAATGAGATTTCTGATTAAATATATTAACTGCTTTAACCACATAAGTTTTGCAGAAGGCTAAAACTTATTCTTCTGTTCCACAACCTCTTTCAGTACTGTATTGGTTTTTGTTTAATAATTTTAACTATTATTTACTTCATCTTAATTTTTTACTGGCTTTCATAATCTATCACAATGAGTAGGTAGTTTGAATCAGAAATTGAAGGCTAGGCCCTCAGGGAGAAATGCAAATAGTCTTTCTCCTTTATTTCTGACCATGCACTTTCTACTCATTGCTGTGGATTGTGTTTACCTGAGGGGCAACTAAAAAAATTAAGATGAAAGTACATATTAGTCAAAACTAATAATAATGATTAGTAAGACTTTATTTAATAAAAAAATTAAAATGATACTGGAACTTGTTTGATTTTTTTTTTTTTTTTAATACTTTTAATGGGGTTTTATCATGCTGGGTAAGTCACCTAATAATGGTGGTTTAAATATATATTACGTCATGTCAGGTGTACCAGATAATGGATGTTCTATAGAAGAAAGGAATATTCTCCTATTATTTGTATTTCCCCCATCATGGATATTATTATATCCGTAATATAATAACACCTTAATACATAGACAGAATGGAATAGCAGGAAGGAAAGGAATGGCAAACATGCTTTTTTCTCAGAGTTTTATGCTGCTAAATCATACACAAAATTATATATATATATATATATATATATACACACACACACACACACATACAACTTTGCATTTGTCCCACACACAAATTATAACACATGTCAACATAACAAGCAGTGTGAAAAGGGAATGAAAAGATAGGGTCTTACTTATAATAATTCTCAACAGGAATTGGGTCTTTCTTCAGTGTTTTTGGAGAAACCATATTTAGGAAAAAAGATTTGAGTGGGCCAGATTCATCTGCTCTGTCACTAGTGAGGACATATTCCCCTCAAACAAGGAAATGGTGAGTCATGGGTTTTTCTCAAATTGAGGTCTGTAAGCCAGAGATAATTTCTGTATCTGGTGAAGATATATTTCTATAGGAAAACGGTACTGTGGGCATGTAAGCTACACCATGTGGCAGCTGGTTACCACAGACAGAAACCCGAGTGAGGCAACTACTCGGATTGACTCCTGAAAACTGACTGACACTGATTAGCACACTTTTGTTATACTATCAAGTGACATCATTCAGCAGCCATCATGTGACCCATATGACTTCATCTCAACCAAAGAGAGATAAGTCACCTTTTGTATCCTTACACTTGCAATGTTGATTAAATATGACACTCACCCTTAAATGTATAATATCTAAAAACCACTTTACAAAATTTGATGTGAAGATAGAACAAAAATAATAACTTTTGAGAATTTTAATTTTTAAAGTAAAATCTGTGCTAAGAAAATGAATTTTTTTTTAAAGCAGAAATCAAGTTCTATCTCAAAGACAAACATCAATGAATTTGGTAAAACTTTGTTTGTTTTTTTAAATAAAGAAAATTTTTTTTTCTTTGCTGAACTGAAAAATTGTAAATGCACATTTCAAAATACCTTTTCATTTTTGTTTTCTTTTTAATGGATGCATTAATTTCATTTCAGGACATTCCACTTCCTAACATCACGACAAAAGAGGAGGACTGGACTGAAGAAGAAATCAAGATTATGAAGGAATATGAAAGGAAAGTGAAAGAATTAAATGAAGAGAGGGAAAAATACAGAAAAGTAAATTGAATTTCTTAACACTTTCACTGTCACATTGTTATAGCATTGCTGCCTGGCTGTGCTGGCCCATTTTGAGGAAAATAGAAAATTGGCATTTCCTAGAAATAAATGATGAGAAAAACAATGAAGACAATTTTCCTCATGTGTGGAAATTAATCCATAAAGAAAAAAAATTAGTAGATTCTTTAAGTGCACAAAAAAGAGGACTCTTACTCGGTGTGAAATTGAATAAAATTTGTTTCCAAACTCAAAATTAAGTTTTTGCAAACTATATATTAAACCAGTCATTACTTTTTATCTGACTGAACCCTTTTTATGCTGGGCAAATATATAAATAATTAATTTATATTTTTTGTAATATTCTGACAATTCAATCTACAAGCTCCAGAATTCTGGTGGTTCCAAATGCTGACCTATGTGAAGTATATAAACTTTGCCAAGTCAGCTGGAAAGATATGATTTAACAAAAATTTTTTTTTTTTTTTGTTTCAGATAAATTATATATAAGAAATTTTGTCTCTCATAGCATTTCTTTTAGGTCTATTAGAAAATTTGTTGGACACAAGTGAATTAATGTTGATTAAGTAAATTCTTGTAATTGTGAACATCCAAATCTTCCTGTATTTCTTCAGATGTCTGAGGATGGAAAGAATTAAACTACTCCAAGGAAGATACTCATGTTTTTTTCTTAAGAGGAGTTCCTGTTGTTTATTGAGTAATGTATCCTCTTGTGGATTATTTTTATGGCGCAAAACCTGTAATGGTAAGGGAGATGATAATTCTATAGACAACAAAATAGAAGTATTTGGTAAACTGTGTTTTTGTTCAATTTCACCCTGAGTAACAGTCCTTCTTTTATCATGAACCTAATAACCTAAGTAATTTTTTATATGGAATAAAATACATGGGTGCCACCATTTGGGTTTCTCTTCCGTAAAAAATTTTAATGGCAATTTGTCTAATAAACTTTCCTCCTTGGTACCTAGACCACATGAATTTAAGCATACAACTAGATTAGTAAGTAGGTTCTGATCATTTTACTGTTGCAATATCTAGATGTTACCATATTCTAATAGTTTATTTTCTCGCACTTCTTGCCTGTGGAACTCTCTCTTTCAGTTCATTGCTTTCTTGCCACCTATAATCTTCAAATATTTAAATGCAATATCAATCACCATCTTCTGTGTTACTAAATCTTGTTCTTTGATTGTCCTTTCTTCTCACTAAAGCCTTCTCATTCACTTTTAGCAATGTTTAACCTTTGTGCCTGCTATTACTTTTGATGCCTTTGGCAATGTTTATTGTTTTAAAAAGCAATGATTTATGCATTTTCTTTATTCTTGAGAATGACAACAAAGATGTTAAACACTATTTATTTATGAGATTTAATAAAAAACTTTTTTCATACTTATTTACAAAATGATAAATATTGCATTGTAGTTTGTTTAGATATTTGATAATTTTGCAATTTCTAGTCAAATTTATTTCTTTATGAAATGGTAAATAATAAATCTTTATAAAAGTTAAATAATATTACTTCGTACTTGGTTCGCATATTTTTATAATCTTGTAAATAAACATTACTGAGGGAATCAATAGTAGTGTCAAGAGAATAAATGTACTTTGAAACATCTTTTTATTTCTTTGTTTTTGTTTTTTCAGACACAAAGGTTAAACATTGTTCTCTTTCACTCTCAGTAACTCCTGGCATCTTGGGGACATCATCATCTTGATTGGGGTGAAATGATTAAAATAAAGAAATACTCTACAATACAGAAAAGCTAAACAATACTCCCCAGCTTACAATATAATAGAAATACATCACAAAACAAGTCATATTATACACTAATATACATATATGCTGGTTTGGAAATAGCACTAAATACTAGTTATTTTATGCAAACACTAGGGACTATCATTCCACTGTGTCTTGAAATGTATATATATACAAAATCCAAAGAAGGGTCTGTAATGTAATCAATACTGACCTGGCATCTCAACTTCAGTTACTTTCTCACCAATGTGACCTGGCTTTCCTCTGTCTTTTCTACAAATATTTTCATGACAACTGTTCTGATCAGCTTTTCCCTGGTGCCTTGACTACATGAATTTAAGTATGCTACTAGATTGGCAACTAGGTCTCACCGTTGAACGAGCTCGATGCAACCACCACTTCTACTCTAACGTTCTTTTTTTGCACTTTTCATCTGTAGAACTTCCGTCTGATTTCTTGCTTCCCTGATAACTACAATCTTCAAAAATTTAAATGCAATGTTAATTGTCATCTTCAGTCTTCTTGAGCCCTGTTGTCCTTTCCTCAATCCTCCCCACTAAAGTCTTCTTATTCTCCTCCACTCCCTGTAACCCTTTGTGTTCTACTGGTATTTTGACCTTGCTTGGGGTGAAACCAAAAAACAAAATAATCCTTGATAGCAGGCAACACGTTTCATAAAGATGTATAAATATTCACAGAAGCAGAAATTTTAATTATTTTATGCTAATTAACCAACTGATATCTTTTGCTTTCTTTGCACTTCTTCAAATAAATATTTTTAATAGGAATATAAAGAAAAACAATACTTCCTTCTATCAGTAAAACAAAGAATAGATTTGGTTAGGACAGTAATCTGTCCATTTTGAAACCTTATGCAAAGGCTATAAACTTATAAGTATATAAATATGTAAGTTTGTCTAATTTTTATACATCTTTCAGTGATTTAATTAACCTAATTCATTGACTATTGCAGGGGTAGCCAAACTTGCTTAATGTAAGAGCCACACATGATATTCAGATGTTCAAACATCATATGCGGCTCCTAGACATGAACAAAATTTACATGTTTTTGTTACATACATAATAACATTAAACTTACATTTTAATCCAATGACATTTCAATTCATAACAAGTAAATAATTATAAAGCTGGATTTTTTTCTTATTTACCTTTTATATTAACGGTGATGAATAAAGCAGCTCCCATATTTTCACAAGCTGCATATCAAAGTTCAAAGAGCCGCATGTGGCTTGCCAGCTGCAGTTTGGCCACCCCTGGACTATTGCATATTAAGCAATAAAATTCACATATTGCATAGTCTGTAGTGAGACATTTTCTCACTAAGTTACACTTAAATACTGCTACTAAAATAAGCAAATACAAGATAAAATTTAAAGAAAACAAATTTCAAAATCTTTTGTATTCCAATAGTAAGAAATTCCATTCAGACAGCTTTTTTCCAAGAACAGCAAGATATTTTCTACATCACTCTTTCAAGTCTAGAGTTAGCTGTCATCTTTCATGCATAGTCTCATGAACTTCATTTCCTTACCTTTTCTTATGTTCATACAACACCACACAATAACCCTCACCTTGAGTGGCTCTTGGTCCTTGTATTGGGTGAACATTAGTATAAAAAAAAACAGATACGAGCTGAGTGTTTTCTACAACTACTCCTTCCAAGTGTTCTCTATTTATACAAGGAAACAAAAATGCTTCAACATTCACTTCCACCATTTAAGCAACACCTACAGTGTCAAGGCATCGCTTTTGGTTTTCCTATGGTCAAATCATGTTGAAAATGCCACTTCTTATTTGATCACTAAAGTTAAGCAGCATTGGCAACCAGTCAGTATTTAGATGGGAGACTGCTTGGGAATACCAAGTTCTCTAAGTAATCCCCTACAATCTGAAATATCTTTCAGGTTTAAAGCACCCACAAAGGGCAGATAAACCATAAAAAAACAAAGCAATCAATTTAAAATCTCACTTAGCATTACCTTATGCCATGGAGAGTTTTATATCTACCCTGTTTTTTAAAAGAAATATTTTTTTAAAATAATCTGTTGGTGGGAGTACAAAATTCCATTAGGTCTTTAAAAACTGACATTTTAAAAATATATAAAAATACATACAAAAATATATAAAAACAAAGAGCAAGAATAAGGAAAAAAACTACTCACCAAAAAATGGTTAGATCAAAAAATATAACAAAAAAAGAAATAACTGATTATTGCTCCCCCCCCTTGTAAAAATAATTACTACAGATTACATTTAGACCCCTCAGCTATTCCTTCTATTTACATAGAGATGGCTGTTCAGACGGTAATCTAAATGTGCTCTACTGATTATGCTGATTTTTTTTTTTTTTGTGCATTTTCCTTGCTTAGAGATTTTACCTCTAAAATTACTCGTCACCTATCTGAGTAAATCTTAATTTTCCTGGCTTCTCTTTCTTGGTGCATTACTAGTTTCTGTTTTTAATTATTGTCAGTGCCTTTTTTTTATTTACTTGTGCCCCTTTTTTCTCACTTCTTTTTTTAGTTTGTGAAACAATTTCATAGTTTTGGCTTTATTTCTGATGAGTAATTGTTGCTACTTGAGGTTCTGTATTTTCATGAAGTTATTTATATAAATTGTACTGCATTTATTGACTCTTTTTATAGCATACTAATTTGCTTCTCATTATTAAATGTACTTGTTAGTCCTGAGTATGACGATAAACTACATCCAGAAACAAGGTCTCTAATTGAGAGATTGAAAGTTTTGAGAAGCATGGAACCACTTTTTAATTGCTGTTGTTCCCAAACCATCCTGACGTAGGGTGGTAGCACCTGTTAGGGTCCCAGGTATGGACAAATAGTCACCCCCCCCACCTCGCAAACAAAACACTATGAAAGTATAATAACAACAATACATTTTTATATAAAAAATTAATAGCTAAACCTATTTATAGTAGAATTACCAACAATGTTTTATAGTAAAATTACTGATAATTCATCTTATAATAGAATTACTGACAATTCATTTTTATAGCAAAATGACCAAAAATACAGTTTATCTCTAGTTGATGGTATACAATTACATTTAAAATATATTTAGCTGAAGCCATAAAATTGTGTTTAAAATATTTAGATTTCAGCATTAAATAACCTACAGAGGTTGATATGCCACTAAACCAAATCAACTAAAGGTACTTGTTTTGTTTAAAAATATATTTGCTAATTATTTGTTCTGTTTCTGTTTAATTTCTATTTAATCTCCCAAAGACAAAAGATAAGACTCATAATTCAAAGAACACAAAAAAAATTGCTGAACAGTTTTTTCACTCCTCAAAAAATGATAATTCATTGAACATAATTAATATGATAATTGATAATATGATAATTCATTGAACATTACACAGACTGCCTTAGTCAAAGTAAATATTTTCTATGTTCCAGTCATCTTGTAAGTTATTTATTAACACACACACACACACATATATATATATATATATATATATATATATATATATATATGCAGAAATATAGTCTTAAAGTGTGCTATATTTATGGGGTAAAGTGCTCAATATCAGAGATAGAGCGTGTGTAAATATAAAAGTGGACATGGAAGTCAGCACTTAGAGGCGACAGTCTGTTTCATGCTAGTGCAATCGTCGTGCAATATTATATATATATATATATAAAGAAATATAGTCTTAAAGTGTGCTATATTTATGGGATAAAGTGCTCAATATCAGAGATAGAGCATGTGTAAATATAAAAGTGGACATGGAAGTCAGCACTTAGAGGTGACAGTCTGTTTCATGCTAGTGCCTGACGATTGCACTAGCATGAAACAGACTGTCGCCTCTAAGTGCTGACTTCCATGTCCACTTTTATATATATAATATATATATATATATAATATATATATATATATATATAATATAATATATATATATATATATATATAATATATATATATATATAATATATATATATATATATATATATATATATATATATATATAATATTCCTCAGTTCAATTGCCCATTTACTGGGCCTTTGGGCTGGGATCAAAGTGTAGTATTTGTTCTTCACCTCTCCACTGTGTTTCTGCCTTCAGATAGTTCACAGAAAAGCTTTGAGGATTGTTTGGTCACTGAGATTCTAACCCTGAAGCAGCACCTCCCTCATTGCACTAAAGCGAGAGAGTTGGTAGACACCAATGCCAGTATAACAGTGATCAAAGGAACTGGCAATCTTTGTCATTGGCCCATAAGTACATGTGTGGGAACACCACATTAAAGCCAACCTTGTGTCACATCCTACGTTCCTGTAAATGCCTCAGTTCAGAGATTCGTTTTTTTTTAATATTTTGATTTTATTATTGCTATTCTTTAAATCAGGCTTTATCATCAAGTAATATTTTCTGTTTTCATTTGATATGAAAATTTTTTTTCAATGAAAAGTTTTTTTTTCTTTTTTATTCAAATGTTGATTTCTTTTTGTTTTTTTGTTTTTATTTTGTAGAATCTGGAGACAGAGCTGAAGAAAATGCAAGGTTCAATTGTAGAGTCAATGATGGCTTTTGATGAACTTCTGAACAACTTGTTCCTCAAACACATCCAAGTTGTGAAAGCAATTCATCAAGTAAGGAAGATAACTTCTTGTTCCATATTGTCAAAAAGAGTTTTGCTAATTTCAACCCTTTTGCTGCGGAAAAGCAGATATATATCTGCTCAAAATTTAATTACCGTCGACTGCAAAAAGCAGATTTACTCCTTGGCTTTGAAAAAAAAAAAAAAAAAAACTCTCCTTAAGCTGCAAGAAATGGATATATTTTTTTATTTTTTTGGTGAATAATTAACATCATTACAGGAATGACCAGAAAATTTAATTATGCAGTGAAAGTGTTAAAAACTACTTCAAATGTTATTACCCTTTCTTTTTTTAGTTGAGAAACACAACAAATTAAAGAGCACTTACTTTGATTAACTTTTTAAACTGCCAAGTAAAGCCTAAGAGAATATGACCAAGAATTGTGTGTATTCCATTCCTTGTAGTTGTGGCAGAGAATATAAAGTGAAGCTGTAGTGAGAGGTGAGGTAATGAAATCAGGCATGACTGATCATATATGGAGGGAAAGGGGGGGGTCATCAGACCCTGTGGAATGAAGTGAAAATACTCGGCAAGGAAGGATACTGGAGAGTTTGACATCTAAAAGAATCAGTGCATATGCTAGGCTATGAAGACGTCTTTAGTAGGCCTAGCATAGAAATATATACGGTATCAGAGCCGTTAATAAAGAAAGAAAGATAAATGATAGCAAGTCTTCAACCACAGCAGCAGCAGTGGGAGCTTAATTAGCAGCAAGGTTAGGTTTAAAGCTCTAAGTTTACTCCAGCAAATTGTCTTGTGGGACAATGGCCTACTTGGTAAAAGCACTGTTTAGAGAATTTGGTAACATAGCGGTTCAATTAATCAGTAGAATGAGAACAGTCTCCTCCTATAGATTAAATAAAGGGTTCAGTTCAGAATTCCCTGTAGATTACATAGACCGATATAAGGCAAAAACATTGTGATAAAAACAACAAAGATGAGGACAATAATCTGAATATAAATAGTATAAATAATTATTTGTTACTTACGTAAATATAAAATCGATTCCTATTCTACCAATAAACTCAAAGAAGATTTGTCCTAGTCTGCTACAAGAGTAAATAAATAACTTTGACTGAAAGAACTCTTAAGCAAGATAGTAATGGAAAGTAAGAAGAAAGGACTATTAACTAGAAGAAGACAGAATATGCAAGTGTCAGCAAAAGTGACTGTTCAAAATGTGAGCTATGAAGATGAAGACCTCAAATTCCAGCAGATACAGAAGTTTTAACTATTGTGTAAAAACAGATGACAGAAAATGTGATGCAGAAATCTGAAGGTGCTTAGGAATATTGAAAGATGCCTTCTAGAAAGTAAGCAAAGTATTAAAACCTAGGAAAATATCATTAGGAACAAAAAACAGTGTGTTCAACTGTTATGTAATATCAATCCTCTGACAAACTTGCACCTTCATGGCCACAAAAAAGGACAGTTTTTTCATTGACACCAGTATTTTATTTAACTCCTTGGCAATGTTCATTTTTTTTTTAAAGCAATGCTTTATGTAATAAAACCTGATCATATGAAAGTGAATTTAAACATTTTCTTTGTTCTTGAGAATTGACAAAAAAAATAATAAACTCTATTAGATTATTTATTTACATTATTTATTATATTAGTTATTGGAATGGTTAGCAAAATATCAGCTAATTGCCAATTGATTCAAACTTTATAAAATGGTAAATAAGGACTTCCTTATAGTTGGTTCACATATTTTAATAATGTAGTAAATGCTTATAAGTTTATGAATAAAAAATTGTTTACATATTTATTTCTTTATAAATTGACAAATGATAAATAATGCATTGCATTAGTTTTAATTATATTAGTTTTTAGAATGATGTAAATATAAAATTATTCCTGTAAATAAACAATCTAATAAATAAATAATGCTTAATATTTTTGTTATAAATTTTTAAGACCAAAAAAAAATGTATAAATTAACTTTCATTTCAGGTTTTATTACAATTCTAATCATTGCATTTTAAGACACTAAACATTGCCAAAGAGTGAAGATAATTAAATGGTTTTAAGGGAAAAAAATCATTTTGACAGTTTTTTCTTGGTAGACACGAAGGTCCAAGTTTTCCAACTCTCTTATATGGTATTGAATAATAGGCAATTTCTTCACAGCTGAAGAGTAAACAGGAGGCAACTGAGATGTAATTTTACAGAAGAATGTTGAGAATACCTTGGCGGTTTTAAGGAAAATAAGAATAACAAAGGAATTTATGCTTGGAATCAGAAAGAAAGAATTTAAATTTCTGGGACATATAAGTAGGGTAGCTTTCCATTACTTTGTGATTTTACTGGTGTTAAAGATTGCTGCATTTTGAAACAACAAAAAGGAAAACTTATAGAAACAAGAAAAATAATAAAAACAAATCATTCCATTATGTGCAACCCCGTTGAATGAATAGGTTTTTTCCCCAAATATCTATAGTTTTCAAATTGTAAACATGTATCAATATATTGTCACAGGAGTACTTTTCTGTAAATAAAGTAAGATTTATACTAAAGTCCAGCTGTAAAGAACTTACCAAGCAAAGAAAGGAAATTTTAAAAAATCAGAAAAAATACAAGGAAATTGCAGTGAGACTTCTGTTAAAAACCCATTTATGAAACTGATTTCAAAATTAACTTGAAAGAATTCAGTTTGTTAATTATACAAATTTTGTGTAATTTTAAAAAATTAGCCATATAAAACTCTCATTCTAACAACAAAAGTTTTTCTAATAGTAATCTTCTATGTGTGTTCATTTTTAAAAAAATCAAACTATCTTATAAAAGTTTTCAAAACACTTTTTTTTTTTATCACACTCCTCTATAAAAATTATCAACTAAATTGAAAAATTTGTTTTTGATCTTTAGATCAGGATAATGTTCTTTCGGTATGTCGAATGTGATTAACTCTTTTTTTTTTTTTTTTTTTTTTTTTTTAACGGGCCCTTGAAAATCATGTGACAACCAGTTGGTGAAAATAATCAGTGGCTGGTTAGATCATAATATAGAAAAATGTGGTTGCCACTTGCAGTTCAGCTGATGATGGCAGACAGTACAATTCCTGTGTGTCCTAAATAGGAACATAAGACATAACAACAAGGCTGTACTGTTTCTCTTGAAAGTGTTACAAATAAGATTTTCTTTTTTCACTTACTGCTTACCTAATTATATATTTTAATTTCTCTGTGGGGGACAATTTTTGACATATATATTTATGTATTGATTCTTAGTATGATTTATAGTTGTGTACTTCAGTGTTGTATATAAAATGTTTCCATCTGTAACTTATTTTGGGAATTCATTTATTTGGATTATTCTAGGCCATCCTTCTATCTTAAGGTGCTAGTATAACATTGATGTAGTAATGCTTACAGTGGACCTTGGAGAGTGGAAAAGATCAACATATTTCCCCTCTCTATCCAAGTGCTTTATTAATTCTAATGTTTTCATTCAGACATTTCTCTTACTGTCAGTTAAGAGATTACACAAGAACACACACAGATGGAAATATTTGTTGTCTAAAACTGAATTCATAATACTTCATCTTAGCTAGAAGGGGACTTCATCATTATTAGTTTTATTTATACTATTTACAGTCAGACTAATCTCCTCATCTGTTATTGCAACATTTTTGTCATTATTCCTTTCAGCCTTCCTTGGATATCTATCAAATTTTCAGGGAATTTTGAAACTAAACACTTTATTTAATCTACAAGGATAAATTGTGCTTGTTCTACTGTCCAAAAACAAGAAAAGATAGTCTTAAATATGAACAACAGAACTAGATTAAATAAAGAATTCAGTTGAAATTCCTTGAAGGTTATTTGATTTGCTAGACTCCTGAAGAAGGGCAGAGTACACAACAGCTGAAATGTTGTAATAATAGCAACAAAGATAAGGATATTAGTCCAGCTGTAATGGCAACTCCTCATCTCAGAAATTTAGACAGAAACTATTGGTTTTATCAATATATGAAATTTTAATTTTATATTTTACTTAAGATTTAAAAAAATTACCTAATTTTGTATTGCTATTTAATTTGAATTCCCTGATAAAATCCAAAGAAGAATCAGCAATAATATTGGTCCTGATCTGGCGGCTCAGCTTCAGTCACTTTCTCCACCACTGTAAGGTTGCCTTTCTCTGCCTTTTCTATAGATAATTTCATGGTAACTTTTTGGATGAGATGCTCACTATGATACTGATACTTTTTGAATTTAAGCACAGTACTAGACTGGCATCGAGATCTCATCAATTTACAGTTTAGCTGGCTAGATGTAACTGTACATTCTATGCTAAGTTTCTTTTCTTGCACTTCTCGCTTGTGGAACTCCTCTCCTCCAGCTCCATGCTTTCTAGCCATTTTTAATCTGCAAAAATTTAAATGTAATGTCAATCATTATCTAGTGTCTTCCTGATTACTCTTTCCTCTTCCCACTCATTATTAATGTTTCTGTCCCTAATTCTTCCCCACCTGGTAATGCCTTGTGTCTTAGTGCCTTTATTGCTTTGCTGATACCGATTTTAAAAAAATTGTATGCAATTAATCTGTCTTAATTTACTGATCTTTTATTAGGAAGAACTGAAGATAAACAGGATTAAATTAAATTTGATGGTGCAAAATGTTCTTGATTGCCAAGAAAAAGAATTAATACATCGGATGCAAGAGAAGCTTGAATCACAGGTAAGAAAACATAAAATATAAGTGTTTTTTGTCTGCTAATGCTGGTGGATTTTCCAGAAGTATTGATAGAAATATGTGTGAGATGAACCACCCTTGTCTGCTAATGGCACTTGTCTTAATGCTTGCTAGGTGACATTGTATACAGCTGTATGAAAGGAAAAGACAGTCTTTTTCTCTTTTTGCTCTCTTCAGCCAAATTATGCCGTAGTGATAAGCCATGATTCATTTCCCTGCCAGCGACACTTCTTTCCTTAGGCGAACTGACTTTTCAGTTTCAACTGAACCGTGTGGCACATCACACTTGTACTCACTCACACACATAACGGCTAATCATATGAATATATATTTCTCTCCTTTTCTGAATTATGTTGTTCTTTATGTAAATGTTCACCTGTGAGCAGCTGCTGCACTCTCCCCACCCACTTCTCAGTTCTTTAATCTTTCCAGTCAAGCAAAATCTCATCTGGGCTCCCAACTCAGACATGATGTTTCCAACTCAAGAAGAGATTCTGCCTTGATTCCTGGGTGAACTTCATGGTTTCTTTTTGAGTGGTATACCTATAATTTCATCTCAGTCTTGAATTACCTCTCTCTTCATCATTGCTGCTGGAGGTAAACAATTTTCTGGACTGACATTATTCCCTTGACCATCAGCAATCCAAACCTTAAGGGAGGCTAGCCTATCAACAAGTGCATAATATTTCTAAACTGATATTATCCACTTAACAGAGATCCAAGTCATACAGTCACTCTTATGAAGGCTAGCCTTTCAGCATGTACATAATATCAAGGCTACTATATTACCATTTGGTCAATGGATAGTGCAGTATTTTCCAGGTGTAGTCTCTCTATGACATGATGAAGTGCAGTTATGGCTTTGCTTTCTGGCAATTAATCTAAGTAAGTTTTTACATGTACCACTTGGAGTATTGCTGTTTCATTAACTAAGTCCTTCACCTCACATTCCAAAATATGAACAAAAAAAATATAAATGCACGTGTTGTTGAATTCATTTATATTGAAAGTCTTCAACCAAATTCCCTTCAAACTGGTAGAACGTGAATGTAATTTGAACATAGTCATCATTCATGACCATTACTTAGAATGATCATAGTAAAATCAAATGTTCTGGGAATCACATTAAATTTTCCCCAAATCCACTAAGACCATTACTTTTAATTTTTTAATTTAATTGTTTTATTTCAGAATCTAATGGACTTCTTTCCCAACTGATTAAAATAAACATAGTTTTGTGTCTAACTTTTGTTAAATATTTAGCACAAGAACATAGTTGGAGACCTCAAAGAAATACAAATCATTTTACTGAATGTGCAGGAAAAACTGGTTTCATTATTTTTTTTTTCCCACTTATGCAAATTTACTTCACAAACTAAATAATTATAATTTTACACAATAAGGTGTTTGTATTAGATATATACATTGCATAAGGCTCAATGTCTTTAGACAAGAATTCAAAATATGTTAAAAATGTAGCTTTCATTTTAAAATCACATTTTTTTTCTTTAATCTTTGTGAATTGCTATGACTTCTTGGTAAAGATAGTGATGAGATTTCCAATTGCATTCTACTTGTTTGTTTCTTTTTTTTCTTAATCAGATTATCACATGGTACTCATCTCTATACTAGATCTACTGATGAAGTTACCAATACCTAACATTTGAGGGCTGATCAAAAGGTATTGGGGCTGGTGCTATAATAATAAAACTATAATACATATCAATTCAGCATTTAATCTCCTTTGAAGTAGTCCCCTTCTGAAGCCACATATTGTTTCCATTGATGGAAGTGTTCCTGGAATTCCTTTTTTTGATATAGTGTGCAGCTGCCACATTGCATTCTCTTGGATTGTTTCAAAGTCTTGAAATCTTGTTCTTTTCACATAGGAATTAATTTTTGAAGAGGAAAAAGTCAAAAGGGGTGCAGACCTGGGGAATGCTGTACATGTCCAAAACAGCTGCATAAGGCATGGTCACTGATTGAACCTCTGTGGTGTGGGGAGATGACTACACACTTTTCTTCCAAACACTTTTCTTCCAAGCACCGCGATAAAGAACGGAAGTGAGCAAGAATGTCATAACTTAATGTCCATGCATAACGAAGTCTATCTATGTCAAGCATCTTCACTCTGTGTACTTTAGCTCTGATATCATAAGAATATTTCTGATACTTTTTGATCAAACCTCATATGTGCTGATTCTTTCAGTGTGTTGATCTATGCCTGTTAGCTTGAGTTCATTCCACAGGGATTGATCATGCCCCTTCCCACTTATATAAATAGTCATGCCTTATTTCTTTTCTGTTTCTTGATACTTTCTTTAGTTTTCCGAAAGCATCTTTTGATATTCCAATTTCACCTTCACATCTGTTGAAACTGTTCTATCCTTAAAAGATGTTACAAACTGACAAAGGTGGTACTCGAGTGAAAGGAACAGCAACACAGGTGTAGATAAAAGAAAGAGAGGTTTATTGTAAAAGATAATACACTACTGAAAGACAAGGAATCGGTTAGCAGGCTAATAATTCCTGAAGCCAGTCTCAGGTATATCCTTTGCACACTATATATATATATATATATATATATATGTTTATATATATATAGTATTTTAGATGTTGTTTAAAAAGGTTTTTTAACTATATCTAAAGAAATTTTTTAACTATTGAAATATTTATACAGATTTAAAATACCCAAGTCTTTGTTTAACCCTAGTTTATATGTGTCTAATTTTAAAATCCAGTATTTCTCTTTTTTTCTTCGTGTGTATGTTGAACTAAAATCAGAATCTATCAATAAACATTTACAGTTGTCTAATGAGTGTCTTGATTGATTAAAGTGTTCAGCTATGGGGGAATAAGGATTGTTTTGACGTATGGATAGTTTATGATTGTTGAAACGAAATCTAAAATTAATTCCAGATTCGCCAATATATCCACTATTAGGGCATATTGTGCAGAATAAGTAGTAAATTATATTATTACTATCACAGGCGAGGCGAGGTGGATGTATTTTGATTTTGGAGTTGGATACAGAAAATACACTATCGGTTATTAGGTGTTTGCAAACTAGACAACGAGTTTTATTACATTTATAATTTCCTGTTTGGTTTGTATTATTTAGATATTTGGTAGAGGTGAGGATAGCTGATAGGTTAGGTGTTTGTTTTTTTGCGTTGATGGGTGGTTTAGCGAAAATGTCTTTGATTTTTTTTTGTTTAATTGGAGGTTCTTGTAATCATTTTTTAAATTGTGAATAAGTGTGTGGGAATATTGATTATGGTTAAAAACCATGGGAATCCGATTGTTGTTTTTACTTTTCTTGTGTGTGAGAAGTGTGTTACGATTTATATGGATAGTTTTATTTAGTGCTTCTTTTATTATATTTATTGGGTATTTACATTTTAGGAATTGTTCTGTTAAGTTATTAATGTTGTGTAGAAAATCTAGATGGTCTGAGCATATGCGTTTGATTCTTAGAAATGAGCTGTATACAATAGATTTTTTTAATTTAAGAGGATGACAGATTTTGAAGTGTAGGAATTTATGCTGGTTTGTGGGTTTTGTTGTATAGACTGGTAGAAAGTGTATGTTTGTTTAATTTTATCATAACGTCTAAGAAAGGGATGGATGTGTATGAATGCTCCATGGTAAATTTAATTGTATCGTGGAAGTTGTTGCAGAAAGTAAAAAAAAATTAATTTTTCTGATCCATGAGTCCATAATAAGAAAATGTCATCAATATATCTAAAATAATGTAATGGTTTAAATTCTGAATTGTCTAGTATTTTCCTTTCTAGAATGTGCATAAAGATATTAGCATAGCTAGGTGCCATTTTCGTGCCCATTGCTGTGCCACTAATCTGTAAATAGTGTTTGTTGTTGAATTTAAAATTGTTATGTGTTAGAATGAAATTTATTAATTGACATATATCTGTAATTTGGTTGTTGGGTAATTTTTTACTAAGGAACTCATAGCAAGCTGATACTCCTTCAGCATGTGGAATGTTCGTGTAAAGAGACAAAACATCCATCGTTACTAGGATTGTATCCGGGTGGACTGAGTTAATGTTTTGTAATTTGTTGAGAAAGTCAGTAGTATCTCTAATATAACTAGGTATGTCAGGCAGTAAAGGTTTTAGGATGTTGTCTATGTACCCAGATATAAGTTCTGTGAGGGTACCTATGCCTGATATTATGGGTCTACCAGGTGGTATGATTTTGAAATTTCATAGATGTTCTTTTCATTATTTGATTGTGTAATTTGATGTTGGTTGGATGAAAAGGTGTTAGTGTTTTTCTGAAATGATTTTGGGGAGTTTATGTAGTTTTGGGATAGTGTAGAATGTTGCTGTTTTAGGGTTCTCAGGAATAAGAGATTTTATGGTATTCCTTATGTTGTGGCTCAGGTTGTTTTTAAGAGTATAGATGGCTTGGTGTTCTATTTTGGATAAGTTGTATTTTTTTATCTGGTGTCCTTTGTTTGTTAAGAAGTTATCCATGTGTTGTCTGGTTTTGATGGCATATTGGTCCAAGTGTTGATTACGTCCGATTGGTGGGGTCCATAGAGTGTTATTCTTCGTAGGAGGAAGTTTGGAGCATGATTGTTTAGCGGTGTTGTCTGTATTAGAAGTAGATTTGTTGTCTGAGAAATATTCTTTTAGTCTCAGTCTATGAATGTATTTTTCCATATCATAGTAGAGGTTTTAGTGGTTGTGAGGGGCAGAATGATAATCCTTTATTTAATAAAGAGGTTTCTTCTTGGGTGAGAGTATATTTGGATATGTTGGCGATGTGGTTGTCAGCAGAGGTGGTATGGGTGTAGTAGGCATAATGAGATCTTCGTGGAGTCTGTTGTATTAAATAGTTATTCAGGTATGGTATTTGTTGTAAAATTGGGTCCTCAGCAATTAGTTTATTGAGTTTTTGGTTTTTCAAAAATATACACTCTGTCAGTTTTTTTTGGTACAGGAAATTGAGTGTTTTTTTTTTACTTGAAAGTATTGAGAAGGAGAAAGTGTTGGGTAGAGCGAATAACTGATTTTTTTAGATAAGTTCATGTAAAAAGATTTCTTAATGTAAGCAGTGTTGTGCGCAAGATTTCGTAATTGCGTTGAGGTTCTGTTGTATATATGTTGGGCTTTTTCTTTATGCAGTGTAATAAAACTATGTTGGAAATTGTATTTAAATCTGAATCCTTTTGGTATTAAGTCCATTTTTTTGCAAAGTCCGAGAAATATAATATCCGAGTGTATAGTCAGTCCACAATAGGTAATAGGGAGAATGGGGCATTCCATTACAACAGAACACTTCCGAAATAGTTTAATTTTTGTACTTGCTTGGTTTTGACGTTTTTGATTCGCAGCTCGTATCTTGGGCTCTTTCTCTCTCTTGCTAATGACCATACTTTCCATCGTTTTACAAGTGATGGTTAGTCCTTTCTTCCTACTTTCCTTTACTACCATGAGGATAAAATTATATTTATTTGTTCAGAAATGATTAACAACGATCCCTTTTCCAATAACATTCTACCTTCTGTTTATCTATTATTGAACGTTAATGTTAATATTTAATGAAAATTTGTGTTTTTATTTTTCATTCAGAATACATTATTTAATGCTCTGGCTAAATCTGAAAAGATGATAAGTGATTATCGTACCTGTTATGATCAGATTGTCTCAGAAGATAAAGCTATTGACAAGACCTTCAAGAATGAATTTCCTGGAGTATCTCAAACCATGGTAGATACACTGCACAAGCTTTTTAGAAAAAGACCCAAGTAAGTCTTTTTGGACTTCATTTATTTCATCTTCATCAAATCTCATTATAATGTTTCTACAGTAAGGAATCAAAACTGTGATTTAAAATCAACAGGATCATTTATTATATTGTACGTGGGAGAATAAAGAATTGAATGCATCACTGATATAATCAATCGCCTAGTGATTTATATAGTTCTTCAAAATATCTAAACTTTTAGGTTGTGTACTAATTAGGCTTCTGTTGTAAAATATCTATAGTAGGGGATATTGACCAAGCGGGGATTTCAGGGAGAAGGGAAAATCTTTTACAAGTTTTTCATTAGCCTTTATTTTTAGTGTACCTTCATCAGAATAAAACAGATTTAAATATTCTAGCATTTTATTGAACTATTTATTTAAATTCCAATCACCTAACATTCTGTTGGGATTTTTGTTTATGGAAGTATGCTTCAGTTTATTTATTTAATAATTAGTTATAAATTAAATCAAATTACTGTAAACATATTCATTTTAAAAATCCGTCAACATTTTCTATTGCTTTTAAATTTGTAAAACTCCTCTATAAAAATGATCCATGTAAATGTATGTGTACTAATATGAAAAGAATGAAGATTTTCAATATTATATGCATATTATTTGGAAGGTCTCTTTTGAGTCAGAAATGTTTGGTTGAATTTGTTTAACGACATATCAACCTCTTTGAATTTTGGAAAGGAGGGAAGGCATTCTTGGTAAATTGGGCCTAAAAGATTAAGAACCACTGATTTATAAAATATTTATTTTTAAATATAAATTTATTTAGGTTAAATTCAATATTACTGCTATTAAATATGCACAAATAGTTACCATTTTAAAATTTTTCAAAGCATATATTTAGATAGAAGATTGGGATCTTTTCCTATCTGAATATTTCCTTCATACAGTAGTTCTCTGAATTCATATTTAAAACTAATCAGCTACACATCATTGGAGTAATTCTAAGAGGGTATCATTGATATATAACCTTTTTGCATGTTTTTCCATTTTGAAATGAATAAAAAATGACATAGATATATTCTGATTCAAAGACTTTTTGTAAAGTTGGGCTCCAATTTAAAAAAAAAAATAATCACATCATGCAAAGAGAGCCTATATTGAGTTAGACCTTTTCAATTTTTTTTGCATTTCACAATGTATTTGAATCACTCCAGAGATCTGAATCAAATTGAATATCTATCAGGAACTTTATTGAAGAAGAGTTGATCTGTGGTGACCTGTAAGCAGTCTGAAAGCAAAGGAAATGTTTGTCACAGATTAATTCCACAACGCAGAGAACAAATTACTGTAAGTTCAGACTCGAATATCGGGAGCAGAAAGAAATGCTGAAAACTCGATTCGCAGGTACTATCTCAAAAATCCCAATGCACGTAACCAGTCAGAAAAATAACTCGCTCTCCGACGAATGCAGTAGCCAAAATAATCCATTTTCCTCTCAAAAACTCCAACTGCTTTTATCGGCCAAGCATTTTTTTAATACATCGATAACTGGGAGAAGATGCCAAATATTTGCATATCAAAATATTTTTATAGAGACTCCTGCGACGGACTTGTTTTTAATCTAAATATTCCATCTTTAGCATGTCATGCGGAATACATGCCCTTTTTTTTTTTTTTTTGGTAAGTAATTTTCTTTTCCGTCATAGTATACACACGACATGCTGTCACTTGGTTTGACGAGGTAAGTCGCCATTTTCTTCACTATATGACCCCAGTATGTACTTGGTTCACCCTAAGAGACAATAAAGTAAGTTCTGTACTCTGTGTCACTTCAGAAAATCAAAAGATCTCAGATCCCCAACACTTTACATAGAATGTGCCTTCAAAGCCACCAAGTGCAGAATCGGGCCTCAAATGATGTCAGTTGGTGCACCAACACAAACAAGGAAGTGAAGCCAGCTGAACTTAGAATACACACACTCACCTGGATAAAAGGAAGTTATATGAGAGAAGAAAGAATCCTTTACAACCTCACACAAAGATAAAATGTTCAAAAAAAGAAACTACATGCTTTTGATTTGGCTAATCTTAATTCGATGGCATCCAGAAGTGAAAGGACAATTTTTTTTACATAGGGAAAATTTAGTCTCATATTCTTATGTGATGTTACCAAAATTACATACTTATACCTTTTTAGCATCACACTAATGACATTAAGTTGCGGATTAAAAATAAAAAGATATTCACCCATAAACACAAGTAAATGTAGTAATAATAACAATAATAATCAATAATAAACAATGAGTCAAAAGTTAACAAACAACACTATAATATAGTTACAAATGATTGCATTCAGATTCACAATTATTCCTACTCAACAGCCTCTAGAATAATTTAAAACACAATTGTTACTGCTTACCCAATAACTATTAGGATAATACAATAGACTTTGCTACCTATAATACACTATTGACAAGTATATATAAATAGTCAAGCTGAAACACAATATGCATGGCCTCAAGATTGTGTTTAAGCATGAAACAGACTGTCACTGCTTGGTGTTGTCCTCAATGTCACTTTACATATATACATTGTATCTTACTATGACTTTGTGTATATCAGTCTTGTTTCTAAAATATTTCCATGTATTAATCCTTTTAGGAATGTATTTCCTGAGGTTATTCTAGACTTTCCTTTTGTTGTGTTAAGGTGTTAGTATATCACAGATAAACTATGATAAACTGTGGTTGACTTTGGTGAGTGGAAAAGACAGACATATTGTATCTTTCCAAGCAATTTTATCATTAAATTGCAAAAAAAGAATAACATGGAAACCATCAAATATATACAATATGTATAAAAATCTGTTCTTGTTTTGATTTCTTAAAAATGAATACTTTTTTATATTCTTTACTTTTTTCTCTTTGTACAGAGCTTATAAATTCAAAGGGACTGAATCTTTAAACTCCAATGAAACCGAAATCGTAAATATCTTTCATGAGAATCCATCATCACAGAAACCTACAGCGCAGTCTAACCTTGAAGCTATCCTGGAAGAAATGGACAGGTTTTTCCACATGCCAGAAGGCCTTGATCCCAAAATTTGGATGAAGTTCTGTCAGATCAGAAGAGCCAAATTTTTAAAAGAACAACAAGTAAATTTTTAATAATATAAATACATATTAACACATTTATCTGCATATACAATAAATCTTCATTGCTGTTCAATAGTTTATTCAATCAATTAATATCAATAATATCATAAATCTAAAAAGAACACATGTAAGTTCCTTGTAAGTTTCAAATAAAAAACAACAATGAAAAGTAGAAAAAAATATTTTGGTGGAAAATGGTTCTGTGAATTTTCTTGTCTGGATTTTAAAAATAAAAGATAAATTATAGTCTTGCACAAAACGGTAATAAATAGTAAGTCTTACTAAAAAAAGTTTCTAGATAATGGAAAAGGAGTAAAGTCCCTGACTCCCCTTTTCTCATAAGGGACAGTGTTTTTTTCTCATGTTAAAACCTTCTCTTAACTATTTTGTTACTTCGCTTAAAAATTTAAAATCGGTACATAAAGAGTTTGGCCATGTATAGCAAAGAGACAAACTAATATATATATATATATATATATATATATAAGACAAAAGTTCATTTTCTCCATCAAGACATTCATTTCTGTAGTTTACTGCTACAAGCAAGCAGAAATATTTTTTCTCCTGATGATGGCCATGTTGGCCGAAACTAGTCGAGGAATCTAAATCACTACTCTCCCAAGCCAACGTAGACAACAAATATATCACGAAATTAAAAGAAAACGGTTGAATCCATCAACAATACAAACAATATATCTACATGTAAAAATATTCTCTTCAAACAAAATAATTGACATAATTTTTCAGTTGACCATATGAATATATAATACTGCTGCTAACATTTTGTTTGTTTGTTTTAATTTTTTGCCTTGAGATATATATATATATATATATATATATATATATATATATATATATATATATATATATATATATATATATATATATATAGCATATCTCCATTCAAACATGTTTTATCAACATGAAATTTATCAAGGAAGGTGCTGTAGATTTTTTTCCTACACAGTTACAATAAGTTTGTTTTTGTAAGGATGGTCCTGGAGGAGATTGAAAGTACTTGGGTAGGAAAAAATTATGGCTCCTTCCTTGATGAATTTCATATTAACATGAAAAAACTGATTAGAGAACTGCAAAGGATTATTATAAAATTAAATAGGCATAATATGTCTATATTATTCAATGAAAAAAAAAAATATATATATATATATATATATTTTATTTTGTTACTCACTTACATCCTGTTTTGTACTTTGACATTTTTCAAAATAGGAACTTGTTGATTTTGAGAACTATTGTTCTTTTCATGTTTGTTAAAAAAAATCAGCATGCTGTCAGTTTGAAATCATTTTATTCCTGTTCTTTATTAAACCATTTACATTCTTTGAAAGATCTTTTAAAAGTATTTAAAATAGAGCACTTTTATATATATATATATATATATATATATATATATATATATATATATGTGTAAAAAAAGAATATACAAATATTTGTTAATGAGATTCTGTAGATATTAAAATATACAAGTGAAAACATTTAAACTTTTTGCAGGTGAGGAATTCTGCTCTTACTTTGGCAGAAATTAATGCCTTCCATCAAGAAAAAATTGAAGGAAATGAAAATCTCAGAAATGAGATTGAGGAAATTGAAGTGGAATTGAAGAAGTGAGTTTTTTCATTTTTCAGAATTTGTCTTTGTGGTTCATTATTTTTACTTTGCTTTTCACTGGTTTCAGATGATTTATGAAAAAACATTTTAGAACCAATGAAACTCAAGTCTTATGCAAAGGAGAAATTTACCCCAAAATGAAATACTATATGTACTCGTGTATAAGCCAACTTCACATATAGCACAACCCCTGAATATTTTTGCTTGAATTTTACCCCCAACCTCAGAAAAATTTACCTTTGTATAGTGCAACCAGCCACCCAAAAGGCATGATTTTTAACCTATTAAAAAAATTACCTTTGTATAGCGCACCCCCACTATATTTTTGTTTAAAAAAAATGATCATAAAAAAATCACACTATACCAATGATTCCCAATGTGGGGCACAGTAATATTTGGGTGGGTCATGCATAAGATGTGCACCCTTTGGCTTACTTTGCCAACAGAATAAGGGGGGCAATTCAAGAATGAGTTATTAACAGTGAATTGTTTCCTAGTGAGTCTGAGTGAGAGTGTTGATGTTAATGCGTGTTAATACGCACAATGCATACACAGTAGGCATACATAAAAATGTTTTGTGTGCATGTACGTACATGTGTAATTGGTATTCAGGGTATTTCCGTATCTTGGTCAACAAAAGAGAGGGTGTGATACATGTCGCTGGAAGAGCCCATGTTTTGTTGGCCAATCAACACATGAGCATTCTGTTTTGAAACTATATATATTTAACTTTTTGTTCTTTTAATTTTTCTCTTTCATTGATGGCATGGTCTTGGGAGGCTTGTTTAGAGACCAAGCTAATGGCCTTTTAAGTTTCCTTCACATTAATTGCAGTAAAATTTTGAATATGTAAATATTAAATATTACAGGGGGCACCAGAATTCAAGAAATACCAAAATGGGGCATGGCCCAAAATTGGTTGAGAACCATTGCACTACTCAAGTATATATGGCAAATTGATTTTATTTTTCCCCAGATTCACTGTAACATCTTATTTAGTTTAATTTCATCATTTGCATTTTTGTGCTTGAAGGTTGAAAAGAAGACGACAGCAATTTGACATCGATATAGAAATCCAGTTATTGCTCAAGCAAGGCCAAGTGGAGTTGGAAACGGAAACATTTATTTATAACTTTTTGGATTCAGTCATCATTCACAGATGCATTGTTGAAGAACTTAATGGCAGGATTAAGGTAAGAAATTTCACGTGGATCTCCACAAAAGATAATAAACAAAGTTTTCAATTTTATTTCTGATGAGACCATTTAAAAAATTGCAATCACAATCACTTCTAGCATACAAAATGTTGTTGCCAACAAGGATAAAGCTACATAATTTATTGACAAGAAAAAAAGATTCAGTCATTGACGGTATGTTTGATTAGTAGATTTTATGGGAAAAGAATAATAATCCAAACATATATCAAACATAGCATTTTGACTGTGTGATTTTTTATCATCATATTGTGAAACATTACACAACATATAAGGCTTTAACCTTTGTGAATATTTTCTTAAATATAGAACAATAAAAGTTCTGCTTTTGTAAGTCTGGCATGTGATATCAGAAAAGAGGAACAGACATGCATGTGCTTGGAGGTAAAAAGAGGCTCTATATCTCACACTCAGGCAGTAGGGAGACTGACTGCAATTGGATGGCCCTGCAACCAATCTGGAACTCCCACACATATAAGGTTCAGCATAGCCGCAAATCCTACTGCTATGTGTGCATATATTCTAACCAGCGTGTGTGTGTGCCTGCATGTATGTGTATATTAACTCACTACAAACTCACTTTTTTTTTTTTCTTTTTTACTCCTTCATTGCTATGTACAGTAACGCTAATATTGCAATTCACAAAATATTGAATAGATGGGTTACTTTTAGGTCAATCTCTAATGTCTTTGAATAATGATTTCATTAACAATACTGCCTATACTTGAAAGAAGTTATAATAATTTTATTCTAAATATTTTTGGGTCCTTAAACATGCACAAGCCCTGGGGTACTCACCAACCCACCTGTTAGTGGAACTGTAAACTATTAATTGATCACTCCAATTAAAATACTCAGAAAGTGTTACCATAATTTTTTAAGGTTTTAAAATAGAAAGATTGCTACCACATCTGGTTTGATGTTTCTGATATGCACATCTAGTGATTCTTGACAAAAAGAATCATCTGCAATGTTATCAGTCCTGACTTGGCATCTCAGCTTCAGTCTCTTTCCCATTCCCATAGTGTATCTTCCTGTGCCTTTTCTATAATTATTTTCATGGTAATTATTCTAATGAACTTTCCTCTTTGGTATCTTGACCTCAAAAATTTAAATGCAGTACTAGATTGGCAGCTAGATCTCATTATTTTACTTTTGAAATTGTTAAGTAAGCATAAGTTCTATGTTAATAGGTTCTTCTCTCTCACTTGTGGAAGGCTCTTCTGACTCCTTCCTTTTGAAAAATTTGAAATGCAATGTCAATTATCATCTTCTGTCACCTTGAACTCTGTTCTTTTATTGTCCTCTCTCTCTCCCCAGCTACATTTTCTCAATTTCCTTCACTGTCAGTAACACCTTGTATCTTAGTGGCTTTATCACATTGCTTGGGGTGAGATGACTAAAAGAAAATATAACAATGTCTCCATGCACACAAAATCCAATCACATAACCTTAATTAGTGATAATAATAATGCAGTAAAGAAACATCATTTTAAACTTGAAGTGGGCAGATGCAACCATAAGTTCTATGCCAACAATTTCTTCTATTGCACTTTTCACTTGTGGAATTCTCTTCTGGCTTCTTGCTTTCCAATCAACTTTGATCTTCAAAAATTTAAATGAGTGAGGTTACCCCCCACTTACTTCACAAAAAAAAACTCACTAGGGGATGCTCTTTAAGCCTATAAATAGACAGTGATATTCTCTGTCAACCTCTCTTTCTGTTAGTCACTTAGACTGCAAGATGTAGGTCACATGTGGAGAAAAGCATCACCCCAACAGCATACACATGCACACACCTTTCACTTTCATTTATGTTTCTCTAGGACTCCTCCTACACCAAACTACACCCACACAAACATATTCTTTAGTGTCTAAATGTTTTCTTCTTTCATATTCATTGTTTTGTCACATGCAACAATCTTCTATTGTCTATGTATACCTTTGTTTTGTTAATACATTGTTGTTTGTTTTTTATATATATATATATATATATATATATATAGTTGTTACTTTTATTCATTTATTACTCAGGCTCATATTAGAGTCCCCAATAATTGTTGTAGGAAAAATGTGTTTTCCAACCCAAACACAACCGGTATTCCCACAACAAATGCATTGTCAATCATTATTGTCTTTGTACTTCTTGTTCTTTTATTGTTCTCTCTCCTTCATAAGGTTTTTCTTTTTCTCCTATTTTTTCATACTCAATAACCCCTTATGTTGTAGAGTCTTTCTCTTGCATAGGGTGAAATGATTTAAAAAAAATATCAACTGCTTTCAAGTAATTCTTTGAAAATTTCTCTTGAATTAAAACAGGAACTTGCAGAACAAAAAATCTCAAGTATGGAAGAAAGCAAAGAATTCAAAAAAGGAATCTTTCAGCAAGAATGGTAAATTATTTCTTAGTCACAGCATATTATATACTTTAAATAACCTTTGTTGGTTACTCATTAAAATTCTATATATGTAACAGAATCTTTTTTTTACCAAACTAACATTAGACTCACTAATGCCATACAATATAGCTGGTTAAACAATAACTTTTTGGACTCTGAATTTTATAAAACTTTGGTATTGGAGATCTTAAAAGTATTTGATGAATTGCAAGAGATGAAAAGCTTTTCTTGAGATTTTCACAGCAGCCAACATCACAGCTTGTTAACACATTGTATGAAAAGTCCGTCTTTAATGATTTACTGTTTTGTTTTTTTTCTTTTTACATGCTCACCTCTTTGGTATTGGTGAATTCTCAAAGATACCATTGGTCTTCATTTTTCACTGTTGTAAATACATGACATTATTCTAATCTGAACTCACAGCATTTACCAGGTGTGATAGGGGGTAGGATGTGACACAATTTCACACGGGGTGTCCATATTGTCTAAGGATAAAAATTGCAAGCCAGAATTTCAGCCCTTCCCTTTAGCATAATGAATGAGGGAAGAAAGAACTAATCATCAATTGTAATAAGATAATGTCTGGTCATTATCAAGAGGGGCAGTTCAAGATGTGAAATTGGAGATATCAACATCAAAGAATTACAGAAATTTAAATATCTGAGAAGTGTTTTAACAGAGGATGAAAAATGTGATACCTAGATCCTAAGGTTCATTGGATTAGTGAAAATGCCTTCTGCAAACTAAAAAAGAGTATTAAAAGAACAGGAATATTTTCTTAGCAGTACTGCACTCTTTTCTTTCTTTCTATGTAATATTAATCCTCTTATATGGCAGAGACTGCTGGACAATTGCCTTAAAGATGAAGAGGAGACATGTGGAAACAGATATGGTTCTACAGAAGGATGCTGAGAATTCTGTGAACAGTCTGTGAGCAACAAGGGAGCTTTAAGAAAATTGCAAACAAAAAGGATAATTAGAAAAAAAAATAGTAAAAATTTCTAGAATACAAAATGAAGAAGGAGAACTTGGAGAATTTGATACTCACAAGACATACTGAAGACAAGAGGGACGGGGGGGAGTAACCTCCCTAACAAACTTGTGTAAATGAATGGCAAAACAAGGACTGGAGGTGGGGATAGTGTAAAGAAACACATTTCTAAGCATTACAAAGGATAGGAAGTTGTGGTGAACCATGATTGCCCACATTCTGAAAGAACATGGCACATACAAGAAACTGCTTTGAAATTCTATTTTGTAGTTATCTATGAAATCATTATCAAAATTCTGTAATATTTTGAAAATAAAAAGTTTGAAGCAAAGAAAATCATCAAAGATTTCAGGCAAAACATTTGTCATCAACCTGTCCATAAAGGATCTAATAGAAAAATGTTCTTCACTTCAAATAAACGTGTTGGGAATTGTTTTCATTTCGATATATATCTGACATAATGCATCTATGACAGGCCAAACTTTATAAAATTAATATTTCTTCATACAACTGTTCGAACTATTGTCCTCATCTTTATTGTCATATTCACAGTGTTTTAGACATTTTATGCTCCAGCCTTCTTCAGGTGATATACGTTGGAATATATGGCCCTGTGGATAAAAGCGTTGGTTGAAGTAATCCAGTGACTTGACCCAAAGAGATGTGAGTTCAATACCTGGCCACAGCAGAGGGGAACAAAAAACTTGGAAGGTTGGGTTACTAAAGGGAAATAACTGAAACTGAGATATCCAGAAAAGACATGGAACTAGAAAATCTACCCCCTGTGGTTTGGTTCAAAATTTTAATGTATATCACCTGAAGAAGGTCAGACAATACAATGGCTGAAACATCATGAATATGACAATAAAGATGTGGACAATAGGCTGAACAATGTAAATAGTTACAATACCTCATCTCAGAAATATAGACAGATATTCTTCCTACAACTAAAGAAAAAACTTAGAAAATATAAGTGTAGAGGATTTGTGTCACACTATAAATAAAATGTTGTATTTCATGGTTTTCCTATTTAAATTTCTGATGAATCATAATTCTTAATTAAATGATTGAATAAGCTCCACAACTATAAAATACACATGGAAATTCTCCTATGGCATCATTATTTATCTGAGTCAATGGCAGGACATAATGTACCTGCTAACTAACTTACTAATGGAAGAACAAGCAGAATTATGTTATTATTACATGAACATAGTGAAATACTTTCTTGTATTTCCTTATAAAATTATACAAAAAAATATTTTCTTAGTAGATTATGATTCTATCACAAAATGAAAACCAAATAAATTATATTAAGATACTAATGATTTAAAATGCCTACAAATTAAAGTATTCTATCAAATTTATGAAACTGAAGAATTACACAATAGTTTAGTAAATTTATCGTTACTAAAATTTGTTTGGCTGTAGCAAGGAGGCAAGTTTGTTTCTCCGTGGCATAGAAAAGAAATGATCATAAATTCACTTCAAAATAAACTATCCTACACCATTGCCCTTGGTCAAGATCATAGTCCACAATTCTACATTGCACTTAATTGTGAATTTCATAATCTTCAGAGTTGTCCTTCTACTAGGCTGGTTGCCAATCATGGCCAGAGGGTCCGGTCTACCCTACTATTTAAACCAAGGCTATTTGTACAAAAGTGAATGTAAGGAACTTGACTGGAATTTGAAAATTTGAACTAGGTTTGCTGGTTTCTCATTCTTGACCGCTAACTATTACATCATCTGCACATTCAAAGGAAGAACCTAGCAAACCAAAACAATAGCTATAGTCATATGACATATTTCTTACCCTTTGCCAAGTGTATAAAAATGAAGCTGAGTCAAGGGCAGACAACCAAGTTTTGTAACCATTTCTGTGAATTCCATGTTTTTTTTGGCATGAGGTTGACAGACAAGTTTCTTTAGTGCAAGTCGTATTTATCTGTTTATTCTTTGTTGATGATATTTATCCACCATTAAAATCAACAAGGGATTTCTTTCAACTAATCAATAAAATAGAGACAAGAAAAAAAAAGTTTCTTTTTGCAGGCACAAAATACATGGTATTTAACTAAGAGTTTGACATTATTTTCTACCCAACAGACACTTTCTTACAAACTCAATGTCACAAGCCACTTGCTAATCTCTCACTACTTTCGTGGCAAATGTTCAGCAACTTCCATTCATTACTGCCACCATTTCAGACTTTTGAATCCCACCCTCATTCTCTATGCATTCCTTTGGCAAGACAGATGCTTCGCCCAAAGCTTCTCCCCAGAGAACCACTCTCACATGTGGATGCTTCTCCATACACTAGAATCTTAACCTCTATCTGCCATATCCTCATGATCTCCACTTCCTACTTACTCCTCTTACTCTTATATCACGTGCCTCATTTAATAAGCTTCTACATTGAGAGGCTCTTGGGCTTTGTAATGGGCGAGCAGCAGCTTAAAAAATTAGATAATGAAACATTTCATATTGTTTTACCAGTTTAAGGTAAGAAAAAAAATCTCTGTATTTGTTAATATTTTTTTTTAAATCAGATTTTCCTCTTAAACAATAATCTTACACACCACATCAAAGATGAAGTGTTCCAAAGGACAAACTGTATATATATATTCAATATGGATAAATGCACTAATGATTTTATCACGTATTTTGTAGGGAGCATAGAAAAATGATGATGGAGATGGAAGACCTCAGGCAGAAAATGAACAATATTCAATTCCTTAAAGTTACACGAGAAGTTCAAGAAGTAGGTATTTTATTGTTATTTCAAATCAACTGGTAGGAAAGGCTGAAAACAAAGCGAAAAAAAACATTTTTTTTCTCATAAACTTACTGAAAATTCTTTATCATTGGTTATTGTAGATCAAAAGATGTTAAATCAGTCTTTGGTACTAGAGTAGTGATGTTTTCTAAATATATTTTAACTTCCCTATAAATCACATTGATATATATATATATATATATATATATATATATATAATGGTATGCTTGGAAAATATATATATATATATATATATATATATATATATATATATATTTATTTATTGGAGGATGGCATGTCAGCCCACAGGATGAAAAACAAGACCTGTCAATGGGAAAATGAGCTTCTTATAAGAGCCATCATCCAAGATAGATAATGCTAGGGTGTGGTCTCAAGCCTTGAATAGCAACCTTCCTAATGATGGTATCCTGATAAAAACACTCGGTGTATTCTGAGTTGGGTATCAGAAAGAGCATCCAGCCTTGTAAAATCTTGCCTCAAAATTTCAACAAATCCTTGTTTTGTGCAAGATTAATCTCAGCCCTGCCTCAATAAAAATACATGCTTATATATATATATATATATATATTCTCTCGTCATCATTAGGGAAGCATTGCTGATTAAATACCATTCTCCTGCTATCAATCTTACAACATTTAGCAGTGGAGACAGCATGTCTAAGGTTTTCTAAAAATAGAAGTGATGCCCAGGTCAACTGACACACAGAATGTGACTGCCAAAAAAACATTCACCCCCCCACACACACACACGACCACCATACATATACATACTTCGCACAACTAAACTACTATGTAGAAGTTAACACACGGAAATTCACCATCCAAGAATAGCATCCTTGATAATGACTACAGAACTAGCCAAAAGCACTCTGAACAATAGTCAGTTATGTGCCATGCATTATATACACTTAGGCAATCATGTATCTTCTGATACATGACTGATGAGGCAGATTTATTTTCCTGCAGTAGGTTGCCATTTCTTTCTGCAGTAGATCAGTTGCCATCCAAGGCTATAGAACCCGGTCTGTCCTGCTAATTACCCATAGCTGGGGGAAGAAGAGGATTCATACCTTTCCCAAGGGTATTAGCACGTAAGTGAATGTAATAGTAGCGACTGGACAATTTCTATATTCTTTAACCCCTGAAAAACAGAAAAATGTTAGAATGCTGGAAAAACTCAAAAGATTCATTAAATCTTCATTGTCAGCCATTATCAAAGAAACATGCTTGACCAAAGGTTGCTGCCCAAATACACACACATATATATATATATATATAATGATTTTAAAGTGTCTATAACTAATACATTTCTAAAGAAGATAAGCATATCAATAATTTTTTTTTTTCCACTGTTGATAAATGGGGATGTCATTTTTTAATGCTAAACTAAAATGTTAAATAAATTGGATGACTTCACCCACCTGATCTCAAGCAGGTTATGTACATGTGACTTAATAGGTAAAGAAGTAGTGTAGATATGGAATGCAGACAGGATTTAACACTATTTGAATGATTGTTGACTCTATAAATATGTTGCACTCTCTATCTCCAAGATGGCAATTGCTCAAAGTCGTTTTGGGCAATAATAGTAAGAGTAAAGCAGGAATATGTCAATTACAGATGGACATCAACCGTGTGTGAAAAGTGAAGGTATCCACAGGTGACACATGAATGACACTGATGTTAACGACCCAACAAAAATTCAACAACCCAGTTTGATGCTGTTACCATTCAATCTGTCGGCCAACACACTAGACAATGTGTACTGCATTCTATTAGGCTTCTTAATTGTTGACCAACAAGTTTACTATCTATGCATGTTAGTAGGATATAGAATCTGAACAAAAGTGGAGAAAAGGTTTTCCACTTTGATTACATCTCTCTACCTATCTATACACACAGACTATATATATATATATAGCATCTTAACTACAGTACCTTGACAGTTGTTTTTAATTAAACTTGTATAATATATATAAACTGATGAGCCAAAACACAACACACATGGCCTGAAATAGACTGTTGCCACTTGGCGTTGATCTCAGTGTCAACTTCAAGATTTACATACACTTTATCTCTGATATCATATCACTTTTACCCATAAATATAGCATACCTTAAAACTATTTTTACATATATATATATATATATATAGAGAGAGAGAGAGAATGTTTATTTTTCTATTATATATAAATAGATATCATTTATTAACACAACAGCATTGGATTATGTCCTTCTTCTGAGCTAGAGAACATTGCCATCAGGGCATGGAAGACTGGTACCTGGTTAGACAAGTCATTGTTTCCAACTCTTTCTGTTTGCCAGAAACGAGTTCTCTATATTAGAGAATCTTTGGAATCTGATGGTCCTCTATCCTTGCCAGTGTAAAATTGCTTCAACACCTGTTGTCTTGGTTGGGTCTAGAACATCAATATTAGTAATGAAATCACTCCAATGCATTTTTAGAATAGTAGTAGTGAATGGTGATGAAAGTATTTGATTAAGCATAGGTGACATCAGTAAATAATGCAACTAGCAGGCCTTAATATGACTGTCATTGATTTCATAATACATTTTGCATTTACATCTTTTAATTATTCTTTAACTACTGCTGTTTTATGCATTTTATATTTTGATTCTTTTTTTTGGTGGGGGGGGGGTGAATTCTTGTGGCAAATGGCTTACTTTATATCTATTAGGGTAACTGAAAATGTAATTTAATTTTAAAATTTAATATTTGTCAGAGTTCCAAAAAGATTTTTTCCTCTAAACCATGAAGTGTCCCAAAAAAATATTTATGGAGTTACCTTCTCTTTTCGTATTTATAATCCTCTTTCAAAATTGCTGTCATGGAATTTCTATTTTGGGAAGGAGAAAGTACTGCAAACATTCAAAGGAGGTTAGTGAATGCTTATAGAAAGGCTGCACTTAATGTAAATACAGTAAACAGTTGGGTTAGTAGAGTTTCTTAAAGAGAAAGGAAAAAATCCCCTTCGTAAGAAGTTGCTGCTGTGAATTAGGGCAATGCCAAACAGGTTGATGCTTTCATTGCAGTCTATAGAATAATTTTCAAACTTTTATGAAAATCATCAGGTAAGCATAGAGAGTGCATTCAGTTTAGTGAAATCTCTTAGTTACTCAAAGGTCTGAGCAAAGTGAGTTTCCAGAGATGCTGACAATCTATGAAGGAGCATTTCTCCAACTGCTTCAGCAGTTGGACAACAGTGTCTTCCTAAACAGAATTCCCACAGGAGAAAAGACCTGGGTTCATTATTATGAGCCAGATAATTAAAGAAGATCAATGGATGAGGGTTAGAAAGATTCTACAAGGTGGGTATAGATGCTCTCATTCAAAAGTGGAATATCATGAGTGAGAATGAAAGAGACTTCATTGAGGAATAGATTTAGAATATGAAGATCTTCATATTCATTTTGGTATGTTTTGTTGGCTTCTACTATTGGCCATAATTAAAGATGAACAGGCAATATTTTAAAAGAGCTTCATATCAATAAATGAATGGTTGAATATTAAAAAATGATTTCCTTACAAAATAATTGTATATCATTATTATTATTATACCCACCATTATGAAATACTTCTATTGTTTATCCACAATCCATTCATAATATCATGACATGTGGACAAGTCTGTATATCACATAATAACAGTCTCAAACAAAGCTTTAGGTTAAAAATATATTGCACAATAAGCAAGAATCAACTTACAATAATAATCATTGCATAATATAAAAAATGCCTTATTCACATGCAACAATTTGATTAAACATCATAGAATACCAATTAAGATTAAACTAAATATTATCATAAAATATTTGGTTGGGCAAAAGTATGTTTGGTTTATTAAGTAAATTTTCTACTTAATAACGAAATGGGCTTTTGGGTCAACCCAATAATTCTGTCACTGATTTAATCATCTTATCAATAAAGTGGTTGCAATTGCCGAAGAAGTCCTTTCAAAATCAGTTCAAATTGTAACATTTATTAGTTTCCACTTTTTACTTTTTCAATTTCATTCATATTTATTTTCTAAGACATGGAAATATTAAAAGTAAATGTGTAACTTTTCTCTTCATTTCCTTCACAGTACCTGGCACTTGAAGATTATGATGGCAAGAAATCATTTGAAACTGAACAACTTGAAAAGTCTCTGAGTGGAATCCGAGAGGTAATCGAGTAACCAAAGATAAACAATGGAATCTCCATTAACAATACAGGACAACAGAAATCTTATTTAAGCAATAAAAAGATGTCCTGCTTCAGATTAAATTAATTTGGTTAATTCTGAATCCATATATATATAATCCAGAATTTTATCATGTCAAGATTTTACCCTATCCAAAATGAGAAATCAGGGCTAAGTTTCACAAATGAACATTTAGGAGTGTTACCCATTCCTTTTGCAAGCTCTTGGGTAGTTTTGTGAATCCTATGTAGAAGAAAGATGCTTTTCCATCTTAACTACAGAAAAGAGTCTGGTAGATAGTGGGAGCTGTAGCCCTGCAGAGTTGCCTTTATTTTTAAGTTTTTCATTTTTCCAGCATTAAGGGAAGTTTCCTAATAGATCCTGTACCTCAGGTCACTCTGTCAGCTGGGTTCTGTTTCCCCACTGACAGTAGTGGAGTCTTCAGGAGAGGAAGGATCCTTGTTCATTTGCAAGGAAGGAGGAGGGGGGGAGTCACTTCTCTCATCAGCCAGATTTGTTCTACATAAAAGATAGTCTGGCCATATATCAGGGATGGAAAACAACCAATGCCTGAATAACAGTTTTTTTGTGTTTTTTTTTTGGGGGGGGGGGATATTTTTCCACAATACAAAGCCCAAGCATTACTTGATGTAGATGACTACTGAATGAGGTTGTTGTATGAATGTGAGAGGAGGAAGTAAGTGCTGATTATGAGGATATGTAGGATAGATAATGGTTGACCCTTGAGGTTAAAGTTGTAGTGATCGGTGGGAGTGGGTAGCAGCTTCTCAGGAGTCTGTTCCAGGAAGAAGTTGTCTGAGGAGAACTTCTTTCATATCAATGGAATATGAAGGTACATGGAATGTAGCTTGTCTGAACTTTTGTGATGGCATTTTTGCAACATTTTATCTATAGTTATAAGGGGTTGTTGGATTGAAAATAATGCTTGTAGCTTTGGCTGAGGCTAGAATATCAGTGTCAATGATGAAATCACTCTAATGTATTTTTAGGATGGTGTATAGGCTCTTCAGGATGTACATTTCTCTGTCCAGCAGATGCTAGTTCTCTAAACTTGACATGCACTGCAGTTGAATTATTTGTAGGATTACTCCAACACTTATTATAATTTAACTATAGGCATACAGAAGGTGATTATATCCTTTTGATGGAGGTAAGTCACATGGAGCACTTAGTGATGTCATTCCATACAGTGATGAAAGCAGTAGTCAAATTCAGTTCATTTACTGCAGCTAAACCATAAAGTTACTTTCTTTAGCCTGAACAGAAGCTAAATCTGCCTTACAAGTCCATAGTACCATTTCCCTTTGGGAATATATTTTTCCCAGATATAGAAAGAAACTCTATCTCACAGTCTTTAATTTGGGAAAACCCAAGACTTGCTGTTTCCTGTTCATGGAATATACCTGGGACATAGATGAATTCGGCCCATTTGAATTTGGAGTCCTAAAAATGACTTCTCCAGACACAGGAGTATCTCCATATTATATGTAAGACCCTTCCTTTTTATTTCTCCTTAAACTTTGCTTTGTAGATATATGTGATGTAATTTATCTGAGTGGGACATGCAGATATAGTTTTATGTATGTCTTAGTGATATGAAAATCCCTCTGAGAACAAAACATGTTTACCATTCTGTTCCCTCCATGAAGTATGATGTTATATCACAAATATAATAATGCCCATATTGTGGGAGAGAATACAAATGGGAGAATAAATCTTTCTTCCCAAGCTCTCTCCTGTTATACAACAAACGCAAAAGAAAAGATATTACTTTTTCATTACTCTTCTGCAAACAGTTTCTTTCTTTACTTTTAATCAAATTTTCGACCTTTTTCTCGTAATTCTTCATATTTCTTTAGTTTATAACTAAATAATTATTTTGCAAGCATCACTCTCTGATTTTTTTTTTTTTTATCTGTTAAAAAAAGTATTAATTTAAAGAGAATTTTAAGTTCTGGTGACAAATTTCAATGTGGCTTCATAATTTAAGTTAAATTTCAAGAATGTATCTTTATTTTGATGTTCTCAAAAGGAAGTCTAATATAAATGAAGATTTCAAAATGATATGAAAAAAAGGAACAAGAGAAAATGATGACTCAAATAAACATTTCACTGTAAATCAAGAAGAGAAATTTTATAGAAGAATTTGTCAAGTTTCTACTGTCTCACATTAATTCTCTACTTACATAAAAAGTATCTGACAATTATAAAATGACTGCACTATTTTTTTGCATACTTGTTTTAATTTTAAATTCTATTTTTTTTCTTTTTTTCCCAGATTCATAACAGAAAATTTGCTAAAATTATAGAAGATATTAAGAGGCTGAGAATGATGGTTTTTCAAAAACAAAAAGACAATGAAAGTTTTTCAAAACAGATTGAAATATTAAATGTTGAAGTAAATGACAGATATCATATTACAGATGTAAGCTGTAAGTGTTACAATTTTATATTTTCATTGAGTCTGTGTTTGTTATAGAAGCATAACAATATTTTCCATTATTTGGACTATCGTCCTAATCTTTGTTGCCATATTTATCACAATGTTTCGGCTGTTGTATGCTCTGGCCTTCTTCAGGTGGTGGGAATGTCGAACTGAACCCTTTATTTCACTCGCTGGAGTAGACTGTTCTAGTTCCATGTACCATGTCTAATGGATGTCAGTTATCAGTGATCTCCTGTTAATTCCCCTCTCCAAGTTCTCCACTGCCTTAACCAGGTATTGAACTCACACCTCTTTGGGACCTGTCACTGGACCTAACCAACACCTTTATCCACTGTGCCATGTGTCCTTAAGGACATCTGTATATGAATTTCTGGGACTTGTAAACTTAATGTCTGCCCCAGCAAGTGAAATAAAGGGTTCAGTTTGACATTCCAACCACCTGATGAAGGCCGGAGCATACAACAGCCGAAACATTGTGATAAATATGGCAACAAAGACGAGTACAATAATCCGAATAATGAAAAGTGTACATAATATCTCATCTCAGAAATATAGACTGATACTGAAGCATAACAATATTTGGTTGTTTTTTGTTGTAATGCTTTAGTTTCATTTAGATGTGTTCCTTGTAATATTTTGCAGAGACACATGTTAAGACTTTCAGATTTTCATGTTGGCATTTAAAAATCATTTCAATGTACTTAAAACAGAAACAAATCACAAATACCATATTCCGTGGCTTATGAGACGCCCTCCAAATTTGGAAGGAAGAAACCGGAAAAAAACATTTTTAGTTGTAATTTGCATCCCTTTTGCAGACAACCATAACTTACAAAAGAGAAAATAACAAATAGTTTATGTAATTCATATGGAAAAAAAAAAAAAAAGCAAATGCCTTTCATGTAAAAAGAAAAAAAAAAAAGTACAGTTAAACTTTGATTTTTAAAAGAAATATAGGTTGAGTGTGTTTCTGAAATCAAATGTCATTTCATAAAGGAGCAAAGATCTGTTGATTACTGCTTTTAACTAACATCGCTGCCTCGGATTTAAGAAACTAAAATATCAAATAAAACAATCGTACATACTTTTCTTTGCTCATATTGAGAGAATTTTGAGAAGTGGTGTTATAGATATAATCTGCACACTAATTTACTTTGTACTCCTAACCGAGCCTAACAATAAATTACTTCCAGCAGCAAGGGCTCTGATCAGGAGGTTTTGAGAAGTATGGAACTACCTCTTAATTGCTGTTGTTCCCAGGTCCACCCTGACCGGGTGTAGTAGCACCTTTTATGGTCCCAGATATGGGCAAATAGTTACCCCCTCCCCCAAAACTGGTGTAAAAAAAAAAATTTTAAAAGTATAAAAATAGAGTTTTATAGTAAAAATACCAGCAATACATTTTTGGGAAAAAAATATTACAAAAAAAATACCAACACTACATTTGACTCTCAACAAAAACCCTCTTTACAAAAATATATCGATGAAATCTGATTTACAAACTGATTTCTCACAAAGAATACATATTCTATTCATATGAACCTATCCTAAATAACTCATTACAATTGATATATCATAAAACAAAATAAACCTAAGAAAATTTCCAATGCTTTATAGATAAATAATCCTGCCTGTTTTGATGGGTACTATGCTAACAGGATTATTTGCACTTGCATTCAAAACCCAGATTAATTTTTCAATATCTGTCTGTTTTTAGCTTTTATTTCTAACAAAACTTAATGAAATCCGGGTTATCCAACATACAGTTTCGCTATTTTTTATTTCTTAAATACATAGAGTAACAAACTTAAGATCGTGGATCATATGCACCATAACAATAAGTTGTTAAATTTACTACCCGGTACAAGTATTGAACTGATAGCAAACTCACACTTTAATAAGTTGACCTGTTCCGCCTGCAGTTGAAATGGGTTCTGTCCATTGAGTTCTATATAAATTTATGATTTTTCCACTGTGGTTTAAATCTATTTACCTGGTGAAGTTGGATTAGATCAACACACGTGGTTCCTTAAACCAAGGTTTTACTGTAGCTATAAATTTACAGCTTTACTCTGAAATGTAAAGCACAAACTTAAAACAAATTTTACGACTTGCATGTTTAATTTTTTTTCTCATTGCCAAATGAAATGATTACTTTTCAGCTCCTACTAATTATGTTTCAATTTTCAGGATTTATCTACAGTTTATGGAATAACCTCAATATGATTGTACTGCTTTTAAGTTTTAGCCTTCCAACTGAACTGATAAGAAACATGACAGAAACAAATAAATAAAAAAACATATTTTCCACATAAAACACTGAAACTTAATTGATATCAATGGAAAATATTTATGAAAAAGCATAATTTTAATTGTTTTAGCATTAAAGGTTCCATATCTTGAATTTTGTCAGATCTTGCTAAAGCTTTTTTTTTTTTTTTTTCAAGGTTAAGAGAATCACAGAAAAAAAGTAAAGAATATTAAAATGCAGTTTTGACATGAACTTGCATTATACTAGAATAATTGTGATAATCATAGGCTCCAAACTGTTGTAATGGCTCTTTCTTTCAAAATTGTGTCCCTTCATTATATAAATGATCACAATCCTACACAACTTCCTTTTACTTTAAGATCTGTAAACTGGGCATTGCTTTGTTTTGGGAATAGGAAAAATGATAATGTGGTTTCGAGTTCTCCTCCTCCAAGTCAGACTACCCTACCTTGGTTACAGATATCCGCCTTGGCTGGAATTTGAACTCTTGTCTGCTGATTATATTTTCCACACTGCAAACAGTGACACCAGCCACATATCTTTACAATGACTATCTATATGCCATGGATTTTTAGCTTTGATTCATTAATTTTTTACAGCTTAACTCTTTATAGGTTATTTAAAGCCAGAAAATATTTTTAGATTGTAAGAATTTTTACAAGATAAGGTCGAGATAATAGTTAAGTGATACAAGTCTTACTAATTAACCCATAGTTGGGGGAAGAAGTAGATTCATACCTTTCCCAAGAGTATTTACACATAAGTAAATATAACCAACTCAATGGGAATTGGAACTCAGCTCTTCGATTAACAACCCAAGATATTATCGATAACCCACCCACACATCCAAGCTTACAGCACCTGGTATTCCCAAGTGGTCAGCCATCAAGGTACTTATCAGGCGCAATGTTGCTTAACTTTGGTGACCATATGGGAAACAATGTTTCAATGTGATATGCCTGTAAACCTTTTAGCTTTGATTCATACATATAAATCTATTATTATCAAAATGTTCTTTCACTACTTTGACTTTTGAAAGTATTACCATTTCCTGTTAATCTCAACTAAAGTGTATTAGACTATGCCTAGCACTTTGAGGTAGTGTAATGGTTAGCGAGCTTCTCTTGCTAGATCAATCATGACCATGTAATGAGTTTGATCCTAAAGTCTTCCCTACTTTCAGCCTTATGCCACATCTAAACTATGCTTAGTAAATCACTATTAGACTATGCCCTCAGAGAAAAGTTGGTTGTTTTTGTTTAACGGCACATCAATCTCTATAGGGTATTTAATGCCGAAATCTAAATTATTTTATTTTTGGAGATAATGGTTTAGTGACACAAATCTTACTAATTAACCCATAGCTGGGGGGAAGAGGTAGATTCATGCCTTTCCCAAGAGTATTTACATGTAAGTGAATATGACAAACCCAACTGGAATTGGAACTCAGCTCTCTGATGAACAATTCAGTCATTATCCATTATACAACCCACACATCCAAGCTTACAGGATTTGGTATTCCCAAGTGGTTACCCATCTGGGTACTGACCAGGCTCAACATATGGGAACCAGCATTTTAACATAGTCAGTTCAGCTTATGGCCAGATCATCTCCAGACAGACAGACCTGATATGTGGATAGCCTGATGGACCATCAGATCAACCAACATACTGATGAGTTAATGTGCCTCTTGTGCTTAAGAGAATATGATTTTGATGTATTTATATAAAAATTGCATTCCCAGAATTCAGCTGTCTATAATTACCTCACATCAGTGCATCTCTTATGATCAATTTGCTCACTGTTAAGCACAAGTACTATGATGTATAAAACCATATCATGCTTTTCAAAAATGTATCTGCTTCTTAAATAATAGGCTATATGAAAGAAGTAGATTGCTTCCAGCACTTGTAGAAGAAAACACAATACATTTTATCTATAAACTATATCTCTAAGTAAAACTAAAAGTTTACTCTGGGAGTATAAAGTTGCATACTCGATATTTTGATTTCAGCATTGAGTAGCCCATGGAGATTGTCATGCCACTGAACAAAACCAACCAACCAACCTTTTCAGCATTGATATGCCAGTTAAATAACCAACCAGTCAATCAATACTTAAACTTACTTAAGGCATAAAGTAATTGCCACTTCTTTGACACAAGATGGTGATCTCTTCAATTTTGGATTGGGCAACCAGGAATACATAATTGACTTAATGAACCCAGTTCATTTTGCAAGCTGTCTTGCTTGTATGGCAGATGAAAAGTATATGTTGTTGGAGCTCGCCTGGTCCTTATGCACTCTCATATGATTCTTCAGACCCACAGACTTTGTCGCACAACTAACAAATTTCATTATTGTCATTTCAGCCGAGAAGAGAGAATACCTTCAAACAGAAAAGAAGTATCGGACAATTAAGCAGCGGAAAAAACTGGTTGACCTGGCCAAGTCACAAGCAGCGGAACTTGCTGTTCTTCGGAAAGAAGTTGAGAGATTGCGCATGAAGACATTCCCAGCTTTGCTTTAAAAGGGGGGGGGGGGGAAGAAAACTGTGTGTGTGCTTATAAACCCACCAGAGTATCTGATCATATGACATCAAATACTACAAATTGATTTTACTATTGTGTGACTTTCTAAGTCAAAACAGTGTATTTCAGTTGGTATCAGTCATCAAAAGAAGCCAATAACTTTGAGAAGAAACCATTACTAATTTGATTGAATAAATATGAGTATACCTCCGCTACTATTGTCTGGTGGAGTTCTTATAGAACGTTAATTTAGAAGTGCAGAAAGTCCACAAAATGAGAATGGTTAATGAAAAATCTGAAAAAGAATTAAATTCAAAGTTTATATTTTGAAAATTAAAAATCAATTAAGGAAAATAGTTAAGAATTTAACTTGTTTTTAATTGAAAATGAACCAGTGAGTTGGATGCATTGGAATCATTAGATATGTACTGAATGAATATTCATGAATAGTTATAAATGAAAAGTATTAATTTGCCTATATTGACAGCAATAATAATAATATTGGTAAAAAAAAAAAAAAAAAAAAATTGAATGAAATGAGACAGAATTAAATGTACAAGTTTCAATTTTGACTGAAGAAATCAAATATCACTGCAATCAATTACTCATTGAAGAGAAGACCAACATTATTATTAAACATAGAACAGTTTTGACTTCAGTGTCATTGTATTACCATGATTATAAACTGGCATACACATATATAGCTATCTAAATATACTGATTTCAAATTGAGCAGATTCTTAATTTTTTTAAATCAAATGGGCTTAATCTGAGAGAAAATAAATTTTTTCTCCATTCTGTGTAGATAAGCACACAATAGTGTAGCAGTTCAGGAGGCAATATCAAACAAACATATCTTATGAAATGGACAAAGTCCAACAATTATTTTTTTAAGACATTTTTTATATTTATACGTTCTTTTTATAGATACAAATATTTAAGTAAATGCTCTGTTTATAATAAACAGTATTAACAACATTTACCGGCCTGAATGTTGGAGGACGCATATTTTCTATGAAAATTTCAGACATTCCGGCTGGTAAATGTTGTTAATACTGTTTATTATAAACAGAGCATTTACTTTCATTCTTCTTATAGATACAAATATTTATAAACATAAAAAATGTCTTTAAAAAATATATATATATATATATATATATATATAAAAATGGGATAATATTTTTATTTGCTTAGCCATCCACATTGACTAAAATGGAATTGATATGTATTTCTGTTGGGATTTTTTATGCAATCATTTCATTTGTCAGGTTAAAATGGATCTAACACTGTGTTAGCCAAGCTTTAATATATATATATATATATATATATATATATATATATATATATATATATATATATTTTTTTTTTTTTTTATAGCAAAAGAAAATAATTGGTAATTAAAGATATCTGGAAAAGGCAGTGAATAAAACTGGATTTATCACCTGAGATATTATTGGGTGATGAAATACTTAACAAGGAAGTATTTTGATTGGCTCAATACTGAATAATAGATGGGTTAATGGGGTTGCTGTGCATATATGAAAAGAAGTTTACAGATAGAATTTATATCATTTGCTGTGCTGAGTCTTTTCATATAATGTGTCTATTTTTGTATATAATTTTATGCATATCCTGGATTGAAAACAGAAACTTACACAACTTCCCCTAAAAAAAATTGAAACTTACTTCCATCCAATACTAAATGCATAAAATTATTCATAAAAATGTAAACGAGAACAAAGGTATTTATGAAATTATTTAACTTGGTCTGCCAAAGAATTTCTCTTTATGAAGCCTCCAGGGGATTTCTTATTCAGTGAGTGACATGTTGCTTTGAACACAACACAGCATACAAAACATCTTTAATAGGATTCTAACCATGCTTACATAATAAAAAAAAAAAAAAAACATCTGTATACACACCTTCATTCACCTACTTTTTATTCTATTTAGTTTGTTAAGGCAAAAAAAAAAATGCTATTGCTAATTGTTTGTAATTTAATTCCTATCTCCTGTTCAAGAGACTCCATATGCATTTTGTCCAATTTATTCTATCAATAATACTTTCAGCAAAAATGGTAACCCCAATCCCACTAAACATTTACAAAATACACAAAAATTATCTTTTGGTGTGTGTACACACATGCATCTATACAGACATACCGTACTTGTGTGTGCTAGTTAACCAACACTTAAGAGATTATTATGTATATGCAAAAAAAAAAAAATACAATACCAGTTCTTAACTTATGTAAATAATACCACTTATCAAATAATAGTAATATTGTTGTGACCCCCCTCCCTATTATTTTTCTTTTTTAAAGTATTTAAAAATTAACCATCTCATAAATTCAAAAAGTAATCTTACAAGAACCACTCTCTGATCATTATCAAGAACATAAATTTTGAAAATTTCAGACAAGATAGTACTTTGTTTTACATATACATTTCAATGATTAAATGCTATTTTAAAAACAGGTTTAAACTATGATACATAAAACATTCAAATTCCCATGTCTACACCTCAACAAAGATATCATGTATAAATTGGATCCATTTCATTATTAAATGTCTCAAATTTTCTAACAGAATTTGTTTAATTTAGGTTAGTCTGTTTTAATAATGAAAGCTTCAAGTATCAGAAGTTTCTTTTTACAATAATATTATTTAGTAACATACCTTATGTTACTAGGAATGTCATGAGATGATTTATACGGGGAATATATAGCACTTTGGTATGACAAGCTAATCTGTAAGAGGGTAGTTGTATGATCGACATGAATTAAATGCAGTTTTTACCATCATGAAAATGTCTCCTAATCAACAATTGAATTTGTATATCATGTTGGTCATTTTTCTTTTTTGCAGGTGGTGGTGGGCTTATTAAGATTGCATGTTTTTTCTTCACAGTATATAATTACTTTTAGGTGTTTATTGGTGTCGATAGGAGAAGGAATATTACAGTGAAAAAAAGACATCAGCTCAAACAACCAAGCAAATATTACAGTTAATGAATTCTAAAGCTAAGTCAGATGAACATAATGAAATGACATATGGCACAGTTTGACAGATTCTGTTTCATGTTGAATAGATGAAGTCTGTTTATGACATCACTGGCAAAACATAATGCAAGTCCATGAAGCAAATTGACAGAAATTAAAATGAAAGACTATTTTAAGAATTAAGCTTGTAAATCTTCATAACCAGTTGCCAATAACATTCAAGAGGTAATTCACTCAGGTTTCAACCTTAAAGCACACCTGGACATTTCTGCAGTGTAATTTCATACAAGTGCAGCCTTGTAATAAATAATCATCATCATTTGAACAGGTAAAGCTTACCAGATTTAACAAAATCTGTCTTCATATTCAAAAATAGTTCTAAAATAAAGTCGAAATGGAGAGAGATATAAATGAGTGGAATAGTCCATTCAACAACTTGTGCATATCAATCCGGGATTGGTTGTCAATTAATATCTTCATTTCATCCACCTACAGAGTTTGTGCAGTTCAATTTCTTTGTGAACAATTCTACAGTAGGCTTTGCACAAACTGACAAATTGTAGGAACTGCCAAATTCTCTATTGAGATTGATTAGTCTGAAAACAAAACAGAATATAGTTAGTTAGTCATCAAGTAAAATGGAAAACATTTCAGAAAGTCAAATTTTTAATATGCTTGGGGGAGGGGGGGGCTACGATATAAAAACATTATGCGACTTTATATATTTATCATACATGCAACCTGATCCTCCCTATTTATCTTCAATGATATATTGTTATTTTGGTAGCCGGAGATATTACAATTCCAATTGGCCAACATGCCTCATTTTATAACAAATGAATATCTCATTTAGTAAGTAGAAGAGATCAGGCTGCTAATACATTGCATTATTATTATTTTCTTTCTTTGGATATTTTTAATTTTATGGACATAAAAAAAAAAAAAAAAAATGAATTCTTTCTTACATGTAAAAGTCAGGCTAATCATATAAATAAAATCCTAGACTATTGCAAAATTCCTCGACTACTGTAATTATTTTTTTAATGCTGTAAAAAATTTCCAAAAAAAAAGCTAACATAGCTTTCTTTGGAAGTTTTTTACATTCAACAGTAGGATTCAACTATAATAAGAATTCCAGATTACTCATGCAAAACAAATTATGAAGGGCTGCTGAAAAGTTCTTAGTCCAACAAAGAAAAGAAAAAAAAATGAAAATCCAATATTTAACCATTTTTTTCAGATAGGATGTGCATTGTAGTGTAACGGAATGAGGAATCAGAGAGTAGAGTTTGAATTCCAGTCAGGTTCATTGCATTCACTTACGCACAAATACCATTGTATTCTACCCATCACCACCCCCCGAAAGATAGGGGTTGAATAGCAGGACAGACTGGGACCTCTAGCATGAATTGAAAGGGACATGATCGGCCAAGTGTATATCACATGGCACTTAACTGACTGTTCAGATTTAGAGAAATGGGCCAGACCAAGAACTTTTCAGCACCCTTCATAAATACTCATTTACCTGCTTAAAAAAAAAAGAAATCATAGAAATAAAAAACATTGAGCTGATTCCATTGTTGGATTGAAATTGAGTCATAAAATAAGTGGAATAAAAAAAAAGTTTATGTTGGGTTGGAACAAAAATTCTTGGTATTTTTCAATAAGTGGCATTTGAACACTTGAAATGGTTTTACATCTGGCAAAATCTTTCTATATTTTATGCTAAAGGGGGAAAATGAAATGCATTTTTGTCATTTCAGAAAGGAAAGAAAAACATTGTACAAACGGAAAAAATAGATATGCACCATAGCTGAAAGTCCTGGTTGTAAATGGTACAGAACCGAGACCATTCCAGTAGGCCTGCAAACAGTGATCAGGATCAAATTAAAATGCTGATTAAAAATAATCCAGGTTCCACAATGTGAGACATCATACAAATATTCCATATATCTTGTGTGTGGAATGTAAAGCACTTGAATATGGGAATCACTGTTTGGATGCCACAAAATTTTACATAAATTTAATGGATTACATTTTCATCTGTGACTCTGCTAATTAGCCCCTGAACTATCTTGAGCAATCACAATGAATGGATGTTCCCTGAGGGAGGTTCTATGCCTTGAGCACCTGTTGAAACAAACTCAACTCAAACCTCAAATGGAACTCCTACATATGATCCCCTGCTAAAAATATGGTTGGTTCCCTGTACCGCTCCAGTAAGTACCTGACTCCTCCTACTATCCTCTACCTCTACAAGAGCCAGATCAGGCCGAAAATGGAGTACTGCTGTCATATATGGGCAAGAGCTTCCCAGTCTCGATAGTTGTGGGTGACAAATTATTTTCCACCCTACAGCCCCCTTTTTCACAGGTGAAATGTGGCAAGCCTCTAACTGCTAACACTATTTTCATGGAAAATACTCAGACAAACTACTTTCCTTAGTTCATCCAGTTCTAACCTTCATGGCTGAAAACCGCCATGCTGTGCAGATTCTAGGCAAGATGTAAGTTCCACTTAAGAAGAACCATTGCTTTGTGGAATTGACTCCCAAGAGGGTGCTTCCCCAATCACTACAATCTTAACCTGTTCAAATATAGGGTTAACAGTTATCTTCCCCACATGTCCACATAAACTATGCCTGTAACTCTCTACCATGAGTGGCTCCCAGGCCTTGTACAGGGTGAATATCATTGTTAAAAAAAAATAAAATAAAGAGAATAGAAACCATTTTCAAAAAGAATGATCACAGGCTTTGAAAAATGGATGATTTACAACAATGTGGAGTGAAAAAGGTCCTGGGGAAAATGAGTCACCATTAACCACTCCAAAACCCAGTCTGTATCCAAAGAAAGTGATGCTGTGTATGTTGAATTTAGACTAGTATTGTTCCTAATTGGACCAATTAAAGTCAGTAATCAATGAAAAGCATCAGGCATTGGCCAATCAGAAGGGTATTGTCTTTCATCAGCACAATTCCAGACCTCACATCTCTTTGTAGACCTGATAGAAATTGATACACCTTAGCTAGAATGTTCTACTATATCTGTCCCCTTAGATTGCCACTTATATCAAGCTGCTACAAAATTATCTTAATGGGGAAAAACTTAAATTCTCTGGAAGCCTATAAAAACCAGTTCATCACTCAGAAAAATACTAAATTCTAGGAGGATGGAATCATAAAGATGACAAAAGATAGTGGAACAACATAAATATGTAATTTGCTTAAAATACATGATATGGACTTCTGTTCTAACCCAATATGATTGACCTAAAATAAAAACCCTAATTTTTAATCCTGAAACTAATGGAAAAATAAATTCACTAACCTTTAGTAATTTGTAAAATTTCCTAATACCTGGGTAATCTTAAAGTAATAGACAGACAAAAGGTTTTTGCTATTTGTTAATTTTTTTTTTTAAGCTTATCACCCCAAGCAAGGCTGGAAGCCACTAGCACACAAGGGGTTACAGAAGGTTTGGAGGAAGAGCAGATAGGAGTGGTAAAGGAGAGGATGTGGAGAAAGATAGTGGATCGATCAAGGCAAGGGAGTTACAGAAGATTTGGAGTGAGATCAGATGAAAGGATGTGGAGAAGGGAAGTGGATAGATCAAGGCAACTGGAGATGTCGATTGACATTACACTTAAATAGTTGGAGATTGTATTTGCTAACATTTCTCAACAAAATGAAATGATTACTTGTAGATTTACTTACAAATGTTGAATGAAGAGAGTTGATATGCTCCCAATAAATGTGTTAAGTTTTTTAAAATGTTTATGTTCCTTTGGTAGGCCTCCAACAGTGACAAACATTGAAAAATCATCAGCATTTGAATAAAACCATCCTGTGTTTTTTTTATAGGCCATATCAACACTTTGCTCACCATCAAGAGTAATATGAATGCTGGAAAAAAGAAAAAAAAAATGGGGCAATTAAAAAAGAAAAGATCATTAATAAAATATTTCTACCACAATTTCATACAAATATCTGCAATACTCTTTTTTCTGATTAAAAACTATAGTTCGTTGAACATTGGTAAGATGTTCTGTGACTAAATTAGATGTTAAAATTGAATTTATTAGAAAGGTTCTGAATGAGAACGAACACCCTGTGGTTATTGTAGAGAGAAGCACTCAGGAAAAAAATGCAATAAATTTCATAAACCTAGGTCAATATTGTTTTAATCAATTCACCCCCCCACCAAGAAAGGCGATAATGCCACTAAGATGCAAACAGCTACTGGTAGTGAAAGAGAATGAAAAGACTTTAGAAGGAACTGGAAACCCAATCCTAAGCAGGAAACAAGGAATAAACCTCTACTCTCCCTAGAAGTGTCATCTATTTGCGTGTACTGTGGATTAGTGAGGAAATTGCAAGATTTGCTAAGTAGATTTCTGTTGGGATGAACAAAGACAAATGCAAATAAAAGACAAGTGCATTTTAACAAATAATAAAACAACTTTTATTCATTTACTGTCCGAGAACAGCAAGGATTTGTTTGGATTGAAACCATGCATCCCACATGTGTTTCAGCTTGTCACCATATTTAATTCAGAAGTGGCACACTTGTCTTTCAAACAAGGGAAGTCACTCAATTGTATTTTGAGTTATCGCCCTTTATAGGGGAAGTAAATCAGTTTTTCCTAACAAGGAATAAATAAATAGCAATTATTTCTCCAAATCTCCTTAATTCTTGTTTTCTTTCTTATTCTCTAACACTCAGTAACCCCTTGTGTTTTAGTGGCTTTGCATTGCTTGAAAGTGAAATGATTAAAAAAAAAAAAAAGATTCATATATTGTTTTTGTTGTCTGGTCTATGTTGAAATGGGTGGATCTTCTGCCAACACATTATATGAGTTCAATAATTTATCAATTCAGACCTCAGTGCAATGCTGACTATATAGGTAGAATGGATCAACCAACAAATACCAGCCAATACATGCAAGGGAAAGATGACCAATTTACATAGATGCTCCATTATCACTGAACTTGTTAAATTTATGCATTTGTTTAAAAGGAAAGAGTGTGCTGAGAACATAACTCAGTACTAAGTAGGGTTAATTCAGAGTATCATTTGAAAGTTTTGGAATCAACATACAGTGCTGTTCGATACAAGTGACTCACCTGATTTATTTTATTAAATGTTCTCTTCTCCAATGAAACGAATGTTGAGCTAAATTCAAAGGATAAGTGATCTAAAATCCGAAGATGAAGCTTTTGAATCTCTTTGAATTTAGCAGTAAGTACTGTCAAGCATCCGTTCAGTATAATGTTCTGGGGATGCTTTTCTTTTCATGGAACTGGTTTCTTAAAACCTATTGAAAAGACCCTCAGGAGCGAGCAGTACAAGAGAATTTTAGAGTCTTGTCTGCTCCCTTCTGCTGAAAGGGTGCAAAATCGACCCCACCAAGCTCATTTTTATGCAGGATAATGCCCCCTGTCATATCGAACCTGTATTCTATATGGAACTGTCATGTAGTCTGACGTACTTTTATCGATTTAAAAAAAAAAAAAAAGAAGTAAAATCGACCTTGGTAACCGAAACGGTCCTCTGTAGCGAAATTGGTAAAAGCATGTCAGGCTATATGACGGTTCCGTATAGGATACAGGTTCGATCCCTGTCAGAGGACACATATTTTCTATGACAATTTCTCGGACATTCAGGCTGGTAAATGTTGTTTAATACTGTTTATTATAAACAGAGCATTTACTTAAATATTTGTATCTATAAAAAAAAAAAGAATGTATAAACATAAAAATGTCTTAAAATAATTGTTGGACTTTGTCCATTTCATAATATATATATATCTTATGAAAATTTCTCAGAGTTAACCTGTAGAAAAGACAATATTTATAAATATAAATGATAATAGGAAAACTGTAGTAGTTGGATGAAACGTGTCGACAACTACTGCAGTTTTCCTATTGTCATTTACATTTTATATATATATATATATATATATATATATATATATATATTAGTGTACGCAGCTTATATTTTTATATCATAAAAAACAATTTATACTAAGAATTAAATAACAATGTTAATGTGACTAATGGCAAAATCACTTTGCTAACAAGATTAATGAGACATTAATTTACTATCAATTCCTTGAATAATAAGATCCTTATATTCAAGTTGTTGTCGGATGGAAGACGTATACCAAGTACTTTCGATAATTTCAAATTGTCATCTTCAGGACACAATTTTCCCATACACAGGTAAACACTAAGATGAAATATGTGTAGATCGAAAGATTTTTTTTTTTAAATTATGCTATTTATTGACAGTTGAATATATGCTTTGGAGCATGCGATGTCACAACACTAGCGTTCTTTTTCAAATCAATCAAGTGAGAATTTTTCGCATTTTGAAAAGTTAGAGATTCACAAAATTTTCTTGTTACACGTGTTTATCAGTTAAAGTGACATGGATTTAGTATAATCCAATTAGTAGAGTAAAAATGTCTTAGTAGTATTCCACAGAATTTAAGATTCTGATTATTACTGTTCTGTGGATCTGATATCGTAAATATATTAGAGTGTGCAGATTATATTTTATATCATAAAGAAACAATTTATACAAAGAATTAAATAGCAATGTTAATGTGATTAAATGCGAAATCACTTCACTAACAGAACTTAATGAGACATTAACTTACTATCAATTCCTTGATATATATATATATATATATTTCTTTAAATTAAATTATTTGTATTTATTTATTTTTCTTTAAATTAAATTATTCGCTCTGAATTGACAGAGCTCTCAGGATTTCATCCTCCTTGGGATTATCTATATGGATTACCAAGATTTTCGTTATATATATATATATATATATATATATATATATATATATGAGAGAGAGAGAGAGCTATGCAAGAGTGAACCCCTGAGATATTAAAAAAAATTTGTTTTTTGTTCCAGATAATCAACAAATCTTAAAGTATATATTCAGTAAGAAAAAACTTCATTAAGCAAATTACAACCACTTTCATTTACACTCTGTATTTTTGTTTTTTTTATTGCTGCTAGTGCAAATAAGTTTTTGTGCAGATGCAAAAATCAAAATGACACATGTTCATTTATTATGGTAAGCTGTATACTGCAGTCAACCAATTCAATGAGTACGCAAAAGGGTACAGTTCGAGACTAAATTTTTAAAAAAATATGCCAAGATCAAAAGAACTTCCTGATGCTTTAAAAAAATCACATAGTTGAAGCCTATAATGATAGAGAAGCCTATAATGATAGAGAAGACTACAAAACCTATCAAAATGATTTAGAGTGCACATCTGCACCATACGACAAATTATTTATAAGTGGAAGGCATCACAATGAAGAAGTGGCCATCCACAAAAAATAACTGCAAAAGAAAATAAACATCTAGTTTAGTAAATCCAGGCAAATCCTGCTGTTACCTCTGCAGTTCTCAAGTGCTCCTTGACCAATGTTGAAATCAATGTACATACATCTAGAGTGCAATTAAATTTGAATGACACTGGTCTTTATGACAGAATCCTTATTAAAAAGCCCAATCTCAGCTCAACTATACCAAATTATTAATAAGCCAGAAACATTCTGGCAAAAGTTTTTATGGTTAGATGAAACTAGGGCTTTTTGTTAAAAATGATAGGCAGTGTGTCTGGTGAGATCTTAATACAGCTTTTGAAGAGAAGAATTTAGTGCCAACAGAGGAAGCATTATGATTTGGGGTGCTTTGCTGCAGCTGGAACAGGCAAAATAGTACATATTGACAGCACAATGGACTCTGCAAGATACCAAACAATTTTTGAACAAAAGTGTGAAAGTTGGGTTTAGATCAGGGCTGGATCTTCCAACCTGACAATGAGCTGAAAAAGAAATTTCAAGTCTCAGAATGGCCAAGTCAGTCCTGATCTAAACCCAATTGAAAATCTGTGGTTCAAGTTAAAGAAAGCAATACATGCAGGAAACCCAAGTAATATTGAATAATTGTGGAAGTTTTACCAAGAAGAATGGTCAAAAATTGATGCTCACTACGCCAGAAACTTCTTAAAAATTATTGAAAAAGATTTGTTGACATTGTAACCTTAAAAGGAGGAGACACCAAATATTAAATGTAAGTGATCAATTACTTTTGCACATCTTAATTTTTCATTAATATTTTTATTCTAACTTGATAAAAAATTTAGGAAGTGGTCATAATTCATTTGATAAAGGTTTTTCTTATTGAATATATAGTTTGATTAAGATTTGTTCATTATCTGGAAAAAAGAAACTTTTTTTTTTAATATTATCTTAGGGGTTTACTTACTTTTGCACAGCATTATATAGAGTGCGATGGGTAAATTGTCGCCATTTTATATTTTGAATTTCATGCATGTGCATTGTTTCTGATTTTGACAACTGCACATTATAGTAGGGTCAGTTGGGCACCATCTGTGAGAAAAAGGGCACCATGATGCAATTCACCCCGCTATAAATTTGGAAACAGCATACTGTACCTTTTGCCATTCCCACCAGAAGCTTCAGTATGAACATTTCAGAGCATTTAGGCATCAATCTGAGGACAGTTAAGAGGATTCAGAGAGAGTTGGATGAGTCTAATGGTGATTACAAAGGTGTTCAGAGTGATCACTAGTGATGGTGACGTTATGCCTCCATTCATCTTCCCATGAAAAGATTCTATGCTTAGATACAAATCCATCTACATATAAAAGTAGAAAACTTACATATGCAATTAAAAATTAAGCCATTTCTATGCAATTATTTATGCTACAGATTTTACAAGTCAAAATTAATCAGTAGAAAAAGATCATTTTCTTCTCAATTTGAGTAAATGTGTCAGATCTTTAACCACAAAAGCTACAGTGACTTGTTTTCTTTATTCATTTATTTTGTTTTACGGCATATCAACTTCAATAGGTTATTTAATGCTGGCAAAATGTTTAGGATAGGTTTGTATCAATAGAATAAGTATTTTTAAAAATCAGTTTGTACGTCAGGTTTCATTGACGTATTTTGGTAAAAAGGGTTTTTGTCGATAATCAAATGTATTGCTGGAAATTTTCTTTTTCAAAAATTTATTGGTATTTTTACTATAAAAATCTGTTTATACTTTCATAAGGTCTTGACCTCAGTTAATTATTTGCTCATAGTTGGGACTAACAGGTTCTACTTCCCCAGGCCAGGGTAGTCCTGGGAAATTCAGCAATTACGAGGTGGTTCCGCACTCCTCAAAAACTCCTGATCAGAGGCCTTGCTGTCGGATGTAGCTTATCGTCTTACTCAGGGAGCTTCATTTATTTGACAAAATCATTTTTAGCATAAGCAGTAATGGTAACAGTTTCCTTATAAGGAAATATTCGGCATTCATTGACCGAACAGCTAGACTACTTCTGGCTGAAATTTATGAATTTTTCTTAAAACAATTTATCATGAAAATTGATTTCTCAAGTCCACTAACAGTTATCACCCATTCCAATATTGAATTGGGCTGTTTCCTTCCTAACCTTTTGTTTGAAGTAATGTGGAACATTAACATCTTGATTATGAAATTATTTTCATTTATGTAATTTCCATTTTAGCTGTTGCTTCTGTTGGAAGTCATCAAGTGATTTGGTTCCTGTTATTTGGTACAGTTCTTTGTTTATGATTCTGTAGCACAAGTTCTGTAGTGGAGGCACGATGGAGTAAGAGATAGTGGGTCGGATTGAGGAATCGGAGAGCTGAGTTTGAATTTCAGTCTGAGCCATTACATTCAGTTACGTGCTAATAACCTTGGGAAAGGTGTGAATCATCCTCTTCTCTCCCCTGCTATGGGTAAATAGCAGGACAGACCAGGTTCTATAGCCTCAGATGGCAACTGGTCTACTGCAGAAAGAAATGCAAAAAAAATCTGCCTCGTCAGTCATGTATCGAAAGATATATGATCGCTTAAGTATGTATCATACCTGGAATACAAGTGACTGACTGAGTGTCAGCCCACAAGGTGCAAAGAAGAATGGTCCTCACTAAGATTTACATGCTTCATTTGTGTCAAGACATTTCCAACTATTGAGCTGAGAAAGCAATTGTATACAGCTGACAGTTTAGACATTTCTGAATGAGTTTGGAGCCATGCAGGACATCCACATGAATGTCTTGCATTTTTTAACCATTACTGACCTTTTGGTCATCAGTCCCATGCTCTTTCATACAGTTAGTTATTTTAATTGTTAATCTTAAAATGATACTTACTTTCCTTGTTGGTCTTCGATGTGGAGAAGATGCCAAAATCTTGATTCATTTTTCTTTAGTATTATTTCATTTTCATCATTTTCATGATTGAAAACTTCCAGAGACATTGTTGTTAACTGGAGCTTTATGCTGAATTTCTGAAATATAGAAAAATTATAAATAAGAAAAATAATCCTTTGTTTCTTTATCAAATCATGAGTCCTGTAATCTATTGGGATCATAGGTATACCACATGTACTGCAGTTATAGCAATAGTAGGTGTGTCAAGGGCAAGATAGCCTGATGAAACCAATCCCTTTCCAGGCTGCTTTTGAATTCAGAGTTGTCCTTCTCCTAGACCAATTGTCTTAACAATGCTGAAGAGATCAGTCTACCCTGCTATTTCACCCATAACTGGAAGATTAGTTGGTTGTTTTATGGCATATCAATCTCAGTGGGTCATTTAATGCCAACAAAATTTTTTAAATAGATACATAGCGATAGTTTGGTAAAAAAAGGGGTATATGTATACATATATATTTGAACCATTTTTCAATTACTCATATTTTTGAGTACAATCACATGTATTTCTGGTAATAATTTTTTTCAAAGTATTTCTGGTATTAAAACCTATTTTTACACTTTTATAATGCTTTTTACCTCAGTTTCAAGGTTAACTATTTGCCCATAGCTGGGACCCCAACAGGTGCTACCACCCTGGGTCAGGGTGGACCTGGGAACACCAGCAATTAAGAGCTGGTTCAACACTCCTCAAAACGTCCTTATCAGAGGCCTTGCTGTTGGACATAGTTTATTGTCTTACCCTGGACGCGGATGTAGTTTATCCTCATACCCAGGACGCCGCATTGTGGGAGGGGGTCTTACACCTCTGCAGAGGTGCAGTCAGCATATTCTACAGCCCCAGCCGACAGGGCGCATAACTGGAGGAAGATAGATTTGTGTGAAGTAAACCGAACAGATTTAATTGGAATTTGAAACTGGCACACAAATTCTGGTTTCAATGCAGATAACTGATACACAACCAAGACATCCCAAAATCATTTTACAAAAATTAAAATTATATATATATATATATATATATGTGTGTGTGTGCTTGTGTGTGTAAAAATTTCAAATAGAGTATATCTGTAAAAGGACAATATGTATAAAGATAAAAGGAAAACTTAGCTTAGCTGATGGATTTCCTCCTCTGAGAGCCTTTACCAAGGCAAATATAAGGATTTTATGTTGTGACAAGTATTTATATACAAGAGCAAAAATGTTATTGGTTTTTCAAAAATTTTTAAATTTAAGAACATTTCTAAATATTCATCAGGGTAGCCCAAAAAGTCATGTAAGCTATGGAAGACACAAAGTGTTACAATTCAATGTCTAATAAATAAAAGCAAGCAATGATGTTCTTGAGATGGTTTTTCCAAAATTAAAAAAAAAAACAAATAACAACTTTAATAGATATTTTGCTGAACAAGACCAACACGTTTCTGTCTGGATTTTGGGGATGAGTAGTTATAATTATTTATATCCTTTACATGTGGATTATTGTCCTCAATTTTATTGTTGGTATCCCAATGTTTCAACTGTTATGCCTTGCCTTCATCAGGCGTATGTCAATCCAGGTAACTGACAGTGAATTTCAAACTGAACCCATCATTTAATCTATAGGGCACAAGAGTAAAACATGATAACAACAACAAAGTCTTTATGCAAATAGTGTAAATCAGACTGATAAGATACTTTTGTTTAGGTTTATATTATTCTTTTATATGTACAAGTGTCCTCTTTTACATCATTCTTTTATACAAGTGTCTTCTTTTCTGGACTTAATATATATAAAAATTGTCCAAAAGTTTTTTACATTCATTATGTCCAGAAAAGAAACACTTGTACTCATGCATGAAAAACAATAAAACTTATCAGTTTTATTCAACAAAATGTCTGTGTATAGTCAACATTTAGTCACTTTTGTTTGTTAGGCATTAAATTATCTTACTCAGTGTCCTCCATAATCTAACTTTACTTACAAGCTTTAAGAATATTTTAGAATATTCTTAAAAATAAAATCCTTACATTTACCATGATAAAATCTCTCTTTGGTGAAGAAAAATGTTCTTTTTTTCTCTTCATATCTAATTCTATGGTGAAGCTTTAATAAAAGTGAAACACGTGATTGCATCAGATTTTTATCACACCCAGAGACTATTGTCTCGACTGTCGATTAGTTGTCCTATGGTCATTGTCTGCAATGAACATTACTCCAAGGAAGCATAAAAAAATTATAACACTGCACAAACACACTGGCAAGTCTTACCAGTGAGCAATTCAAAGTACTATAGACTGGCCGGGAAACTCTTCTTATTTTAATCTGCAACGAACGACTTCATGGAATGGACATACAAAGTACTAACATGTGCACTGGGTCATGTTTCATTGGAAAAATATGAAAAAAAGTAAATAATAATAGAATTATTCATTTTGTTTCAATTAATTTGCACAGGGGTGTAAAACAGGTGGGCCAATAATCAGAGTTAGGCTTATCAATAGAAAACAGGTTTCAAGCCTTGAAAATTGTTTTACTCACATCTTTTCTTTCAAAGAACAAAGCCACTCCTTGTGCTTGTGCACTGACCATCAGTGATATTGATCTAACGTGATCATATTTGGTCAAAGTAACAGGGACACTTGACTCTGTAAATCGAGCACATGATATCCAGATCTGCAAACAAACAAACAAATAGAATCACATTCACATTTATTTTTTATTAAAGCATTGTCAAAAAATTAATAATTATTCTAGGACATATAATGAGGAAAGAAAGCTTGGAGAACTTGACAATCACATGGCCTATTAAAAGCGAGAGTGACAGGGAAACAGCTAGTAACTTATCTAATGAGCTTGTGTAGATGGACAGCAGAACAAAGACTGGGAGTGATGGTAAAAAGACAAACATTACTAAGAGCTAAAACGGACTGGAAGTTGTGGAGAGCTATGATAGTACACAAAAATAAAAGTGGATAGTAACATTGTAACAGATGCAGTTGTTTAAGAATTGTGACAAGAAAGTTGAAAAGTTTCAAAAGAAACAAATTCAACATTTTCAAAAGAAATGAATTTCAACATGGAGGACTTTACATATATATTTTTGTATAAAGAATAACAACTGAAGAGAAGAGAAAATAAAGAAAAGCATTTGTAGGTTTCATTGCTAGACAATGTGTGTGCATGGGTGTGATGTGTCACGCAGCTGGGTGAAATTAAAAGGCAGTCTGCTAGGAGAAGAAATCTCCTCCCAGAAGAGAAGTCCTGTTGTTTTCACTACTACATTCTGGAGCAGAGAAGAGGAAAAGGGGTTTATTGTTCCGTCCTTTTATAGTTCTGGATCGCACTCCTGAGCAGGCATCTTGATAGACAGAATCAGATAACCCCACTGGTACGTATTACCTCCAACTGGAGGAGGAGCCTGATTGGGGACCCTGGCATTGCTTTGTGACCTCCACTATCATATCAACATTTGCTTTTTTCCTACTGATAATTATGTTACAAATTAAACTAAGCACAACTGACGATTTAAAGATGAAAAATCTTTTAAGATTTGGGGGGGTTGGGGGGGTCCAAATCCGTGAATTCGTTTTGCTCATGTTAAGTCTTGGGAAAAAAATAAAAACTATATAAAATTCACTACTTTTTATACATAATGTTGAACATATTAAAATTATACAACATTAACAAGAAAAATCTCAAGTTGATGTTAAAAATTGCCACAAAACATTGATTTACTTAAGATAGAATGATCTATTATGAGATCTCTCTAATTCTTATTTAGATTTATTTTCAATTTTTCTAGTTGAATTGTTCACCTATATTGCATATGATCCATTATTGTACATAATTAGGTTACAATAAAATTTGTATTTTATATGAATATTGCCTTGTGCAAATTGACATGTAGTAGAGTAAGGGGCAACATATAGATTTGATGGGGGAGCTATGAGACCCTTGCACTGGCCCTGCCCGCAAAGATAAGAAAGCTAGGAAATTTGAATTCCCTGAATAAAACGAATGATTGAATTCTGTATATCCCTGATAAAGAATAAAATTGACACCAAATAAAGTCATGAGGATACCATGACTATAAAGAAGCATGTGAATGAAATTTATTAAAAGATTACAAGGCCAATCAGAAATTTTTATATTTAAAAACAAAAAAGGTGCCCTAAATATAAGTGTCATTCACCATAAAGGTTTGTCAGGAAGTTATAACTGAGTAAATAATTATAAACCCTCTAAAAATACACATAAAAATGAGAAACAGCAAGATATGGAAACAACAAGAGTATTGTATTTACATTAGTCGGACTATTGTCCTCATCTTTATCCACTGTGCCATGTGTCCTTGAGGACACATGGCACAGTGGATAAAGGCGTTGGTTAGATCCAGTAACAGATCCAAAGAGTGTGAGTTCAATACCCGGTTAAGGCAGTGGAGAACTTTCAGAGGGAAAATTAGAAGGAGATAACTGATAACTGACATCCATCAAACATGGCTCGTGGAACTAGAACAGTCTACCCCAGTGATCGAAATAAAGGGTTCAGTTCGAAATTCCGACCACCTGAAGAAGGCTGGAGCGTACAACAGCTGAAACGTTGTGACAAATATGGCAACAAAGATGAGGACAATAGTCCGACTAATGTAAATACTGTACATAATACCTCATCTCAGAAATATAGACAAACAAGAGTATTGTTTATTATCTGGTTGTTATGTGGTGTTGGAGATATGACAGATAGTAATGGAATAAAATTGTGAACTTGGTGTCAAATCTGTCTATATTTCTGAGATGAGGTGCTATGTACACTATTTACATTATTCGGACTATTGTCCTCATCTTTGTTGCCATATTTATTACTATGTTTCAGCCGTGGTATGCTCCGGCCTTCTTCAGGTGGTTGGAATGTCAAACTGAACCCTTTATTTCGCTAACTGAGGTAGACTGTTCTAGTTCCACATGCCATGTTTAATGGATGTCAGTTGTCACTTATCTCCTGTTAATTCCCCTCTCCAAGTTCTCCACTGCCTTAACCAGGTATTGAACTCAAACTCCTATCACTGGATCTAATTAACACCTTTATCCACTCTGCCATGTGTCCTTGAGGACATCTGTGTATGAATTTCTGGGTATTATAAACCTAATGTCCTCAGCAACCATTTTTTACCAGTTTTTTAAGGAATCAGCACATATGCTAGGCCACAAAAATCTCCTGAGCCGACCAAGCATAGAAATGAATACAATATGGGAACCAGTAATAAGGAGTGCCAGAGAAAAGCAATAATAACATCAAAAATTGCAATATGAGCTCTGGCAAAAAAAATGGTTGCTGAAGACATGGCACAGTGGATAAAGGTGTTAGTTAGATCCAGTGACAGGACCCAAAGAGGTGTGAGTTCAATACCCGGTTAAGGTAGTAGAGAACTTAGAGAGGGGAATTAACAGGAGATAACTGATAATTGACACCCATTAGACATGGCATGTGGAACTAGAACAGTCTACCCCAGTGAGTGAAATAAAGGGTTCAGTTCGACATTCCAACCACCTGAAGAAGACTGGAGTGTACAATGGCCGAAATGTTGGTGTCAAATGTAGATTAAATATGAATCCAAATCTGACAGAAGGATAAGATAAAGAATAAGCAAAGTGTGTATATCGTTTTTCTTGTATGATTTTTTTTTTATAGATGTGTGTAATGAGTGTCCAGATAATTTAGTTAGAAAAATACAAATGGCTGAGGTTTTCTTATCTCATATTTTTGTTGAGTATTAAGAGATAAATGTTATTATGGCCTGAAAAAGGAAAAAGAGATTAAATTTTCCTTGATGCACGTGTTAATGACCTGTCCGTGTGAACTGCTTGTCCAATAGTGAGAATGTCACGTGTTTGTGTGTGCAAAGGAGAAAAGTAGGTTCGAATGAGTGAATTAATGATAACTATAATGGTTATAAACACTATTTACATTATTCGGACTATTGTCCTCATCTTTGTCGCCATATTTATTACAACATTTCGGCTGTTGTACGCTCCGGCCTTCTTCAGGCGGTTGGGATGTTGAACTGAACCCTTTATTTCACTCACTGGGGTAGACTGTTCTAGTTCCACGTGCCATGTTTTTAATGGATGTCAGTTATCAGTTATCTCGTGTTAATTCCCCTTTCCAAGTTCTCCACTGCCTTAACCGGGTATTGAACTCACACTCTTTGGGTCCTGTCACTGAATCTAACCAATGCCTTTATCTAACCAACTGTGCCATATGTCCTTGAGGACACATGGCACAGAAGAAGGCCAGAGTGTACAACGGCCGAAACATTGTAATAAATATTGCGACAAAAATGAGGACAATAGTCAAAATAATGTAAATATTGTACATAATACCTCATCTCAGAAATATAGACAAATAATGGTTATAATTATTTTATAATTATTTTTGACACTGTAATTAATTTTTTTTTTTTTTTAATGAACATCAGGCTCACCAAATTCAAATTTTGAAATGATACAAAACTGAAAAGACATATTTTAGAATTAGAATAATTTCTATTTGGTTACTTACATTTCCTTTACAGTCTCCTTGATAGACATGGCGGCCATCTTTCAAATAAAGGAGATTTAATGGTGTATTGTCAATGCTGACATTTGAAAGACAGCCAGTGAAAGATCTGCAGGAAAGAAAATCAGAAGGATAAGTATAAATTTGTATTTTATATATTGGTTTCAAAAGATCTCAGTATGGCTCAATAGATTATACAAGAAAGAGCTTGATTCAGGATTATTATACAAGTTAGTATCAAAAGTCTCCCAGATTGTGTATGCTGTAACTGTACCATTTAACAGAAATACGCTCACAGCTAATGCTTATTGGAACCCAGTCTCATGAGTCAGTCGAGTTAATGTTCAATTTATTACATCATTCTATATTGTATTGGAATGACTGAAATCTTTACAGTATCTGACAGATTCTAACATGTTCATAAGACAAGAGAAACTTACTTTTATTGAGGAAGTTTTGAAATTTGGAAAAATTGTCAGCATGAAGTTTATGAAGAAGTTGATTCAGTATGTTGTGTTAGATAATTTTTCTTACCTAAATCTATCTTGCATATCTATAAGTCTACCATTTGTCCATGCTTAGAATACAGCTACCACATATGGTCTAGAGCTCTTGCGTTATGTCAAGAGAGCCTTGATAAAATCCAAAAGAAGAATCAGCAATATTATTGGTTCTGATCTGGTGTCTCAGTCCCTTTTCCCACCACTATAAAGTAGCTTCAGTGTGCCTTTTCTAGAAATACTTTCATGTTGTCCAGATTGGCTCTTTACTGTGGTACCCAGACTTTATGAATCACAGTACTAGACTGGCATCAAGATCTCATCAATTTACAGCTGTAACCATAAATTATATGCAAAAATTTTCTATTATTACACTTCTCACTTGTGGAACTCTCTTCCAGCTCCATGCTTTCCAGACAACTTTAATCTGCAAAACTTTAAATGCAATGTCAATCGCTATCTACTACCCTCCTGGTTACTCTTTCCACTTCCAGCTCATTATTAATGTTTCTGTTCCTAATTCTTCCACACCCTATAACCCCTTGTGCTTTAATAGATTTACTGCCTTACATGAGGTGATACCGATTAAAACAAAATGTTTTTCAACCATATTTTTTGTAACTGGCCACTTGCCAGGCTTCACAGACTGGATGTGATGCATGGTTGAGATGTGTGGACATGTTGAGTGGTGGTGATGAAGGCGATGGTTGCGGTGGCAGCAGCACCTTGTGTGACAGCCGGTAGCTGGCTGAACCACAAATCTGGTGGTGTTCTCAGAGAAGTGCTTTTAAGCGGGTCTGGTAGTCCCCAGTGGCATCTCTCTCTCTCTCTCCAGCGGTAACATTCACAATTTGCCACTGCCAGAGTTCTCTTCACAGACCAGATGTCATGTATGGAGCCTAATGTGCAGAAAACAGCTTTTGTTATTTCGTTCTCTGCCTTTGTGACATTCATATCCAGCCAGCATGGCAGAACAAATCAGAAAGAGATCTAAGTGGTGACGGAGTATAACATATTGAAAATATTAAAATATCTCAAATAAGTGTTTTAGCAAATTTCGGCTTCAGTCACTTTCCCATTGCTGTAAGGTTGCCTCTACATGTCTTTTCTATAAATACTTTCATGATGGCTGTTTGCATGAGCTCTTCACTCTGGTACCTAGATTTTTTGAATTTAAATGCAGTACTAGGCTGGCATCGAGATCTCATCAATTTACAATTGAGCTGGCTAGATGTAACCATAAGTTTCTATGCTAACAGTTTCTCTTATCACACTTCTTGCTTATAGAACTCCCTTCCAGCTCCATGCTTTCCAGCCAACTTTAATCTGTAAAACTTTAAATGCAATGTCAATTGCTATCTACTATCCTCCTGATTACTCTTTCCTCTTCCATCTCATTATTAATGTTTTTGTTCCTAATTCTTCCACACCCTGTAACCCCTTGTGTCTTAGTGGATTTACTGCCTTGCATGGGGTGATACTGATTAAAAAAAAAAAATGTTTTTCAACCATATTTTTGTCTCTTGTTCTCTCTCTCTCTCTCTTTGTTTCTGTCAGCCCAAACTATATAAAAAGTCTAACTTTATAGATTAGGCACAAATTGCTGTATTAAAAGACAAAATCATAAGACAGTTTGAGATTAGTTTGGGGTTACTCATTAGTACAAATCAGGCCAGTCATTGAGGAACATGAGTCAATATTGAGAATGAGTAGCAAACTCAACAATTCACTGTACCGAAATTCAACAGCTCAGACAATATAGACCATAAGTTTTAATCTCAAAATATCTGTTGAATAAATATTTCTATCAGACAGAAATAATTTATTGAAGCATTTGATAATTAAAAACTTAATTTGATAAGAATTTTACCTGCATTATCTAAGAAGCATAACAGCACTAACAACAAAACAGCAATCTTTCCCATTGCTGTAAGGTTGCCTCTACATGTCTTTTCTATAAATACTTTCATGATGGCTGTTTGCATGAGCTCTTCACTCTGGTACCTAGATTTTTTGAATTTAAATGCAATACTCGACTGGCATCGAGATCTCATCAATTTACAATTGAGCTGGCTAGATGTAACGTAAATTCTATGCTAACAGTTTCTTTTTTTTTTTTTTTGCACTTCTATCTACTGTTCTCCTAATTACTCTTTCTTTGTTCCCACTCCTTAATAATGTTTTATTTTTCTAATTCTTTCACACCCAATGACCCCTTGTGTCTCAATAGCTTTACTGCCTTGCTTGGAGCAAACTTCTTCATATCACCCCAAGCAAGGAGTTTACAGAGAGTGAGAGCGAGAGTAAAGAGGGGGTGTTTGAGGAAAGGATAAAGAGAAGAACGGGATCAAGATCGAGGCATCAGAAGATGTCGATTGACATTACATTAGGATATTTGAAGGCAATAGCTATCAGGAGGAAGGAAGTTCCACTGTCAAGAAGTGCAAAAAGCTGTTGGAGTAGAAAAGACAACTACATTTTATCATTTCAATAGTGAAAAGGTGGGACTGAGATGCCAACCTAGTAGCACACTTAAATTCATGCAGTTTGGGTACCTGTGAAAGTCGCTTGTCAGAGCAGTACCCATTAAAATATTTACAGAAAAGACAGAGGAAAGCCAGAGAGCGTCTGTGAGAAAGTGACTGGAGACGAGATGCCAGATCAGGACTTAACACATTGCATATCCGTCTATGGATTTCGTTGAGGACCTCAAAATGAACAGCTGGGGCACCAGACCATAAAAGAATTTTAGAACAAATGATGATCTAAATTTGTCACTTCTAGATATTTTTGAAAAATGGCCAAACAAATTCGGGGAGAGAAAGAAAAAAGAATTAAATCCTTCATATTAAACACTAGTGTTGCCATTGTGCAAACATGCAATTGTTCTTTGTAGATATTTAATTAATAGGTTCAATCTAATTATACTTGGAGAATTTCCCCCAAAGACCATCTTGAAAATGTATTTGCTAAATTACAACAAGGTTCCAGTAATACATATATGGCAAATGATACAATTTCTCATCGAGGAAAGTTAGAGAAAAATGGATCAACTTTCGTGCAATTCTTAATCTATAAAAAACGCCTATGCACGTTTTCTAAAAAAAATAAAACACTTGGCCAGATTTTTTTGACCAATCAAGTGTACAAAAAATATACAGTCGCTTCGTAAAATATTTGTGGAGCTAACATGCATGTGCATGATCCCATCAGAACATTTTAAAAAATGAGAATATTTTCAAACTGCTTCAGAACAGTTCACTTGCTCAGCAAGATGAATACAACTGTGTCTCACTACAGCCTGCTCCTTCAACTGCTGAACAAACAGTATCAAAATTATGATGCTCGACTCAGTGATAATGCTTTTGACACCATTTTGCAGCTGATATTTCTCTACAACTTGCAGAGACTTTAAAGAAAAATAAAACACAAACGATTAATTTTTGTTTTCAGATTTTTCCACAAGTTCTTGTGTTGTAAAAGAAAAGGTAAATAAGCATTTATGTTAATCATTTTCTATTACCATTAGTACCCTACACATAGTTTTTTATTGTACAAAATATTAGAGAAAAATATTGAAAAAATAAAAACAATAATAAATTACTTCTTCAATTGAAAGTTGATGTTAAAGAATACAACTTTGATCCAGGGTTAAAATGTTGGGTGAAGTGCCTTGCCAAACATCTGATCTAGGAGATCAGATGTTTGGGGAAGGGGGGGGCACTTCATCTAAACTAGGAAGGGTACCTCAACATGGTGTAATGGTTAGCAAGCTTGTCTTGCTAGATCAATTACAATTGAGTAATGAGTTTGATCCTCACTGGGTGCTCCATACTTTCGGCCTTGCGCCATAACTAAGCTATGCTTAGAAAAATCATCATCTGATCTAGTCCTAAAAACTCACCTGTATTTAGATTCAGTTTTCATGACTCACCTGTATTTAGATTCAGTTTTCATGACTCACCTGTATTTAGATTCAGTTTTCATGACTCACCTGTATTTAGATTCAGTTTTCATGACTCACCTGTATTTAGATTCAGTTTTCATGACTCACCTGTATTTAGATTCAGTTTTCATGACTCACCTGTATTTAGATTCAGTTTTCATGACTCACCTGTATTTAGATTCAGTTTTCATGACTCACCTGTATTTAGATTCATTTCTAAAATTGGAAGCAAGACCACCAAGACTGATGCCTTCATCAAAAATCATTTCATCACCGCTAGCATCTTTATCTTCAAATTCAACTTTCTCAGAAGAGGTTTTTATTTCTAGTTGATTTTTTATGACCATAACCTGGAAAAAAAATGATTGTAACTTTCACAAAGGAAGCTACAGTAAATGCAATGTTGGAATGACATAAGATGTTCTATAAAAAATATTGAGATCAAAGAGGCCAGAAGAGAGTTCCACAAGTGAGAAGTGCAAGAAAAGAAACTGTTAGCATAGAACTTATGGTTACATCTAGTAATTTCAACTGTAAAATAATGAGACCTAGCTGCCAATCAAGTCAGTCTGTTAAATGCCGCATGTGTTACACACTTGGTCGTTCATGTCTCTTTCAATTCATGACTGACTAAGTTGAAGATTTTCCTACAGTAGGTTGCTGTTTCTTTTTGTGGTAAACTGGTTGCCAACCAAGGCTATAGGACCCAGTCTGTCCTGCTATTCAACCCATAGCTGAGAAGAGAATAGATGGATTCATACCTTTTCTAAGGGTATTTGCACATAAGTGAATGTAACAAAGCCATCTGAAACTTGAACTCGACTCTGATTTCCCATTTCAAGCCAATATCCATACCACCACAGGGCACTTCTAGTACTGTGCTTAAATTTTCAAAGTCTAGTTACCAAAGGCTAATGCCCATTAGAACAATTAGCAAGAAAATGTTTATAGAAAAGGCACAGGAAAGGTACGATACAGCTGTGAGAAATTGCAGGTCAGGACTGATAACATTGCAGATGCTTCTTTGTATTTTATCAAGAACCTCTAAATACATAGCAGAAGCACCAAACCAGATGTAGCAGCAATATTCAAAGCATGAATCAATGGTAGACTTATAAATGTGTAAGATAGATTCCAGTGAGAAAAATTATCTAGCACAACATATACTTACATACATCGTGCTTTTGTAGTGATTACTCCCTAACCAACCTAACGCAGTTTTATAGTCTAATGAATTAAGTACAAAAGGTCCTATTAATTTATAGACATGTTATCCTTTAGTTGTCATGTCTCCAAATGGGATTTGGGTAAACTCAGATGAACAGCTTTGGCAACAAACCTTGAGCTGAATTGATGTTTCATATCCCTACATTGATATCCACTATGTCATAGCCTAAGACTAAAAGATTATCTCTCCTAGACTAGGCTAAGTAGCATAAAGTCATATTGAGTTGAAAAGGCAGACAAAAAACATTAAATTTAAGGCTTCAAGTTTCCACCAATGTATTGCCCTATGGAAGATATAGTGGATAAAAGTGTTGGTTAAGTGAATCTCATTAGCTGGTGGTTGTAAGTTTGATCTTCTGGTCTGGTAGTCATATTCTCTGGTTCAGTTAGAGAAACAAATATCACAAGGACACAAAATATCTTCTATGAACTGAATGAGAAAAATCTACTCCCATTGAGTGAATAAAAGTCTGTGTTCAAAATTCATGGAATGTTACCACTTGAACAAAGTCTTTAGTATTTCAAGATATTTTTGTGTAATCTTGGTAAATATATCTGTTAAAATGAGACGTCAGTGTTATTTTCATGTTTGTGTAACTTAGGCGACAATTTATTAATCGCATTTTGTAGATACCACAGTGAAAAGCACCTAAGAACAATTATCATGTAAATATTTATAGAAAAGGCACAGGGAAGCTATGTTACAGTGGTGGGAAATTGACTGAAGTTGAGTTGCCAGATCACGACTGATAACATTGCAGATGCTTCTTTGTATTTTATCAAGAACCTCTAAATACATAGCAGAAGCACCAAACCAAATGTAGCAGCAATATTCAAAGCATGAATCAATGGTAGACTTATAAATGTGTAAGATAGATTCCGGTGAGAAAGATTGTCTAGCTCATTCTTCTACTGTTTATGATTTCATTCTCGGTATCATAGACACTGATTAGGATTTACTTCATTTTAATCTTTTCTTCTATCTTACAGACTACTGGTAGGCTACCTTGACATATTTGGGAAGGATATTAGAATAATGCAGAACTTATACTGTCAGCAAACTGCCTGTATATGGATAGAAAATAAGTTCAGTAGATATACAAAAATAGAAAGGACTGTAAGACAAGGATGTGTCTTCTCACCAGACTTATTCAACCTATACAGTAAGGCAATTCTGAGAGAATTAGAAGTCCCACTGGAATTCATTATTGGCAGCCACACTCTTAACAACTTAAGATATGAAGGTGAAACAAGGTTGATAGCAAACATAGAAAGGAAACTACAAGAACTCTTATAAAACGTAATGAAGGAAAGCGAGAAGAAATGAATAAAAATCCAATTACAAGAAGAAAGAATTCCTGGTTGTTAATGAAAAGAACAGCCGAACACACAAATTACAAATTGGAGACACCAAACATCAAACAATTTAAACATCTAGGAAGTGTTTTAACAGAGGATGGAAAGTGTGACACTGAAATCTGAAGGCCTTTATAGGTGAAATCGTCATTGACAAGGCACTGATTGGCGATGCACTCTTGGCTGAGATGATCAAAAGTATGTCAAATCTAATGACAGTTTCTCCTGCAAAGGTGGGGGTTCAAATCCTGCCAGAGAGCACATATTTTTCTTTTAATATAATTTCTCAAATATCCAAGCCTCTAGATGAAAATAATGTACTGTTTAATAAATAAATGGAGCATCTATTCAACTATGGGTATATATATACACTAAAGTTAAAAAAATATAAATATATAAAGATTATTCGGACTATTGTCCTCATCTTTGTCGCCATATTTATTACAACATTTCGGCCATTGTACGCTTCAGCCTTCTTCAGGTGGCTGGAATGTTGAACTGAACCCTTTATTTCGCTATTTCAGTTCAACATTCCAACCACCTGAAGAAGGCCGGAGTGTACAACGGCCAAAACGTTGTAATAAATATGGCTACAATGATGAGGACAATATTTCGAATAATGTAAATAGTGTACATAATACCTCATCTCAGAAATATAGACAGATACTGAAAGGCCGAAACGTTGTAATAAATATGGCGACAAAGATGAGGACAATAGTCCGAATAATGTAAATAGTGTACATAATACCTCATCTCAGAAATATAGACAGATACTGAAAGGCCGAAACGTTGTAATAAATATGGCGACAAAGATGAGGACAATAGTCCGAATACTGTAAATAGTGTACATAATACCTCATCTCAGAAATATAGACAGATACTGAAAGGCCGAAACGTTGTAATAAATATGGCGACAAAGATGAGGACAATACTCCGAATACTGTAAATAGTGTACATAATACCTCATCTCAGAAATATAGACAGATACTGAAAGGCCGAAACGTTGTAATAAATATGGCGACAAAGATGAGGACAATAGTCCGAATAATGTAAATAGTGTACATAATACCTCATCTCAGAAATATAGACAGATACTGAAAGGCCGAAACGTTGTAATAAATATGGCGACAAAGATGAGGACAATAGTCCGAATAATGTAAATAGTGTACATAATACCTCATCTCAGAAATATAGACAGATACTGAAAGGCCGAAACGTTGTAATAAATATGGCGACAAAGATGAGGACAATAGTCCGAATAATGTAAATAGTGTACATAATACCTCATCTCAGAAATATAGACAGATACTGAAAGGCCGAAACGTTGTAATAAATATGGCGACAAAGATGAGGACAATAGTCCGATTAATGTAAATAGTGTACATAATACCTCATCTCAGAAATATAGACAGATACTGAAAGGCCGAAACGTTGTAATAAATATGGCGACAAAGATGAGGACAATAGTCCGAATACTGTAAATAGTGTACATAATGCCTCATCTCAGAAATATAGACAGATACTGAAATATATAAAGAAATTTTGTAATGCCACATGTTTTTTTTTACTTCAATCATTATTTTTAGTGGATAGCCATATTTGTGTAGACGCCACTGATTTTATTTTAAAGAGTATTTACTTCATCTACCATCTTGCACATTCAAGAAAAAACTTATTAAAGAAAATGTGCCGGAATTTGAATCTGCATCCCCCTTTGCAGGAGAAACCACCATTTGATCCTGAATGCTTTAACCACTCAGCTATGAAGAGCTTCACAATCAAGCTCAAGTTGGCAGGCAGGTAGACAAAATAAATAGTTTTAAATTTAAAGGCCAATAGAAATTCGCTTGATTGTGAAGCAAAAAAAAAAGATTGTTTGCACATAAAATACACAAACACATTTTTTTTTTCAATCTACCAATTTTTATTACTGTAGTGATATGTAAATGACAACCTAATTACCATAGCTAAGGCATAGGGATTATATAAGTGCCCAAGCAGTAAGGGGAGGACCAGAATATGATATGTGAGATTAATAACTAAGGCCGGGCTGAGAAAATACAAAGAAAATCACATTTCATAACAATTACTTCAGGTTCTATTAAACGGACATATTTTTATTACTTTAGACATTGTTTTTAGTAGATACCCATATTTGTGTAGATGCACTGATTTTATTTTAAACAGTATTTATTTCATCTACTGGCCTGCATATTCACAAAAAACTTATTAAAGAAAATGTACCTTCTGCTGGAATTTGAACCCGCATTCCCCTTTGGCAGAAGAATTACTGTTGAACTTTTAAAACGTAAGCTTAGATATTAATGGAATACTTAAATGCAGTGATCAATTTTGAATTCTTCTGTAGTTTATTGTTGCGTATCGCATACGGCAGCAGTATGCCTCACAAAAAGAAATCCTCACCAACAGAGGACCAGATTGCAATCAAAAGAGCCAAGTCTATAGTGTGGAAAAGAAAGTCACAGGTAAAATGAAAGCCCAGATAAAACAGCAGCCAGGAGAGCTTCCAATACTGAGAATATGCAAAGACTTAGGGACTCTCAAACTCCTGAACAAGCTGAAGGTCCAATCAAGAGAACTCTGTAGGAGCTAGCTTAAATGCTGCCTGATAGAACCAGATTGTAATCTAAAGAGCCAATTCTCTAGCAAGGAAAAGACAGCCTCATGTGAATGAAAACCCAAATCAAAAGGCCGCTAAGAGAGCTTCCAATACTGAGAATATGCAAAGACTTCTGGACTCTCAAACTTCTGGAGGCCCAATCAAGAACCCTCCACAAGAACTAGCTTAAATACTGCCTGATAAGCCAACTTTTAAGCTAGTTACTAATGTTTCTGTTCCTAATTCCTCCACATTCTGTTATTCCTTGCATCTTAGTGGCTGTACTGCCTTACTTCAAGTGACATGGATTAAAAAAAAATATATTTTAAATTGATATATTTTTATTCCTTCAGACATAATTTTTAATGGATACCCATATTTGAGTTAACACTCTGATTTTATTTTAAACAGTATATTTTCTACAATACCGCATAATGGAAAAAACTTAATAAAGAAAATGTAAATTGAGAATCTACTCAAATATGAGTATCCACTAAAAGTAATATCTGAAGTAATAAAAAGATAAATATATGTAAACATTTCATTAAATACTATACAAAATAGAAGACTGTCTTCATAAAAACTTGGACAATGGCATGTCACCTTGACATTGTTCAAACCTTCTTTATCAAATCTTAATGGTTTTGTTTCTAAATAACAAACCCATATAACTTACTTTCTTTGAAGCTCAAGATTAGATAACTAATACCAATAATTCCCTTTGAACAATTTTTCTATTTTTTTTAACCCTCAACCGTTTCAATTGTCAGGTGAGGGCAACCTGAGGGCAGAAGAAACACACTTTGATTTTTCTTCTGCATAATGCTTTTAGTAGGATTTAAGATAGCTTGGTGACCATCTCCTCACCAAGCTCTTGACCGACAACTGAAGACCACAGAACATGGTGTGGGTCACCCTTGGTCTTTACACTTGGACCTCAGGTTTTCAATATGGAGATGTCCTTCTAGATCGATTACCAGTCTGTCCTACTATTTACCCATAGCTGGTGAGTGGGGAGAAGAGACGGATTCATACCTTCCCCAAGGATATTAGCACATTACTGAATGTAATGAACTTCAGTGGAATTCAAAATCGTCGCTCCAATTGCTTAAACATGCCTCCTTTTCCCTATAATCATTCTTATTCATCAGGTAATCTATATAATGTTAAAAAGAGTTTGTCTGTTAATTATATATGGTCCACCCCTTTTCATATCTTATTTGTGCCATTTCCCTTCAAGACGTCATTGATCATGGATCTCCACAGCATCCTGTCCTTTGTAGCTCTTAGTAAATTTTGTCTTTTTGCTGTCTTTCCTTATACCTGTTCTGCCAACCATTTACACAAGCTCAATGGGGGTAGAGGTTATGCACTGCGTTCCTCGGTTCCTCTTGTCTTCAATATGACATGTCAGTATCAAATTTAACCCTCAACTGTTTTGATTGTCCAACCTGAGGTCAGAAGAAACAGACTTTGATCTTTCTTCCTCATAATCCTTTCAGTGGAATTTCAGATAGCTTGGCAGCACCCATCTCCTCACCAAGCTCTTGACCAACAACTGAAGAACACAATATGGTGTGGTCACCCTCAGTTCATACACTTGGACTTCACGTTTTCAATACAGAGATGTCCTCCTCCTAGACTGATTGCCACCCAAGGCTATAGATCCCAGTCTGTCCTACTATTTATCCATAGCTGATGGGGAGAAGAGATGGATTCATACCTTCCCCAAGGATATTAGCACATTCGTGAATGTAATGAACTTCAGTGGAACTTGTCTCTCCAATTCCTTAATCATGTCTCCTTTTCCCTACAAGCATTCTTATTCATCAGGTAATCTATACATATATATATTTTTTTAAGCGTTTCACCCCAAGCAAGGTGGGAAGCCACTAGCACACAAGGGGTTACAGAGAGTTGGAGCGAGAGCAAATAGGAGTGATAGAGGAAAGGATGAAGAGAAGGATAGGGGGATAGATCAGGGCATCTGGAGACGTCGATTGACATTAGATTTGAATAATTGGAGATTATAGCTATCAGGGAAACAGGAAGAGGGGAGGGAATTCCACAGGCGAGAGGTGCGAGACATGAAGCTATTGGAGTAGAAGAGACAGCTACATTTAACAATTTCAACAGTGAAAGGGTGTGAGCGAGATGCCAGCCTAGTAGAATGCTTAAATTCATGAAGTCTGGGAACCAGCGAAAGCAGCTTCTCGGAGCAGTTAACATAAAAGTATTTGCTAAAAAGAGTTTGTCAGTTAATTATATATGGTTCAACCCTTTTATATCTTCTTATTTCCGCCATGTCTCTCCACAATGTTGCTGAGTGAGATCCCCATAGAATCTAGTTACCTCCAAGCTTGCTGATGTTGATATGCAATGGCCATGAAGACATCAAGAATACTGCTGGTAGTGCTGGGACAGAGAATGAGAGATTGACGAAATGAAATGGAAACCAGCAGTAGCAGCAGAGATAGTGCAGGCAGCAAGGCATTATAATTACTTCTTACCTGCCATCAATTAGCAAAGTAAGTAATGTACAAGTCGTCTTACCTGAACTGTATGAAGCTGTCCATTTGAGAATTCAGTTCCCTGGCTTTGTTTGGCAATATTTGAAGTTTTCCCTCTTCTTTCAACATGGATGTTTCCTTCTATTAACGTCACAATTAATAACATTTTCTGCAACAAAACCAACATAATAATCTTTTGAATTCTATAAATTATCATCTGTGATTTTTTAAAATTTTAACACAAAATCTTGTTTATAGTAAGTGTCTACTAGCTTTAAAACTGCTGGATGAAAGATTTTTTTAAAAAATTGGTTGGTTTGGTTTGTTTTATGGCACATCAACATCTCAATGGGTCATTTAATGCTGACAACTTTTGTTTTTTTTTTGGTAATATTTTTGTTTTGTCAAAAATCTATTTCTGTTAATATTTTTTTTCCTCAAAAATGTATAGCTGGTAATATTATTTTTTCAAAAACGTATAGCTGGTAATATTATTTCCCCAAAATGCATAGCTGGTAATATTATTTTTCAAAAACATATAGCTGAAGATAATATTTCTTCAAAAATGTATAGCTGGTAATATTATTTTTCCAAAAATGTATAGCTGGTAATATTATTTTTCAAAAAAACGTGTAGCTGGTAATATTTTTTTAAAAACATACAGTTGGCAACGTTATTTTTTCAAAAAACTATTATCAGAGGCCTTGCTGTTGGACGTAGTTTATCATCATACCCAGGACGCGGATGTAGTTTATCGTCTTACCCAGGACAAAAAAAATTGGGTTTTAATATAAAACAAAAGGCAATGATGAGAAACCTACAGTCTGCAATAAGCAAACTGAAAAAAAATATCCAGGAAGGACTCCAACAAAACTTTTTGAAAAGATTTGTTGGCAAAGTTTAACAAATATACTGCATTCGTCTTGTCTGGTTTTCGCACGTCTGCACATTGAGAGTGCCTGTATCAACTAAGAAAAAAAACTGGTGTTCTATAGCTCTCCCAGTCCCAGACTCATGCTGACTATTGGCTAATACCTGCCCAGTATCGTTCATATGCAAGCAAATAGCCAGCACTACTAATTCTAAGTAGAAGGTCTTCTCTTAACAGCCCATTGTGGAAGGGGATGCAACGCCTGGTAACATATACAACCAACTCCATGTCTTATTGGGCTGACCCGATTCTCTGTTACACATATGTACATAAAATGGTATGTCAAAAGGACAGGGTTTTTTGGGTTTTTTATTTTGACACCACTATTACTATTGCTGTATATTCTCTAAGTAATTTTTATTGTTTTTAAAAGCTATTTTTAGAATTTTAATAAAAACTAAACATATGAAACTGGATTTATACATTTTTTCCTTGAGCAATGACAACAAAAATGTTAACACTATTTAACAGATTATTTATTTACAAGAATAATGTTATATTTAGATGATAATAAGAATATTTGAACCAACTCAGTCAGTTATGTGCCATGCATGATACACACTTAGGCAAACAATCATGTATCCTTCGATACATGACTGACGAGGCAGATTTTTTTCCCGCAGTAGGTTGCAATTTTTTTCTGCGGTTGCCCAGTTGCCATCCAAGGTTATAGAACCTGGTCTGTCCTGCTATTTGCCCATAGCTGGGAGTGGGGAGAAGAAGAGGATTCATACAATTCCAAAGGGTATTAACACGTAAGTGAATGTAATGGATTCGACTGGAATTCGAACTCGGCTCTCCGATTCCTCAATCCAAACCGCTATCCATTACTCCACCATAACTACAATGCAATATTTATTATTTACCATATTATAAAGAGATAAATATGAAAACAATCTTTTTATTCATAAATTTATAAAAATGTCTGAAAAAAAAAACAAAAAAAAAAACAAGAAAATTTAAATAAACACATAATGATGAGTGACTATAATTATGAATTTTGAATAAAAGAATTTTCCAGGAATTTCTTTCATGTGTAACTGACATGGAAATTCAATAGTTTGAAAGTAACTGGATTTGTACATTTTTTTTCTCAACGACAGAAAAATAATAAGTAAATAGTGTTTAACATTTTTTTCTGTCCTTGAGTAAAAAAATGTTAAACACTATTTATTTATTAGACTATTTACAAAACTAATTTGGCAAAGTTTAACAACTGTGTCCATAAACCATCCTTTTGAGATAGGTTGTTTTTTTTTGTTTTTTTTTTTTGCAGGTATGTTTGTTAAACTTTACTGATTTGTCTATTTGTTTTTTTTTGTAACATCCTTACAAAAGGTTAATCAATCAAAAATATTTTGATCAGCTGAAAAAAAAAAAAAACTTGAAGAAAAGAGAATCTGAATAATATATATCATTTCTTTTGCAGCAATAAAACAATTAGGCTTTATTTAGTATTTTACATATGATTTTGTATAGCAGTATTTACTCATCAAAGTGTGTAACTAGATAAAAAAAAAAAAAAAAGTTTCTGTCCCATAATAGTTTTTACATTTCATGTATAAAATGTGCACATAAATGTAACAATTATTATCAGACAAAGAAAGATCTTTTAGAAAGAAATTGTAAACTTACTGAGTTGCTTTTTATGCTCATGAGAAGAGCATTTTTTTGAAATGTCTTAAAATTGAGACGAACCAAAGTGAAAGGTTTCTTGAGAACATCCGATTCAAACAATGCAAATCCATTTCCTTCAAATACCATTGATGTGTTTGTAAAGGATTCACTGTCATAGAAAAAAATTGAAAAAAAAAATTGTATAAAAGTTACAACCAATTTCATAAGTCTCCAACTACCTATCTTCTAATTAGATTGTTAAATTAGAAAAAAAAACAAAACATCAAATTAAATCTAGCAAAATATTATCAAAAACATTTGGTTTTAAAAAATGTTTCAGAAAATTTAGTCTAAAAAATTGGGTATCAGAAAATTTGATCCTTAGATTTAATTATGAAGTTATCTTTATTATTATAAAAGTCTGTGAACATTGCTTGTGTGTTTGCCAGAAGTCATATATAGAGAGTGGGTGAAATAAACATGTAAATTTATTATTATGTAGGAAAGTGGGGAGAGAAGAAAATGGAGAAAAACCTCTCTCCTTCCACCTTCCTGTGATTGCGTGCGTACTTATTTATATTTCAGCTTTCTTTAAACAAACAATATTTTAAATATTTTTATTTCAACTTTCTTCAAACAGACAATTTTTTTTAATGTTGAAAGCAACTCCATGTTTTCTAATCTGAACCTTCAGTGACTCAACGGGTCACGGGTAATATGATTTAAAAATACAATTTTTTTTATACAGTAAGTATTTTTATTTCAACTTTCTTCAAACAGACAATTATTTAATATTGAAATTTAATATTCAATATTTTATAAACTGGACCTTCAGCAACTCAATGGGTCATGGATAGTATACTTTAAAGAAGCAAAAATATTGTAAATAAAAGTGTTTTGTAAATAAATATAAAGTTTAATAAAATGTATTATATGTTTCCTAAACTAACTGCCAATAAATGTATTTTTAAAATATCTCTACTTTCACAAACTCTTCATGAAAATAAATAAATCAGTCTATGATGTAGTGTTAGGGGGCTGAAGAATTGAAGCCAGAGATAACATCAAATGTAAAACACGTGTATATAGACTTGTATGAAAAATTTTTCAGAGTTAACCTGTAGAAAAAGACAATAAAAGACAATAGGAAAACTGTAATGGGAGTCAACACATTTCATCCAATGTGGACTTTTTCAAGGCAAAAACGAAATGAATTTATTAAACAAAGTAACTAATAATAAAACAAAATGTCCTTAGCAACTGGAAGAATTTAGAGAATGCTATTTTCATACTGTTAACTGAAAATTAAGTCAAGTACTGTCACATGGGGAGATATTGTTTTTATTGTTGTGTTGACGGATTCAACTATTTTCTTTTGATTTCATGTGACAGTACTTGAATGACAGTCCTGAATTGTCATCTGTTGGCGTACAGTCTTCGCTTCATGATGCTCCAAAGGCTTTCGATTGGATTCAAATCCGGAGAATTTGCTGGCCACTTCATTTTTCGAGGTCCATCGAAGCCTAACTGTTTCAAATATTCAGTAGTCTTTTGAGCAGCATGTGAGGGAGCATTATCTTGCATAAAAACAATGGCCCTTCTGAAGGCAACTCTGCCTTTTCATCCACGGTTCAAGATGCTCCTTCATAAACGCTATGTATGCATCAACAGTCATTTTGACGCCATCTGGTACTCTCCATGGGCCCACTAATGTTTTTCCAATAATACCACCCCAGATCATTATGCCTCCACCGCCAGAAGTCTCAAACGCTGATGGCGATTCTGTCCATTCATTACCCCTATGCCTTTGCACCATCTATCTGGTCCATCAAGTGTTGTTTGAGTTTCGTCTGTGAACAAAACTTTTGAGAAGTCAATCTTCATATTGTCCTCGGCCCATTTCAATCAATTTTGAATGTGATTTCTCATCAACGGAGGCTTCGATACAGGTTTGACTGTTGTTGCTATTTCCTTCAGATACCAACACCGAGTACTTTTAGACTCAGTAGGATCCTCAATGTGACTGAAAAGCTCTTGACTGGTAAGTCCAGGGTACTTTGTGGCTTCTCGTTTAAGTCATAACATGAGACGACGTGAAATAACCCTCGGCTTGCCTTTATCTGCCCTTTTGCGTACTTGTGTAGGGTCGGCGGTGAACTTTTTCACTGTTCGATGACACCTCCCTATCATTTTAGAAATTTCTAGGGTAGATTTACCTTTTGAGAGTTCTGAGGTGATAGTTTTCTTTTCAGCATCACTTAAACTGCTTTTACGGCCCATCTTTTCACTAAATTCTTACACTTTTCTAATAACTTGGCACACTCAAATCACTGTGCTGATAACAAATATGGCGCCAGTTTGTTTACATTGTGCAGATCAGTACGAAAATTTCAGTGATTGCGCAGGTCAGTGTTGCCAACATTGTGTGAAAATTTTGTGTGAATTGATTGGACGATGTTTGAAATATTAGAAAAAAGTTATCTCAATAATAATTTGGCACGCAGTGTATAGCCGGTAATATTTTCTTCCAAAAATTTATTGCTGGTAATATTTTTTTTTCAAAAACGTATTGCTGGTAATAATTTTTTTTACAAAGTATTTCTGATACTAAAACCTATTTTTACACTTTCATAGTGTTTTTGACCCCAGTTTGGGGGTTAACTATTTGCCCATAGCTGGGGCCCTAACAAGTGCTACCACCCCAGGTCAGGGTGAAACGGGGAGCACCAACAATTAAGAGGTGGTTCCACACTCCTCAAAATCTCCTGATCAGAGGCCTTGCTGTTGGACGTAGTTTATCGTCTTACCCAGGATGCAGATGTAGTTTATCGTCATACCCAGAATGGTTGTGAAGTCAAGGTACCAAAGAGGGAAGCTCATCAGAACAATATTTATAGAAAAGATGAAAGGATTTCTTGAAAGCCATTGCATATCACTGAGCTGATGATTTCAAAAGATAATTACATTTTTAAGACCAAACTTTCTCAGATTCATTTTCTTTTAGATCGTTTTCCCCAATCTCAAAATTTGTCTGTCAAACATGCTTATATTATAAATAACATTAAGAATATTAGTTGAACTGTAAATAATGACAACTCCTCATTTAAGAAACTCAGATGGAAATATATAAAGGTTTTTAAAATTTAAACTATTAATGGAATTTTCAAAGATCAAACTCTGAGACTATCTTATTTTTTAAACTATTTTCATAAAATTCATATAATTATTTCTAATTTCAATTTTTGTTTATTCTTAATATTTTCATGATTGTCATGCATTAATTTCCATCTTTTTAAATTATTTCATTTAAAAGATAATATTTTCATAATTTTCTATAATTCTTTTCATAATTCCTTGAGATCAGATTTTCTTTAATTAAAATTACTATTTAAAACTTGATAATTTTTAAAAAAAGAGGAAACTTAACGAAATATTTAAAAAAAAAACAATGTGCAAGAGAAATTTTTCATTAATGTGCCCACCAAACTAGTCCAATTCCACAACATCAGGTAAACCAGTAGATTCCAAATTACGCCAGGAGATGGGGAGCTCCCCAAATAGAAGAGTTTTCAACACCAACTTTATTTAGTAAACAAAACTAGTGTCAAAATCCTGTACTGAATTTATTCTCTCAGTCAACAGGCCAATATATTCTGCCTCCTTCAGCTTCCTTATTCTCCCATCAATGGCATCAATCAATTTTTCTAAAGAGGATAATGTGTATCCTTCTCCCTTTAGATACCATAGCAGATTTTTTTCACCTCACATTTGGCTATAGCTTTCTTATATTTAAGTTTGACTTACGGTTATAAACAGTTTCCCTATTTATATGCCTCTCAACATCTGCAGGTTATGTTATAAATGCAGTTTTTAGTCAGATAATTCTTTCATAAGGGACTAACTCTAATAAGATCATGAAGAAGAGGTTTACTTTTAAATACCACTCTGATGCTGTAACATTGACAAATATTTTTGATCTAACCTACTGAACACTTACATAAGGAATTTTTACAGCTGCTGCACGATCATACTAGGAGTTTTACTATTGATTACACATGATGAGGGTCAAAGAAGGCAGGGATTAAAATGTTGCATTAACAACACTAATTATACAAAGAAGTGATCTGAATATCCAAACAGTGTTGGTATGTTAAGAAATCTTCTCAAAGTTATAGAAAATAGATTTCAATATAAATGGTAATATCAGCCATTTCCCCACAAGGAAACATTTAGCATTCATTTACCAAGCAGCTAGTATTGTTTTCAGTTGAAATTCATAAAATATTTCTCTTAAAATAATTTTTCATGAAAATAGGTTTCTCAAGTCCACTGACTGTTATGCTCTTTCCAGTATTGATGGGGGTTTTCCTTCCTAACCTTTTATTTGAAGTAGTGTGGAAAATTTTGGCATTCATTGACCAAGCAGCCAGTACTACTTTCGGTTGAAATTTATAAAATCTTTCTCTTAAACACTTTTTTAAGAAAACAGATTTCTCAAATCCAGTAGCTTTTATACCTCTTTCCAGTATTGATGGGGGGGTTTCTTTCCTAACCTTTTATTTTAGTTGTTGGTAATACTAAAGTGATGTGGTTTCTGTTATTTGGTACAGTTCTTTGTTTGTGATTCTGTAGCACTAGTTCAGAATGTTAAAAAAAAGGAGGACCTTTTCCAAGACCCTCAAGTTTTACTCACTCAAAACATTTTTAACCATTGATCTGAGAAAGGGCTTATATACAGCTGACAGTTTAGATATTTCAGAAAAGGTTTGACACCATACATGACATTTGTATAAAAGTCTCAATCTGATTTAAGAATATGACTCAAATTTTAATGTTGATGTTTTGGTTTCATAGCTCTCCTTTTTTATATCCAGGTACAAAAACTGCTGTGGTAAGTGTCATTTCTTATAACTTGGATCATGGCTGGTCTTTTTAAAAAAATTCACTATCTTGAAACTAAATAAAAAAAATCAATCATTTACATATAATATCTTTAAGAGACTTGATAACTGTACAAAACCTTTTCAACACTATATATCAACAGACACTTTATGGCAGCAGAGATTGTGTAACAATAAACAGTGTATGGCAATGGAGAGTCTGTAACAATGGTAATATTAATATTAACCATTTCCTTATAAGGAAACAGTTCTTTTGCTATTCTTTGACCAAGCAACCAGTACAGCTGTCAGTTTCAGATTTATAAAATCCTTCTCTTAAAACAAGTTTTCAGGAAAATAGGTTTATCAGGTTCCAGTAGCTGCTATCATTCTTTCCAGTATTGATGGGGTTTTTCCTTCCTAACCTTTTATTTGAAGTAGTGTGAAATGTTAACATCTTGATTATGTCATCATTTTCTCTTCAAGTTACATGTGCTATCCATTTTAGTTGCTGCTGCTGCTGCTAAACCTCAAGTGAAGTGGTTTCTGTTATTTCGTACAGTTCTTTATGATTCTGTTGCGCCATTCCAAAGTAGGAATATTGAAAGTAGGATGATTTTTGCCAAGACCCACAGGCTTCACTTGCCCAAAGCCATTTTTAACCATAGATCTTAAAAGAACAGTTGTATACAGCTGACAGTTTAGATATTCCTGAAAGGGTTTGATGCCATGCATGACATTTGATCTGACGAGGCAATTTCACAATACAAGTTTCATGTCACAAATTTTCAGGTTAATGTCTCGGTTGTATAGCAACTTGCGGTGTTGAACAAAACTACCTCCAGCGCAGCCTATTCTGTGTTTTAATTTCCCTTTCTCTGATACTAGATATCTTGTAATAGTAATATTAGCCATTTCCCTACAAGGAAACATTTGGCATTTATTGACCAAGCAGCCAGTACTACTTTTGGTTGAAATTTATAAAATCTTTCTCTTAAAATACTTTTTTAGGAAAACAGATTTCTCAAATCCAGTAACTTTTATACCTCTTTCCAGTATTGATGGGGGGGGGGGGTTTCTTTCCTAACATTTTATTTGAAGTAGTGTGGAATTTTAACATCTTGATTATGTCATTATTTTCTCTTCAAGTTACATGTGCTATCCATTTTAGTAGCTGCTGCTGTTGCTAGTCTTCAGGTGATATAGTTTATGTTATCTGGTAAAGTTATTTCTTTGTTATTCTGTAGTGACAGTCCACAATGTTCAAAGAAGGATATATCTTTGCCAAGACCCTCAGGCTTCACTCAAAGCCATTTCTAACCATAGAAATTTTAGAAAGCAACTGTATACAGGTGACAATTTAGATATTTCTTAATGTGTTTGGCACCATGCATGACATCCAGGTGAAAGTCTCAAACTGATGAGGCTATTTAAGAACATGACTCAAGTTATTAAGTTGATGTTTTGGTTTTGTAGCTATGTGTGGTGTTGAGTGAAACTACTTCTGGTGCAGCCTATATGTTCCATTTCTTTTTCTCCAATACTAAATTTGTTTAACTGATCTATACGCCAAGGTATTTGAAGTGTTTAGCATTTAGTAATTCCACATCCTGAATTTTTATGATAATTTAATTAAGGCTAAGTTTGAGGGTTAACTATTGTATATTGTATATATGGCTAAGTTTGAGAGTTAACTATTTGTATAGTATTCTCTCAATATTGGTTAATGGAATTACTGTGATAAAAAAGAAGATGCTATAGTAAGTTTTGTCCTTGGAGACAAATCATTGGCTATAGAAAAGATATTGAATTTCATTGCCTATAAAAAAAGAAAATGTTATAATGAGTTATGTCCTCAGACATAGACAAGTGGCTATAAAAAGGATATTGAATTTCATTGCCTATAAAAAAAAAAAGGAAATGCTATAATGAGTTATGTCCTCAGACACAGACAACTGGCTATAGAAAAGATATAGTAGCAGCAGTAGCCAGCATTTATATAAAATTCATGCTGTCAAAGAAATTTTTTTTTTCAACTTTTCTTTTGCATAAAGCACTTTCTACTGCTAACAAGTTGTTAGTGTAGTAAGTTAATTCTCTTGACATAAACCGTTTGCCATAGAAAATATATAGTTGAGGGAAAATGAAAAAGATAATAAATAAAATAATAAAGAATTTAAAAAAAAATACATTTTCTCATGATGTTAATAATAAAGGAAACAGAAATTTTATTACCCCACTTGGTTTCAAAAAACACCCATTAGGTAGCACTGCTTAAATTCTATAAAAAGACTAACATTTCCTTCCTCTTGCTCTTTTCTTCTTACTCCAAGATGTAGCAGAATGCAGATGAAGACATCTCCACTAGGAAATGTCTCCTTTCCTCAGTTGTCTGACAGATGAAGTAAGTACAACGTGTACTTTGGTCATTCCATCTCAGCACAAGGCTGACTTGAGCTCGACCAATATAACCATTTTTATCATGACTTACCCTAACTTGCTTCTGGAGTGTGAAAACATATCTATTGGTATTGATACCTCTTTGCAAGATAAAAGTATTCACCTCAATGTTACTTACCTATCAGTTTTGCAGACAGAGGGATACAATCCACTTTTTAAAGGAGAAAAGATACGCGTTGAATGACCATTGACATTAAGATATGCAATGCAACCTTTTAGCTTCTCAGAATTATTTATCTGAAATCATAAAAAAATAACAAAGATTTCATTATCAACCCAAAAGCAATCACATTTAACCATGTCAGCCATCATTTTGTATAGTTATTAACTATATCAGTAACTTTCGGCAACAATGTTTTGTCCTTTACACAGGTAAATGATATTGTACAGGACTAAATTGAGTCAGCTGATTCTAAATCTATACTCAGAATAGTCCTAGCATGTCAGGTTTTTGAAATATGGTAATGGTAAAATAAAGGAGGTGTAATGGTTAACAGCTCAAGATGAGAAATCAAAGAACAGAGTTCAAATTCCAACCAAGTCTGTTACATGCACATATGCTCACTTATGCTTGGGAAAGGCATGAATCCATCTCTTCTCCCCCTATTTATAAGTAAATAGCAGGACTGGATGAGCCCTATAGCATTGGTTGGCAACCAGTCTAGGAGAAGAAAAACTGAAGTAGGTTGGGCTCAACTAGGCTATCTTGCCCAAGATGCAGTCATGCTATCTCTACAACTCTAATAGGTTACCAAAACTTGTGTGTAACAGAGAATCAGGTCAGCTCAATAAAAGACTCTGAGTTGTTTGTATGTGGTGCTGTAAGCACCTAGAGTTGCATCCTCTTCCACAATGGGATGTTGATAGAAGACCTACTTAGAGTAGGTGGTGCTGACTATTTGCATATGAATGATACTGGGCAGGTATTAGCCAATAGTCAGCATGAGTCTGGGACTGGGAGAGTTATATAACACCAGTTTTTCTCTTAGTCAAGAGAAGCATTCTCAATGTGTGGACATGCAAAAACCAGACAAGACAAACACATAATGTAATGGTAAAAATAGCCATTTTTATACAGGAAGCATTCAGCATTCATTGACTAAACAGTATTTCTGTTGTATTCCTATGCAGATCTCCACCTTATAAATATTAGTTGATACAGCTGGAGGCTAAACAAATCCTAATCTTTTGGCTGGGATTTGTATTCTTTGATTATTAACCCAAGATCCAGTACCTCTCTCTTGGGAGGGGGCTGAGTTTATTTCCCCAATGCCCGAGTTGTCCCCAAAAGGGGTTGTGCTGAGGGGAAATTTTTCACAGTATGGGCATTAAACCCACTTTAAACCTTGACCTTGTGTCACACACAAATTGCAATGTGGGCTCCCTGGTAAATACCACTAAACCTAAGCTTGAAGATGAAACTACTAGGAAAATAATAGTAAATTCTTTTATTATAGTGTACAAAACTTTCTGTCAGTTGAAATTTAAAAAATCTTTTTTTTAAACAGTTTTTTCAAGAAATTAAACATTTGAATTCATTAACTGCTATCACTCTTTCTAGTATTGATGAGAAATTCCTTCCTTTTGTTTAAGGGGGTGTGAAATATCAACACCTTGATTGTATTCTTATTTTATCTTCTAGTTACATGTACTATCCATTTTTATTGTATCTGCAAGCAATTCTATGTTTAAGGAAAATAATATATTAGTAAATAGTAGAAAATTTAGATAATGATGGTATAATAAATAATAAATATAAAATATTCACTTTATTTCTGATCTATTGAGAAATATTTTATATGTGTGCCTTGCAATTGTGTCTTGAGCTGATCTCCTGTTGAGGCCAGCAGTAGCCAACCATTATGTTTGGATTGAACCAAAATTGATAACTAGATTCCATCTTATGTCTTGGAGGAATTACTTACCAAGCTTGTTACTTATAGCATCCAGATCAACAGGGACAGAAAAGATTCCATCTTATGTCTTGTAGAAATTTCTTACCATGCTTGCTGCTTATAGCATCCAGAACAACATGGACAAAAACTGAGATAACAATGCAGGAATATACATTTAAAAGACATCTGGCATCCAATTATTTGATTCGCTGTAAGCATGTTTATTAATTCAGTTTAGGTATCTGCTCAATGAAACCCAAGAAAGTTCTGTAAAGCTAACACAAATGCGTTCCATGCTTCCAGCTCAAGTAGATACTTATATACTATTAATATTTATCTTGAAAATAAATAGGCTATGCATATATCTAAAATATATATATATATATATATATATATATATATATATAAAAACTATGTTAAATTAAGTTATACCTGTATGCCAAATATGACTAACTTAATTAATAAATATAACAGGAAAAAAATCATAGACAAACCACACCCCAACCCCCCTAAATGTAATTGTATTAATAAGGATGCCTGTCCACTTAAGGGCAGGTGCCAACAGAAGTGAGTGGTTTAAAAAGTCGAAATACATAGAAATAAACTGAATAAGATTGATAAGAACCTCAAATTTTACATAGGATCCACCTAAGGTAACTTCGAAAAACATTACTACAACCATTTAAGTAGCTTTAGTCACAAAACTTACATAGTAGCAGCCTGTCCACATACATATGGAATATAAAACAAGAAGATGGTAGTGACCCCCTTTTTTTAAAATGGGAAATTATTAAAAAAATGCCACAAATATAAAGCAGGGGATAAATTTTGTTTGTTATGAATGGAGGAAAAATTAGCTATCGCCATCTACAATGAACCTAATGATTTATTAAATCAAAGATCTGAGATTCTAAATGGGTGTAGATATAGGAAATCCTGGTTATTGGAATAGAGGCTCTGGGGTTTTTTTTTGTTTTGTTTTTTTTGTCTCCTTCTGTCACATGGTTTTATGCTTATTAGTTTTTAATGGTTTTATCAATCAATACTGTTTCGTCATTTCCTTTTTAACCAGCTTACCCTGAAGATTCATTTAGGTGAAACCTACATAGGTTTTCCTGGCTTGTTAGGATTTATTATATATATATATATATATATATATATATATATATATATATATATATATTGGGTGTCGATCTGAGGACAGTGCAGAAAATTTGGAAAGAATTAGATGATATATTTACTCAACTTCATGGTGTTGGAGTGATCACTAGTGATGGCGATATTATGCAGAGCCTTAAACTCAACACAGAGGCCTATATTAAATTCCTTAAGAAGGTAGTTCTGCCCTGGGTCAAGAGGGTGGGTGCTGGAAGACCCTATGTCTGGCAACAGGACTCTGCACAATGCCACATAACCAAGAAAACCCAATTATGGCTGCAACCACATCACCCTTTACATCTGGCCACCTAACTGCCCAGACTGAAACATCCTTGATTATTATGTTTGGGGCGAGTTGGGCAAGAAACCAGCAAAACTCCTTGTAACACCAAAGATGAACTGAAGGCAAGGATTATGTCAGAATTCACCAACTTGAACAAGGAGACCATCCAGAAGAGTTAAAGGTGATTCCAAAATCATCAGGAGGCAGTGGTTAGAACTAGTGTCTATTTTAGTGAATAAGTTTACTCTTTAGTATTTCAAGATATTTGTATAATTTTGGTAAATATATCTGTTAAAATGTCAATACTATTTTCATTCTTGTGTAATTTATACGACAATTTATCCATCGCACACTGTATTTTATTGTAGATTCAGTTGATGTTATATTCCAATAGCAATTACAAACAGTTTTGTATGAACAAATACTTACTGGAAAATTCTCAGGGTAACCTCCTAAAGAAACCAATGAAAGAGGAATTTGTTCTGGCGAAAAATCTGGGATGAACTTTTGAACTGTGATTCTCTCATATTTGGAACCGGTTGGGTTGACACTTAAACTAAAATTCTGACCGTTTCTGAAAGAGAGAAAAAAATGCCTAATTATACAATGGATTATGTTATAGTCACATGTATGGTTGGTACAGTTCTTTGTTTATCATTCTGTAGTGCCAGTCCACATGGGTCAGTGAAGTGTGGTATTCTTTAAGACCCTCAGGACTAACAATCATTTGTAAGAAGGTAGAATGTATGGTCATTAGCAAGACATACAGCCCAAAATGAAAGTTATGAATTAGAGATATCAGAATCAACCTGAGACAGAAATTCAACTCTTTAGGAAATTTTAAAACAGAAAATCTGACACAGAAATATGAAAGAATATTAGAATAGTGAAAGATACCTTCCAGAAGCTAAGCAAAGAATTAAGTTAGGTTTTCTTTTTTTAATATTCGAGAGACCAACTAATAAAAGGCTCAAAAGCCACTCAATGTAGAGGAATACTAAATGTGGTTGTGCGATATGAATGTAGAAGTTTTGGTTGATTTTGTTTAGTGACATATCAACCTTTATGGGTTATTCAATGCTCAAATCTAAACATTATGGCTTCAATTAAATATATTTTGAATGAAATTGCATGCCTTCAACTACAGATAAAATATATTGTTGGCCATTCTGCTATAAAATATAGTGTTGGTAATTTTACTATAAAAATGTATTTTTATACTTTCATAGAGTTTTTTTGTTTGGGGGTTCACTATTTGCCTGTAGCTGGGACCCTAACAGGAGCTACCACCCTTGGTCACGGTGGACCTGGGAACAACATCAATTAAGAGGTGGCTCCATAGACTGCCAATCTCCTGATCAGAGGTCTTGCTGTTGGATGTAGATTATCATCATGCCCAGGACTAAAATGTAAAAGGAAGTGATAGGAATTAAAGAGTATGAGAACAAGGAAGGTAACACTTGAACCTTGACTTGAAGAAGTTAAAATTGTAGTATTTCAGGGAAGCATCAACGCAGGAGTCTGCCCCCCCCCCAAATTAGCAGATTTTAAGGAAAAAAAAAATTGAAACTTTCTCATCACAATTGGGATATGCAAGAAATGGGGGCAATTCAATTCTGGGGAAAGTGCATCCAACATGTAACAGTCTGAACTGATAGAAATAAAGAATGGAGCTCATTTGAACATTTGCCAGGAAACTGAAAAATTATTCACAGAAAAGGAGTGCTGAAATGTAATATCAATGTTCCTATATGGCAGTGAATGCTGGACAATCTCCACATAGATGAAGAGACTTGAGACAGTAGGAATGTGGTTCTATAAAAAGATGCTGAGAGTACTATGGCTGAACATGTGAGTAATGAGGATGTTTTAGAGAAAATGAAAACAAAAAGGACACTTAGAATCAGAAAGACAATTGAAATTTCTAGGGTACATAATGAGAAAAGACAGCTTAGATAATTTAACACTCACTGGACACAATGAAGGCACGAGAGACAGAGGAAAGCATCAAATAACCTACCTTACGAACTTCTGTAAAGGGTTCGCAGAACAGGAATTAGGAGAGATAACAATAAGACAAATCTTATTACAGTGTAACCCAGATATAAGAGAGTTGTCGGGACCGGAGAAGAAGTCTCTTATATCCGGGTTTCTCTTATATCAGGGTTTGGTCTATTTTGTTTTATTAACACAGGCTCTAATTTGGGACCAGATAAAATCTCTCTTATATCTGGGTTACACTGTAAAAGCAACACAGGAAGTTGTGGAGAGCCATGATCACCCACATCATGAAGAAACAGTGTACATAGTAGAAGAATCATATGGGCAAACCTGGCACACAAATACCAGACAATATATATATATATATATATATATATATATATATATATATATATATATATTCTTCTTTTTTTTTTTAAACAGAGAAACATAAAAATAGGGCTATGCAAAATAATTGTACTATATCATTAAATATAAACGTGTGCAAATGACTTGACAACTCCTCTGACCTTTATTACTGGATGCTCTGTTATACCAGGCAAATATTAGTTTAATATCAACATTACAAAAAACCAAGGGAGATAATAAGAGCAGAGAGATAATTGTACATCTAAAACTAATAAGTGTTAAATGGATTTTTAGACTCTTAGACACCAAATTAGACTTCTTTCTCACTCACTCCACATCAAAACTTGTCAGCCAGATATAAAAAAGAAAATGAATCTCATATATCATTATTTTCTTTGGGGTACAAAATTTTATTATGGAAATAAAAATGGCAAGACGTGCTTTACCATTCATGATTAAAAGGAAAATAGGAAGAAAAAAAAATTTGACCAGCCGACTGGTTTCGCCCTTACTCAACAGAGCTGAAATCAAGTGAAGATTAAATATTGCAATATAAAATATAAAAACATGAGAAGCATGTAATAAAATAAAGGTGTAAAGATCAGAGGGAAATCATGTCAAGCCCTAACAGGCATTCACTCTGTTTACAGAGAGAGAGCTGCCTGGACCTGACATAGATCGGTTCCAATACCTTTAAGTGTAACACAGAATGAGCATGACTAAGGATGGAAAGTGAGTCAATGCTGAAATTTGTGGCACAAATTGGATTATATATAAAGTGCTCAGCAATGGCAGAGCTGTATGTGTTCCTGATATTGTCACCAGATTGTAACTTACAATTCCTAATTCTTCCGGGTACATGTTGGTTAATCCGTGCGTCTAACCATAAGGTAGTTCTGCCTATGTAGTCTACATCCAAAACAGTATATTACATTATTAATATGCCAGGGAGGCAGAACATCCTTACCAGTAGACACCTGAGGAGACCCAGTAGAAAAAACAACACGCAAATGTTCCAACCCTCAGTAAGTTCCACTCAGACAGCTTCTATTCAAAAACTGCTGCTTTATCGAACAGACTCCAGACAATGTTTTCCCAATCACTACAATCTTGACCTCTTCAAGTCTAGAGTTAAATGTCACCTTTTCTGCATAATCTCATGAATTTCACTTCTTGACTTTATTTTGCACTCACGCAACCCCACACAATAACACTGTACCTTGAGTGAGTCTTTGTATTGAGTGAAGATTAGTATAAAAAAAATTATCACACCTATTCCCTAAAGCATAGACAGTTCTTCCACCACCAAAAACTACCTCCTCCACATTTAAGATGCTATTTTCACCCTCAAATCTCACTGTTTTTCACCGCAAAAGCCTAAGCAACTAGCCCCTCTACACAGTACTGGGGGAGAGAATTTCCGAGGTCCACCACTCAGATTATTTTAAAGCCTAACAAATCGAAAAAGGAGATGCACAACAATGTTTACCAATTTGACAACACTTACGGCTGAGTGACTTGGCATGAGAATTAGACTTTAAGGAACTCATCACGCATTTTTGCTTCAGTGAAATTTTGAAAAATACACTTTTAAGCTGCTTTGAAACTGGTTTTAGTCTTTGTATTTTTTTCAATAAAATACCGATTCGGAATTTTGTATACTACTTTTTGTATAGAAGAAACCCCTAAAGGTATTTTCTTGAGACCCCTCATGTTTTGAGGGCCAGCACATTAATACCAGCTACCCCACCCCTCTGGTCACCACTGCCTCTACCTATCCCTCACGGATTGCACCTTACACATAATTTGTCTTTCAAATTAAGAAGAGACCCAATCAATCTTATATTATTCAACAAATCCCATTGTACTTACCTGTGAATAAGGAATTGGTACCAGTTATTTTTTATTAATTTGGTATCTGGCTCTAACTTTTTCAACATCTCCCCATTCACATCCAAAATGGTCAAAAGTGGTTTACTATCAACCAAAGCCAAAGAATAACTGATCTGAAAAGAAAACCAAACCATAAAAGTCAAGGTTGCTTATACTATATCAGTCAAAAAAATGGTTCATCATAATCTGCTAGAAAGGAAGCTAGAGAATTTCCATGATCCAGATTAAAAACTGCTGGATATATAGTATTTAAATATAGCAAAGGAATTCTATTTTAATTTATTAAACCAGAGATGATATTCTTTGCTATACTTAAATATTTAATATATAAAAACTACATTTGAATATACACATAACACATTCAATATAAGTTTAATATATGAAAAATACTAACATAATGGTGATTATATTTAGTGTATCAAATGTGCACACATATATATATATCAACTATTGTAGGACAGAAGTAGTAATTAAGCAATCGGTCAATAGAAATAACCTCAAACTGATGTAATGCTTGTCAGAGTGCGGGTTATCCTACTTGGCTTTGCCAAAATGCTGCTAGGGGGCACTCTTTAAGCCTATGAATAGGCAATGATATTCTCACTCACCCTCTTTTTAGTTTTGGGTATCAAGATATAGTTGGATGTAGACAGGAACACTCCTGACAAGTCACGTTCACTTCTTTGGTCCTCCTTTGACTTTTGAACTCTCTCTCTCACACACACACACACACACACACACACACACACACACACAAGCACATTCTTATAATTTGTTTTAATGTTTTTTTTGTCCTTTCATTACAATTGCCTACACCTGTAATTCTTTTTAATAAATGCACTGTTGTTTATTTCATAATTAATGTTTTCTGTCTCATTTTTGCCTGGACTCACATCGAGTCCAACAATATTGTTTGCAGGATAAATATTCCAGGAGCCCGTAAATATTTACTATCCAAAGTGTAGATTCCCACAACATAAATGTGACTAATATTTACCCAAACATACTAGTGTCCAGCAACAAGAGTTGTAGGTTTTGTACAATAGCTCAGTGTACACCTCATGACAATTGTAACACTATTTAGCAACGGCAGGTTAATTGACCAATTAATTAACCACAGAAGTTAATTACGGGGATTACTTAAACCGATAGATAGAACGAAAGACATACTGAGCGATAACTTAAACCGATAGATAGAACGAAAGACATACTGAGCGATATTCTTTTTGTTTTGTTATTTTCCCCAAACAAAGGATGGGTAAAAAGATTTTTTATTTTATTATTTTCAAATGCGAATCAAGATAATCATTTTTCCTTTCTCGCGGAGGGACAAGACTTAACAACTTAGATGATAAGGGAAAAGCCACCCACAAAGGGATGTTTAGCGATGTTATTTTGATAATGGGAACGGTGAAAATTCTGATGGCCGTTGTCGTAAAAGTTAGTTGATGAATCCCAGAGTTTTTGGACAGATAAACAGTAACTGTGTCATGATGGCGAACTTGTATTATCGGGAAAGGATTTAATAGGTCATCTGTCGACCGCACACAAAGCCCAACCCTGAGTTAAGGAGATGTCGGTTGGACAAGACATCTGTGTTCTGTTGAAATTCGCCTATGATAACAAAAGCCATGTTATTGGATTTTTTTTTAATTAGCTCAATTTCACCAAAATTCCGTCCACTTAATGTTGGCAAAAACTTGATGGAAGAATTCCATATGCCGTGACGTTGGATAAAAATTGAGATTATCACACCCACATTATCGGGCGCCAATTGGCCGAATAGTAGCGATAGCCAGGCGGAGGTGATCATGTGACGCAGGAGGGAGGCCCACCACCGCCCATTGAGAGGATAGGTATGAGATGTTACTATGAGGAAGTGGGAAAACCGTTGACGCCCTCTAAGGTATGGTGAGATACCCATATGAGAGCAGAAGAAGGTGGGAGTGGAAGAAGACTTCCAAAAATGGAAAATGATAAATATTTGTGACCGAAAACAAAGAAAATCCTTATTGGGGATTTGAAATCAACGTGGTGGCCACACCACATCCAACCCATGCCGGGTTTTGATCGGCGTCCATATAAGCAAACGTCTTCGGGCGTTTTGGTAGAGTGCAGTCCAGGCAGAGAGAAGTGCAGTTCGCAGAGAGATCCAGTCGATCACAAGAGACAGGAGACTCGGAAGATAACGCCTCACAGAGGGGATCGCACAATTCCATGCCTTCCAACTTAGACTTCTAACCAAGAACAAATTTGTTGAAGTCCAACTTTAGATTTCCCACCAAAGCCAGTTTTCGACTTAGACTTCTAACCAAGAACAAATTATAGAAGTCTGACTTATATTTTCCACCAGAGCCGACTTTATTGAAAAACAACCCAGATATCCAGAGCTAGCTAAGAACGCAAAAGTGTTACAATCCACATTTTTGGGGGGCTGGGAGAGAAAGAGAGAGATGCACTCCTGTAACTCAACAAACCGACATAAAATTAATCGCTATTCCTAACCAGTCGCCTGCCTTGAAGTTGTTTGTGCTTTTGGGGTTTTTTTTGTCTACATTTATTGTGCAGTATCACCTTGACCCGGATTCGGCTGGCACTACGGCCCGACGTCTGATTGATCTCGTCAACCTAAGATCAAATCACAACGTGGGTAGGTTGAATCGAGATCAAAGCAGTTGCTTCGGTGACCAGGCATTGGAAGTGAGCCGGGTACGGCAAGTTGGTACTAGAACCCAACAAGACTTCAACCGATGTCCCAGGGTTAGCCCGTCACAGGTGGTGTCGAGACTGCAGGACTGCACCAGAGAGAGTCAGAGGTCACGAGTGGTGTCGTGACTGCAGGATCGCGCCGCAGAAGGGGTCGGCGTCACACATTTGGCGTCGTGACCAAAGGACGGCGTCACATTTGGCATCGTGACAAAGGACGGGCGTCACACAATAACCAACCGATGCCACTGACATTATATATATATTTCTCAAATTATAATAATAGTATGGAGCAGCCACACTATTCAAAAGATCTCCTACAAGCTAATCAAAGTGATCACTATAATTTTAATTAATTTATGGAGAAACTGATTGATTGTTCTGTCTTAACGCCATATCAACTCTCATGGTTATTTAATGCTGAAATGATTTTTTTTTAAATGTACGTCTTGCAAAAAATCTTTGGGGTGTTGGCTTTATCACTCTCTAGTAATACCTTTAGGGTGGAGTTATATAGTGTTATAATTTGTGGTATAGGCCAACCAACCTTCAAGTAGGCTAGGATAGTCTCTATTTTCATCTTTTTGAAAACAGTCCTCTAGACGAGACATGTCATAAAATCAATGACGTATAGAGGCAAGGTCATTACAATTGGTTAGAATATGTTTTACAGTATATGCCTACTGACATTCTGAGCATCCAGGAGGATGTTCATTTTTAAGAAAAATGATTCAGTGATATAGGTGTGTCCTGTTCTGATTCTTGATAGGACGACTTCTTCCTTCTGAGAACATCTGACACCATGATGCCATTTTTCAAGATTGCGTTTAATTTTGTAAAGTTTGTTGTTTGGGTTGTAGGTCCATAACTTTTGCCACTTCTTTAGAATGTATGAGTTTTATAGCTGCTTTGAAATTTGTGTAGAGGACTTTCCAATTTGGAACATTCATTTTAGTGATTTCCTTACTGCCATGTCAGCTTTTCCTTTTCCATGGATGCCTATAAATAAGGCTAGGTACCCAACAGAAGACACATCTTTTTTCTTGCAGATGTGATTGATCTGGTTTAGTAATTTCACTATTAAGGGTTTGTTTTTGCTTTAGTTTCTCAGTCATATAAAATAAAATATAATGCTTATAGCAGGGGTCAGCAATCCCTTGCCCCATGGCCACATTCAGCGAACAAAGGATTTTTGTCCGGACGGCAACTAAACCATAGTAATGAATTGGCATTTTTTTTGTTGACTGCATTAGTTGTTATCCTGTTATTCATGCAGTAAAAATCGGAACCTTGTTCAAATAATATAACATTAACATGTTTTTTTTTTCTTCTTTAAACCTCCAAACCAAGGCAGCCTTCTGGATAGAGCGGTCTGAGGTCAAGACAATTTATTATAGTACATTTGATATCATGGCCTTCCTCCAAGACATTGCATCGCTGTCTGGCCTGCTCCCCCCTAAAGGTTACCGACTCCTGATCATAGTAATAACAAATAACATTAGGTTATAAACAAAATTCATTAATTCCTTAAAAATTAATTTGTTTGCATTTCAGATATGAAAATAAAGTTAGTAAATATGAGCTTCAAAAGTGTCTAATGAGAGATGTACATTTCTTTAAAAGAGTAATTGAAGCTTGATTTTGCTGTGAAGTCTTTCATGGCTGAGCAGGTTAAGGCACACCTGGTTCAAAGGTGGTTTCACCAATATAACGGGAATGCAGGTTGAAACTGAAAAGCACATTTTTTATTAAGACTCTTGAAAGCCCAGGCAGGTTGACATCAATTCTACCTCTTCTATATGCCATGTCACTTCAGAACGTTAGAGAGCAAGGCTCTCCACAACATCCTGACCTTTGTAAAGTTTGTTTTTGTTATCTCTCCTAATCCCTGTTCTGCCAACCATTTGTACATGCTTGTTAAGTAGGTTATGCACTACTTTCCTTTTTTCTTCAATATCTCCAGTGTGTTTCAGATTTTCTAAGCCCTCTTTCCTCATTATGTAGAATTTCCATAGAATTTCATCTGTCTTTCTCTGATTCTAAGTACAGATGTCGTTTTTGTTTCTTCTCTAAAACCTCATTCTTGTTCACATGTTCAGTTCATGGTATGCTCAACATCATTCTGTAGAATCACTTTTTTGTTTGCTTCAAGTCTCTTCTTCTATAAGGAGATTACCCAGCAGGTTATGCTTTGTTTTCTTCTGTCACTCTTGCCTTCGGAGGAGGCACGGTGGAGTAATGGATAACGGCTCGGATTGAGGAATCGTAGAGCCGAGTTCGAATTCCAGTCAAATCCGTTACATTCATTTACGTGCTAACACCCTTGGGAAAGGTGTGAATCCTCTTCTTCTCCCTCCAACTATGGGTAAATTGCAGGACAGACTGGGTTCTATAGCCTTGGATGGCAACTGGTCTAGGAGAAGGTCAACTCTGAATTCAAAACCATTCGGCGTCTGCACCGGCATCCGGCAGCCTCTTGGTTACTCCTGCCTCTGCGTCTGTGGAAATTCTGCGGCAAGTAAGAGCATATTCCTCCCTCCACTGGGATAGCACGCGAGGTGTGGGTGCCGCGTGTGAAGTTCAAACTCCCTTGTTACTCCGTTTCAAGAATTCACCGCCGTTGGAATTGGGAATGGCTGTCACTCGTTTCAGCATTGGCGATTTTTATTTGTCCTTACTTTCAGTAATACCAAAGTCTTTACATAAGTAAATGTTACTTACAGAATTGTTGGCTTGAAGACTCAAAATTACAGAATTGGTAGTTCTTGGTTTAATGCAAATTTCAACTGAAGTTTGAATTTCTCTTGACTCAGTTTTTTGATTCAGCATCATTTCCAGATGTTGTTTCCCATTCAGGGAAACTGGGATCTGGAAAACACAAGAAAAATGTTTAAAATGCAAACAATATGAAAAATTATACAAAAAACACACACAGAAATAAATTTCTGCATTATATATCACAATCAACTCGTTGAGGAGTATGGAGCCCACAGCTCTCAGCATCCTAAGACTTTCTGCTGTGGTTTTCATAGGAAGTAGTAAGTTTTTACAAAATGGAGTTGCTAGCCTCATGTCCAATGGGTTTTGAATTTAGTGTTATCCTTCTAGACTGGTTACCAACCACAGTTAAGGAGCACAATTTTCCCTACTATTGAACCCATAACTGGGGTGAGAAGAGATAGATATAAACTTTTCATAAAGGTATTTGAACATAAATGAATATAATGAATACAACTGGAATTCAAACTTGGTTCTCCAATTTCTCATTCCAAAGCACTATCCACTACACCACCTATACATCCATTGCATTATATATATACATATATATATGTGTGTGTGTATTTACGCAGCAAATTCTCTTTTAGGCATGTCTGATTAAATAAGTTACAAACATCATGCCTGCTTATTTTTTGCATAATCTGACTCAGACTCAACATGGAGGCCTACATCAAGTGCCTTGAGAAGGTAGTGCTGCCCTGAGTCAAGAGGGTGGCTGCTGGAAATCACTATATCTGGCAATAGGACTGCACAATGCTACACCAGCAGGATAACCCAGTCATGGCTGTCAGACAATTTCTGCAACCGCATCACCCTTTACATCCGGCCACCTAACTACGCAGACTGTGAACATTTTGATTATTATGTGTGGGGTGCAGTTTAGCAAGAGACCAACTAAACTCCTTGTATCACCAAAGATAAACTGAAGGCAACAATTATGGCAATATTCACCAACTTAAACAAGGATAATATCAAGAAGAGTTGCAGGAGATTCTGAAGCTTTCTGGAGGCCGTAGTTGAAACCAATGCTGATTTTATCGAATAAATTTATGCTTTAGTATTTCAAGATATTTTTGTGTAATTTTGGTAAATATATCTGTTAAAATGTGTTATTTTAATTTTGTCATAATTTAGACAACAATTTATCCATTGCACTCTTTCTCTCTCTGTGTTATATATATATATATATATATATATATATATATATATATATATATATATATATTCCTGATGATTGAGTTCAATCATGAAGCAGATCGTCACTACTGGGTGTTGACCACAATGTCCACTTTTATATTATATTTACATACACTATCCTTGATATCAAGCATTTTAACTCATAAATATAGCATACCTTAAAACTATATTTTTATGATTATATATATATATATATATATATATATATATATATATATATATATATATTATTCTTTAATACAGTGATTCTTCATTATTTCATATATTAAACAATATACAGCAAAAATGATAGATAGAAATTAAGCTAATAACTGAATATCAGGCTATAGACTTATTTCTTGTGTGTGTATATATATATATATATATATATATATGGGCACGTGGACGAGTGGTTAGAATAATTGCTTTCTGATCATGAGACCTGGGTTTGAATCTCACCATGGTTGATTTGATGTTATCAGAATGGATCGAGGTCAACCCCAGCATGAGACACCTTTGGAAAGTGCCTGAAAACCATACCATGGGCTGATGCAAGCCTTGTGAGTGAAATTGGGTAGATGGAACTCTTGAGGGCCATCAATAGCTGTGCTAGCACAAAGACACAAGTCATCATGGCTGAGGGCTTGAGTGTGCTGGCTTTGTTGAAACTGTTGATCACGCTAGATAACACGCTCTCTCCCAGAAACTGTAACTAAGGTCTGCTCAGCATAGTTGCAATATAAACAACAGGTGGGGTCTGTCTGTGATGAACAAACCCAAATGTGCCTGAGTCAGTGTCTGCAATAGGGATTGGCTAGCCAGCCTAGTAGACGAGTATCCGCGAATATGAGTGGCCAGCTATTATTATTATAATATATATATATATATATATATATATATATATATATATATATATATATATATATATATATATATAAAATGTGTGTGTTGTCTTCACCAAGATCCATACACTTCACTCACTCAAAGCTATTTTTAACCATTGATCTAAGACAGCTTATATATTTCTAAATGATTCAAGATCATAGATAATCAAGGCTCTTCACAGATTCATTTTTCATAATTATCTGTAGATTAACATGGGAAAGATAGTGGAGTAGTTTCCTATTGCTTCTTCTATAGTTTGAAATCCAGAGTTTTCCTTCTCTTAGAAGGATTGTCATCCAAGGCCTGAACATTTAGTCTACTCTGCTTTTCTACTGATAGCTGGGAGGGGAAGAGGATTCATGCCTTTCCCAAGTGAATTTGTGTAGAAGGAATGCCAGAGGCTAGGTTGGAATTTGATCGAGGTTTATTAATTTCGCTACCTATACCAATATTCATGACACTACCCACATATCCCTCCTTAATCTTACAGAATAAAAAAAAAAGCTGCAGAAAAAACATGATGAAATGAGACTAAGAAATATTTATAAATGTATATTTATACTAACAAATACTAATTTAATCCTATAGTACTAAAACATTTTGTGGTTTTAATTCTATAGTACTAATACTTTCCGTGATTTTAAAATGAGACAACCATAATACGAGTTGTTTAAGACTATTAAGTTCATTTTAGTTAAATTTATTGACGTCAGGTCGCTCTACCAGTACTCCTGTTACCATGTAACCTGGTATTATGTGCCACATGGTCAAGTCATTGGAAACTAAGATGGTTCCCCCACCAGGCTTTTCTGGTGAGGAGGCTGGCTAGACAGCCAGCAGGATTAAAAACAGGACCTGCCAAAGGATGGAGGAACATTTTAATAGGGGTCAACAAACTTCTCGCGAAATGGCATAGAGTGGGCTTCATAACTCTATATGCAGATAGTGCAGAGATGACAGAGCAGAGCTTGGACAGAGGGTTTCCCCGATGGAATCAACGACCATATGTCTGTGATCAAGGTGAGCTTTCATCTTGGACATCAGGAACGGTTCGATTTTCACATAGTTTATTTGCCCAAGACATGCCATGCATGAATACCTCTCTGGTTTTCAGCCCAGATATATGTAGAGAAGTGCTCAGTTGTGTAGCAACTCTACAGCCAGACCTAGTCAGAGGACCAATGATGATTAATTTCATTCTTTTCGTTGTTTTTGTTAATATATTTCCACTAATCAATTCTTTGATTGTTTGTACAATCTTTTTCTGTTTCTTAATAGGGGCTTTGTTTTTAGAATTTTTTCAAGTAGTGCCTGCAATCTTATTTTTACTTTAGTTCATCCAATACAAGGCCTAAGGGCCACTCAAGATAGAATGTTACTGAGTGAGATTGTTGAAACAGAGTGGGAAGGACATGATAAAAAGTGCATATTATGAGGAGAAGTAGAATAGATGTCGGCTGACCCTCGATTTTAAAAAGTTAAGATTGTAGTGGTCAAGGAAGCACCCTCTCGGGAGTTTGTTCCACAAAGTAACAGTTCTGGGGAAGAAGCTTTCCATGTGCAACTTGCACTTTACCAAAGGAACACGAAGGTAATGGGGGTGATTTGCCACCTTGAAAATGTCATGGTGAGTCCTACCTCTGAAGGTCTGACCTGGTGGAACTAAGGAGTGTAACTTGTTAGAACATTTGCCATAGTAATAGTGATAGAGTAGTGAAAAGCTACCAATGTTCCATCTGTAGGGTAAGGTTTGTAGGGTGGAAAATAATTCATCACCCACATGGTCTGATCTGACTTTTGTAAATACTGAAAGATATAAAAATACAGGTCAACACGCAAATACAGTGGCGAATATAACTACTGCACCAATTCATTTTGCCAAACCTCATAGTAATACTAAATGCAAAAACTTCCAAAGTATACTAATAAACTGTATGTTCTACAGTGATTTAGGGTCTTTTTCCCTGTGAGTTTGAAGTGAATCCTCGTCGCCACTGTTGTATGTTTTACAAACAGTGTTTTGAGCTCTTTCTCGCTGTGAGTTTAAATTTCATCCTCATCGCCACTCACTGTTGTATCCTTACAAACAGACAAAGGTAGTACTCGAGTGAAAGGAACAGCAACACAGGCATAGATGAAAAAAAGAGAGGTTTATTGTAAAAGAGAATACACTACTGAAAGACAGGGAATCAGTTAGCAGGCTAATAATTCCTGAAGCAAGCCTCAGGTATATCCTGTGCACACTATATATATTTACTGATATAGTCAATCCACAATAGGCAACAGGGAGAGTGGAACATTCCATTACAACATAAACATACAAAAAAACATATTCATTATCAAAAATCTCCAACACAATCTTAGCTGTCTATATTTTTGAGATGAAGTATTATGTACACTATTTACATTATTTGGACTATTGTCCTCATCTTTGTCGCCATATTTATTACAATGCCATATTTATTATCCTCAAGGACACATGGCACAGTGGATAAAGGCGATAGTTAGATCCAGTGAGTGTGAGTTCAATACCTGGTTAAGGCAGTGGAGAACTTGCAGAGGGGAATTAACAAGAGATAACTGATAACTGACATTCATTAAACATGGCACGTGGAACTAGAACAGTCTACCCCAGTGAGTGAAATTAAAGGGTTCAGTTTGACATTCCAACCACCTGAAGGAGGCCGGAGCATACAACTGCCGAAACATTGTAATAAATATGGCGACAAAGATGAGGATAATAGTCCAAATAATGTAAATAGTGTACAATCTTAGCTTATTTACATTTGGAACATTTGTCCTCATCTTTGTTATCTTCACAATGTTTTGGCTGTTATGCTATCTGGCCTTCTTCAGATGTCTGTCAATCTGGTTAAACTTCAGGGAATTTTGAAACCCATTTATCCAGATGTACAAGCATCTGAAGAAGGCTAGTGGGCACAATTGCCAAAACATTTTGATAACAAGGAGAAGGACAATAGTCCAAATGTAAATTATGTAAATAATGATAACTCTTCATCCTAGAAATTTGGACATAAATAATTTTACCTTCATAGATGAAACAATTGTTCTTGCCAACTGAATTTTTTGCCGTATCTGTGATACATTCAATCGCAACTGGTTGATGTTATTGGAAATGCTTGTACAAGGGTCAGGAAAGAATTCCTTCAATTGCTTCACAATGCTTTCCACAGCCATTTTACTTTTTTTGACTAAAAGACAAAAAATAAGTCCACAGTAGATGAAGAAAGAAAAAAAAAATGGAGGGATGGAGAGGCAGAAAATGGAGGAGTAAGAAAGAAAAAAACATGAAAGAAGAAATAAAAAAAAGTTAATGGTTAACATAAAAAATACAGTTTCTTTCTGATAATATTTTTCAGCTTTGTGTTTTTTTTCTAATCAAAATCATTTGTCAATCCAATAGAGTTAATGAACTCTTAAAAGCCTTTAAAAGATAAACTCCAAAAATTTAAAAAAAAAAAGAAAAACATATTCTCATTGTTATTAAAGGCAACAGCAACAAACAAAATTTTTTATTTTTGTGCAAAGAGAGATACAGTTAAGATGCAGGGAATTACTTGATGTTATTATGAGGAATAGTTCTGCTGCTGCCAACATACTTATACATTTTTACCAAACTTACATTGGCTGCTGTTGATATATATATATATATATATATATATATATATATATATATATATATTATACACACACACAAGTATAGGATTGGTGCATATGGAATAAATTCCAATAACCAAAAAATACTATTCTTAAAAGAGTGCTTAATACAGAGTAGAGCAATAACATATTTATGTTATAATTTTCAAATAAATTATATATATATATATATATATATATATATATATTTTAAGACATTTTTATGTTTATACATTCTTTTTTATCAATACAAATATTTAAGTAAATGCTCTGTTTATAATAAACAGTATTAACAACATTTACCGGCCTGAATGTCCGAGAAATTGTCATAGAAAATATGCGTCCTCCGACAGGAATTGAACCTGTATCCTATACGGAACCATCATATAGCCTGACGTGCTTTTACCAATTTTTGAGGCTCTAACCAACTCTGAATTGGCTAAGCATCTCATCTCACAGAGTTTTCTTTCAGATAAGCAATAGGTCAATAGAAGAATCAAAATTTGCCTCAGTTCTTAAAAACTGGAACTATAGAAATGAATTTCCAACAAGAATTTTCTAACAATTATGTTATAACCTAACTAAAGCTTCATACTATTTACAAACCAGTATTAATATATTAGGATACAATACAACCTGTTTAACAATGTGTTTTTACATATTTTATATGTTTTGGGGGGGTGTTCTTTAGCTTAGTCTGTACTGCAGAGTATTAGATCAAAACCAAAATGGTAGCACCCATTAGAAATTGCTGCCAGTATCTTTATTCTCCTTTATTTCTAGTAAATGATAGTTTCACTTTTTTTTTTCCAAAAATAGGCCAGCACAGCCAGGCCACAACGCTATAAACAATGCAGTAGTGAAAGGCTTAATGTCTTTTGTATAAAAGCAAAACCAACATTTGGGAAATTCAAATGGGTTATAAAATTTATAACAACTGCTGGTGATCTAATCTTAAGATGAATATGTATAAATTCTTATCACTATCCTTTGATTAGTTTAGACACCAACAAATCAGTGAAGGTAGTTGGATGTATCTAATCCATTATAAAACACAGTCTTCCCAAAAAGAGATTATAGCACTCCAATAAATACAGCAGACACCAGAGAATGCCCTAACTCTCCCTTCAGTTTGAGTTAAGCAAGTTAAAATGGATATATGCAGAGTAACAATTAACAAGAAAGTAGAATCCATGTAAATTGTTCAAATTCCAGTTAATTCCATTTTGTTCACTTTGCACTAATGCCCTTGGAAAAGGTATGAATCCATCTTCCTGCTATGGGTTAAATAGTAAAACCAGTTAGTCTCTCTTGCCTTGAGACGAAAAACTATGAATTTAAGTGCTGTATATAATGGGACAGACTGGACTCTTTACTTGCTAGAGTAAACTCTCCACAAGAAAAAAAACTTCAAATCCAAAGTCAGCTTGATAGGGATGGATTCTGTCAGACTCCCTTGACTTAAACACACACAATTCTGCTGCAGCTACAGTACATGCGATGTGCCTATGACTGTAATGTGTTACAGGACACATTATCATTAAGTTAAAATATATAGTTTTTTGGGGTTTTTTTTTAAGAAAAGCTATTTCAAGACTACAGAAACAAAACTTATAAGGTATTTCTGGACTACTGGAAAACTAAGCAAAGAGGATTTCCAGACTACTGGAACAACAATTAAAGGGGATTTTTCACTACACAAAGGATAACAGATACAAAACATTTCCCTGCAATTGGTTTAATCTCTATGGTGGCATCTGCATCTGCTATACCAGATAAATTTAGATAATTAGAAAATGAGGACATTTAAAAAATAATTGAAATGAAAAACAGAACAAAAAAATATTTTAAGAAATAATAAATTGCTTTCAGACTTTTTTTTTAAAACAAAAATTGTTTTATTTACACTATCTATATTCAGACTATTGTCCTCATCTTTGTTGCCATTATCAAAATAGTCCACATGTAAACTGTAAATAATGATAGCATCTCATCCCAGAAATCCAGACAGAGAAATTAATTTTATTCAGCATCTTACTAAATCACAAAGGTTAACCCACTTCCTCCTGGTATCAGTTTAAACTGATACTGTCTTTCTTTCCATTGATATAAACTTTTGAAAAGTGAAAATTTCATTGAAATACGTTGGAAATATTTTTAGTTTTTATCTGAAATCAAGAAAATACTAATATATGGAAAAAGATGTCTGTTGAAACTGACATCAAAAGGATACTCTTTTTAATCAATTCACCCCAAGCCAAGCAATAATGCCACTAAGATACAAGGGTTTACTGGGAGTGAAAGAGAATGAATAGACTTTAGAAGGGACCAGAAATAAGGGATAAACCTCTACTCCAGATCAAAAGACTGGGGAGGAGTGTGAACTAAACGGTAGGCAAATTTATCTACTCCTATTGAATGCTCAGACTAAAAGCCAGGTAATCAAAGATAAATTTAAATAATTAGAACTGAAGACATTTAAAAAAAATAACTAAATGAAAAGAAAAAAAAAAATTTCAAATTACTTTCAGACATTTTTTTTTTAAAATAAAAATTTTACTTACCATCTTCCTCAATTTGTTTAGTCTTATTTTTCATTTCTTTTGCAAAACTTTGTTCTTCATCTTGAATAAAAATTGGTGAACTCCGTAATTTCTCATTCAAAATGTTCTTCCTCTTTCGCTGAAACTTCCTGCTTCTTCCACCATTCCTCCTAACTTTTCCTTCTTCTACCAAACTCGTCATTGTTGAATTATTACTCTTCTTCCTTTTCTTTAACATTTCTTTTTTATTGTCCAGATCCATTTCTCCTTTGTCTTTTCTTCTGTTTTCCTTTCCTTCTATTTCCTCCTCTGTCTCATTCACATCTTTTTGGTTTTTGATATATAAACTTTTTTTAGTTACTTCTTTTCTCTTTTTTTTTCTTTCTTTTTCTCTCTCTTCTTCCTTATTTTTCCTATGCTTCTTTCTCTTCTTTCTATCACTATCTTCACCCTTTTCTTCTTTCTCAAGATCATTTTTCTCTCTCTCTTTTGAATTATTCTCAACGCTATCAGTGATGTCATTTTCTTTCTTTGTACCATCTTTTCTCTTTCTAGTTTTTACTTTATTCATTTTTTCTTCTTGTAAATCCTTCTTCTGATGCTCCTTATCTTCATCTGTTTCCTCCTTTCCTTCTTCCAAACTCATTCTATTTTTCTTCACTTTTATTTTATCTCTCTTTTTATTTTCTTCTTCCTTTGTTATAACCTTTCTTTTTTTCTTCCTTCTTTTTACATTGCTTTCAGTATCTTCTTCAAAGCCATTTTTTTCATTTTTATCTTTCTTTCTTCTGCCCTTATTACTTTTCTCTTTTTCATTTAAATTCTTTTGTATATCTTTCTTCTCATCATTTTCTTCATCTCTAACCTTTTTTTCTTTTTTCTCTTTCACTTCATCGCCTCTGCCTCTTTCTTTTATATTCTTATCTTCTTTAATTACAGTATTTCCATCATTTATATGTTTCTTCCATTTCTTTTTTGGTTCATTATTCTTCTCTTTTCCTTTATTCTTTTTCACTCGATTTTCATTCATTTCTTCATTTATATCTTTTTTTCTGCTTTTCCTCTCTGTACGATTATTCTTCCAACCGTCTTCAAAATTCTCTTTAACTTCTTCATCTGCATCTGCCTTTGGATCTTCAACTTCATTTTTTACTTTCCTTCTCTTATCTTCATTTTCATTCCCACTTTCTGCTTTCTCATTCAATTCTTCACTCGTTTCCTTATCATTAATCATTTCTTTATCACCCATTACACCTTTATTTCTACTTCGTTTTTTATCCCTTTTCTTTGATGCTAATTCGATTTGTTTTCTCCTCCTCCTTTTTCGTTGTTGTCTTTGAGTCCAGTTCTTTGATCCTTCCAATTTCTGATTCAATTTCTTCAAGACATCTTCAAGATTCTTCTTTATTTCCAAAACACTGTTCATATCAATCTCACTAAGTTTCTTTCTTGTCTCATTTTCAGTATCTTTGTCAGTTACCTGATTCACATCATCTTCATTCTTTCTGTTTTCTGTTAATTTTTTCTTTTTGCTTCTTTTCCCCTCAACTTCTTTCCCATGTTTTGAAAGCGAGCCATCATCTTCTTTTCTTCTTTTTCCTGTTTTATTCTTTTCTTGTTTATTCCTTTGTTCATCTATACTTTCATTTTTCTGATTATTTTTCTTCCCAAGGTCATCTCTTTTACTTTTTTTCCTTCTCCTTTTTTTACTCTTTCTTTCTTTTTTATCTTCCACCTCTTCCCTTTCAACATTTGTTACTTTTTTCTTCTTTCCTTTTTCTTCATTCTTTCTTTTTTTTTCTTCTTCTTCTTCTTGGAGTCTTAGATATTTTTCTATCAAGGCCTTCAGTTCCGACTTTGTTCTTTCATTTTCTTCCAACTCTTTCTTTGAAGCATCTCCCTCAACTTTTCCATCATTATCCTTCTTTTTATCTTTTCTTCTTTTCTCTTCATTTTCTCCTCTTCTGTTCAAATCCATCACATTGTCATTACTTTTATCTTTAAGTTTCTTCTTTTTCTTTTTTCTAACTTCTTTATTGTTTTTGTCTTTTTCATTACCTTCTTTTTCTTTCCTTTCCTTTTCTTTCTTTTCTTTCCTTTCATTTTCTTTCTCTTTTTTCTTCACTTCCAGTAATCTCTCCAACTCATCTTGGTCAGCCAAGACAAGGTCAGCCAACTTCTGAACAGCCAAGCATTTTACTTGACTAGCATTGATCTTTAGTTCTGTCTCATTTATCAAACGACGCATCTCCGTGGCATTTGACACAAGTTCCTGGTAAATGTTCACAGTGTCTGCAGACTCATTAACATTATTTTCCAGCTTCTTTTCCTTTGCTTTGACTTCATCTAAGGAGGATTTTATATCTTAAACAAAAGAAAAGAAAATTGGTTTATGTAAATACAAGTTTAATAATTACATTATATATAAAAACAAAAAGAAAACTTTTCTTAGGCAATGTGTTCCATCCTCTGATCAACTTTATCAAGGCAAATAATATATATATGTAGTGATCTCACAATCACTAAAAATAAAATTAAAATAATCTAATCTAAAAGGAAATTTAAAGACATTCTCTTTCTCCTACAGATAAGTCAACTTAAACAAATATCACTTTCTCGTGTTTAAAATTTATTGCCTTTTACTGTTTTACTTTTTAAGTTTGGGTGTTGTCACTATTTTCCATGTTCTTCTGGTTGGCTGTTTCTTCAGCTTGCTAGATAAAAATATTGTTTCGACGTGGAATTGTTTGACCGTTTCTTTCTCCCTGTTGACTAATTTTTTATTGAATGCAAATACCCCAAGCCCACTGTTGGTGGTGGTGTTGGGGGGAGGGGCGTTGGTTCAAACGGGCATTCTGCTCTGCATTCATTGAAACTTGAAGCTTGCCAATAAAGGTAAGCCAACAACTATCACTAGTGACCATGCGAATTAAAGTAGACGACTACAAACACTTGCTGGCATGAACCTTTTTTTTTTTAATATTGGACAATGGGACTTATACTAAGTTAAAACTTAGTGTTGAGTGTTGTAAATGGGCAAAATACAGAGAATATGCCTTTCATATCCCCCAGTACACACATCTAGTGTCAGCCCTGAGACTATGCCAAGTACCTCCCCCTCTAATGTTTTTGTTGTTCTTGTCGTTATTGGATGTGTTATATATAACAGGAGTAGGTAGGCTTTTCTACCGCCCGGTCAACACTCCTCCCCCTTCTCTTGGACATGAGTAAAGGTTCACACCTTGTTTCTTGTTTAGGAAGGGGTTCCCGGAATTTTCTCTCTCTCTCTGGCCTCTGTACTAGTGCTGCTATGTTTCTCCCGTGATGTGTGCAGTCTGTGGCATTACCTCTTCATTCTGAGGGTACACAGTTGACAGTTCCCTGGTTGCTGTTTCCGACTGGTAGTTAGGAGCCCTAACTCTTTCGTAGCATCTTGAGTGGCCACTCTGATCAACAGTTGTATAATATCGGGGTGTCTGTAGTGCCATGTCTCGCATGGATAGGTGTCCCTGCAGTCACCTCCAGTGACAACCCTGAGGCCACATTATGATGCAGGCTGTGCCAAATTCTCTCTGCCCACGTCGCAGGCAACAACCGTCAGCTTCTTTGACCTCAGGCCTTCTCATCTTCCAACCATAATTCCACATGATGACTTACAAAGATCAAAAAAGTAAACCTAAACCAGCCCTCCAAAAATCACCTAAACCCCTCAACATTTCATTCTCCAGCATCCGTGGCATTAGAACCAATTTCTGCAGTGTGGAATCTTTCCTCACTGCAAACTGCCCAGATATACTGGCTCTGTGTGAGACCACTCTTGACTCATCTATCCCCTCCTCTGATCTCTCGATCCCCAGCTACCTTCCTCTCCTCAGAAAAGACTCTAACCCACATGCATGGCCTTGGTGTCTATGTCAAGGACCATCTCCCTCTGGCTAGAGAGTGCTCTCTCTCGAATTGCTGGGCCATTTGTACATGTGTCTCTGACTATCTTTTCTCAATGCTGTAAGCTATCTGTTCTTTCTCTATCACTCTCCATCCTCTCAGGACTGTGGAATACTTGATATCATTTCTGATAGCATAGACAAGGCTCTCGCTCTCTCTCTCTCTCCATCCATTTGCTCACATATTTGTGTTTGGCGATTTTAACGCCCATCACAACAAGTGGCTTAAGAATGCTACTACTGATTTCACAGGCATTCATACTCTTAACTTTTCAGTTTCTCAATCCCTCACACAGACAGTTGATTTCCCCATGTGCTTTGCTTACAACCGGGATGGTAAGGTCTCTCTTCTCGACTTATGTTTTACCTCCATCCCTGAGTCTTGTAGTGCCACGCAGCTCTGCCCTCTCGGTAGCTCTGATCATGCTGTAGTGTCTGTTAGCATCACCTTCAACTCTACCCCATGCAAAGAGTCTCCTACCACCAGAACCTCGTTCTGCTATCAACGAGCTAACTGGGACTCATTCCGTGATTTCCTCCGCGATGTCCCCTGGGATGCTGTATTTAAGCTCCTCATTCAAGAATGTGCATCAGAGGTCTCATCCTGGGTTAAAGCTGGAATTGACACTTTCATCCCCTCAAGGACATTTAAGGTCGAACCGCGCTCCTCCCCTTGGTTCTCCGCTGCTTGCTCAATCGCAATTGCCCTTAGGAAACACTTCTTCCACCTATTTCGTAGCGATATGTCCGACTGCAATAGATGTCTCTTTGCCTCTGCCCACAACGAGTGTAAGCGTGTCCTCAACGAAGCTATGTCTCTATTTGCTGCTCGGATGAAGGAACGTATTGCATCTCGCAAATTCGGCTCCAAGGATTATTGGCATCTTTGCAACAGTGTTCTGAACAATAGCAAACCCTCTATACACCCTCTGTTCAACCAGTTTGAGGTCCTGACCACCTCTGCCGACAAGACTGAATGCTTTGCTCGGAAATTTTCTTTCAATTCAACGCTTGACTCTTCTGGTGTACCCATACCCGATTTCCCTCTCAGAACTGAGGCCTTTTTGAGCGGGTTACACATATCCCTGTCACTGGTATTTGGCATTGTCTCTAATTTAGACCCCCACAAGGCTAGTGGTGGAGATGGGATACCAGCGATTGTCCTGAAGAAATGCGCGCCTGAATTGGCACCTGCCCTCTCTAAATTATACAACTTCTGCCTCAAGGAGTCTTGTTTTCCTGACTGCTAGAAGTCCTCATCCATTGTTCCTGTCTTTAAGAACTCTGGCGACACCTCCGACCCTTCTAATTACCGTCCCTCTTCAGCAAAGTCTTTGAAGCCCTTATCAACACAGAAGTGGTTAATCACCTTACATCCCATGATCTGCTCTCAGACAAACAATATGGTTTCCACTTTGCCTGATCTACAGCTGATGTGCTTATGGCCGTCACTGAATTTGTCTACCAAGCTCTTCATAATAATGGTGAAGCTCGTGCCGTGGCCCTAGACATCTCCAAAGCATTTGATAGGGTTTGACATGCCAGCCTTCTTTGCAAGCTTCAGGGTTATGGTATTACAGATCGATTGTTTGACCTAATACAATCATTCCTGTCAAACCGTGAATTGAAGGTCGTTCTCAATGGATTCTCCTCCAGCTCCTATCCCACGAATGCAGGTGTTCCGCAAGGCTCCATCCTAGGCCCTATTCTGTTCCTTATATTCATAAACGATCTTCCTGACGCCATAGATTCCCAAGTTGGCATCTACGCAGATGACACCACAATTTACTCCCGCCTCAAAAACAAATCTAGTATCGCTGACAAACTTTACCTGGCAGTTCGTCTTGAAAAGGACCTCCAATCGGTTGTGAACTGGGGCAGGAATTGGCTGGTTAACTTTAACACCTCTAAAACAAAACTGCTCTCTATTAATCACCACAGGGATCTTTCCCTGCTACCCATTAGAATGTCTGAAGCCCAACTTCTTGCAAGCTCCTCTCTGCGGCTGCTCAGTCTCACGCTGTCTGCTGACCTGAGATGGAGCAAATACATTGAGTCAATTGCTTCATCCACCACAAGGAAAGTTGGCTCCCTCTGGCAGGCCATGAAATTTTTCTCCCTGGAATTGATCCTTCAAATATACAAATCAACCATTCGCCCTTGCATGGAGTATTGCTGCCATATATGGTCAGGAGCCCCTTCTGTTTGCCTGGGGGTTCTTGATAAGATCCAGAAACGGGTATACAATGTAATTGGTCCTGATCTGTCATCTCATCTGAAGTCGCTCTCTCACAGATGCACCGGTACCTCGCTCTGTCTTTTTTACAAATACTTTCACGGTAATTGCTCCGATGAGCTGCTTTCGCTGGTTCCCAGGCTCCATGAATTCAAGCATCCTACGAGGCTGGCATCCCACTCCCACCCTTTCACTGTTGAAACTGTTAAATGTAGACGTCTCTTCTACTCCAATAGCTTCATCTCTCGCACCTCTCGCCTGTGAAACTTCCTTCCTTATTCCTGTTTCCCTGACAACTATAATCTCCAACTATTCAAATGTAACATCAATCGACATCTCCAGTTGCCTTGATCTATCCACTATCCTCCTCCACATCCTTTCCTCTAACACTCCTATCTGCTCTCGCTCCAAATCTTCTGTAACCCCTTGTGTGCTAGTGGCTTCCAGCCTTGCTTGGGGTGAAAAGCTTAAAAAAAAAAAAAAATGGATTTAATATAATTTTGTATTAATCTCCTAGTAGTATTAGTAACATCTTGTATGGATGTATTGGTATTTAGTTGGTATTTTTGACATTGATTGGTTATTGTTATTAACATCTTATATGAAGAATCTTTATTCAACAGTTGTGTATTAATTTACCAAATAATTCTATACATTTAAATTATTTACTAGTTTCTTAAAGAAGCTATTTATTTATAAAATATAAAAATGTTTATGCAGGAAACTCACTCAGTATATAACTTGTTTAGGATTTTGTTAAATTACCTCCTCACCCCATTTATTTCTTAGGAAACGGCATTGTCTAATTTGTATAATTTATATACCCATTTTCATCTGCTCTAGTTTATGTCTGGCTGCCATTAGCTGCCAATTTATGAGTCATGACCCATTTATAAAAAATAATTTTTTAAATTTTTGCTTCTTCGCTTAGTTTAAATTTAACATAGGTCATATTTGATTGGTTGATCAGAGTAAAGCCCACAAACCTTGTAATCCCCCGACGTTTTTCTTTTTTCATAAAAAGAGGTTATATCTTGTTTTTAAATCTAAATAAATCAGTCACACACCAGTAATTTACAATCACCTGATGAGATACATTGATACACATCGAAACACAACTGCAATTGTGGAACAATTTTGACATGTTTTCAGTGTAATATCCTAAAACAAATATATATATATATATATATATATATATATATATATATATATATATAATCCCCTACCACCATTGAAGAGTAATGCTCAATACTTCCTTTAGCAGGCAGACTTGAGTGGACTCAAAAAAAAAATGATAGCTATAAATACATTCTATGACACCCTGTACAAGGCCCAGGAGCCACTGGAGGTAGAGGGTTACAGAGTAAGAGGCACAATTTATGCAGACATGTGTGAGAAGATAACGGTTAATCCTAGACTTGAACAACCCAAGATTGTAGTGATCAGGAAAAGACACTCTTGTTACCACAGAGCAGCAGTTTGCAGGCAGGAGCTGCTTCAGTAGAACGTGCATCTCACAAGTGGAACACAAAGGGAATGAGTATGATTCACTACAATGTGCATAGCATTTTGCATCTTAGCCATGAAGGTTAAAACTAATGGAATTAATGAATGTAGTTCATCTGAGCACTTTCTTTGGAAATAGTGATAGAGCAGTGAGAGGTTTGTGGGAAAGGAGTTATAGGGCAGTAAACAATTTGTCACCCACAAGGACATGGAGACACTTGTGGACTGTCAGTTTTGAAAAATGTCCCACTGTATTTGAATCTTTTTTAGTATTTTTAGTTACAAATAATCAATAATAATAACCACAACATATCAAAAATCAATCATAGCACAACATCTCAAAAAAAAAATCATAGCACATCTCAAAAAAAAAAAAAAAATCATAGCACAACATCTCAAAAAAAAAAATTTGCACATCACAAAAAAAAATCATAGCACAACATCATGAAAATCAATCATAGCACAACATCATGAAAATCAATCATAGCACAACATCATGAAAATCAATCATAGCACAACATCATGAAAATCAATCATAGCACAACATCATGAAAATCAATCATACCAAAACATCTCAAAAAAAAAATCATACCAAAACATCTCAAAAAAAAAAAATCATACCAAAACATCTCAAAAAAAAAAATCATACCAAAACATCTCAAAAAAAATTATACCAAAACATCTAAAAAAAAATTATACCAAAACATCTCAAAAATAAAAAAAATCATACCAAAACATCAAAAAAAAAAAATTTTAAAAATCATATCAAAACATCAAAAAAAAAAAAAATCATACCAAAACATCTAAAAAAATCAATCATACCAAAACATCTAAAAAAATCAATCATACCAAAACATCTAAAAAAAATCAATCATACCAAAACATCTAAAAAAAATCAATCATACCAAAACATCTAAAAAAAATCAATCATACCAAAACATCTAAAAAAAATCAATCATACCAAAACATCTAAAAAAAATCAATCATACCAAAACATCTAAAAAAAATCAATCATACCAAAACATCTAAAAAAAATCAATCATACCAAAACATCTAAAAAAAATCAATCATACCAAAACATCTAAAAAAAATCAATCATACCAAAACATCTAAAAAAAATCAATCATACCAAAACATCTAAAAAAAATCAATCATACCAAAACATCTAAAAAAAATCAATCATACCAAAACATCTAAAAAAAATCAATCATACCAAAACATCTAAAAAATCAATCATACCAAAACATCTAAAAAAAATCAATCATACCAAAACATCTAAAAAAAATCAATCATACCAAAACATCTAAAAAAAATCAATCATACCAAAACATCTAAAAAATCAATCATACCAAAATATTTCGAAAATCAATCATTCCACAAAATCCCCCAAAAGCTTTTATTCTTACCTTGAACATCATTTACTAGGTTTCTGGATATTTTAAGATGTTTCTTACTCTGAGACAAAGAAGCGCTGACAATTGACTGCAGATGCTCTCCTGTAAAATGAAATCAAAACATTTACTATCAAAGAAGCATGCAAAAGCAAAAAATTGTGGAATGTGCAAAGTAATTTTAAGGTGAAGAATTTTTAATCCTTGTTAGTATTGTACCATTACCACCTTAAATGCATACACAGATTGCCAAGCAGATCTTAAAGGCAAATAACATGAGATAAAAAGAGAATATATAATACTTATATAGCCATCTCACTTATCTTCTGTATATTTTGAGGCAATTATACTCTTTCTAGTAGTTGTACAATTATTACATCTTTATTTTTATTTTTAGTCTGTATTCTTATTTTCTTTTAACCATTATTAATAATAGCTGTTAACTCCTATTCATTTCCATGTTAATTTTTTTTAATCATTTATTACAAATTCAACTGTAAATTTATGACAGTTGATTAAACAGTGCAGAACAGAATAAAAAGATTGGCTCTTGGGGAGATTCTAATGTTCCTTTTACCTCAGGGAAACATAGTTGAATATGCCACTTGCTCTACAAGGGCTCACCAGTTGACAGAAGATCAAATCAGAAATAATTAGCTCTCGGTACTCCAGAATGATATCTCTGTCATCCCAGAGAAGCCGAGTGTGCACATCAGCTGCTTCAATGACTAAGCTACAAGAACTTAATGGATTTACGAAAGACCAAATTTGACATATCACTTTATGTCACAACATATTTTAGTGCCATATTATTTTTACACCTGTATTATTAGTAATAGTATTTTATCTTAGATGAATAATAATCCTTGTAAAGAAATGGCTGATGTTATCATTACCATTGTTATTAATTTTTATTTACTTTCATCTAAATTTTAAATTGCTTTTCATCACAACTTTACACAAGCTGTCAATCTACTGCAATGAGTAGATATTGTGGATTAGAAATAAAAATTAAACTTTCAGTAAGAGTAAAACACCTTCAGATAAAAGAAAAAGAAACAAAAACAGAGAGAGAGAGAGAGGGCAAGGTTTCATCAGCAGTAATAAGAAAGGTAGTTAAGCTTAACAGCAAGACTTCAGAAGAAGCAATAAGACAAGACAATAAGAACATTAGTTTTAAGACACAAAGTTCTAGCTTCAAGACTGTCCCATTGGACAATAATCTTGGTTTGTAATTTGGTAATTTCATGTTCAATCCCTGGGGTGGGTAGTACAGATTCAGTGGAAAGAAGACAAGTTATAACTGAGCAGTCTAAAATAACAAGATTCAATATCCCTAAACATGAACTGTGTAACAATCTACTTCTGTAGATTAAGTAAAGGGTTCAGTGTGAATTTCACCAAAGGCAGAACAGAAACTTGAAGGCAGCCAGGGAACACAATGATCAAAATAATGTTATAATATCAACAAGCATTAGTCTGACATTAGTCCAATTGTAAATAATGTAAATAATGATAATTCTTCATCACAGAAATCCAGACAGAATGTAAATACTAGAATAATAATATAATAATAAAATTATTAATATAATCAATAATTTACTATTAATAATATTAATAGAATAATAATAATAATAATAATATAATAATAATAATGAGAAATACCCATGAAATCTCATGGTTTTCAAATTTTAATTTCCTGATGAATCTTAATTTGTAAGTTAATGATTGAATAAGATACTTGTGACTTCTATTACTATAAAATACCCATGGAAATTCCCCAGTTACATTATTAAATATTTAAGCGTAACAATATTAACAAAATATTACAATAACGATCATAAAAATAAATGAAAATCATAAGTAAGAGTATACAAATGGAAATATTTAAAATTGACAAGGTTTTCCATTTCACTGAAGCAGACATTAAACACATGAGAGCATTATCATCACCTTTATCTTCTCTTTCTTTCTTTTCCCTACCTTTTCTGAAAATCAAACAGCACCTTTGATAAATCTTTTCAACTGCTAATGCTTCAGATAACAAAAGACCAATATAAAAATAAATATAATATTGTTGCTACTCACACTTTAAAAGCAACACAATCACTCTTTTTTGTTCACTCCCTTATCCAGTTACACTTGTACACCCTATGTAACAGTATAAAATAATTAGAATTCTCACCAATTTGCTGACCACAACAAATCTAATCTAATCAAACTTACTATTGAGTACTATTCTAATATACAGGGTGTCCATAAAGTTTGTGTGCACTTTAAAAATTTTATAACTTTATTTGTATTTGCGACAGAAATAATTTAATTTTTCTTTTCTGAGCATAATTCATTGACATGGTATATTTTTTTTATTAATACATTTTATATTCTTTTATCCCATCTATTATTTCGATATCAACTCTTATCTATTTTCATTGATAATGGATTCTGCTATACTACATGTCATTATAACAATAACTTTTTAAAAATAAATAGGTGGATTTGGTATATAAACCAGTGTTTCAAACTGGTAAAGGTATCACCTGTTTGGCAAACTGATGATACCTTAACCTGTTTGCCAAACTGGTAAAGGTATTACTTGTAAGAAAAATGTATGATATTGTAAGAGTGGTTACAATGGTTTTATAGTCCCACTAATATCATAAGATTGCCCTTGTCTTATGGCCTATTAAAGTCAGTTTAGATATTTTATATTTTTGAATTATGAGACTGTTAAACACTACTGACATTGGCACAAGAAGATTAAACAATTTTTCTTTTACAATCTTTAAAGATTTGTGCTAAAAAGACAATTCCATTAAAATCTCGGAAAATGCTTTCTAGAAATAAGTGTAGATATAAAAGATATAATCATACCAATTTGCCAGCTTTATTCAATAAGAAATGAATCTTTTTGTCTCTTTTTTTCTTCCATGCATAGAAATTCTTTTCCAGCCTAAACCTGCACAAATAATTTGTGTTATTACACTAGCAAAGAAAATAGATTTCAAACAAAATTTATTTTCAAATTAGCTAAAAAGAAAAAGAAATTGGTTATAATCTTTTAGTTCATGTCATTTATAAGCAAGCTTTTCGAGGATTACAATCTTATCAACCAAGAATGAAAAATGCAAAAAGAATTAGTAAATATTAGTGCATAAATTAGTGCATATATGTAGTTCTTAATTATATTTGTATATGATCAAAAAATAGTCTGTTCCCTGTACCGCTCCAGTAAGTACCTGACTCCTACTATCCTCTACTTTTACAAAAGCCAGATCAGACCAAAAATGGAGGCATTTTTTAACACTGGAAATATGATGCATCTAAATTTGCATATGGCATTATGTAAATTATTGAGAATATTGAAAATATGACAACTGTATAAATTTAAAAGAAAACGTTATTAGCTGTTTCTTTCAAAATATTACTAGATCTAAAAAATTATTCATAATTTTATGCATTGGATTTTATTTATACATTACTAAACGTCTGATTTTTTTTTGTCTCTATAAAAAAAAATTATAGCTTAGGGCATTAAGGGATACCTAAAATGAACTAACAGAATGAAAGAAAAAATCCAGATGATTTGCAACTTATCTGTAATTTATTTTTAACTATTTCTCCGATAATCATCAAGCAATGGAAAGGTACAATTTCACTCTTAGGATATAAAATGTTTGAAAGCATGAGAACATTGCAATAGATTTGCAATGACATTTCATTTTTCCACCTGACATTAAATTCACTTTCCAGGAGATAATTCTACCCTCTGGATATTATTTGCTAAAGAGGTGCTATTTCTTTTTTTTTTTTTTGCACACAAATAAGTCAATACGGATAGTGTTATTTGACAACTCATAGTTATCTCCCTTGAAATGCTACTTAGCATGAATGCTGATTAAACAATATTAACATTCAGTTGCAAATCAACAGGATTTTTTTTCTTTCATTCTGTTTGGGCATTTTAGGTTTCCCTTAATACCTCAAGCTATAATGCACTGTTCTGGTGACTTCAATTAAACATAGTTGTAAATTAAATGGATCAAAGTAAACAATATTGCAAATCAAATTACAGATCAAAATAATGTTGTAAATTAAACTATGGATCAAAATGAACCATATTGTAAACTAAACCACAGATCAAAATACACAATGTTGTAAATTAAACTATAGATCAAATTAAATAAAGCTATAAATTAGACTACAGATCAAAATAAACAAAGTTGTAAATTAAGCTTCTGACAAAATAATCAAAATTCTTCATTTCTAAATTCCTCATTAATAATGAAAATAAGACCTTTTCAATTACAACACGGTGGAGTAATGGATAGCAACTTGGATTGAGGAATCGGAGAGCCGAGTTCGAATTCCCCTTGAATCTATTACATTCACTTATGTGCTAATACCTTTGCGAAAGGTACGAGTCCTCTTCTTCCCCCCCCCCCAGCTATGGGTAAATAGCAGGACAGACCAGGTTCACTAGCATTGCATGGCAACTGGTCTACCGCAGAAAAAAATGTCAAACCTGCTGTGGGGGAAAAAATCTGCCTCGTTAGTCATGTATTGAAAGATACATGATCGCCTAAGCGTGTATCACGCATGGCACATAACTGACTGATAAGACCTTTTCAAATTCCTATTTCTTACAAAAGACTCCCGGATATTAAACACTCTCTAAAAATATACATATAACGCTTTACTGCTAAATGCAAACAGATCTCAAATAATTAAAACACTCAAAAGCAAAAAGCAAAGAGACGAGATGGACAACACAATGGCTAGTTGACTTACGGTGAGAGGACACGACTACAGTTTTCACATCTGTGAATTCAAAGTCATTACTATCATCATGGTCATTATTCCCAGCTAATGATTCGCTGGTAGTTGTTCCTGACTCAGATTCAGTAATGTCCATCTTACCACTACCCTGAACTTCACATTCCATCTCTGTGTCATCCTCTCCTGATCCTTCTGTATCAAGTTTTTCACATTTACCAATATTTCCTGAAGAGACTTCAAACAGCTTCATCCACATATCATCAAGTCGCTGAAAAGAAATACAAAAAACAAAAAAATTAAAAACACCATGGAAATTTAGTTATTAAAAAATGTTTTAAATAATATCAAATATAACAATAAAATGGTACTTGAACCCAAAATTAGAACAGTTCTACAGTTTTTATACTTTTACACACTTGTCTAAAACAATATCTGATTGTGCATATTTTTTATCGGAATTAATTTGTATATTGGGTATCTTATGACAGGAATTTTTTTTTAGTTCAAATTACTTATACACTAGGACATTATCCATAGTAGATAGGTTCCAAAACCATATTTGGACAGTGAAGCCTATCTGATGACAGGAAGGATGCAACTCCCTCATCTAAAAAATATATTTGACTTATTGGGCAAACCACCTGCAAATATAAAATGAATTGGGCCAAAAAATTACAATAAAATAATCCAAACTTTGAACTTTTTCCTTTAAGAACTTAGATTTTGAGGACATTTAAATTAATTTTTTTATATTTTTAAAATACTTTTAAGATTTATGTCGTTTTGCTTGTTGATGTTTCGCTCATTTGAAATACATTAACAAAATAGTTTGAATGAAAGTTTTGAATGCAAAAGATTTGTGATGGGACCCATCAGAGGAAAAAGAAAACGTAGTCGACAATTTATGGTGAGAAATAAGAATTAGAACTTGGTTCTCTGATTTTCAATTCCAAGCTGTTACCACCCACACATCCAAGCTTACAGTACCTGGTAATCCCAAGCGGTCACCCATTTAGGTACTGACCAGGCTAAACATATGACTTTGGTGATCATATGAAAACCACTGTTTCAATCATGATTCAGCAGTAAGATCATACAATTAAATCCACCATCTATAAGGAAAAAGAACTATAATTCCCTTGGGACCTCACATTCTTAAATGCATACATAAAAAAAAGAAATTATTATATTAAAACATATTATTACATGTTGGTGTAACATGACTTACTGTTTTAATCTGCATTAGTTTTCAAACAAATAATATTTAAAAAAAAAAAAAAAATAACAACACTATCTACACATTTAATTTCCTTTCTCACACAATCTCAATGACGACATTTGGTGCCACTCCGAGTTTCATCCACATGGCAAACATCAGGCCCAAATTGTAATATATCAATATTTATAAGTTACTGTTAAGATGGTTTTGTGATGTCAACAAATACTCGTTGCCACTTTTGTAATGCTCGTTGTAGTAGAGACTTTGTAATCGCAGATACAACTATAGTAACACTGTTGAACAATACTGGTGTCAGACACCTTCGAATATCACCTGCACTAATAATACTTGCTCGATAATACTTGCTCAAAAAGTAACTACCGAATAGTGATCCAAATAGTAATCTGTATAGAGATCACTTAGACGCAGCACTAATTCCCATATATACATTTCCTTTACCATCATGTGATCTACTTATTCAAAATGGGATTGCCTGTATTTGCTCTCTGGTGATGTGTGTTCAAAATCCAATGTCGGCAGTGACACTTTATTCCTACATAAAAGATGGCAGCGTGGTGGAGTAATGGATGGCGACTTGTATTGAAGAAATGGAGAGCCTAGTTCAAGTTCCAGTCGAATTCATTGCATTCACTTATGTACTGTTATCCTTGGGAAAGATATGAATCCCACTCTCCAAACCCCAGCTATACAGGACAGGCTAGACCCTATAGCCTTGATTGGCAACCAGTCTAGGAGAAGGAAAAACTTGATTCAAACCATCTGCTGCCTTGTCGGTCCTGACTCTTTAGGCAAAGGCTAGAAGAAGGTAACTTAAAAATGAAATCCACCATCTTGAAGAAAGAAACTGCCCCCCCCCCTCTACTTCAAGCTGAGACAGAAAATAATGGACTCCTTGGATTTAGTACACTGGTTGGAACAAATGCAAGATTGGGACATGGCATGGTACCATGGATCTCTCTGATTTGGGGCCCATTCAACCATGAATGTATCACCCACGGTACTGTAGATGATGATGACAACTCTTAGGATAGTGGATCTGTGCATTTACTTATGAAAAAAATAAATTGTAAAAAATCATTTACCACAAAAAAAAAAAAAAATGAATAGATTACAAACAAAAAGAAAAAAAATGAAGTCAAGAAATGAAAAAAAATTATTTATATATATATATATATATATATATATATATATATATATATATATATATATATATATAAGCATACATAAAAATATATATTCCTGAAAATTTTTTTACATTGAGTTGATAAAGAAAATCTTATATATATCTCATAATTCTCTATGAGGTACAGAATTTTATTATAGCAATAAAAACAGACTTGTTTTTACTTTTCATGATTAAAAAGAAAACTGAAAAATAAAACAAAAACAGCCGACCAGTTTTGCCCTCACTCAACAGAACTGGATTGAGAGGTTATATATTGCAAGAAAAATAAAACATAAAAAATGTCTAATACCCTAAACAGGAAATAAGGAATAAACCTCTACTCCAGCTTAAAAGACCCAGGAGGAGTATGAACTGGATGATAGGTGAACCTATCCATTCCTATTTATCTCAAGATTCTTGACAAACTTCAAAGAAGGGTTTGTCATGTAATAAATCCTGACCAGGCATCTCAACATGAGTCACTTTCTTGAAGAATTTAAATCACCGATTTTTTTTTCAAAATCAGACCTGGTCTTACTGAAAATCTGTTCTGAATCAAAAAATACAAAATGCAATAAAACTAAGACAACATTTAATTAGAAGATTTTAACTGCTTTTATGAATAATATATTAAAGACAATGTTGTCTAAGAAAAAAGTTTTTTGATGAAAAATGAATTTTTATAAGATTTGTTTTCACTTTTTACAATTTAAAATTGAATAATTTATAAAGTTTTTGAATCTTTTAAAGTTCAATTTCAATGTGATAATTCTTAGGGAATATTGTTATTAAGTAATTTTGATTTGTTTTTATATATGTATATAGATGCAGAATTTCTGAAGTATGGATGTACAAACCGATAAATCTATTCTTACATGTTTTAAGGGTTGTCCTCCTTCATGTAAAAAAAAAAAAACCCTAATGAAATTTATCGTCTGCTACACCACAATTAACGATGAACATATTCAGCAGTCAATCTACTGCCAATAAATCGATTAACATATCAGAAAAATAAAACCATATAGTTAGCAAATGCTTGTATACAACATTTTATACAAGAAGTAAGTAATATTTGTTTCAAATCAGGTTAACTAAACTTTAAACTTGCTTCAGAAATATTATTTTTAAAAGATTTTTAAAACAGAAAATTAAGTTTTGTTTACAAATATCTAAAAAATGGCTGACATTATTGATTTTACTGAAAAAAAATGTAAATCTATTCCAATCAGTATAGTTCAATAGATATACCGAGAGATGTTACACTATGAGAAGCTGGAAGAGTTAAGAGAGAGCCCGATAAACATACCAAGTGATGAGGTAGGATTTTATTAAAATTCAGAAAGTTTGTTTTCTTCCATGAATAAACTATAAAAAAGGGGAATAGGGCTGACAGCTTTATTATTTTGAGGAACCTAGGCAAAAAAGCCATCTGTATAATTTAAACTCATGAGGGATGAGGAATCTCCCCAAAATTGGGCATGTAATTTACCAAAACCCCAGGCCCCATCAGACTCTACACCAGTTTTGGATGGAAGTCCATATAAACAGAAAGTGGATGCGAGCAACATGCCAGTTGTTCCAGACGCCGGACAAGAGACAACCACTTCACCTGATCTCACTTGATTCCCTGCCTGAAGAAGCCACCGACTTTGAGCAGAGTTCCAGAAAACTTGTCTAGACTTAGTCACAATGAACAAAGTATCACAAAATATTCAAAGAGGGAAGGGTGGATCACAAGGCTGGCAAGGATCAAATTGTTGACAAACACAATGTGGGGCAAAGCAAGGCTTGGATCAAAGTGATCCATTCAACAGTCAGATGCAGGGATCAAACATCAAACAGACTGATGAGGTGGACATCAGAGATTTAAAAAAAGAAAAAAAAATGAAATAAAGAATACAAACTTATATCCTAACTGTTGGTAAGACAGAGTTTGTAGCTCATAGGACATTGGAACTAATTAATTAACTAATAATTTAAGGAGAAAGATTATATATATATATATATATATATATATACACATACACACAGACACACACACAGGGTGCGATGGGTAAATTGTCGCCATTTTATATATTTTTTTTAATTTTGCACATGTGTTGTTTGTTTTTGATTTTGTTGTCTGCACAGTATAGTAGGGTAAGTTGGACACTGTCTGTCAGAAAAAGAGCATCATGACAAGTCACTCTGCCAAAAATTTGGAAATGCCATGTTGTACTGCTTGGCATTCATGTCAGAAGCTCCAATACAAACATTTCCGAGTGTTTGGGTGTCAATCTGAGGACAGTGCAGAGGATTCAGAAAGGGTTGGAGGAGTCTAAACTTTGGAGTGATCACTAGTGAGGTTATGCCTCCATTCATCTTCCCACAGAACCTCAACAAGGAGACCTACATCAAGGTAGTCTGCCCTGGGTCAAGAGGGTGGCTGCTGGAAGACCCTATGTATGGCAACAGGACTCTGCACCATGCCACACAAGCAGAACAACCCAGTGATGGCTGGCAGACAATTTCTGTGACCACATCAACCCTCACCTAACTCCCCAGACTGCAACCCCCTTAATTTGTGTGGGGCGCAGTTGAGCGAGAGACCAATAAAACTCCTTGTAACATTAAAGATGAACTGAAGATGAGGATTATGGCAGCATGAACCAACTTAAGAAAACTGTCCAGAAGAGATGCAGAAGATTCTGAAGTCATCTGGAGGCCGTGGTTGAAGCCAATGCTAATTTTATTGAATAAATTTACTCTTTAGTATTTCAAGACATTTGTGTGTAATTTTTGTAAATATATCTGTTAAAATGAGATGTCAGTACTATTTTCATTTTTGCATAATTTAGATGACAATTTATCCATCGCACCCTGTATATATAATCCATGTATGTGCTGAATTATTTCAATGTTGTTACAATTCTTTTGTTACTACAGCCTTTATCTTCTTTCAAATTCTTCATCTAAATATTTCTCAGTGAAATAATGTTTTCAAACTAAACTGCTGACAACATTTTTATAACACATGTCACAAATTTTTTTTTTAAGTAATAAACTGAGTTTAAAAAAATTAAATTCACAGCCATTCTCCGGTTCAGACACATATCAAAGGTCTAACAAAATCATGGAAGGTTGTGTGGGTGAAACTTTGACCTTGTAAAAATATTCAACTGATACACAAAGAAAAAGTAAAAGAAAAGAAGAAAACAGATGTCAATTCAAAATTTCAAATTTGAGCTGTTTTACAAATTTTTTTTTTTGCCTTTTTTTATTTCAGTTTCTTCAAATAAAGAGAGTTTTCTTACAAGAAATAGACACATGAAGATTTCTTAATAACTCCTCTTACTATATCAACTCAGACTGTTACATCAGTCTGCTACTTGTACTATCATGGAGACTGACTACTATTGTCCCTTTTATTATACCTGACACATAGATGTAATAGTAGACTCAAAATACACACAAGTATTTGACAGAAAAATGCTCAACTCTATATGAAAGTGTGTTACTTGAAGAGTATAAAATTTCTAATAACGTAAGAACTATATATGTTTAAAAGCTGAAACTTTCCAATAATTTAATATATGCTTTAAAGACTGTGTAAGTTTTATCTTTCTCTTTAAATTATTAGTTAATTAAATTTTAAGTTGGTATCCACTCAGTAAGGATATCATCACTTATTAATAAAGATATGTTTATTTTGTCTGATTAATAAAATATGTTCCAATAATGTGTCTGCTGTATTTTGAATCAGTTTCATTTTTGTTCATTTAAGCAAATCTTAATTTATATAATTTTTTAAAAAGTTTTTCTTCATAAATACAAATTAACAAAAACTCTTTCTTCCAACATATATAAGCCCCTCATAAATTTGATTAATTTGTTTACTGATTATCAACCTTTTTTCAGGTTATTTAAAGCCAAAAAAGTATTTTTAAAGAATTCTTTTTTGAGATAATCATGATTTATTGGTACAAGTCCTACTAATCAACCTGTGAGGAGGTGACGTAAACTCATACCTTTCCCAGGAGTATTTGCATGTGAGTGAATATGACAAACCTGACTGGAATTGGAACTTGGCCCCTCAGATTTCCAATTCCAAGCCATTATTCTACCACACATCCATTACACTACCCTACATCCAATCTTACAGCACCTGCATTGTTGTTTACATACGGACTATTATCCTCATCTTTGTTGTTGCTATCACGTTTCTGCCAAATTAACAAACCAACACTTTAATCCACTAGGCTATTATTCTGTAGTGAACTTGGTGACATATAAATTGTGAGTTCAATCCCAGCTCAGGCAATGTGGACTTAGACTCAGTTGAAACAGACAAGCAATAAGAGTGGTACTAAAATACGAACAAGAACAGCCTATCCCCATGGATTAAATAAAGGTTTTAATTCAGAATTCCCTGTAGATTATCCAGATCAATATACTCTTGAAGGCCGGAGGGCACAATGACTGAAATGTTGTGATTTCAACAACAAAGACGAGGACAATAGTCCAAATGTAAATAACGTCAATTAAGATTTTATTTTTACATGCGAAATAATATGACACTAAAAATTATTTTCTTTGGCAACGTTGGCTTCTTGGTTGGGAAAAAAGAGCTTGTACCTACCTTGATAATTTGTGTCAATATATGAATGATTTCCTCATAGATTTTATCAATATCCTCTTCCACCACATCAGCTGCACGTCTGTTTCTCTTGGAGATGAGAGATTTAGACTTTGTCATCCTTTCTCTCATCCTTCTTATTCTTTGTCTTCTCGTTTTCATCCATTTCCTCCTCCCTGCATTTCCATGCACTGCACTTGCAATTTTACCCCATTGTTTCAGAATGTTGCCCAATGCCCACACTTTATACGAGTCACTTTGAGACTCCATCGACAATTTCAGAATCAATTCCTTTGCAGAAGTTATTGCAGGTGGAAGGAGGCTGAAAAGGTTTAAATAAAAAAATAGATCAATATTTCAAAATCAAATTTTCAACATGTCATCATTGTTTTTTTTTTAATCATTTCACTCCAAGGAAGGCAATAAAGCCACTAGGATGCAAGAGTTTACTGAGTGTTAGAGAATATGAGAAAAATTACTGTTAAGGAGCAAGAACAATAAAAGAATAAGAATTACAAAGACAGAAGAACTCTGTGACATGACACTAAAATATTAAGAATATGTTTTCTCCCAAGATTTATTCAAGCCTTACAGGGAGGATTTCCTAAAAGAGCTGGAGATCTGACAACGAGGTGGGCACAATTGGTGGGTACAATCGTAGCAACATAAGATATACAGATGATATGCTGTTGACGGTAGACACAAAAAGAAAATTGCGGGAATTTCTAGACAAGTTAATGACGGAAAACAGAAGAAAGGATTAATCATCAATTGTAAGAAGACAGAATGTATAGTTGTCAACAAGAGAAAAAGCCCCAGACATTAGCTTTGAATGGGTGACATCAAAATCAAGCCAGTGTAGTAAGTTTAAATATATGGGAAGTGTTTTAACAGAGGTTGAAAAATGTGGCACTGAAATCTGAAGATGCATTGGAATAGCAAAAGATACATTCTAAAAACAGCAATTGAATGAGACAGAATGTATGGTTGCTGGAAAGAGAAAAAGCCCAATATTTGAACTACAAAATGGAGATGTCAAAAACAAACAAGTACAGAAGTTTAAATACCTGGCAAGTGTTTTAACAGAAGATGGACACTGAAATCTAAAGGTACATTGGAATAGCGAAAGATGCTGTCTAACAACTAAGAGTATTATGAAACAGGAAAATTCTTGTCAAAACTGGGCAAGATATGTGGGGATAATCCACAAACTAAATAAGGAATTATTTACATTATTCGGACTATTGTCCTCATCTTTGTTGCCATACTTATCACAGCATTTCGGCCATTGTACACTCCGTCCCTCTTTAGTTGGATGGAATGTCAAACTGAACCTTTTATTTCGCTCACTGAATGACACATGGCACAGTGGATAAAGATGTTAGTTACATCCAGTGACAGGACCCAAAGAGTGTGAGTTCAATGGTTAAGGCAGTGGAGAACTTGGAGAGGGGAATTAACAGGAGATAACTGATAACTGACATCTATTAGACATGGCACATGGAACTAGAACAGTCTATGCCAGTGAGCAAAATAAAGGGTTCAATTTAACATTCCAACCACCTGAAGAAGGCCGGAGCATACAACAGCCGAAACGTTGTGATAAATATGGCAACAAAGATGAGGAAAATAGTCTGAATAATGTAAATAGTGTACATAATACCACATCTCAGAAATATCGACAAATATTAAATTTCTCTTTTCTTATGTATTAAGTTCAAATTTAATCCCTTATAGAACATTTGAATAATTAGTATAAATTTGATATAACTTAAATAATAAATTTTATATTTGGATATTTATAATTTTGTATAAAGATACTTTGATTCAAAATAATTTAATATATTAATAATTTACTTACTCAATTTTTTACTGTAGTTTTTACTATATAGTTAAATATATAGTATTGAATGGATTAATATTAATATATTTTTAGGAACAAAAATTCCTTTTTACAATAAGTATATATAACAGTATTAATTTTAATTTCTTTTAAACGCCCGTCTGCAATTCTTTTATGTTCATTCTTTTATCTTCCTTCTTCCTTTTCCGACATGTGTTGATATGTTACATTTAGATCAGCATTCATCTTCAATCGCCATTTTCATCTAGACCAATTCCACCATAAACACCTTAGTCTCTTTACCTCTCTATAACTCCCTCCTCCCTAATATGTTATTTATTTCTATCTTCCCTTTGTTAACCTGACGACTACCTTTTTTTATAATATTAAATTTCCTGTGATAAATATGGCGACAAAGATGAGGACAATAGTCCGAATAATCTAAATAGTGTACATAATACCTCATCTCAGAAATATAGACAGATACTGAAAGGCCGAAACGTTGTAATAAATATGGCGACAAAGATGAGGACAATAGTCCGAATAATGTAAATAGTGTACATAATACCTCATCTCAGAAATATAGACAGATACTGAAAGGCCGAAACGTTGTAATAAATATGGCGACAAAGATGAGGACAATAGTCCAAATAATGTAAATAGTGTACATAATACCTCATCTCAGAAATATAGACAGATACTGAAGGGCCGAAACGTTGAGGTAAATATGGCGACAAAGATGAGGACAATAGTCCAAATAATGTAAATAGTGTACATATTACCTCATCTCAGAAATATAGACAGATACTAAATAAGGGATAGAAAAAAATCAGAAAGAAACAATCTTCTCAAATTAAACTGGCTGAAAATAATTTGTTTCAACTACCTTTTCTTTGGAACATTTGTAATGAGTCCCAATAAAAATAAAATATATAAGCAAAACTAAAAAGAATTAAAATTAAAATAAACCATTTGCACTTTCCTTTAAAACTCTTAACTGTTTCTTTCTCTCTCTCAACTTTTCTTTCTATACTTCTCACAACTAACAAGGCGACCCTCAAATAAAAGGAAGAAAACACTGAACATAGCAGAAAAACACTGGAAGTTTGCCGGATCAGAGTCTAGTTATTTGTGACCGAAAAATACCAAAAATCGGGGAGGCTCCATGCATAACTTCCATTATAAAAAAAAAATGAAAGAAAAGAACACTGGAAAATAAAATAATTTCAGCCAATCAAAAAAATTGACACAAAGAAACTTTTGATGTTAGCTGAAACTAATGTTTGCACCAGAATCTGAGAGCCTGGTCAAAAGCATATAAACTAACACCTGTGAGCAAGAAGCAAAAAGAAAGAACAGCAAGAGAAAATGGAATAAAAGAACACTACCTTGGGGAAACCAGCCATGCATGATGCGTAAAGTAGAAGTTAAGAGGTTATCTGCTAATGATATTTCTGCCCTGCTTAGATCCAAGCAAAACAGTAAATTGACACTAACCTATTTCTAATATTACTACTCTCCCTATCGTGGACTTACTTCAAAACACCACTACCGGATATTTTTCCACACTGCTACTAATATCTGCCTTATAAATGAACATTTTTGTGACACCACATATCAAAGGACTCACTCAATACTCTAAAGAAAATAAATAAAAATATTTTATTTATTTTATACCCATTAGTTCGTTTTATTCCCGAAGTCATAATTATTCGACCAAATATCCACATATTGAATCAAGAGATAACTGACAAAAATAATGAATCAGGTAAAAACAATGTCACTCACCTGTCAATTTCAGCAGCAGTTTTTAAGATATTTTCTGTATGTCCTTTGACCCTATTGACCAATTTTTGGAGTTTTCTTTTCTCTTTGAAAGTTAGTGGAGTGGTTGTTGGCATTGGAAGTTTCTTTAAAAGGGTATAATTAAGTTGGGTAAGTTCTTGAAGCCTCAGCCGGCATGACTAAAAAAATATTAACAAAGGTTAGATAAAAAAAAAAAGCATGTTTGCAAAGATAATTGGTGTGTTTATGAAAGAAAAAAATCACAGAAACTGTTTTGCTTAATGTGGAGTAATTGGCCATGGTTAAATGTAATTAGGAAAAATGTTCAACAAATACAACTGACAAGGTTCTTAAAAATCAATAAGAAAAGGAAGAAAAAGGACAAGAGTAAATAATATAAAGCAAACAATATATATATATATATATATATATATGAATGTCAAAATTAAGCAAAGCAACAGTAATAAGGCAAAAAGTTCATAAAGTAAGAATGATGTTCACATGCAAAAGGGATACAGTCAAGTGATTATAACATTCTGACTTCAAGACAACATAAATATGGCAGTTGAGACCAAGAATTGATCCATTTGTATTGGTTAGGAAGAAATCCCAGCATGCATCTGTAAGATTTGTCTATAAATTTGGGGAAGGGATGTTTATAGCAGTCATTCCTGCAAGGATTAGAAGCATCACTTAATGATTTTGTTTTCTTTTACTTAGAATCACAAAAGGCAAAAATGGTTAGAAAAGTCTTTATTGTCTTTCAGATGAAAAAGAGATAATTCTACATTTGCCAAAAAACTAGATTGTCTTCATAAAATAAAAATACTTTTAAATGAACAAATTCTTTTGTCTTGAATAGAAGTAAGATTTTTTAGTGATTTCATTACAAGAAAGAAAAGAATGTTTTTTTTTCTTGTTTTTCCTTCCACTTCTGCTGTTAGGCATTGTGGGGAAACACAGTAGTCATCAGTCAGCAGCAAGGCAAATGGCCTGGAGGAAGGATATCTCATAGGCTCTGAGAGTGTCTGCCACTGAATCGCTCCAGCATCTTCTTGGTCTGCCTCTCGCTCTCCAGCCAGAGTACCTGAGGGTGTATGCTCATAGGGCTGGTTGGTTGATAAGCATACGAGTGAGGTGTCCGAATCACTTGATCCTCTTTTGTTCGATGTGTTGTATGATTGGCATTGCTCCTACCATATCTCCTATTGCCTCATCCCTGGTCTTGTCTTGCCTGGTCTTGTTTACTTCTTTCCTCAGGCATTTCATCTCACAAGTGATCAGTTTTCTCTCAAGGAAAAATACCAATATTTAAAAATAAATGTCCCATAATAATTGCTATAGTTAGTGTAAGAAATGTGTACAGAAATGTACCAATTATTATGGGACAATTAATAAAAATATTAACAGATGAATCTCTGGAGTCTGTCTATATTTCTGAGATGAGGTATTTTTTACAGTATTTACATTAGTCGGACTATTGTCCTCATCTTTGTCGCCATATTTGTCACAACGTTTCGGCCGTTGTACGCTCCGGCCTTCTTCAGGTGGTTGGAATTTCGAACTGAACCCTTTATTTCGATCACTGGGGTAGACTGTTCTAGTTCCATGAACCATGTTTGATGGATGTCAGTTATCAGTTATCTCCTGCTAATTGAGGACACATGGCACAGTGGATAAAGGCGTTGGTTAGATCCAGTGACAGACCGAAAGAGTGTGAGTTCAATACCCGGTTAAGGCAGTGGAGAACTTTCAGAGGGAAAATTAGCAGGAGATAACTGATAACTGACATCCATCAAACATGGTTTGTGGAACTAGAACAGTCTACCCCAGTGATCGAAATAAAGGGTTCAGTTCGAAATTCCAACCACCTGAAGAAGGCCGGAGCGTACAACGGCCGAAACGTTGTGACAAATATGGCGACAAAGATGAGGACAATAGTCCGACTAATGTAAAGATGAATCTCTGTCGCATAATAATTGTTACATTTAGAATATGAAATGTGTATACAAATGTAACAACTCTTATGAGACCGAAGTAATAATAACTATTAAAAGATAAACAAATTAATAAAAATGTAAAGAAACAAGTGAATGAAATGATTATCTCTGTCCGATAATAGTTGCTACATTTTGTGTAAGAATGTGTATGGAACTGTAGCAACCATTATGGGACTGCAGTAGAGTAACAATGATCTATTGTGATACATAAAATAAAGGAGTGAAGAAATGTGTTTATTTCTGAAACCAAAGACATACACTGTCATACCAAAAGTCATAGGATAGGTGTTTAGTATCATATAAGACGACACAGTTCCACCAGCCCTTAACTTTGCAACTAAGACTCGCCATGCCACACATATAATAATGAACAAATCCTCATTACCTTCATATTCTACTGTTGAAGACTTATGGCCATATCACATTGAAACACTGACCCCCATACAATCATTGAAGTTAAGCAACATCAAGCCTGGTCAGTACCTAGATGAGTAACCACTTGGGAATGCCAGATGCTGCAAACTTCAATGTGCAGATGATGTAATGGATAATGGCTCAGAATTGTTAATCGATGAACAGAGTTCCATTGGATTTGTTATATTCACTTACATGCAAATACCTCTTCTTCCCCCATCTATAGGTTAATTAGTAAGACTTGTATTACTAAATCATTATTATCGCAAAAAAATAAAAATCTTACAATCTAAACATATTTCCTGGCTTTAAATAACCTGCAAAGGTTTGATAGGCCCTAGAAAATGAATGAATGAGCCAATCAATTCATTAATGAGATGCAGGATCCACTTGAGCAGCTTCTTCCCACAAACTGCTGGTCTGTGGAACCAATTCCCAACAAGATGACGCCTTGATCACTACACTCTTAACCGGTTTATGTCTAGGGTTAACTTACCAACATATATGCAGAAACTATGCCTCTTACTCAGTAACCCTCTACCTTGAGTGGCTACTGGGCCTTGTACAGGGTGAACATCATTGTAAAAAAAAAAAATTTGTTGAAGCACTTTTGGTGAAATATTGAGCCATACTGTCTTCATAGGTCACCACAGCTTCCTAATATTCATAACTACAAGATTTTTATTATAAATAGACCCTCTCCAGCACACACCATAAATGATTGGCCTAATGATAAATAACTGTGTTCCTCAAACCAATTCTGGGAAACTCAGGCCTGATGAACAACAGATTCAAACCCATGCCATATGAACACAACCGATACCATTATAGAACCACCACCAGCCTGTATAGCACTTTCTTCAAAACTGGGGTTATATAAGGTCTGCACCATACCAAAACCCTACCCTCAGCCAAAACTACTGAAATAATAATTCAGACCAAACTACATGTTGACAGTCTTCCAAGACAAACTTAATGATGCCATGAACCCTGATAATGCACCGTGTTTAATATTATACTAAAAAAATGTACCATGGTAGGTTTTCTGCATCTATTTTCTATAAAAACTAAAGAACATTGGAATGACCTGCTGGATATATGTCTGGTAACCCCTGCATTGGTTGCGATTTCAGTCAATGTCTACTACGGACATTTAGCCAAGTGCCTCAGATTTCAATTATTAATGATCCATTGTTGGCTACTGCACTGTCCACAGTGGGCAGTAATGACTTCTATCAGATATCCCTGGAAACCACATGATATCATATATAAAAGGGTTGAATCACCTTCATTCATCTCTGTTGAAGATATGGATTAAATTCAACAGAATGATTAAATAAGGAACAATAAAGATTTCCCTACTTCCTTCCTTATTTAATCATAGGATATCAGATATCGTCAAAATTTCAGAAATGGAATGTCTCATCTGTCTGGCACCCATTATCATGGACTGTTTCAACTCTTTCCATAAGTAGCTTAACCAGGGTTCATACTGATTCACCATATATCAGAGTGTTAGTGATATAGGTCAGGGCATTTCCATGACAACAAGGTATGGTGGTGCCACCTACCATTACCTTTACATACTTTCCCCATGACTTTTGGCACATCGATGTATATATTATTCACACACACACACACAAGAATGAGGAAAGCTGTAATGAAGTTGGTAGATAACACATCAGGGTTAATTATCTTTATTAACTGAAGTTTGGGGTTTAATTCCTGTACTGCAATGTGTAATTGTAATTGTGCCAAAGAGCTTGACAGCAGTGAGAAATATAATAGAGAAATGTTTGGAAATATCTGGAGAGTACAAAAATAAACAAAAGCAAAAGAAATTGCTAATGGAATTTCAGATAGAATATAAAATCTATATATAAAATTCTGCAACGTCTGTTAGTACATCCATCCCTCACACCATCTAAAATAGCCATACATTGACCAATCAAAACCAGATTTGGGAGAGAAGTGCAAACAGGTAAGCGAGTACAAAGTACAGTTGGTTTTACTAGGGTGTATAGCTTAGTACAATAAATTTTCATGAATTTGTTTGGAAAAATTAAGTTTTATTATTTAACATATAAAATAAGTTTACCACATTATCATTCTCATTTCTCTCAATACTACATTAGAGACAGACAGCAAATGATTTAACCATAGCCACAAATGTCATCATACCCACCCCCATTATACATCCAGTAACAAAAAGAGATTGACATTTGTAAGACATTTCCAAAGCCACTTCCGTCTTATTTAACTGGTTGCAGTTTCAGCAATATAATTAACAAGACCAAATGCTTCAAAATGTCAGTATTTGGCTCCAGAAAGAAATATTTATGCATGGCCAGTTGTATGCTGCATGCTCAAGAGTAAGAAATCCTAAGGATTTATTCTTTGCTGTTAAGAAGGAAAAAAATAAATTTTCTTAAAAATATTGTTCAACATAAATTGTCCTATAAAAAATAAGAAATTATTAAACTGCAAAGTAGGATTTTTGTCGAAGTATTTTTCCAAACAAATTTACTTATTCGAATTTCATCGATAGGTTTGCAAAATTGAATGAAACTTTACAAAGAAATGTCAGTGATAACTTGAACAATACTAAATACTGTGAAGATTTCAACATGTGTCAGCGTGTTGCAAAAAAAGTTCAATCAAAATATGCTTTCTTTAAAATTTTTAAATAAGCTCCTCAGATGTTAAACCAAGCATTTATAGTACTTTTATTCTATTTCACTGAATGACTTCCCTTGGAATATTTAAATTGATTTTGTCTGCAGTATGGCCTTTGGGAATTAAAAGCCGTTTATGTTTTATACAAAAGAACGATGAAATTTTCACCCCACCCCGATCAAGAACCCCTTTCAAAAAAAATAAAATTCTAGTATATAATATGCTATTTATGCCTTTTATAGAGAAATGTACAATGTTTCTGTGAATATTTCTGAAACTCTCCAAAATGACAAAATTATCTTGCAATCCAAAGAAAATTTAATAACACTAAATTTAGATCATCACTATCATACCCTGTTTGAACTCTTGTTACCATGATACAAGCATATGTTAGAACACAACTGATAGAGGTCTGTGTATTTCCATGATGTCAATGTATGGTGGTGTTATCTAACATTACCTCTATATACTGTTATCCCATAACTTTTGGCATGTTAGTGTAAATTTTAAAAAATTCAGAAACTACACAAAAATGAAACTTAGCTGTAAAATTAACAATTGACTTTTTTTTATCATTTCACCTCAAAAAAGGTATTAATGTCACTAAGACACAAGGGGTTACTGAGAATGAAAGAAAATGAGAAGACTTTAGTGAGGTGAAAGGACAATAAAAGAATAGGTTTCAGGGAGACAGCAGATGATAGTGATTAATGTTGCATTTAAAGTTTTGAAGATGGTAGGTAGCAGGGAAGCAAAAAGCTGGAAGAGAGTTCCATAGGTGAGAAATACAAGAGAATAAACTATTAGAATAGTAGTTATGGTGGAAATCTAGCTATTTAAACAGTAAAACAGTGAGACTTAATTGCCAATCTAGTAGTACACTTAAATCCATGTGGTTAAGGTACCAGTAATGAAAGTTCATTAGAAAAATTGCCATGAAAATATTCATAGAAAAGACAAAAGGAAGCAACACCCCAATGGTGAGGAAGGTGAAGTGAAGGTGAAGTTGAGTGAAGGTGAAGTGAGCTGAAGTAAAGTTGAGTGAAGGTGAAGTGAGCTGAAGTAAAGTTGAGTGAAGGTGAAGTGAGCTGAAGTAAAGTTGAGTGAAGGTGAAGTGAGCTGAAGTAAAGTTGAGTGAAGGTGAAGTGAGCTGAAGTAAAGTTGAGTGAAGGTGAAGTGAGCTGAAGTAAAGTTGAGTGAAGGTGAAGTGAGCTGAAGTAAAGTTGAGTGAAGGTGAAGTGAGCTGAAGTAAAGTTGAGTGAAGGTGAAGTGAAGCTGCAGTCAAGTTGAGTGAAGGTGAATTTGAGTGAAGGTGAAGTCCAGTTGTGTGAAGGTGAAGTGAAAGCAAAGTCAGGTGAAGGTGAAGCAAAGTCGGGTGAAGGTGAAGCAAAGTCGAGTGATAGGTGAAATGAAGTCGAGTGATAGGTGAAATGAAGTCGAGTGATAGGTGAAATGAAGTCGAGTGATAGGTGAAATGAAGTCGAGTGATAGGTGAAATGAAGTCGAGTGATAGGTGAAATGAAGGTGAATGCTGTTGAAGTGAAGTTGAAGTGACTGAAGTTGAGAAGATTGAAGAAAAATGTTTAACCTTTTGAAATGTTGTCACATCTTGATGAACTTGCTCAGTAACATGAAGTTGATGTCTGCTTTGGTAATTATCTGTTATCAGTTTATGCCTTTCATCCTGAAACAGACACAAGTTACTATAGACTTGTTATTAAATCAAAAATACATTTAATATATTACAAATAAGTATGAAGGTTGTCTTGAAAGTATTGCCTGTGCACTGAGGTAGGAAGTGCAGACCAATGATAATACGTGTGGGCTGTTGAAAAATATGAGACTGAAACTTTCATATTTAACATTACATTTTCTTCATTCCAATTTGTCAATTGCTTTAAGCCAGTATATAGTGCAGCCCCCACAATAACAAACCCTCATGCAGACATGGACCTCACATTTTCGTCTGCAATATCTGAGAAACTCCCAAACTCCTTACTGAAGTGGTTGATTTTTCAATCCAGCTTGTAAATAGTTATATTTGTGATTTACACAATATCAAAAAAAAAAACAATGTTGTGGCTTTAAGAATAGCATAGCATTTTGTTTTTACAGTTTGAATTTAGGCAAAGTTTAGCAAAAATGCCTGCTAAAAAATTACGTGTTGAAAGGACATCTTTCTTCTGACACGACTACTACTGTAATTTAAATAAACACAATAACGAGTAATTATAATTGTGGAGTAATTGGCTATGGTTAAGTGTCATTGACGAAATTCTCAATAAACAGAAATGACACAGAAAACTGATAGGGCAAAAGTTGCACGATACATTTTAGATGCATCAAGAGTGGTCTCCAGTGATGCACCATCCTCATCACTAATTTCGGGTTTTGCATCATATCGGCTCAAACAGCAACCCTGACCTGACTCCAGACAAGTCTGGCCACCTCCTTGAAAGTGTCGTGCTACACACCTCGACACTGCAAAAAAATATTTCGACATGCCTCAGAGTCCAACCATTCTTATTGACATACATCAGTCAGTGTCAGCCAATGGCAAAAAGGCTTTTCATGCTCCCCTCCTTTATACTGGTATCTTTTTACTTCATCCAGTTTGGATTCGAGCTACTTCCCCCAGGTTCCTAACTCGGTAAGCTGGTCTCTTTCTGGCATAGTTTAATCCAAATGTTTTATACGTTTTAAATAATAACAATACTAACTCTTTAACTAAACTTGCACGCGTGCCAAACCCAAATCTATTCTATATACTAGCACATATGCTTCCCCAAAAATTAGTCTAACTTACCACTTATAGTAACATTTCTAAAAAAAAATATTAAAATACTAAGCAAACAATATATACATATATATATATATGCAAGTCGTAACTAGGCTAAGCAAAAAAAAGTTCATAAAGAAAGAACTGTGTTCACACATAAAAGGGATAAAGTCATGTGATCATAGCGTTCTGACTGCAATGCAAGAAAGAACAAAAACAAAATGGTGGATGAGACCAAATGGTTCATTTTTATTGGTTAGAAAGAAATCCCTGTCATTGAAACCAGGAATAATTATTAATTTAAAAAAAATGCATTTTCCAGGTATTTCTTTCATTTGCTCTCACAACATAATTTCCCTAAAAAAGTTGTATTTTTTCTAAATTTATAATTACAATTACTCATTATATTGAAGTTTTCTTGTTCAGATATTTTTTTAAATTTCTAAATACAATATAATTTGTTTCCATAGTTATTTTTGTATAATATGGTATATAACAAATATTATATTGTGGTCAGTTAACTTATTTTTTATCATCTTGTAAATATAAAATTATTCTTGTAAATAAACAATCTCAAAAGAACAAGAATGTTTCTTTATTAATATATATTAATTCTCTAGAATAAAGAGAATTCATATATACTGTTTCATGTTTGGGTTTTATTAAAATTCTAAAAATAGCTTTTTAAAACAATAAAAATTATTGAGGCAGGACAAGAGAAAACCTATCCTATTGGCATACACTTTTTTTTTTACAGGTACATTTGTTAAACTTTGCCAAAATTTATTTCTCTCTACAATTTAATTTTACTCAACATTGTCAAATTTTCCATCAATTTAACTCACATAAATTTGTCTCAAGACACTTGGCACCTGCAATTTGGTCAGATTACTCATTTGATTGTTGACGTACATGGCCATGTCCATAAGATCTCCAATTCGAATCCTCTGACTGGATATGACGTCACGGATACGGTCCAGTTTGTCATAGTAGTAGTTAATATGCTTAGCATATGTACTGCAAAGATAAAATGAATAGAATTTTGAATTTCCAAAATATAATAAGCACTCATAAAGATTCTATAGATCCTCTCTGTACTTGGGAAAAAATACGAAGGCAAAGAGCCACACATGGTAGAGGGTTATTGAATAAGATTTGTGGCATAAATATAAGAGGAAAAAGTAGGATATTAGGAAAAGGAGGATAGATAACAATGACGCTGGACTTGAAGAGGTTAAGATTATATTAATTGGGGAAGAATCCATGCCCGAGGCTGTTCCACAAAGTAATGTTAAGTAACATCAACACCGGTCATTACCTTGATGCGTGATCACTTGGGAATACCAGACACTGTAAGCTTAGATGTGTGGTTGGTGTACTAGATAGTAGCTCCAAATTGTTAATTGGACAGCAGAGTTCCAATTCCCAGTGGGATCATTATATTCACATGCATTTTGGGAAAGGTACGAATCAAACTCTTCTCCCACAGCTATGGGTTAATTAGTAAAACTTGTACTACTAAATCATTATTATCTCAAAAAAAATTCTTATAATTTAAAAATACATGCTGCGATGGATAAATTGTCATCTAAATTACACAAAAATGTAAATAACACTGACATCTCATTTTAACAGATATATTTATCAAAATTACACAAATATATCTTGAAATACTAAAGAGTAAATTTATTCAATAAAGTCACCATTGGCTTCAACCACAGCCTCCAGATGACTTTGGAATCTCCTGCAATTCTTCTGGATGGTCTCCTTGTTTAAGTTGGTGAATGCTGCCATAATCCTTGTCTTCAGTTCATTTTTGTCTCACAAGGAGTTTTGTTGGTCTCTCAATCAAGTGAGCCCCACACATAATAATCAAGGGGGTTGTAGGCTTGGGAGTTTGGTGGTCAGATATAAGGAGTGATGTGATTGCAGAAATTGTCTGACAGTCATGGCTGGGTTCTCCTGCTTGTGTGGATAGTCTTCCATCAGCCACCCTCTTGACCCAGAGCAGCACTACCGCATCAATGCATGTGATGTAGGCCTGTGTGTTGAGACTGAATCCCTCATCAACAAATTTGGAAATCCTTATCAGAATGATCAGAGTGTGTTATCCAAGTTGCCATACCTTCGTAATCACCATTAGACTCATACAACTCCTTCTGAATCCTTTGCACTCTCCTCAAATTGACAGCTAAACACTCTGAAATGTTTGTATTAGAGATTCCAGTGTGAATGTCAAATAATACAAGATGCCATTTTAAGATTTCTGGCAAAGTGAATTGTGTCATGTGCGCTTTTTCTCACAGACGGTGCCCAACTGACTCTACTGTGCAATTGACAAAATCAAACAATGCACATACACAAAAATCAAAATATAAAATAGCAACAATTTACCCAATACACCCTGTATTTTTCTCCTTCTTACAAACAGAATATGAAGATAATGATGGTGATACCACCCTGTGGACACAGCATGGTGAGTCTTGGCTGTAAAGGGCCAAATTGGTGGAACTAAAGAATGGAGTTCATTTGAACATTTACCCTATAATAGCAACAGAATATCAATAGGCTTGCAGTGTCTTGTCTTTGGGAAAGAAGCTGCCGAATGGAGAATAAATCTTTCTCTACAAGACTGTAAAAGTATCATGACATGTCCCAGCTGTAAAGGTCTGAATCAGTGGAACTAAAGAATGGAGTTCATTTGAACATTTACCCTATAAATAGCAACAGAATATCAATAGGCTTGCAGTGTCTTGTCTATGGGAAAAAAGCTGCAGAATGGAGAATAAATCTTTCTCTACAAGACTGTAAAAGTATCATGACATGTCCCAGTTGTAAAGGTCTGAACCAGTGGAACTAAAGAATGAAGTTCATTTGAAAATTTACCCTATAAATAGCAACAGAATATCAATAGGCTTGCAGTGTCTTGTCTATGGGAAAAAAGCTGCCGAATGGAGAATAAAACTTTCTCTACAAGACTGTAAAAGTATCATGACATGTCCCAGTTGTAAAGGTCTGAACCAGTGGAACTAAAGAACGGAGTTCATTTGGACATTTACCCTATAATAGCAACAGAATATCAATAGGCTTGCAGTGTTTTGTCTATGGGAAAGAAGCTGCAGAATGGAGAATAAATCTTTCTCTACAAGACTGTAAAAGTTACATGACATGTCCCAGTTGTAAAGGTCTGAATCAATGGAACTAAAGAATGGAGTTCATTTGAACATTTACCCTATAATAGCAACAGAATATCAATAGGCTTGCAGTGTCTTGTCTGTGGGAAATAAGCTGCAGAATGGAGAATAAATCTTTCTCTACAAGACTGTAAAAGTATCATGACATGTCCCAGTTGTAAAGGTCTGAATCAGTGGAACTAAAGAATGGAGTTCATTTGAACATTTACCCTATAATAGCAACAGAATATCAATAGGCTTGCAGTGTTTTGTCTTTGGGAAAGAAGCTGCCGAATGGAGAATAAATCTTTCTCTACAAGACTGTAAAAGTATCATGACATGTCCCAGTTGTAAAGGTCTGAATCAGTGGAACTAAAGAATGGAGTTCATTTGAACATTTACCCTATAATAGCAACAGAATATCAATAGGCTTGCGCTGTCTTGTCTATGGGAAAGAAGCTGCAGAATGGAGAATAAATCTTTCTCTACAAGACTGTAAAAGTATCATGACATGTCCCAGCTGTAAAGGTCTGAATCAGTGGAACTAAAGAATGGAGTTCATTTGAACATTTACCCTATAAATAGCAACAGAATATCAATAGGCTTGCAGTGTCTTGTCTATGGGAAAGAAGCTGCCGAATGGAGAATAAAACTTTCTCTACAAGACTGTAAAAGTATCATGACATGTCCCAGTTGTAAAGGTCTGAACCAGTGGAACTAAAGAACGGAGTTCATTTGGACATTTACCCTATAATAGCAACAGAATATCAATAGGCTTGCAGTGTTTTGTCTTTGGGAAAGAAGCTGCCGAATGGAGAATAAATCTTTCTCTACAAGACTGTAAAAGTTACATGACATGTCCCAGTTGTAAAGGTCTGAATCAATGGAACTAAAGAATGGAGTTCATTTGAACATTTACCCTATAATAGCAACAGAATATCAATAGGCTTGCAGTGTCTTGTCTGTGGGAAATAAGCTGCAGAATGGAGAATAAATCTTTCTCTACAAGACTGTAAAAGTATCATGACATGTCCCAGTTGTAAAGGTCTGAATCAGTGGAACTAAAGAATGGAGTTCATTTGAACATTTACCCTATAAATAGCAACAGAATATCAATAGGCTTGCAGTGTCTTGTCTATGGGAAAGAAGCTGCAGAATGGAGAATAAATCTTTCTCTACAAGACTGTAAAAGTATCATGACATGTCCCAGTTGTAAAGGTCTGAACCAGTGGAACTAAAGAATGGAGTTCATTTGAACATTTACCCTATAATAGCAACAGAATATCAATAGGCTTGCAGTGTCTTGTCTATGGGAAAGAAGCTGCAGAATGGAGAATAAATCTTTCTCTACAAGACTGTAAAAGTATCATGACATGTCCCAGTTGTAAAGGTCTGAATCAGTGGAACTAAAGAATGGAGTTCATTTGAACATTTACCCTATAAATAGCAACAGAATATCAATAGGCTTGTAGTGTTTTGTCTTTGGGAACGAAGCTGCCGAATGGAAAATAAATCTTTCTCTACAAGACTGTAAAAGTATCATGACATGTCCCAGTTGTAAAGGTCTGAATCAGTGGAACTAAAGAATGGAGTTCATTTGAACATTTACCCTATAATAGCAACAGAATATCAATAGGCTTGCAGTGTCTTGTCTATGGGAAAGAAGCTGCAGAATGGAGAATAAATCTTTCTCTACAAGACTGTAAAAGTATCATAACATGTCCCAGTTGTAAAGGTCTGAATCAGTGGAACTAAAGAATGGAGTTCATTTGAACATTTACCCTATAAATAGCAACAGAATATCAATAGGCTTGTAGTGTTTTGTCTTTGGGAACGAAGCTGCCGAATGGAGAATAAATCTTTCTCTACAAGACTGTAAAAGTATCATGACATGTCCCAGTTGTAAAGGTCTGAATCAGTGGAACTAAAGAATGGAGTTCATTTGAACATTTACCCTATAAATAGCAACAGAATATCAATAGGCTTGCAGTGTCCTGTCTATGGGAAAGAAGCTGCCGAATGGAGAATAAATCTTTCTCTACAAGACTGTAAAAGTATCATGACATGTCCCAGTTGTAAAGGTCTGAACCAGTGGAACTAAAGAATGGAGTTCATTTTAACATTTACCCTATAAATAGCAACAGACTAGTGATCGGCTGACAATATTGCATCTGTAGAGAAAGTTCTGTAAAGTGGGAAATAATTCATCATCCACAATGTTGCATAGACTCTTTTGAAGAATTGTCATTGTTGGAAAGTGAGGATTGGGCAGACACAGCTACAGATTTTGTTTCCACCATTTTGATTTCAAAATGGTGGACTTCAATTTGTTTACTCAGTTCCAACTAATAAACTATGTGTGTTCAAATTTACTTCCAGCCAAGGTCAAAAAAAAAAAAAAAAAGAAATCATTATTTACTTACATTATTTACCTTCAGACTAATATCCTCAACTTTGTTGTTACTATCACAAAGTTTCAGTCATTGTGCTCCCCAACCTTCTTCAGGTGCCTGTTAATCTGGGTAACCTTCATGGAATTTCAAACTGAAACCCTTACTTAAACTTCACAGGTCGATTATTCTCATTCTGCTTTCCATGTTTAAGGATAACTTCTCATTTTAGCAGTGCTCAGTTATTACTTGCCCTTTGCCCTTTTGTCATTCTTTACCTTTAGACTATTATTCCAGCCAAGAGGTGTAAAGGTTTGGTTTATGAATTTGGTGATATAGTAATTGTGAGTTCAATCTCTGGGCTTGGTAGTAGAGACTCAGATGAAAAGCGGGCTAACAATAACTGAGCAGTACTAAAAAGAGAACAAAATGAGAGATCCCTAGACATGAGAAACCTTCCCCCACCTACCAATGTAGATTGAATAAAAGATTCAGCTTACAATTCCCTGAAAGGTTACTCAGATCAACAGCTGAAAATTGTGATAATAACAGCAAAGATGAGGATATTAGTCCAAACGTAAATAATGGTGCAGCCTCATCCCCAAAATTTATTGAACAAAGTAACTAATAATAACAAAACATAAGTCATTGAAACAAAGCAAGTTCAGTCGACCATTGATGACAATTCCAGAACAACGTAACTATAAACAATTTTTTCTATCCTCTGCCAGCCGCAATGATGGAGAAAGCATTACCTCGAACCATCGCCAGTGAGACACGCTGCAAGAGCCACTCCATTTCACAAGGCTCATTCCTTAATCGAGATGCAATTGCGCCAATCCTCCGAAGGAATGCCATCAAACGAGGACCAATAACCCCTGTAGTCAAAACTGCCACAGGAGTAAAAAAAAAAAAAATCAGCAAGAGAAGAATATTTAACTATTTTTTTCATCTCTGCGTCTTGGGCAATGGACCCCAGCTCAACCGTGGACCTGATCAAATTACCGGCCAAAAATGTATCTGCACAGGTCGCATCCCAAATCAACAACTTACCCATTTTAAAAGGGAAGATGGTAATGCCATCCGGCCACTTTCCATCATGACAGTCAAGGCCTACGGGTTCGATTTGAGAAGGGAACCCAGCTGCATCCAAACCTCTTTTGATGATGTCATTAACTGCTGCATGCCGTGGAAAGCGGCCGGCACTACGACGACAGGAGAGAGGATGCAAACCAAACTCATCGATGGAGGCTCCTCATCTGCATCTGTGACTCTCACATAATTTGAGTCCAAGTCAAAAATTCAGATGGAAGAAACCATTCCAGTTAGAAATGAGTTTTCAAAGTGACAGACTAAGGAATTATATACAGACTGAGTTTTTAAATGGTTTTTCAAGTCATGACACTAGTGGTTATTTGTTGCTAAAGTTTTCAGGTTTTCAAGACTGCTCTCTCAAGGCTTGAGAATCCCAATCTACCTTGCTGTTTTACTCATAACTGAGAAAAACTAGTTATTACCTTTCATGAAATTCAGGCATATATTTTAATTTTTGTAAGATTGTATTTTGAAATAGATGAAATGAACAAAAATATTTTTGAAGAATATAAAAAAAAAAAAATCCAAATTTAATTTTTTCTAAATTCTGAAAATGTTTTATTAGTTGTTTTTTTTAATGTTTTAATGTTCATTGATAAACTTTTATATAAACTTAAAGTATTCTTGTTCTTACTCATATGGCTGCCTTGTATCATGAAATATCAAAGAATTTAAAGAATGTTAAATTTAATTCTAATTGTTTTAATTTTTTTTTTTAATCTTATCACCCATGCAAGGTAGTAAAGCCACTAAGACACAAGGGGTTACTGAGTGTGAAAGAATAAGAAAAAAGAGAAACATTAAAGAACAAGAGCAATAGAAGAGTCGTCAAGAGGACAGCAGGTAACGATTGACATTGCATTTGAATTTTTGCAGATTAAAGTTGGCTGGAAACCATAGAGCTGGAAAAGTGAGAAGTGTCAGAAAAACTCTTAGCATAGAATTTATGGTTACATCTAGCCAATTCAAGTGAATTTTTGCATTATTGTTCACCCAAAAGCCAGCCCAAGAGCCACTCAATGAACAGGGTTGCTGAATGAGATTGTTTTATGCACATAAGAGGAAAATTTGATTGATTCATTTTCTACGGCTCATCAACCCTTTGCAGGTTATTTAAAGCTGTAGAATTGTAGATTGTAAGAATTTGGGGGGGAGATAATTGTTTAGTGATACAATTTTTACTAATTAACCCATAGCTGGAGGAGAAGAGTTGGATTCATACCTTTCCCAAGGGTATTTTCATGTAAGTGAATATAACAAACCTCAATGGAATCCAGATCTCCAATTAACAATTCTGAGCCAACATCCATTACACCACCCACACTTCCAAGTTTACAGCACCTAGTATTCCCTAGCAGTCACCCATCTAGGTACTGACCAGGCTTGACCTTGTTTAACCAGTGTTTATATATGATGTGGTTGTAAGCCATAAGAGGAGAAGGTAAGAAATCCAGACTATGAGGATATGGAGGATAGATAACAGTTGACCTAAGACTTAGATTAAGATTGGGGAATCATCTTCTCGGTAGTCTTTTCCACAAAGCACTGGCTCTTAGAGAGAAGCAGTTTAAAATAAACTTCTACCTTACTGATGAAATACAAAGAAAATGAGGATGATTAAACCCTGTGTACATGGCATGGTGGGACTTAGCAGTCAAGGTCTGAACTGGTGGAACTCAGGAATACAGCTCAGCAGAACATTTTCAATGGAAATAGCAATAGAGAGAGAGAGACTAGCAATGTTTCATCTGCGGGAAAGGGGTTGTAGGGTGGGAAATAATTCATCACTCACAAGGCCGTGTAGTTCCATCCCAGATAAGGCAGCAATACTCCATATTTTTAATACACTTATTTTAAGCAACAGAAAAGTGGTTCTACAGAAGGATGCTGAGAATACCATGGAATGAACATGTGAGCAACAACAAAGTTTTTTGCAAAATGGAAACAAAAAGGACAATATCAGAAAGAGAGAGTTAAAATTTCTAAGACAAATAATGAGGAAAGAAGGCTTAGAAAATTTGACACTCACAGGACATATTGAAGGCAAGAGGAAAACGGTGCATAATCTACATAACGACTTTTTTGTAAATAGTTGATCGAACAGGGTTTAGGAGAGATAGCAAAAAGACAAAATTTACTTAGAGCTACAAACAGATTTCAAATTCTGGCTGGACCAGTTCATATTCATTTTTCCCTAAAATGCTACTGGCATTGTCCTATCAACTTATATCTTGGCAAAACGATCACATTGGCATGCTACAATCTCTGACAGATAAAAATAAACACTTTGATTATTCACATGCTCTCTACCTTAATTACCTTCTCTGTCCCTGTAATAGCAAATGAAATACTGTTACCTGTAGAAACAAGCTTGATAAAGGTTGAAGGAAATGCTGGCCACTTAAGAGGACTTGCACCATATTTTTCTTTTTCTTTTGATAGTGATTTTCAATATGTCTTCACTTCTTTTATCAAATCAAGAGAGTCTCTTATACAAAGAGCAAGAGATGAAAAGCAAAACTGAAATATCTACTCACTGATTCAACTGGAAGAACTTGTTTCGCATGTGCTTCATCATCCGAAGCAAAATTAAAGCTTCTCGATTAAGTCCACTGTGGTCTCTTTTTACAAAGGCTGTTATGTTTGGTATGGCACCTGGTGTTGGTGAAGGTCCTTGTTCATAAAGACGCTCATATAAACGTCGGTGAAATGCACTAATGGACAATACAAGATCTGAAAAATTAATATCCAATGAAAAATAGAATTGCAACAAAACACCTTCAGGTAATTTTAGACCAACAATTTTTTTTTTTTGACATAATAAATAAAATCAGAACTTCTGTAAATCAAAAAGAAAATTTCAAACATATACCTTTAAGTTTCAATTTAAGGACATATCACCAAAGTTAAGCAATGTCAAAACTGATCAGTACCTAGATGGGTAAACACTTGGGATTACCAGGTGTTGTAATCTTGGATATGTGGGTGGTGCAATGGATAATTGTTAATTGGAGAGTTGAGTTCCAATTCCAGTTGGCTTTGTTATATTCACTTACATGCAAATATCCTTGAGAAAAGTTTGAATCTACCTCTTCTCCCCCAGCTATGGGTTAATTAGTAAGACTTGTATCTAAAACCATTATTGTCTCAAAAAATAAAATTTTAAAATAAAATAAAATAAAATTGCAAACAAGATATTTAGATTTTGGCATTAAATAAACCCATAGAGGTGAATGTATTGCTAAACAATCAACTAACCAACTGCTTCTTTTGCCTTCAATACATCCTGTGAGTGTTAAATTCTCTGATTTTCTTTCCTCATTATGTGGCACATACTGTCTCAAGGTTGGGACTCTTTAGGCCATGTATATGTTTTTGTCTGAATTTTCTTCTTTCAATGTCTTACACCTTTTTACATATTCTTCTACATCTGTAGAATAGTCTGGCCACCATTCATCTGGCCTTAATCTCCTTTGTGTAGACATTATTCCACAATGAAGATTGTCATGTAGGCTTTTTATAATTTTGCTCCTTTGCGTTACTGACAGAACTACTATGTCTCCATTATAAATTACACCCAACCTGAGCTAATATTCCCGAAATTAAGTGTTCACTTGCATCAGTTGTTACTACTATTTCCTTCCTAGGACCAAATATTTTTACTACTGGCTTCTTTTCAAATGACACTTGATCATTTGTCCAAATAAATTCCACACTCTTTTTTCTTAAAGCAGCAAAAGGTTCTTTCAATTCAGAGTATCGCTCTACATATCGTCTGTAGAAATTTACAAGTCCTAAGAAAGATTCCAATTCTTTTTTGTCCAACTTTTAATACTTTGTCAATTAATGATGGGTCTGGCGATATGCCTTCATTAGATTATTTAAAGTCTTCACCAATAGATATTTGATGGTATGCCGACTTTAAATCAATTTTAGAGAATGTTCTCATGCCCACAAGGGAGTTCAGAGCCCATTCTACATTGGGGATAGGATATGAGTCCACGTATATTTTGTGGTTTATGTCTATTTTTTGTAGTCACCACAAATACGCAGATCCCCATCCTTCTTTCTTAAAATTACTAATGAGGAGGCCTATTTGCACCGTCCTGGAGGAGATCTTATTCCAGAATTTTTTACTGTTCATCTATTTTTTTTACCGTTCATTTACTACTATTGGTAGTAGCTGAACAGTCACTTATCATGCTTGAAAATATGAAGGGGGGGGGCATTTTCCTTTAGTCTTAATTTTGTTTCATAGTTTTTTTAACATTCTAGTTTCTTTTGCATTGACTTTGTTTACTAATTTTGTCGCATTTATATTCAATGCATCATTTCCTACTAGACCATGACTCTTTTCACAATTTGTCACAATAATTGGTAACACATCAAACTTATTTTTTAGGCTTCAAAATAGGCTTCAAAATACTATTTACATTATTTGGACTATTGTCCTCATCTTTGTTGCCATATTTATTACATTTCGGCCGTTGTACGCTCCGGCCTTCTTCAGGTGATTGGAATGTCAAACTGAACCCTTTATTTCGCTTGTTGGGGGTAGAGTGTTCTAGCTTCATGTGCTATGTCTAATTGATGTCAGTTATCAGTTATCTCCTTTTAATTCACCTCTCTAAGTTCATTGTCAAAATAGGTATAAATTCCAGCGAGTTGATTTATTTTAATAAAAGAGTCAATAATTCTTTGGAAGCAAGCCTCACCATTAGTAATGCCAAATAGGACCTTGGTGAACTGATATAGGGCTCCACCAGCCTTGAATGCAGCGTAGAGCTTATCTTTATCTTTAATTGGGACTTGATGATAGGCACTCCTCAAGTTGATCATACTAAAAACATGGTACTGTGCAATTTTGTCCACTGTATCACCAATAAGGGATAGAGGGTAGCCATCAAGAAGTGTAAACTTATTTATGGTCTTGAAATAATCAATGGCTAATCATCACCTTTTATCATCATCCTTAATGATGACAATTTGCATCCACCAAGGAGAATTACTCTTTTTCTATTAGTCCTTCCTACAATAGATTCTGGGTTTCCTTTTCAATAAACAACTTATCCTTGAATGAATACCAGCAGGACGTAGCATATATGGGGTAAAAATCAACTGTAAGATTGGCAAACAGTTCAGGTGGGTTCATTTTCAAGGTGTTTAGTCCACAGATAACTAGAGGTGGTAGTCCTCCCCCATATTTCAGAGCAATATTATCATGAATTCCTTGAAAGTCTTGCCCAAGAACCACTTTGAAACATAATTGTGGCAAAACTGCTAGACACACCCCTTGATAATCCTTGCAACCAACTTTGTGATCTACCCCACAAAACCCTGATGTCTGAACACAGTGGCTGACACCATGAAAACAGCCCACAACAAATAATGGATATCCAAAGCATGGCACTTAACCAAGTCCAGATGGATAAAGCTCTCAGAGTTGCCACTGTCAATAGGACCCTTTAGTTCCACTCTCTTGATAAATATCTTTACTAATGCTTTCTTCAGAGAACCTGGAGTAGCCACCAAAGTCACTGCGGCTAGTGATGTCTGATCATTTAAATCCGTAGAGGTCCCAGAAGACACTGATAGTTTAACAGGGCATACCTTAGCAAATTCTTCTGACATCAATGACATGTGGCTCCAAGTGCTGAGCATTTTGGACCAGGGTGCCACAAAAAACCCACAAAAGCAGCACTTGGTAATTAAATGCAGCTGTCACAGGAACAGGCAATACTGTAATATTTTCACTAATCTTCTAGTCAAGAGCTGAAACAATAACTACCGAAGGAGGTTGTGTAGCAGCGTACAGTTCAGAATTTCTCTGAGCCGAATCCAATGCTCTCATTTGTTCAAACATGGCAGCCAAATCCAGAGTCTTATTCTCTAATAAGTGTTGCCTTATCAACAAGTATTGCAGACCACTAATAAAGGTACCACTGATGGACTCATCACAATATTGAACCACAGTCACCGCCTTGAAGTGACACTCTTTACTTAAGATTTTCAATGCTTGAAAATACTTATGCAGAGATTTGCCAACTTCATGATGTCAAGTTGTGAGGTTGCAAAGTGCAAAAACCTTGTTCACGGGTTTGCTATACTGTGATTTCAGTAAAGCAATAGTATGTTTATAAGTAATGCATTCCAAAATAGACTCATAGATTCAGGGTGAAACAAAGTTTACTAGGAGTCCTCGCTTGTCCAGATTCTCTTGAGGAAATGCTCCTAAAAAACATCTGAAACGTTTGAAACCAGTCTTCCAATTCTTGGGCAGCCATTGGGGAACCAGACTCCAAATCCAATCTCTCAGTTTGTAGTAAATATTCCAGTATAACAGTGACATTTGTTAGAATAAATTGTAGTGAAAATAAAGAAGGTCTTCACTAAAGGCTTTATTCTGACAAAATCTGTTAGTTACATACTCGACAAAATAAGAAAATAAAAATTGCAATATATAAATAAAATTCAGGATAGGAATAGTCCACACCAGATGGCAGTGGCAGGAGTCGATGGACTATGCCAATTATTTACAACAGTCAGCAAAAGGAAAGATCCACTCAGTTGTGATAACAACAAAGATGTGGACAATAGTCAAAATGTAAATAACACATCTCAAAAATTCAAACAGAAATCAATTTCATTTTATATATATATATATAGCATAATGAGAAGCTACGTATACTTTCTTAATATGTATATAATATAGAAAAAACGACTGAAAAGTTGCAAATTAAAAAAAATTGAATATTTTTTTGTGAAAATATTTATTTATATATTTATATATATATATATTTGATATTTCAGATCGGCCCCGATCTTTCATCAGAAATGGCTGTTTTCAGAAGTTTGTTTACATTAAGTAGCGTCCGTCGCGAGACATGGACGTCACATGATATGGAATGCAACTGTGTTTGAATATTTCTAACGTAAATCTAACTGTAGTAATAATTTAGATGTTGTTTAAAAAAATTTTTTAACTATAACTAACAAAAATTTTTTGTTAAACTATTGAAATATTTATAAAGATTTAAAATACCCAAGTCTTTATTTACCCCTAGTTTATATGTATTTAATTTTAAAATCCAGTATTTTTCTTTTTTTCTGCGTGTGTATTTACAGTTGTCTAATGAGTGTCTTGATTGATTAAAGTGTTCAGCTATGGGGGAATAATGATTGTTTTGGCATATGGTTAGTTTATGATTGTTGAAGCAAAATCTAAAATTATTTCCAGATTCACCAATATATCCACTATTGGGACATATTGTGCAGAATAAATAGTAGATTATATTATGTCTATCACAGGTGAGGCGAGGTGGGTGTATCTTGATATTGGTGTTGGGTACAGAAAATACACTATCGATTGTTAAGTGTTTGCAAACTAAACAACGAGGTTTGTTACATTTGTAATTTCCTGATTGGTTTGTATTGTTTAGATATTTGGTAGAGGTGAGAAATATATAAAAAAATATAAATACTTTCACAAAAAAACATTCAATTTTTTTTAATATATATATATATATATATATACACACACACACACACCTCAAATTTAGTTATATTTTCTAAATATAAAGTTCAGCATTTATAGACAAGGGCCTTCCTTTCCTCTCTGTTGCTCATGATGATCTGCAGTTCTTACACATTTCAAACTGTATTGTCGAGTAGTTGTTTGACAGAAGTTTTTTCATTTTTCTCATCAGCCTCTACTACTTTTACCATAATTACCATAGCAATTACATTACATTAGCAACAAGATCTTTTTGGTACCAGCAACGTCTTACAGATCTTATATAGATTAAGGATTTGTCAGACCTTACAGACACCAAAAAAGAAAAGCTTCTCAATGGTTGCAGAAATGGGAAGGATTTTGCTTCAGAGCCACTGCTACTTGCATTTTTTGTTTGTTTTTTTTACAGTGGTGATGCTCACCCTGTACAATTCCCGGGAGCCACTCAAGGTAGAGGGTTACAGAGTATGAGGCACAGCTTATATGGATATGTGGGGAAGGTAACAATTAATCCTAGATTTGAACAGGCCAAGATTATAGTGATCGGGGAAAACACTCTCATAGGAGTCCGTTCCACAGAGCAGCAAAATATGAAGGGAATGAGGCTGGTTCACTACAATGTGCACAGCATGCTGGGTCTTAGCCATGAAGGTTAGAACTGGTGGAACTAAAGAATGTAGTTTGTCTGAGCACTTTCAGCAGAAATAGACCAGTGGGAGGTTTGCAACATTTGGTCTGTGGGAAAGGGGTTGTAGGCTGGAAAATAATTTGTCACCCACAAGGATACAAAGACGCTTTTGGACTCTATCGAGACTGGAAAGTGAATACTGGGCAGCTTCAGCCCACATATGACAGCAGTGCTCTATTTTAAGCCTAATCTGGCTCTTGTAAAGGTGGAAGATAGCCCAAGGAGTCAGGGTCTTACTAGAGCAGTACGGGGGAACTGACCATTTTTCCAGCATCTTTGGATCGTATGTAAAAGCTCCACTTGAGGTCTGCGTTGAGTTTAAGGCCCAATTGTTGCCCAAGGCATGGGGCCTCCCTGAGGGAACATACATTCATCATGATTGGCAATAACTTGGGGTCCGATCAGTAATGATGGAATGTAACCAGCCAGTTTCCCCCTCCCCCACTGAAACATTAGAGTTAAGTCAGAGGAGAGATCAGCTGCCAATTCCTGATCATCTAGAGTTTTGGAGGTTCACCCATATACCATTGTATCATCAGCATAGATATTCACGAAAGATCAGAGTATACTCTTAGTCAGATCATTTATGTAAAGGAAAAAGAGAGTTGGTCCAAGAAGCAAACCTTAGGGAGTGCCTGCATTGATTGCTAGGGCCCTAGAGGGCTAGCTGTTAACAATGGGCCCGAGCTCTTTTCATGGAAATAGCGATAGAGAACGAAGAGGCTTGCAATGTTTTGTTTGTGAGAAAGAGAATGTAGGGTGGAAAATAATTTATTGCCCACAAGGACATGGATATGATTTTGGACTATCGAGACTAGAAAGTAAAGACTGGGCAGCTCCTGTCCATATATGGCAACAGTACCCCATTTTTGACCTGATCTGGCTCCTGTAGAGGGTAACAGGAGGAGTCAGTACTTACTAGATTAGTACAGGGAACTGAACATTTTTCTTGCATCTATAGAGATGGATCATATGTATGAATTCCACTTGAGGTCTGAGGTGAGTTTTAGTCACAATAGGTGTTAAAAGCACGGGGCTTCCCTGAGGAAACATCTGTCTATCGCGATTGGTAATGGTTCAGTGTCTGAGTGGCAATGATGGAATGTAACTAGCTTGGTTTTTGAGGCATTGAATGTAACCAGACAGTTTTCATCTACTGAGATGTTAGAGCTGTGTCAGAGGAAAGATCAGCGGCCAATCTCTGGTCATCAAGGGTTTTGGAGGTGCACCCATCTACCATTGTATCATCAGCATAGATATTCACAAATGATCAGTATATACTCTTAGGCAGATCATTTATGTAAAGTAAAAAGAGGGTTTTTAAAAAATGCCTACTCTAGAAGATGTTAAGAACAGCCAAGAGCATTCAAATTTTTTAATATTAGAAATTATGCATAAAATCTATATCGAAAGAGAATATTTACCATAAATGTTGTTGTTCAGTTCAACGATATCTTCAATGTCATCATGAGTATCCGATATCAAGCCACTGGCATCTTCCTTAAGTGCTGAGTGTTTGTTAACAATCTATAATTTTAAAAATTTAGAAAAGGAAAAAAATCTTATTAATGATGAATTCCAATCAATAATTTTTATATTTATCAAACTTAGTTTGTGAGAAAAAGAAATAAAAGCAATAAATAAAACAATAATAATAATAAAGAAAAAAATTAATTAATTTTCCCATGATGCAAGTAATGAAGGAACTAGAAAGGATTTTTAGTCATCTATGTAATTTTATGACCTCACTTCTAGAAAAGACAGAATCTTTCACTTTTCAACTTTCCAATGTCATTGTTCTGACACATTTTGGCAGCCCTACTCATGAAGTAAATGAAGTGGTCATTCCAACTCAGCGCAAAGTTGAACTGAGCTTGACCATTTTAACCATTGTTATCCTAACTTGCTTCTGAACCAAAAACGAAAATGGGCATAACCAAGAGACACTAAGAACTTTGTTTCACTACAGTCACCCTAAAAAGAATAAACGTTCATACTATAAATTCAAGTTTTGTATGCATTATCTTTAATGAAACTTGTATAAAAGAAGGATTGCTACCTTAATACACAATTACATATAATCATAAATAGACATTTTTCCTCACCAATAGCACTAATCTGAGTTTTATGCACTATGCAATCTTCAGGTGCTGGCTAAAAACTCCTTTTACGCTGCACCTGAAGATTGTGTTGTGCATGAAACTCAGAGAAGTGCTACTGATGAAGCAAAAAATGCATAGTTATTATTAATATAAATTATAGCTCTGTTATTATACATTGAGCACTATTTTATTAGCACTAGCACTCACTATATATATATATATATATATATATATATATATATATATATTTCTTTAAGCCAGAGAGTGCATACTTGTCTTAAGATTTCTTGAATATTCAGGCCAATAAACAAAAATAAATAAATATACTTTTTAATAAATAAATGGAACATCTACTCAAATATGGGTATCCACTAAAAAATAACATTTAAGTAATATATATATATATATATATATATATATATATATAGGGTGTATCGAAAAAAAACTTTTACTAACTTTGGGAATGAGTCCCTCCTACAAAAACAAGGACAAAAGTCCATATAAAAATATGTTCGCAAATCCTTCAATTTTGAGTTATTAAGCTTAAGGAAAGATTACGATAGATGGCGCTGTGTAGACTAGGTTATATTTGTCATTTGTGTACATCTGTGGCCAGTCTGACTTCAATGTTTAATGTGTGTAGTAGTGACTTAGCCGAGAAGTGTTCCATTTAACAATGGCAGGATATTCATATTATAAGTGGGCAGATATGATTTTTACAAATGGTCGCATGAATGGTAACAGACACACGGCTGCAATGCTGTATCAGATTGAGTTTCCAGACTGAAGGCAGCTGAATCATCCAAACTATGCTGTTGTTTATCGTAGTATTGCTGAGACAGGCACCACAAACAATGGATCGAGGAAGATCGAGATCCACTTGTATGCCTGACCACAAAGAAGACATTCTACAGGCTGTTGGAGATGATTCATGTATCAGCACATGTCAAGTGGCCTTAGCTTGTACATCTCATAGTACTTCATGGAGGGTACTTCAAGAGCAGCTCCTGTATCCCTATCATTTGCAATGTGTGTACGGTCTTTCACCCTCTCATCACTCACCATAAGAGAATTTTTGCCAATGGTTTATTACCCAAACTGCCAATCTGTTGTTTGTCTCTTCAGTCTTGTTTACAGATGAGGCAACATTTAGAATAGATGGAATAAAAAGTTACACAACTAACATTTATAGGCAGATTAGAATTACTATGGTACGATGCAGGCTAGAAACCAGCATCAATTTACGATTAATGTGTGGGCTGGAATTGTAGGTGATAGTCTGGTAGGTCTATATTTTCTCCCAGCACATCTTACAAGAGCTGTCTACAGAGACTTTATTTCAAACACACTTTCAGATCTACTAGAGGATGTACTCCTGCTAATATGAAGATGCATGTGGTTTATGCATGATGGGGCTCCAGCACATTCTCGTCACATTGTTCGTGGTGCACTGGCTGACATCTACCATGAAAGATGGATATGTGGGGGAGGACCAATTCCATGACATGCCCATTCCCCCTGACCTCAATCCTTTGGATTTTTATCTGTGAAGCCACCTAAAACAATTAGTTTATGCAGAGATGCTTCATCAACGTGTCATTGGGACCTGCAAAACCATTCGATACCACATATGAGTATTTGAAACTGTCTGCCGGTCAATGATCCGACGGGTGCATGCTTGTGTAGAAGCAAGCGGAGGACATTTTGAACATTTGTTATGAGTTGCTGTGTTGAGGTACAGTGATGGCCTTTTGGACAGATGTTTATAGAGACATTTTATCTTGTTTTGGTGTCTGGAACCCACCCCCAAAGTTTGTAAAAGTATTTTTGATACAGCCTGTGTATTTGTGTGCGTGTGTGTGTGTATATATATATATATATATATACATACATACACAAATATTAAGAATATAATCTAAAGCTTAAAATCTAAAATAAACTGATCACATGAAATGCTGAGTAGCAGAATTTGATATTATTGTATTAATATTATAATAATATTATAATACTAGAAATACCTGTGAAAATTTTCTGATGAATCTTAATTCTTAAGTTAAATGATTGAATAAGCTCATGGCAAGTTCTACGGCAATAAAATATCCTTCAATATCTGTATATATTTCTGAGATGAGGTATTATGTACATTATTTACATTATTCGTCCTCATCTTTGTCGCCATATTTATTATGTTTCGGCTGTTGTACGCTCCAGCCTTCTTCAGGTGGTTGAAATGTCGAACTGAACCCTTTATTTCACTCACTGGAGTAGACTGTTCTAGTTCCACGTGCCATGTTTTTAATTTTCCCTCTGAAAGTTCTCCGCTGCCTTAACATTCTTTGGGTCCTGTCACTGGATCTAACCAACGCCTTTATCCACTGTGCCATGTGTCCTTGAGGACATCTGTGTATGAATTTCTGGGTATTATAAACCTAATGTCTTCAACAACCATTTTTATCAGTTTTATCACCGCCCTTTATGGGATCAGGTTGAGATCATAGACAAGGAACACCATTGGAAAATTCGTAAACTTAAGGTATCAGCACATATGCTAGGCTGCAAAAATCTCCTGAGCCGACCAAGCATAGAAATGAATACAATATGGGAACTAGTAATAAGGAGTGCCAGAGAAAAGCGATAATAACAACAAAGTTGCAATATGAGCTCTGGTAAAAATGGTTGCTGAAGACATTAGGTTTATAATTTTTCCATTTCATTGAAACAAACATTAAACACTTATCTTCCCTTCTTTCTTTCATTTTCCCACTAAAACCAAGTGGTGTCCCTAAAATGTCTTTTTCACACAATCAAAACAGAATAGTCCATTAGTTATGAGGTATTAGCAAGGCATAACAGTCGTGCTTACTAAGTAACTGAGGGAGAAGCAAGCACAATTATAATAGTGTAGTAAAGTGTATAATATTGTGATATATTTTTGCAGATTGTATTAAAAATGTGACAAGCAAATGTATTACTAAAAGTCTCATAGTATGGTCAAGCATGCAATATATATGCCTTGATAGAAGTACTCACCAGATGCTTAAAATCTTTTTTTTTGAAGATCAGTTCTATCAAAGTACAGACTAATTATACAGCATACTCAACTTTATCATGAAACTTTAAGCAACATGAACACTTTTCACATTTTTAAAACACTCTAAGAAATATAATATTACACTGTATATGGTTTTATCCTCAGGATATTGAGCACTATTCAAAAATATCAATGATAGTTTGTATTTAATTGAAATTACATTTCAATTGAGTAATTACTTGTTTATACTGTGAATGTATGCATCATTGTACAATCCTCTGGCACACATCATCTGTGATGTTTTTAACTGAGGATCATTAGGGGTTTTGAGTATTATATCATGACACTTCTTCATAGTGATCCAGTCAATACTGATTAGATATCAATTTGTCTGCCAGCCGCCGTCAGCTAAAATTCTTCTCATGGTGTAAGGCTTTCCTAACCAACTACAACTCCTCAGGCCTTTATGATCCAATCATGAGCAAATTCCAATTCACCAGCTTCTTCACTCTTCAGCAAAAAAAGGAAGTAAATGCAGCGATTGTTTTCTTAGCAAATATGGCAATAAGTAACAATCTTTTGTTTCCCTCCCTGATAAAAAAAAAAAAAAACATGACTACCCAATGATAATTTATTCTCATCTATCTTTCAACTCAACAAAAAAAGATGTAACCTTAGCAAACAAGCACTAGATCTTCACCCAAAATCACCTGTTGCTAACAATGGCTTGGGGTACCTTAATTCTGTCCCCAAGTCAAGACTCCAGTGACAGATGTAGTCTCAGGTCAAACCGAAGACCCACTTCCCAATCCCCTCGAAAAAAACTTTGCTACTGCCAATGATATTGAGCAAATATCATTGTTTTGTTTTTTATCAAGCCCATTACACTAATTTTAATTTTGACAACATTAGCATCTGATCTAAAATAAATAAAAAATGACACACAATCTGTTGTTAACTGGGGCAAGAAATGGCTTGTTAATTTTAATGCCTCCAAAATGAAACTGCTCTCTTTTAATCAGCCAACGGAACATTTTTGGCTTCGATCTGCAAGGCTGCTGCTGATCTCCAGGAAAGTGACTCATTGCTCCTTATCGGGTTAACATTTTTCCACTGAAATAAAGTGGAATGATTACATTGAAATAGTTTCTAGGTTTGCTACCAATTCACTTTGTCACAACAGAATCCATCTTGCACATTTATAATTCTACCATTCATCCATGTATTGAACATTGCTGCCATATCTTGCCTGGTGCTCCAGTTATATCTTGATATTCTCAGCAAAATCCAAAGAAAGGTCTGTGATGTTGTCAGTCCTGACATCTCGACTTCAGTCTTTTTTCCACCACCATGATGTGTCTTCCTCCTGCCTCTATAAATATTTTCAGGGCAGTAGTTCGAATGAGCTCTCCTTCTTCATAACTCGACCACATGAATTTAAACATACTACTAGATTGGCTATTAGGTCTCATTGTTTTACTGCGGAAATAGCTAAATTTAACCCTAAGTTCTATTCTAATAGTTTCTTTTCATGCACTTCTCACCTCTGGAAACCTCTTCTGGTTTATTGCTTCCCTGTCACCTACAATCTTCAAAAATTTAAATGCACTGTCAATCAACATCTTCTGTCTTCCTGAAGACTGTTCTTTTATTGTCCTTTCTCCTCACTAAAGTCTTCACATTTTCTTTCACTTCCAGTAACCCCTTACATCTTAGTGGCAATTGTATTTATTTTCAATTTTTCTAGTTGAATTGTTCACCGATATTTGCATCTGATCCATTACTGTACATAATTAGGTTACAATATAATTTGTATTTTATATGAAGACTACCTTATGAAAATTGAGGTGTAGGAGAGTGGGGAGGGATGCACGAAACCATTGCACCAGCCCTGCTTCAGGGATCTAGTTGTACTCACCAAACTTGGCCAACTTCAAGTTGGTGGGTCTATTTAACCCATAGTTGGAGGTTTTGTATTCAGAGTGGTCCTCTTAGACGAGTTGCCAACCATCGGACCCAGTCTGTTCTTCTATTTATCCCCAGAAGATTTGGATTCATATCTTTTCCAAGGCTATTTGTACATGGGTGAGTGTAACAAATTTGACTCTTCAATTACTCAATCTGAGTCACTATTACTCGACTTCACCTTCTCCGTGCAATTTTTCTACTTATGATTAATTCAAAAGTTTTTCTATATTAATTGGCATTCTTTTTTCATGTGCCATATGTGATCATGGCTCTTCACAACTTCCTAACCCTTGATTCTTTACCATGCCTCTTTGTCCTTCTGCTCTCCATCCACACAAAACTCTAAGTAGGTTCTCTCTGTCCCACCTCTGCCTTCAAAGTACCTTGTCAGTGTCAAATTCTCCAAGCCCTCCCTACTCATTATGTCAAATTTCAACTGTATTTTTCTGATTTTAATTATAAGTGTCCTTTTAATTCCCATTCTCATATAATTCAATTTAGGTACCTCCACAGATTCATGATACCTAAGGTTTTAAAAAATTTTTTATATGAAAAATCTTTGCTGAAAACAGAGCATACCATGATGACAAAAATAACCCAAACTTGATAAAAACAATGTCTTATCATCAAAATCTTGATGATTATTAAGAGGAATGACCAAAGAATTTTTTCATTATTTAAGAATACTTTTTAATCCTTTTAGCACATGCAAAATTTTGGTTAAAAATCTTGTTTTTCTTGCATCAACAGGGGACCATAGATTCGTATAGGAAATTCTAGCATCTTTTATGCAGTGAAAAACACTTAGATTTGGAAATTCTTGCAAAAATCAAAGAATTTTCGGATTTTAATGAAACTTAGGAGTTATTTGCAAATGAATGAAATTATTTTAGAAATTTATTTTTTGTTTTTTTTTTAGACAATCTTGGTAAATATATATATATATATATATATATATATATATGTGCATATCACACTATAGATATATATATATATATATATGCATATCACACAATAGATATCATATATATATATATATATATATATGCATATCACACAATATCATAAATATATATATATATATATATATATTCATATCACACAATAGATATCATATATATATATATATATTCATATCACACAATAGATATCATATATATATATATATATGCATATCACACAATAGATATCATATATATATATATATATGCATATCACACAATAGATATATATATATATGCATATACAGAATAGATATCTATATATATATATACATATATATATGCATATACACAATAGATATATATATATATGCATATCACACAATAGATATCATATATATATATGCATATACACAATAGATATCATATATATATATATGCATATACACAATAGATATCTATATATATATATACATATATATATATGCATATACACAATAGATATATATATATATATATATGCATATCACACAATAGATATATATATATATATATATGCATATCACACAATAGATATCATATATATATATATATATATATATATGCATATCACACAATAGATATCATATATATATATATATATATATGCATATCACACAATAGATATATATATATATATATGCATATCACACAGTAGATATCATATATATATATATATATATGCATATCACACAATATCATATATATATATTCATATCACACAATATCATATATATATATTCATATCACACAATAGATATCATATATATATATATATATATGCATATCACACAATAGATATCATATATATATGCATATCACACAATATCATATATATATATATTCATATCACACAATATCATATATATATATATTCATGTCACACAATAGATATCATTTATATATATATTCATATCACACAAAAGATATATATATATATATATATTCATATCACACAATAGATATCATATATATATATATTCATATCACACAATAGATATCATATATATATATATTCATATCACACAATAGATATCATATATATATATATTCATATCACACAATAGATATCATATATATATATATATATTCATATCACACAATAGATATCATATATATATATATATATTCATATCACACAATAGATATCATATATATATATATATATTCATATCACACAATAGATATCATATATATATATATATATATATATATATTCATATCACACAATAGATATCATATATATATATATATATATATATTCATATCACACAATAGATATCATATATATATATATATATATTCATATCACACAATAGATATCATATATATATATATATATTCATATCACACAATAGATATCATATATATATATATATATATATATTCATATCACACAATAGATATATATATATATATATATATATTCATATCACACAATAGATATCATATATATATATATATATATATATATATATATATATATATGTGCATATCACACTATATATATATATATATATATATATATGCATATCACACTATAGATATATATATATATATGCATATCACACAAGAGATATATATATATATGCATATCACACAATAGATATCATATATATATATATATATATATATATGCATATCGCACAATAGATAGATATATATATATATATATATATATATGCATATCACACAATAGATAGATATATATATATATATATCACACAATAGATATCATATATATATATATATCACACAATAGATATCATATATATATATATATCACACAATAGATATCATATATATATATATATATATATCACACAATAGATATCATATATATATATATATATATATATCACACAATAGATATCATATATATATATATATATATATATGCATATCACACAAAATATATATATATATATATATATATATCACACAAAATATTTATATATATATATATATATATATATATCACACAAAATATTTATATATATATATATATATATATCACACAAAATATTTATATATATATATATATATATATATATATATATATATATATCACACAAAATATTTATATATATATATATATATATATATATATATCACACAAAATATTTATATATATATATATATATATATATATATATATATCACACAAAATATTTATATATATATATATATATATATATATATATATATATCACACAAAATATTTATATATATATATATATATATATATATATATATCACACAAAATATTTATATATATATATATATATATATATATATATAAAATTTTGTTAAATATGACAGACAAGGAAAATTTTATTAGATTTTCTTTAGTTTTCCAGCGTTGTTACATTTTTATGTTTTGGTGGGAGCGAGTGAATACAAAATCCATATCATCCGTTGTCCCAAGCACTTTTGGCCACCTCCTTAGATATTTTCAACGAGATTTTCTTTTGGTGTTGTTAGTTTCTTTTCATGTTTTGACTGTGAGATGTATTATTCATTTGGTGTTAGGAATACTGGTAATAGAGTTTATTTTGAGCCCTCACAAGTTGGACATGGCTAAAATTCAAGTGAGCAACTTTCTATTCTTAAAAGATTTTCAGCATGCCACTCTCATTGTTAATGAAGGTGTGGTTGATGGTGGAGGAGAGATGGTTGATACACAGGGCATTTCTTATAGCGAGATGTTTTTTAGTAATTTGATTTATATAGAATTCTAGTGTTTTCAACCAGAATTTTTCTGTAGGGTTCTTGTAGATTCTGGGTAGCCAGATGTTTTTATGGCACTCTGCTCTGATAAGTGACACATGAGATGGTAGTATGTCCAATTAATTAATTTATGACAAGAAACACAGTTTTGTACTGGGCAGTGAAACTTAGGCACTATATTGGTCATTGCTAGTTTACATTTGATGGGGTTATTTTGATCAGTGACAATAAGGTTTGTGGTTTTCTATTTTCTGTAATATATTATAAGTTTTACATGTTTTTTCAAGAATTATAGTGGAAATATGGCGTTTAATGATTTTTCTATATAACAAATTAATCCTGCTTATAATTATTGCCTGTCTTGTTACCATAAAGTATGTTGATGTATTGTTGTGTGGAATTTTTATTACTGGTGTTGTATATTTTTGTAAGAATAATTTTATTTATCAATGATGTAATTGGGAAAATTATTGTTGATTAATGGTTGTTTTACGTGTATTAGTTAACTTGGATATATTCTTTGGGAAGAGGAATTTAGTTGTGCTCTGTTTAGGAAGTTTTTTATCACTACTATTTTATATATTTCTGGGCATTTACTATCATAGTTTGGAAGACAAGAGTTCATGCTAGTGGGATTTTTATACAGGTAGGTGGTATTCGATGTTGAGAAATGAGATTTTTATATTAATCATGTGTTCATATGTAATGTTTAGTGCTGAGTTTTTTCAAAAATTGATTTAAGATTTATAATTTCATCCTTATTTTTTATCAAGACAAAAATGTTGTCAACGTACTTTGTGCAGATTTGTGATTTATCAATTGTTCCAAATCCTTTTCAATATGTGACATGTACAATTTAGAGAAAGTGGGACTTAATGAGTTTCCCATGTTGTCATCATTAGTTTAGCTATAGGTACAGCCATTATCATAAAAAAAGGAGAAAGAAAATGAGTGACTTTAAAATGTTAAACGACTTTATTTTTAAAGTCACGCATTTTATTTGTTTTTTTAGTCACGAGCAATGCCAGCTTGAGAAAAATACAAGATTTCATTATTTTAAACACACACAATATATACACACATGCATATACAGTGAAACTCATTTTTTTGCCTTTGATCTGATGAAGCCTAATTGGCTAAATGCATAGTCAGATGTTTTTTTTGAAACATTACACATTCATGAACATTTTTCCAATTGTCAATAATTTATAACTCTGTCAAGATCATATACTCAAATTTATAACTCACACACTATATATATATATATATATATATATATATATATATATATATATATATAGTACAGGTAATAAATCCATTGGTATATAATCCAAGTGGATCATAGTAATATAAAATATTAAAACTGATCCAAAAAGAGATCAATGTATTTGTTACAACAGAGCATATAAATTGCACAGCAAAATCCAAAATTATCTCATATATATATATATATATGTCCTAAAACTACCAATATATATATATATATATATATATATATATATAAATAAATATACCTCCAAAATCTAACAATATATATATATATATATATATATATACCTCCAAAATCTAACAATATATATAGATATATATACCTCCAAAATCTAACAATATATATACCTCCAAAATCTAACAATATATATATATATATACCTCCAAAATCTAACAATATATATACCTCCAAAATCTAACAATATATATATATATACCTCCAAAATCTAACAATATATATATATATATATATATACCTCCAAAATCTAACAATATATATATATATATATACCTCCAAAATCTAACAATATATATATATATATATATACCTCCAAAATCTAACAATATATATATATATACCTCCAAAATCTAACAATATATATATATATATATATACCTCCAAAATCTAACAATATATATATATATATACCTCCAAAATCTAACAATATATATATATATATATATACCTCCAAAATCTAACAATATATATATATATATATATATATATATATATACCTCCAAAATCTAACAATATATATATATATATATATATATATATATATATTATATACCTCCAAAATCTAACTATATATATATATACCTCCAAAATCTAACTATATATATATACCTCCAAAATCTAACTATATATATATACCTCCAAAATCTAACTATATATATATACCTCCAAAATCTAACTATATATATATATATATATATATATATATATATATATATATTGTCATCCACAGACAGACTCTTTTACTGTATCACAGATCTTCAGTGTGGCTAGATGTCCAATTGGTTAAAGCTGGAATCGAAACCCAACCGATTTGGTATCAGTCAGAGATTCTACCTCTAGGCTATCATCACACAGCAGAGAGGAAGAGAAATTTTAACATTTTCTATACAAAATACATCTGTGGCCCAGAGAGCACAATTCAATTCGGTTGAAGAGCAATGCGTTAATAGTGGTGTTAGCCACTGTTTTTAAAATTACCCTTTTCACAATATATATATATATATATATATATATATATATATATATATATATAGAGAGAGAGAGAGAGAGAGAGAGAGAGAGCGACATACACACAAAATTACCTCACACACACACACACACACATATATATATATATATATATATATATATATATATATATGTGTGTGTGTGTGTGTGTGTGTGTGTGTGTTTTGGCTACAAGTTGTTCTGCAAATAGATACCCCAGGGGATAGCAAGAGGGAAGTGTCAAAGAGATCTGCAATAGGACGATTGGTTAGCTTTCAACCAGGGATAACGATTAGAGTAGCTTTATTGCTTTACTTGCAGTGAAATGATTTTTAAAAATTAAGACAGAATGTTTAACACAGGAATAAAAACATTGATGAAAATTAATTAAAAGGGGAAAAAAGAAAGAAAGAAAAGTAAGAGTAAAAATGAAAACAACTCACATATTTGGATCTCCTTGTTATGTTATACAATGTATCACTGAGTCCATTATATACCATATTTGACATCTGTCGAATCTTGTATTGAAGTTTTCTTTGCTACAAATAAGAAGGGAAAGATAGGTTTCCTTGGTAAATAAATCCATGAAGATCAAAAGGCACAAATTTAATCATCTTCAAATATTTGTCTATATTTCTGAGATGAGGTATTGTAATGTTACACTAGAACAATCTACCACCATAGACTAAATAAAGGGTTCAGTTTGGAAATTCCAACTTATATCACCTAAAGATGGCCAGAACATACAACAGCAAAAACCTTGTGAATATCACAATAAAGATGAGGACAACAGTCATAACACGGCTTATACATATACCCTGAAGGTAGTTTTATATAAATAGGATATACCCTGAAGGTAGTTTTATATAAATAGGATATACCCTGAAGGTAGTTTTATATAAATAGCATACACCCTGAAGGTAGTTTTATATAAATAGCATACACCCTGAAGGTAGTTTTATATAAATAGCATACACCCTGAAGGTAGTTTTATATAAATAGCATACACCCTGAAAGTAGTTTTATATAAAATTTAATAAATTTTGTGTACATACAGATATAGATAAGGACGCTAGTCATGTAATGCTCACATGGATTTTTTAATGGTGAAATTAAGATTTCATGTAAAAATAATGTTTTATACTTTCTGTACACATAGAAAAAAACATGATCAATCATTACAAAAAATAAATAAATGCAACACCAAACACTACTTCTACATTAGGTGAGAGAAACTGGAGAGAGAAGCTAAATCATCGATGACATCACTCTGAATATGAGAAGGAAAATTTGGTAAGCTATCAATCACTATCAACAATATCATGTTTTGGTAAAAATGCTACAATACAATCAGGTACAGTATTTGTATAAAAACAAAACAAGGATTCTGATTACAGTTAAATGTAATGAAAACTGAAAAAAGTCAGCATTTCATTTGTAACACTGCAACGTGATATTCAAGCTATGGGTAGCCATGTTGCTTTCTAAAACTTTCCATTGTAAATAGTGTATATATCTTCAAATTCAATTAATACATTGTATTCATTTGGGTGGACTGATTTTGAAAAACAAGGCTAGGCTGAATCCACGTACCAATCCACACTAAAAGTAAAGCTATACCTTATATACATATTCTTCAAGCTGTTATATATGGTTTAGATTGTGTTAAAGAGACTCAAGAACTTTCAGCTCAAATTGAAACATTCCAAAACTATATGATATATGATATGCATCAAATCTGATCACTGTAGAATAACAACACTTACTGGCGTAAGGGTCCCAGCTAGCATCCAGCTGGCAGACAAAAATAAAGCAGGTTGTAACTCAATACAAACCCTGCAAACTGACTGATGAATCAAGCTGGTATTTAAACAGAAATACCTCCACTCATGTACCAGCAGCCAATCACAGCCCAAGCAATGGACTATCCCACTTGAGCACAATGAGATGCTCCATGACACAATAAATAGCTCTCTTTCTCAAGGTGGATTATTTTTTGCTCAGCTTGTTCCACAACTGAGTGCTTATTTTTGACAACGTGATTGTTCTACAATCACAAGCTCATAAACGATGTAAAAGTAACCACTTTACCTTCACTCTTTGATACAATCCATAGGAAATCCTTGAAACTATTTGAACACATGAAAACATCGAAAGCTGTAGTGATAGAAAAATGAGTAAATAAATAAATAAATAACAATATTTACATGCAGACTGTTGTCCTCACCTTTCTTGTTGTTATAACAACATTTTAACTGTCGTGCCTTCCAGCCTATATAGGTATATATCAATCCAGGCAACCTACAGGGAATTTTAAGCTGAACCCTTTATTTAATCTATGGGAGTACAAAGTTCTCATTCCACTGCCTAGATCAAGGTATATCTTGCCTAGTTCTTATTTTTCGTACTGCTCAGTCATTGCTCACCTTGTTTCCACTGAGTGAAAGTACACACTGCCCGACCCAGGGACTGAACTCACAATTACTATGTCACCAAATTCACACATCAACACTTTAATCTACTAGGCTATTGTCCTATAGGAACAGCATTTTTGTTCCTCCATCCATATTTTTAGGGGGCAGTTAAAAATAAATCAGGAGGAACATCAAAATGTCATAGTAAGGAGTAAAACAATGAAATCAGGCATGGCTGACCATGTATGAAGGAAAAGGGTAGTCATTAGCCTCTGTAGAATGAAGTGAAAATACTGGACAAAGAACACTGGAGAGTTAGACGTAGATTAACAACTAAACCAGTAGATTAAATAAGAATTAGTCGAGATTTACTTAACAGGAAATAAAACTTAGAGAAATAACAGGAAAGCATGATAAATTGTAAGAAATTTCATACAATTTATTTATATTTTTCTTTTGTGTATTGGTGTGTGTATTTTTCAGGTTACAATTGTTTTATGGTACATGTGATAAAAGAGAGAAGTTACTTTGTATTATTACATGCTATATCACAAAGAGAAGTCAAATATGTTGCCCATACCAAGGTTTGTGGTGAAGAAGTTGAATTTAACGTCTTTTGGCGGGATTTTTGTATTCACGGCAGGAACAGTTTTTGCTACATGCTGGGGTTATTTTTTATTACCTTTATTTATTTTAAAAAGAGTTCAAATATTATTGATTTATTTTATTTATAATTTTCATTATTATTATTTTATTTACAATATTAATGTCCCTACAGTCATCATATCATACCTAAAGCAGAAGTATATGCATGACACACAGTCTTGCATAGAAACATTCAATACCTACATGCTTCTACCCCCGACATTTTAAAGCAGGTGGCTGCTATATTTGAATATATATATATATATATATATATATATATATATATATATATATATATATATATTTTCATTCTCATGGACTGTCTTTTGCTCTCTTTTATGCACCAGGACATTTATATTTGAATTTTGGGACCTCCAACTTCTCCCTCTATCCTTCTATGTACTAATCTCCCACTCTAATAGTACATAAAAAAAAAGAAAACAACATAATGACCAACTGAAGACATATATAAATATTTATTTTATCATTTAAGCATTAAAATTAACTATGTATTTATGGAAAAAATTAAATACAATTTTCCTAACTCAAGAAAAGACTAGAATGCTCAAAAATTGACAGACTGTTTAGAAAAACCAAGAACCAAACGGCAATAATTGAAAGAGGAAAATGAAAAAAAAAGATTAAGGAGTGAGTGTAAAGTGTGAGTGTAAAGTGTGTGTGTGCGTGTGTGTGTTTTTTTTTTGGGGGGGGGTAGCAAAAAGAAAAAAAAAAAGATTAAGGAGTGAGTGTAAAGTGTGAGTGTAAAGTGTGTGTGTGTGCGTGTGTGTGTTTTGGGGGGGGTAGCAAAAAGAAAAAAAAGATTAAGGAGTGAGTGTAAAGTGTGAGTGTAAAGTGTGAGTGTAAAGTGTGAGTGTAAAGTGTGTGTGCGCGTGTGTGTGTTTTGGGGGGGGTAGCAAAAAGAAAAAAAAAAGATTAAAGAGTGAGTGTAAAGTGTGAATGTAAAGTGTGTGTGTGCATGTGGGTAGCAAAAAGAAAAAAAAAAGATTAAGGAGTGAGTGTAAAGTGTGTGTGTGCGTGTGTGTGTTTGGGGGGGAGGGGGTAGCAAAAAGAAAAAAAAAAGATTAAGGAGTGAGTGTAAAGTGTGAGTGTAAAGTGTGTGTGTGCATGTGGGTAGCAAAAAGAAAAAAAAAAGATTAAGGAGTGAGTGTAAAGTGTGAGTGTAAAGTGTGTGTGTTTGGGGGGGGTAGCAAAAAGAAAAAAAAAAGATTAAGGAGTGAGTGTAAAGTGTGTGTGTGCGTGTGTGTGGGGGGTAGCAAAAAGAAAAAAATAATCATGATATTTTATACATGTGCACACACCTGAATGCACACAGATACACTATAAAAAATAATTGCACCATTGATAAGTCCATATAAAAAGAAAAATCAAGAAGTATAAGCAGTCAATTGCTGATATCCCCTGATGAGGGGACAGACATGTTTGTCTACAAAACTCTGGAGTCAGGATGCTGAAGGTAACATCAATCAGCTAAGTGACAAACCTTTTACTTGTATTAATTATATATATATATATATATATATATATATATATATATATATGTATGTATATATATATGTATATGTATATGTATATGTATGTATATTTTAAATAAAATTTAAATAAAAACAGACCACTTTAAGGTTCCATGTAATAAATTATTTCACCACAGCCCTTTTCAAGGACTGCGGATCATCAGACTTTATTTCCAAAGGTTGAAACGAAAAATGAAAAGAAATTTACACACTTTTGATGGGCAGTATTAAGCATATGTAAATAAATGAATTAACGAAGTGAGGGGGGGGGGGAGAGACATGATTGAGTTAGTTGTAATTTAATATTTCTATTCTTTCATACTTAATATTACTTGAGGAGGTCCAGACATTGACACATTTAATCGGTTAACTTAGCGGAAGTTATATATTGATATAGAAGTGGGAGAAGAGAAAAAAAACCTAAAAAGAAAAAGAGAGAAGGAAGTCATGAGAGACGGTGTCACTGACTTTCTTTGGAATGAACGAAATAGACGCTGTCATTTTGCTTTACTTTGAAAGTGTTATTTTGGGGGTTTATAAATATTATAATGTTTGATATAAGTTTGAATATTTAAACAGTCTACAAGGAATTTAATTTGATGTTTGTTAGCGATTTAAGTTTTTTTAAAACTTTATTACAAAAATTTTGGGGGGATTTAATATGGAATAGTCGATTAGAAAAAAATATTCATACATTAAAAGAATAAAATTTTATTTTAAAATATAAGTTTACTTCTAGTTGTAATTGATTATTAAGGTGACATCTCTATCAGTTTGAATTTTATTCATGAATTTAATTTGTGACTGTTTAAATTCATGTCAGGATTGGTCCCTTGACCTTGCACAAAAAAAATGCTGTTGCATTTATCCATCAGAATCCATCCACACTGACCATGAAAAGAATTGTGCTGAAAGTGTGGGAAAATGCTTCTACTAACCAATAACATGCATCCCTCGTTTGGTAATCAAACCCTATAAATTGTACCTCTCCATATTTGGTTAAGCCATACAAACACTAAAAAATATTTATGTTAAGCCAATGTACAATATTTTTGCATGTCATCTCATCATAACCAGAAACCTAATGAACCAATCGAGCAATTCCTGCAGGCACTGCACAAGTTGTCTAAAGACTGTAACTACAAACCAGTAACTGCAGAAGCATACTGAGAGGAAGCCATTCGTGATGCATTCATTCAACGGTCTGGACTCTAATCTTATTTGACAGAGTCTCCTGGAGAATAGAACATTCTCTTGACCTTGCACAAAAAATGTTGTTGCATTTATCCAACAGAATCCATCCACACTGACCATGAGTGCAGTTGCCAAAGAAGAGACCATATACAGAAGCCACATTAGCCATAACAAAATCACAATGCTGATTTTGTGGAAATCTGTCAAGGCAAGTGACCTGCCATAAGTGTTCTAAAACTGGACATTTTGCAAAACTGCCATTCAATCATGTCCAGTCAGCTGCAATTCCCGATACAGTCCACTCAATATTGACCAACAACAGCCCCACACTTTCAAATATTTATTCTGATGCTACTGAATCCGGATTTAAAGTATCCACTAATTTATTCATGAAGGGACACAGACTGAAAGCTCTAATTGACAGTGAAAGCCCTGTCAGTAGCTTCATAAGCAACAAAGTCACCAAAAGGCTTAAATTAAAACAATATTCAAGGCTGGGATTAATTCACATGGCTGCAGGAGCACAGACCACAGAAATTGCAGGATATTGTGTTGTGGACCTCAACCTTACCGGATATGAGTACACAAATGTTCATGTAAATGTAATCAATGATTTGTGTACTAATATAATCCTTGGGACTGATTTCCAAGAGAAGCACAAAAGTGTTGTCGTCAAATATGGTGGCAGCAAACCAACATTAACCTTCTGCACCCTTACAACTGTTAATGTTAACCCTCTGACCATATCTGCTAATTTGTTTGCAAATTGCAAACCCATTGCAACCAAACCTCAAAAATTTTCAAAACCAGACCAACACTTTGATTCAGAGATGCAATGTTTACTGAAAGACGGGATCATTGAACCAAGCCTATCACTATGGAGGGCACAACCATGAGTCGTAAAAGAGAATGGTTATTGACTATTCCCAAATGATAAACAAATATACACTGCGAGATGCATACCCAATGCCTAACATTGGGAGCACTATCAACCAGCTAGCTCAGTACTTTAGCCCAATACATTTAAAGAGTGTATGCGATCAAATCCTACTGAATCCCAACAACAGGCCTTATACAGCTTCCCAACCTGGGGGTCAACTATACCAATTTACCATGATGCCATTTGGTGTGACTGATGGGACTGCTTGTTTCCAAAGAAAAATGGATGAATTCATTAGGAAACATGATTTATGGGACACTTATGCCTATGCTGACAATCTGATAATCTGTGGCACCACTTTGGGAAAACATGAGGTCAATCTTCAACTTTTCCAAAAGGCTGCCAAACTGGACATACAATGAAGAGAAATATAAATACTCTGCCCAGACAATTGATTACTTGGGATAATGCATATCCAAAGGAATTATCAAGCCTGACCCAGAACGACTACAGGTATTAACAGAACTACCTGCCCCCCAGAACTTGAAGTCCTTAGAACAAATTGGTGGAATTTTTGCATATTATGCAAGGTGGATCAAGAAATTTTCTAACAAAATCAAAAAGTTAAAATTAACCCAAACTTTTCCATTATCAGGGGAGGCTTTGTTAGCCTTTCAGACTTTGAAAACTGTGATCAGTGATAATCTGATATTTGTCATAGAAACGAACACATCACACAATTCTGTATCAGCAGTACTCAGGACAATCGACCCGTTGCCTTTTATTCAAGATCACTTCAAGGCAGCGAGTTAAACTATGCACCAGTAGAGAAAGATGCTCTTGCAATAGTTAATGCCGTCAAGAAATGGAAGTACCTCCTAATTGGTAGACACTTCTTTCTAAAAACTGATAAAAAATCTGTGCAATTTATGTTCAATGCATAAAATCATGAAAAAATGAAAAAATTCTGCACTGGAGAATCAATCGTGCTTCTTTTAGTTTCGACATTCAGTACCATGAAGGAAAAAAGAATGTGGCAGCAGACACACTCACTCAAACCAATTGTGCTACCTTCTCGGACAACAAACTGTTAAGATTGCATGAATCCCTGTCACCCAGGTGTAACCAGAATGATACCCTTTGTTTGAAGAAATCCGCACAATTACAGCCAACTGCCAAACATGCAACATAATTAAACTAAATTTCCACAAACCATCTCATCTACACCTAATCAAAGCCACTCAACCTTTTGACTGTCTGAGCATCGACCTTAAGGGTCCACTCTCTTCCTCATCTCACAAGTATCTGCTTACTATCATAGATGAATTTTTCCAGTTCATTTTTGCCTACCCATGCCCAAACATGGAAGCTAAAACTGTAAATAGTTGCCTGTCCAATCTATTCTCCATATTTGGCATGCCTGCTTACCTCCATAGTGTCAGGGAATCCTCATTTCTTTCACAAGAAACAAAAACATTCCTACACAATTATGGTTTTTTCACTAGTAGAACTACTTCCTATAATCCAGGATTGACTTCCAGATGATGCCATCGTACTTTTCTACTTGGCAATCCAGAAGGTAATGGCCAAGTAGAAAGGTACAATGGCATCATCTGGAAGTCAATCCTTTTGCCATTAAAACCAAGAATCTTCCAAAGTCACATTGGGAAGAAATCTTGTCTGACGGTTTTCATTGTTGCGCACGGCAACTAACTGCCTGTCACATGAACAACAATTCAATTTCAACAGATGATCAACCAATGGGATCACCTTACCAGCTAAGTCACCCCAGTAAAATATTGATGAAATGATATCCACAGAATAGCAAGCATGAACCACTGGTCGATGAGGTAGAACTCCTAGAAGCAAACCCACTGTATGCATACATCAGGAAATTAGATGGTAGTGAGGCTACTCTCACTTAAACATCTAGCCCCGAAAGGAACTGGGGTAAGCAGCCTTGCTGAATTACCACAGGTTTACATTCCTATGGAATTACCAATATCAACTCACCCAAGAAATCAGTCCTCTAAAGACAGTGATTGTAAACTGCCCATTCAACAAACTATGAATGATTCTGTGAAAGGACATATAAGTAGCCCACAAATGCTCTAGTCAAGTTCCAACCCCCCCCCCCAATCGCTTAGAGCTTAAAGGACACAATTTTAATTATTTATATTTCTTATCACAATGCATTACACCCATTTTCTTTTTCGATGTGGCGTGATTGTAGTAAAATAATATTATTATTCTAGTTGTCTGTCTTTATTAAAGAATTATTTCCCCTTTACAGTTGTTTACACCTCGTATGTCATTTTGAGTTGAATAAAACCTGAATTACCCAAAGATATTTTCTTCAGTCTTGTCATTCACCACAGAAACTGTTAGCATAGAACTTATGGCTACATCTAGCCAGCTCAACTGTAAATTGATGAGATCTAGATGCCAGTCTAGTACTGTGTTTAAATTCAAAAAGTCTGGGGACCATAGGGAAGAGTTCATCTGGACAATTGCTATGAAAGCACTTATAGAAATGACACAGGGGGGCAATCTTACGATGATAGGAAAATGACTGAAGCTCAGCCAACAGATCAGGACCTATAATATTGCTGATTCATCTTTGGATTTTATCAAGGAGCTCAAGGTAAACATCAGGGGCACTGGACCATAAATGGCAGCAATATTCTAAGCACGGACGAATGGTGTACTTGTAGATATGTAAGATAGATTCTGGATAGAAAAATTGTCTCACACAACACACTGAACCAACTTTTTTTAGCACCTTTTTCTAGCAATCGATATATAGTCTTTCTACATATCAGCTGAGAATATTAGCCTGAGAAGGTGTCACTTTCCTGGAGGTTAGCATCAGCCATGTTATGTAAAAATGTATTTTGTATATAGTAACTCCCTGTGCATTTTCTTTCACTCCTTATATAAAGACATATAGATCTATATTGGGGAAAGGATATTATCATAAGGTAAACTCTGCCACCCACCATAGTGTCACTAAATATTAAAATGTCAGAAGCAATAAAAGATCTCAAATTTAAGAAAAGTTTTAATTAAAACAACCTAATAACATGCATTGTTAGTGTTAAATACACACACAACATGCTCTTAATTAGATTGAAGTAAAAATTTCCAGCATTTTGTGTGTTGTGGGTATGATGCCTAGAAGAAGAAGCAGAGGGAAACCAAGAGACACGTCAGGGGTTAATAATTTCAATGATCACTAACAAGTTGTAGACACAAATCTTGCTCAAGATCATATTAAATGGTGAGAAATGCAATGTGCTGCAGGTGGAAACAGTTTAAAAATTGATGTAATAATTTTAAACTGCAGGAACTTCTAGACAAGATAATAAAGGAAAGCAAGAAGAAAGGACTAACTATCAATTGGAAGAAGACAAAATGTATGATTGTCAGCAAGAGGAACAACCCAAGATCCAAGACGTTTTATAGCAGACAAGGGAAAATCTGACAGAAATTTGAAGGTGCAGTGGAATAGTGAAAAAAAGCATTCCAAAAACTAAAAGTATTAAGAAACTGGAAAATTCAGTTAGAAACAGAGTGCTGAACTGCTATGTAATATGAACCTTCTTATATGGAATTAAATGCTGGACAATTTCTTCACAGATGAAGAGGAACTTTAGACAACAGAGATGTGGTTCTACAGAAGGATACTGAGAATACCATGAACAGAGCATGGGAGTAGTGAGGAGGTGTTAAGGAAAATGGAACCACAAATAATCAGAAAGTGACAGTAAAAATTTCTGTAACCCACAAAGGCGGCTTGGAGAATTTAACACTCACAGGACATACTGAAGACAATTAGGGTAGAGGAAAAGAGCAAGTGGATCGCAGAAGAGGGACTGAGAGGAATTGTAAAAGGACAAAGATTACGTAGATCTACAAAAGGTAGGAAGTTGTAGAGGACCATGATTGCCAATGTCCTGAAGGGAAACAGCACATAAAAGAAAAATGTCAGAGTTGATAAATTATATCCATGTGCAAAGAAATAAAAGAAATAATATCCCAGAGTTCTTTAGCTATTCTTCACCCAGCATAAGGCCCAAGAACCACTCAAGGTAGAGTGTTACTGAATGGAGTTTTTTTTTATTGACATGAGAATTGTAGATTAAGAGGATTGAGAAATCGGAGAGCCAAGTTCGAATTCCAGTCAGATCCATTACATTCACTTAAGTGCTAATACCCTTGGGAAAGGTATGAATCCTCTTCTCCCTCCAGTTATGGGTAAATAGCAGGACAGACTGGGTTCTATAGCCTTGGATGGCATCTAGTTTACCGCAGAAAGAAATGGCAACCTACTGCGGGAAAAAATCTGCCTTGTCAATCATGTATCAAAAGATACATGATCGCCTAAGCATGTATCACACATGGCACATAACTGATAGGATAAATAACAGCTGACCCTAGATTTGAAGAGGTTAAGATTGTAGTGGTAGGGGAAGCATCCTCCTGGAAGTCTGACCCAAAAAGCAACAGCCCTTGGGAAGAAGCTGTTCAAATAAAACTTCCCTCTTACCAATAGGATACAAAGAAAAAAAAAAAAGATGTTTCTCTCCTGTATAAATGGTAAGTCTGAACTGGTGGAACTAGAGAATATAGCTCATCAGAATATGAAAACACTTACCATTTTCATGACAAAGGGTGGGACATTCCAGTACGCATAACCCTTGCGCTGAGAGATTGAAGTGCTTCCTCCAGTTTGATTCTGACTCGGACGTTCTCGGTGTCCAGGACGGGTAATAATAACTCTCCTGTCACCTGTCTCTGTATCTACTAATGCTGTACTAGTTGGCAGCGGAGTTGTCATGTTCGGTCTCTGTCTTTGTCTCCATCTCTGCCTATTTCTCTTCCACCATTTTCTGTCTCTACGAGATGGACTCCAGTAGCGACGCCGATTTCTCCTGGGCCACCAACGTTGAAATGGGCCCCTGTCTCGCCTACGACGAGCATCAGTGTCAAGAATTTTGATGTGAACGTCGTCTTTTTGCAAAAGATCTTTATTTTCTGACAATGGAACACTGGGTTCTGAGAAGAAAAAAAAATAATAATTGAAATGTAATCTTGAGATGAGGTCATTCAAATAATTTGCAATCACAATTCTTGGATTTTCAAGGTCATTCAAATTTTTTTTTAATCAATTTACTCCAAGTAAGGCGATAATGTCACTAAGACGCAAGGGGCTGCTGCAAGTGAAAAAAAAATGAAAAGAATTTAGAAGGAACTGGGAACCCAATACTAAACATAAAACAAAGGATAACCCTCTACTCCTGTTCCAAAGACAAGGGCACAGTGTGTACCAGACAATAGATGAACATATCTATTCTTATTAAGCACAAAAAAACTTAACAAATAGTAAATAAAATTCTAGAGTTTAGGTGAACATGTTAGAAGAATAGAATTAAAGTAGTGTTTAGGAGAAACCAGGAACCAAATCCTAAACAGGTTTTGCAATCACAATTCTCAGATTTTCAAGGTCATTCAAATGTTTTACAGAGTGGTTTGTGAGTTGCCTGTGTGACGAATGTAAGCCAACAACTAACATCCACCCCTTCCCACACCATAACCTAGGTTGCATACGTGTAGGCGAATGCTAAAATAGACCCAGCAGAGACAAACATGAGAAGAAAGAAGCAATACGATTGGCCAAGAACAACCAATCAGCTAGCAGAAAATTTAGGCGCCAAAAGAAGACGCACACGAGGTGATTCGAAAAATCAGTAGCTGGCCAGATCGTGATGGGTGAAGTCATATCAACTGCAATTCCGAGAAGTAAGCTGCGACCGCACATCCCCTGAGGCAGAAAAGCGAACCAGACTGTTCCCAGTGCTGAGAACATGAAGAAATCATCCAGCGCAGTAGGCCATAGCAACTCTGAACGTAGTTACATAAAGAAGAAAATCCAGCTTCAGATCAGAAGTAAAAGATACGAACCAGATTGAAAATGTAAACCCCGGTCACCAGAAAGAAAAAAGAGAAGAAAGACTTTTATAACGAAACTGTCCCTTAAATCACAAAAACATCAGATAAGTTCTTGCACCCCTTCCGCGATATAGATGTAGCTCACAACAGACACACAAAAATTATGTTCATGCAAACACCATTACACATGTATTACTTAGAATATTAATGAATGTCCTGTTATGTGTGTTGGGTCTTGCATTCATCGTTGCTCATCATCTCCTAACGTCAGATAGAGACAATATTTCATACAACCCCCTCCCGCTATTGTTATTCGACCCCTTCTTTTTGTTCATTAAATTATTATATATGTTAATGTCCATTGTTTCGTTCATCTTTGGTTTGTGGTCAGTTGAATGTGTTACTTAGGAAACCTGGAAACACTAAGTTCAATTAATTCTAATTGAACTAACATTTATTTTTCTTTATAAAATCTTTGTCTATTCTGCCAATAATCTTTTAATGCAAGGAAAGCAACCCTAACCCTTATTCTAGGAGTATTTAATGATATGTTAATCAAAGAATAAAAAGGAATATTATCATGGCAGAATATATTGGTCTTAACCAGGCGTTATCTATCCCTGCAGTGGCAATGCCTTGGGGAGATCTATGACACCTGTTAGATATCACTTTCAACCATTGTAAATATGCATCAAAACATTGAGTTATGAAAACTGAATTAGTCAAATAAAGCTTAATGAGTTTCTACTTAGAGTTGTTGCTATATTACAGCTACAATAAGTTAATTCCACTTTTACATAGACATGACTGGCTGGCTATTAAAATTTCTATTTTCATCTACCAACTGTTTTTCCAAATATCTTGTCTATTTTTTATTTTGCATAACGCCACCCCCAATCTACTGCTTAGGCCTGGTAATATGTAACCCAGTCCAACCTGCTGCATGGACAGGTGTTTGGCATCTAAACCAGCTCCCCCACTAGCTTTTATCCTGGAGAGAAGAGTGGCATCTCACCCCACATGACAAAAAACAAGACCTATCAAAGGCAGATGAACTTCTTATAGGAGTCTATATAATAATGAAAGTGGAATCTTTAGAAATCCATTGGTAATAATTTATTTCACAGGATAAAACACCCATCTCTTCAGAGCAAAGTATTTTACAATAATAAATGGATTGTAAATTTATCCAGAGACAAGCAAAAGAAAAAAAAAGAAGAAAGAGAAAAAAAAGAAGAAAGAGAAGAAAGAGAAGAAGAAAAGAAGAAAGAGAAGAAGAAAAGAAGAAAGAGAAGAAGAAAAGAAGAAAGAGAAGAAGAAAAGAAGAAAAAAGGAAGAAAAGAAGAAAAAAGGAAGAAGAAAGAAAAAAGGAAGAAGAAAGAAAAAAGGAAGAAGAAAGAAAAAAGGAAGAAGAAAGAAAAGAAGAAGAAAGAAAAGAAGAAGAAAGAAAAGAAGAAGAAAGAAAAGAAGAAAGAAAAAAGAAGAAAAAAGAAGAAAAAAGAAGAAGAAAGAAAAAAGAAGAAGAAAGAAAAAAGAAGAAGAAAGAAAAAAGAAGAAGAAAGAAAAAAGAAGAAGAAAGAAAAAAGAAGAAGAAAAAAGAAGAAGAAGAAAGAAAAAAGAAGAAGAAGAAAGAAAAAAGAAGAAGAAGAAAGAAAAAAGAAGAAGAAGAAAGAAAAAAGAAGAAGAAGAAAGAAAAAAGAAGAAAGAAAAAAGAAGAAAGAAAAAAGAAGAAAATTGAGAAAAAAAGAAAATAGAAAAAAGGAAAAAAAAGGAAAAAGAAAAAGCAACCAAAATGGGTAGAAAAGAGAAAAAAGAAGAGATTCAGAAATGAAAGGGGAAAACAGAGATTTTAACAAAGTTTTTAAATGGGGAAGGGAAATAGAGAGAGAGATATAAAGAGACATGGGAGAGGGAAGAGAGAGTAACAGTGTATATGTGGGAGGCTAGAATGGAGTCTCATGCTTTTAATGGCAATATTCCTAGAGATTGTATTTTGATAAAAAACACTCAGTGTACTTGAACTACCATGAGTGTCTGAGTTGGGTGTCAGGAAGAGCAAGCGGCCTTGTAAAACCTTGCATCAAATCATTATGACAAAATTCTCTGTCAGGCAGGATCCCACCTTGCTTTACACCTGATTAATTCCAGTCCTGCCTCTCACAAAAACATGGCTATGTATGTCTGTCCATTTATTCCAACCTCCCTCCCTCTTTGAACAAGTTTTTTCCAGCCTACCCTTTTATTTCACCCTTTCCACCTATTCGGAAATTAAGAGTAATCTGGAAATACACAAGAAAGTTAAAAATCAAAAAAAGATGGCAGTTAAATTAAACATTATTTGGTTTTTTCTTTTAGTGTATGTCATCTGGCTAATGTCTTTTTCATATTTACCCACCCTTTCTGTTCATCACATAAATTGTCCACCAGGTAGAACCACCCACAAAACAGAATTATCTTTTAAAAAGGCCCTGAAATGATTTATAGGTTCCAGCTCGGTGACCTGTCAACAGAGACATAAACTCTATAATTAGTCTTATGTAAACACATATCTAAAGTAAGAACATATTTGCAAACAAGATAGACCCAACCACAATCAAATCCAATCAATTCCTTTGATATACCATATTAACTTTTGTTTATTGAAATTTTCACGTTTCAATTTAATCAAATCCACAATTGATTCCTGGTTTAATTGTAAATATATCTAGAAAACAAATGATTCATTTTCAATTTGATAAATTTTCAATTTAAAAAAAGAAAAAAGATTTTTCTGCATTGATATTAGTGACAGCCAATTTTTCACATTAAATTTTCTGCCTTCAATTTAGAGAGGCAACCAATAAAATACTTGCAACCACATGAATACATGTAAAATTATTTATGTAAATATACAGTAAAATTCCTCATAGTGCCTAATATCTGGAATCCCGCATATCCGGACATGACTTTGATGTGTATATTTGAACTATTTGGGTGATATGTAACTAATTTGAAATTTGTTTTTCAGGAAATTTACTTTGGATAATTGCGAATGCTTATTTCAACCTAATGGTTTATATTGGTGCGAAAGATTGTGGGAATAAGAGGAAAAGAATAACTTTGGAGTTATTGCAAAAAGTGGAAATTTTAAACAGACTAGACGCTGGTAAAAATTCATTGTAACTAATGGCTGAGTTCAACAAAGGAAAGTCAACATTGTATGATATAAAATCTTCCAAAGAAACTATTCTCCAGTGTTGTCACTGTCACAATAAACAAGGAAATAAAAAACATGATTGTGATGAAACCTGGACTGAAATTGAAAAAACTATTGAAAAGGTTGTCAGTTTTATGGAAAGAAAGCCAGCCTTCAGCTATGACAAATGCAATAATGCATGCAGAGTTAAAAAGTGTCTTTCATTTAAAAATTTCAAGAACAAAAGCAAAACAAAATGTAGAAAAAGTTGAGAATAACATTAGAATAGAAAGAATCATTATGCAAAAGTGATTAGAAAATCCTTGTTACATTGTTTTGTATAGATGGCGTACTTAATTTAATGAACTTTCATTAACATTACATAATTTATTTCTTTTTCCTTAAAATCAATTCCATTATATTTCACTCACCATCAGCTTATTTTGTTTACTATAAAACATTGAAAATAAATGTTAAACTTGATTTAATCAAAATATAAACCTCATATCCAGCTTTTGTAACCAATTCCTCATATCTGGAAGGCCTTCTTAGTCAAGTTGTCAGAGATTCTACTGTATTTAGCATTTTTATATAATTTATTGACTTAATATAAAATTAAGAGGAGTCTTACTTCTCTCAATAAGACTTTTTTGCCCATTCTGCCAAAATTTTCATGTTTGGAGTTAAATTCATTACTGAGAACAGGAGAGAATTTTTCAAATCCTCAGTCAATCAAGATTTCACTTTGTTTTTAATCAATTTTCTAACTGAAAATGCATCTTCATATATGTACAGTAATTGCAAAATGGCTAATAACAATTCTGAAAAATTTTTTACGTGATTATTAGAAGCATTCAAGATTGTGGGAAGCTTATTGAATTTTATTTTAAATAATCAATTTGTTCTTAAGCAAAGGTTGGAGATATGAACAAGTTTTTCAGAGCCATCTTCAAAATATAGCAGCTACCATTTTCCTTTAAAGATATTTATCCCTTGAATAAGTTTTCAGGCAATTTTCTCAGTTTAAACATTGAATATCTGCAGTTTTTGAAGAAAATTGCTTTTTTTGTTATCCTTGTTGCAAGGATTACCAACATGGCTCTGGGCAAAAAGTGACTCAAAACAAGAAAAGGCATAAAATTTCTAATAGTCCAAAAAATTTGCAGATCAGCCAAATATCACGGTAGATTAACTAAAAGGCAGGGTTAAGCCCACACAAAACCATACTTTTGATGAAAAATATTCACTGAAAAGAACACAGACATATTCTTTAAAGACTTTTGAAAAGATTGTACTAACCAAAACATTAGTCATAAAAAAAATCAAGATAATCGATTTCCCCACGCGTTTTTCCTACAACCATGACTGTAAGGCCTCACTCCTCCATCCCTGAGTCTTGTGGTGCCACGCAGCTCTGTCCTATCAGTAACTCCGATCATGCTGTCATATCTGTAAGCATCTCCTTCAGCCCCACCCCCTGCAAAGAGCCTCCTACCACCAGAACCACATTCTGCTACCAATGGGCTGACTGGGACTCATTTCGTGACTTCCTCTGCAATGTCCCCTGGGATGCTATATTTAAGCTCCCCACTCATGATTGTGCTTCTGAGTTCTCTTCCTGGATTAAAGCCGGTATCGAAGCTTTCATCCCCTCCAGGAAATTCAAGGTCAAACTGCGCTCCTCCCCATGGTTCACAGCTGCTTGCTCAGCCGCCATTGCCCATAGGAACCACTTCTTCCACCGTTTTCGTAGTGATATGTCCGACTCCAACAGACGTCTATTTACCTCTGCATGCAATGAGTGTAAGCGTACCCTCGACAATGCCAAGGAACTATTTGCAACTCGGATGAAGGAACGTATTGCATCCCGCAAATTTGGCTCCAAGGACTATTGGCGCCTCTGCAAGAGCGTTCTGAATAATAACAAACCCTCCATTCTTCCCCTGTTCAATCAGTTTGAGGTCCTGACCACCTCTGCCGACAAGGCCGAATGCTTTGCTCAGAAGTTTTCTTCCAATTCTACGCTTGACTCTTCAGGGGTACCCTTGCCCGATTTCCCTCCCAGAACTGAGGCCCTCCTGGACGGCTTGCACATAACCCAGTCATTGGTATTGGGCATTATTTCTAACTTAGATCACCACAAGGCTACCGGTGGTGACGGAATACCAGCCATTGTCCTGAAGAAATGCGCACCTGAACTAGCGCCTGCCCTCTCTAAATTGTACAACTGCTGCCTCAAGGAGTCCTGTTTTCCTGACTGCTGGAAGTCCTCAACCATTGTTCCTGTCTTTAAGAACTCTGGCAACCCCTCCAACCCTTCCAATTACCGTCCTATCAGTCTCCTACCCCTCTTCGGCAAAGTCTTCGAGGCCATTATCAACGCCGAAGTGATTAATCACCTGATATCCCACAATCTGCTCTCAGACAAGCAGTATGGTTTCCGCTTTGCCCGATCTACTGCCGATGTGCTTACGGCCATCACTGAATTTGTCTACCAAGCTATCCATAATAATAGCGAAGCTCGTGCCATGGCCCTTGACATCTCCAAAGCATTCAATAGAGTTTGGCATGACAGCCTCCTTCGCAAGCTCCAGGGTTATGGTATCACAGGTCGATTGTTTGACCTAATACAATCATTTCTGTCAAACCGGGATTTGAAGGTTGTTCTCAGTGGATTCATCTCCAGCTCCTATCCCACTAACGCAGGTGTTCCTCAAGGCTCCATCCTTGGCCCTACTCTGTTCCTCATATTTATAAACGACCTTCCTGACGCCATAGACTTCCAAGTCGGTATCTATGCTGACGACACCACTATTTACTCCTGCCTCAAACACAAATCTAGTGAGGCGGACAAAATTAATCTGGCAGCTCAAATTGAAAAGGACCTCCAATCGGTTGTGGACTGGGGAGAGAAATGGATGGTCAACTTTAACGCCTCTAAAACAAAACTGCTCTCCATTAACCACCACAAGGATCCATCCCTGCATCCCATTAGAATGTCTGAAGACCAACTTCTCGAGAGCTCCTCTCTGCGGCTGCTCGGTCTCACGCTGTCCGCTGATCTGAGATGGAACAAATACATCAAGTCAGTTGCATCATCCACCGCAAGAAAAGTTGGTTCCCTGTGCCGAGCCAGGAAATTTTTCTCCCCGGAATCGATCCTCCAAGTCTATAAATCGACCATTCGCCCTTGCATGGAGTATTGCTGCCATATATGGTCTGGGGCCCCTGCTGGTTGCCTCAGGGTTCTTGATAAGATCCAGAGACGGATATGCAATGTGATTGGCCCTGATCTGTCATCTTGTCTGCAGTTGCTCTCTCACAGACGTGATGTTGCATCGCTCTGCCTTTTTTACAAGTACTTTCATGGTAATTGCTCCGAGGAGTTGCTTTCGCTTGTCCCTAGGCCTCGTGAATTTAAACGTCCTACGAGGCTGGCATCCCGTTCCCACCCCTTCACCGTTGAAACTGTTAGATGTAGACGTCTCTTCTACTCCAATAGCTTCATGTCTCGCACATCTCACCTATGGAACTCCCTTCCCTATTACTGTTTCCCTGACAAATACAATCTCCAACGGTTTAAGTGTAGCATCAATCGACATCTCCAGTTGCCTTGATCTATCCACTTCCCTTCTCCACATCCTTTCATCTTTCATTCCTATCTGCTCTCGCTCCATATCTTCTGTAACCCCCTTGCCTTGATCGACCCACTGTCTTTCTCTTTCTCCACATCCTCTCCTTTACCACTCCTATCTGCTCTTCCTCCAACCCTTCTGTAACCCCATGCGTGATAGTGACTTCCAGCCTTGCTTGGGGGGATACGCTTATAAAAAAAAAAATGAGTCGTGTTTTGATCAGATTTTATTCATACATGAAGCATGACTAATAAAGTATTATTAAGAGAGAAAATTAAAACCCCCTTCAAAAATTTAGAATGCATCCCAACAAAATGGGCAAGATGATGATTTACTGTTTTTGAAGTACTTGCAACTTTGCTTAATCATCAACACAATCTGTAACCAACAAGTCAAGCACGTTTGATCTAATGATAGTTTCACCTGGGGGGACACAGGCTTGAATCCTGCCAAAGAGTGCATATTTTTCACTAAGATTTCTGAAATATTTAGGCTGATTATATATATATATATATATATATATATATATATGTGTGTGTGTGTGTGTGTGTGTGTGTGTGTGTGTATTTTAGTCATTGCCGCTGGGTGTTGACCTCAATGTCCACTTTTATATTTAGATGTGCTCTATCTCTGATACAGAGCACTTTAACCCATAAATATAGCATACCTTAAAACTATATATATATATATATATATATATATATATATATATATATATATATATATATGTATGTATGTATGTATGTAAAATGTGTATGTATGTAAAAAAAATTATGTGTGTGTGTGGTACTTCTTGGAAAGCACTCTATATCAGTGATAGAGCTAACATATTTAGTTGGATTGATGTGAGTTTGTGACCCTGGGTTTCACACTCTCTGCAATCAGTTTTGTTTGACGATCGTAGAGAGCGTGAAACCCATAGTCACAAGTTCACAACAATCCATCTATATATATATATATATATATATATATATATATATATATATATATAGATAGAGAGAGAGAGAGAGGGAGTGGCAGATAGATACAAAAAGTATTTGGTGCATAGCAAATCATAAAAAAATTCCAATCTTTTAAGTCAATATTTCTGACCCAGTTATGTCTTTTCCTATAAAAACAAAATAAAAATTAAAAAAAAAAAAAAATGAAAAGAGGGAAACTATTATTGCTTTACATTTACTTAAAATTGATAATCCTTTCTGGAGTTTTCATTTTACTCTTCCCACAAATTCTTTCTCTTGCAGAATTTGTCAGAAATTCAGTTTCTCTACAATTACCATTAAAATTGAATATATTTAAATCACTCACATTCTTAGCAGCCATAATTTTCAAAGAGAATAATATTTGAAATCACAGAGAATGATCTATCTGCTTGAGGGATATCTTTTATAAGAAGTGTCCTCCGTGTGATTTTTTAAAAATGTTTTCATCAATATTATTGGCAAATTTGTAATTTTGAGGTGTTTAAGTTCTACATTTAGAAAAACATTTTGAGATACAAACATTCCTGAATGATTAACAGCAAGCAAACATGGAAACAATTTGTGTAATTTGAGATAATTAACAAAATTCCCCCACATTTTTGGGCAAATATATGGTAATTACAAGAGTACATTATCCACACAAATAATAGCAGAAAAAACAGCACTTTTTTGTTTGTTTTTCTTATAATAATGTTCGCTCAATACAAGGCCCAAGAGCCAGTAAAAGTAGAGTTACTGTTCAAGGTTTATTTTGATTGATCCATTCATTTTCTACAGCTTATCAATTCTTTGCAGGTTATTTAAAGCCACAAAATATTTTTAGATTGTAAAAATTTTTTTTGAGATAATGATTTAATGATACAGTCCATCAGATGAGGAAACATGTCGGTAAAGAAAAATTTTCCTTTTGTCTTTATTTATATATACATATGTGTGTGTAGTTTGGTTTATTTTAAGGACTATCAACCTCAATGGGTTATATAATGGCAACAAGATTTTAGAATAGATTCATATGAATAGAAAATGTATTCTTTAAGAAATCAGTTTGTAGATCAGGTTTCATTGATGTATTTTTGTAAAGAAGGTTTTTTGTCAATAGTCTGGTTTCATTGATGTATTCTTTTCAGATATACAGTTTGTAAAGAAATTGGTTTTATTGACATTATTATTTGGTTTATATTTTTGGTATAGGCTCACTATTTTGAGAAATAATAATAATGTTGTCCATGTTTGCTTTCTTGATGAGCTCATACATGTTGCTTATATTATAGCATTTTTGTCTTGAGAGAGAGCAAGCTCTGAACATTCAGTTAATATATGTTTAATAGTGTATGCCGTTTCACATACTGGTTGATCGTCATTGTTTAGTAAGTACAAGTGGGTTATTTTCATGTGGCCAATGCATAAATGGGCCAGTGCTACTTCTTTCTTTCAAGATTTTCTGAAAGCCAACTTATATTCTCCTAGTTTGAGCTGAATTACAAAGAGTTTATTGTGTGGGTTATCATTCCAGCCCCATTGCCATTCTTTTGAATATGACCTCCATAAAGTCTATGAGATTTTAGCCCTCGAGTCTACATCCATATCTGAAGCTGATTTGGCTGTTAGGTCTGCTTTATTGTTAACTTCCACTCTGATGTGGCTATAAATCCAACATAGTTTGATGTCTTTATGTTTACAAGTAGTTCTCATTTTGCATAATAGTTTGATAATGAGTGGGTTGTTGAATTTTTATTTCCTTCAAAGTCATCAGGACGGATAGGGAGTCCAAAAAAAATTAAGACATTTTTTTTGTTTTTGCTCTGTGATGATATTGAGAGCTAGCTCTATTGCATAAGCCTCCACAGTGAAAATAGAGCTTCTCTTTGGGAGGCGCTTTTTTTCTTTCTTTTTTTTCTTTTATAATATTTTGGCTCACTGCTACACATCCTGACTTGTCTCCACACTTTCACCTGTCTGTAGATGGGTGTACGGTTAGGATAGTTTTCCAATATGCCCTGAAATTTCTCCTGAAATGTGAGTGGGTAAGTTTTTGTTTAGGGAGTTTATTTAATTCTAGAAAGAGAAAGTCGGAGTGTAAGGTAATAAAGCAAACCTATCAGCCAAATCTGCTTCAGATATGGATGTAGACTCAAGGACTAAAATCTCATACATTGACTTTAAGGAGGTCATTAACAAATATTTTCAGAAGGAATGGCAACAGCGCTGGGACGATAACCCACATGATAAACTCTTTGCAATTCAGCTCAAACTTAGCCACATGAGAATAACCCACTCATGCTTGCTAAACAACAATGATCAACCAGTATGTGAAACGGCATACACTATTAAACATATATTAACTGAATGTTCAGAGCTTGCTCTCTCTCAAGACAAAAATGCTATAATATAAGCAACATGTATGAGCTCATCAAGAAAGCAAATATGGACAACATTATTATTATTTCTCAAAATATTGGGCCTATACCAAAAATATAAACCAAATAAGAATGTCAATAAAACCAATTTCTTTACAAACTGTATATCTGAAAAGAATACATCAATGAAACCAGACTTGAGTTGCTTGATTGTCTGTGAGGAATGCTGGCTGCAGTCATTTCTTGTAGGTTTGAGAGTTTTGTCCCTAACTCTTCAGTCCATAGGGTTGTACTGTATGTTTTTTTGGGGGGTGGGGGGAATAACTCACAGTAATTATGTTTAAAGGTGCTTCTTTAAGCTGGGTTAGTTGGGCATGACTTTATTTTGATATAGTATTTTAGTACCAGTTTAGTGCACCTAAAATATGGAGATGTTTCATTAGCTTCCGTGGATAAGCTCTCCACTGGGGATGTCCTAAAAGCCCCAAGTGACTAGTCTGAGGCCTTGATGATAGGTTGTATTGAGTATTTTTAGATATCATTTTCTGGCCACCCCATATATGAAACTAGCATAATCCAGTTAGGAAGCACAGTGGAGGAATGGATAGCAGCTCGGATTGAGGAATTGGAGAGCCGAGTTCGAATTCCAGTCAGATCCATTACATTCACTTACTTGCTAATACCCTTGGAAAAGGTATGAATCCTCTTCTCCCCCAGCTATGGGCAAATAGCAGAACAGACCAGGTTCTATAGCCTTGGATGGCAACTGGTCTACTGCAGAAAGAAATGGCAACCTACTGCGAGAAAAATCTGCCTCGTCATTCATGTATCGAAAGATACATGATCGCCTAAGTGTGTATCACACATGGCACATAACTGACTGACTGATAATCCAGTTATGAGTGAAGATCTGTATAATTTAATTAATGTTTGTTGATCTGCTCCCCATTCATTATGGGCTACCACACACAGAAGTTGGAAGACTTTACTACATTTTAATTTTAAATATTTTAGATGAGGAACGAATGTTAATTTTTTGTCAAAGATTATGCTAATGAACTTGTGTTGTTCAACTACTGGGTTTTCGGCTTTGTCTAATTTTAAACAGGGATCAATATGCAATTTCCTTAATTTGAAATGTAGGCATTTGGTTTTTGGAAAAGTAAAGCCATTTTCTGTGGCCCATTTGTGTATTTTATTGAGACATTATTGGAGTTGTCTTTCTATGGTATGTATATATCAAGATCTGTATATTATTAGAAAGTCATTGACGTACAGAGAGCATCTCACTCCTAGGCTTAAATTTAACTATAGAATTAAATTTGACACAAAAAAGAGTCACCAAAAAATGCTTCCTTGTGAAGACCCTTCTTCATTTTGCAGTTCTGATAGTGTAGTTCCTATGCAAACATAAAATCTTCGGTCTTCCATGAAATTCTCTATGAATTGAATCGGTCTTCCTTTTAGGTTCAGTTCTTGCAGGTCTTTCAAGATACCAAATTTCTATATCGTGTTATATGCCTTTTACAAGTCAAAAAAGACTACTGTGAGATGTCTCCTCCTTAATGAAGGCTTCCCTTACAATGGTTTCTAGGTGTATTAAGTGGTCCATGGTGCTTCTTTTTTCCTAAAAGCATATTGGAAGTTGCTGATTAAGTCTCTAGTTTCTAGATACCAAGTCAACCTGTTGTGGGCCATTCTATCCATAGTTTTACATAGGCAACTAGTTAATGCTATCAGTCTGTAGTTTTCAGGGTCTGCGTCATCCTTTCCTGGTTTTGGAATAGAGATGATGAATGACTGTCTCCACATTTCTGGAAAGTTGCCAGTTGTTCAAGTTATTATACAATTTTAGTAACGCATGTAATGATTTGTTTCGTAACTGTTTTATGAATTCGTAGCGGATATCATCTAGGCCAACATTTGTATTGTGGGCTTTCTTTAAAGATCCATTTAATTCCTCCAGAGTGAATAGTAGGTTATGGCTCTCGGCGTTATTTGATTTAAAGTTTAGTTTTTGTTTTTCTGCTTTTTATTTGAGCTTTAGAAATTGCTCGCTACCATTTTTGGCAGATTAAGTTTTTGACTAGTTGATCAACAATATCCTTTTTACTGGCTATTTAGAGTTATTTATCAAGTTATTTATCAAGTTATTTATTAACTGTGACAGTTCCATTGAATTATTTGATACATGATTGCTAAATGCTTGGGGGATTTAGCTTAGCGTGTGGTTGTGATTTAATTTTCCAAGATTTTGAGTTTAAAGGATTTGGTCATTTTTGGGTTCTGGCTTTCCACTTCCATTTCTTCCAGTTTGTCAAATCTGTTTTGGGTAGGAATTTGGTCACTGATTTTTCTTAGGCTGGTTCTGTTTTTTTAGGAGATAAGATCTCAAGTCTGTCTTTGATGGTTTTTGGTGGATGTATAAGAGATTGCTGTGACTTTTGCTTTGTAGGAGATTTTGTATTTTTTGGAGGAGTGGTTTGTGTTTGAATGGTAGATTTTGTATTTGTTTTTTTCTTTCTTTATTATTTCAATTCTTTCATTTACTTTCCTTTGTGGTTCAGTCTGCACTATCTCCTTGGATTATATGTCCTTCAGGTAGTTCTGAAATTTGGGCCAGTCATTTGGTCCCAAGTGTATGAGCTTCTCAGTGAGGGCTCTGTATTTGCCAGGTTGACTGGTATTTACTGTAGTCCTTCATTGTGTTATTTTGCATAAGAAGGGTCTTTAATGTAGCTTTCTACAATTTGCCTTGCCTCCACAAATGAGACATTTATGTTTCACCATGACTATTTTCTTTCCCCTTTTCCAGCAGTCGCATGATCATATGTTGGATGGTTTTCCTGTCGGTTAGCACATCTTACTTCATACGAGCATTCTTCTTCTGTGTGGTCTAAATTCCTTTGGCCACATTTTTCCACACGTTTGTTTTCTAGGGATTTGAGGTGTGACATAAGTAAGGATATTTACAGTCAATGACAAAATTATTCATACACCCATCAATTTTGAATGTTTTTATCCATTTCTCAGAATCTAATGGCCATATGATGCCAAATTTTTACATGTTAATAAGCACTAAAAAGCAACATAAAACTCAATTTTCAGAACAATAGGTTGAATACAACAAATTTGACAGGCGAATTATTCAAAATAAGAAAAGACAAAATGTCACCACCAGACCAAATAGGTAGCCTCATTTGCTTACCTCTCTGCAGAGGTGCAGTCAGCATATTCTGAAGCCCCAGCTAACTGGGCAGCGTGTGCATGAGTGTGAGATTGATTGATTCATTCATTTCTTATGACTTATTGACACTTTGCAGGTTATTTAAAGACAATTTGGGAGGAGGAGTGGATAATAATGATTTAATAGTACAGTCCATCAGATGATGAAATGTGTTGGAAAAGAAAAGTTTTCCTTTTGTCTGTCTATCTATATATATATATATATATATATATATATATATATATATATACACACAAGAGACAGAGAGAGAGACACTACATGTGTGCATGTGATGTTTGATTGACTCATTTTCCATGGCTTATCTAATCTTTGCAAGTTATTTAACACCAGAAAATATTTTTAGATTGTAAAAATTGGAGGGGTGGAAATGATAATGATTTAGTGATACAACTCTTACTAATTAACCCATAGCTGGGGGAAGAAGAGGTAGATTCATAACTTTTCCAAGGATATTTGCACATAAGTGAATATAACGAACCTGATGTGAATTGAAACTCAGCTTTCCAGTTAATAATATTGAGCCATTATTCATTACACCACCCACACATCCAAGCTTCCACCTAGTATTCCCAAGCAATCACCCATCTTGGTACTAACCAGGCTCAACATAACTTTGGTGATTATATGGAAACTGATGTTTCAATATAATATAGCTGTAATTTTGTTTGGTGTTGTAAAAGCATACGAAAAACAGGAAGTGCAATTATGTGAACAAGATTCATTGATTGATTATGTTTAACGACCCCTCAACCTTTTGTGGGTCATTTAGAGCCAAATTTTTATATTTTATTGTAAAGTCCAAGCTTTTTGATAAATTGCAGTATGTTATCTGGTTTAAGGTTTTCAAAAAGTTCTTTAAGATTGTTTGTTCTGTAATATTCGTTTCAGATTCCCCAGAAGCTACAACTCTGGCACTTTCGCCCAAGCCCTTCAACCTGCAGCATGTAAGACGCCGGAGGTTGAGGTGTCTACTCGGTCCTAACCGAACTCAAGGGAGTGACTATAGGTCCCCTGAGCATCCGTAGATTAATCAACCAGTCCGCTGGTTTAATCCTGCTTCCTGCCCACGTTGTGATTGCTTTGATCCAGAAAGCAGAAGTGATGTTCATCCATTCACGGTCGACTGAAGATGTAGACATGGCTGGGGAATCTGCACTAAGAAATTTAGAATGCAGCAAAAAAAAAAAAAAAAAAAAATTAATATCTGCAGAAAGCCGGACAAACTACTATCCAATGGTTGAACTGTTAATGTCTTTTATATAGCAGAAAAGAATAGTAGAAGAAAGAAACGGGTTACAGAAAAGAAAATTATTTAACGTAAAAACTCATACACTGGATTCTAGACAGAGAGAGAGTAAGTGATTAACTTGTTAAAAAAACGATATATTGTTGTCTCAGAACGATATACAACTCTTGCGATAAAGATTTCAGTGTGGGGCTTAAAGTTATAGTGGCATTCCTCCTCCCAAGGCTTGCCTGGACCAATTCTCTCTTCAAGAATTTTCTCCAGTCTACTTTTTTCAGCATAACTATGTGTTTATATAGAAAAACCCAGCTGGTTATAACTGACCATCGGCCCTACTACTTCACATGCAATTATCACAGGGTTCTGGCTGCTTCAACCAAACTCATGTGAATTTCAAAGTTCCTTCCAGCTTTCAATTTTTAATCGATAAAAATTATTTCGACCATTTCGATTGTCTTCTGATGACCCAGATTCAATGGGTACAACTTCTGCCCTAGATCAGATTTCCCCATCAGTAAACAAAATGCTCTGATTTAATTTTGCTATTCAAATCTACTCCAATTTCAATAAAAACCTCTGGGAATATAATCTGTTAGTCCACTTAATAGCCAATGTTTGAGATTTTCAGTTTATTTCTATCGTCAACTGCCTCCATTGAAACTTGCCGGCTCGAAAAGTCTCTGATCAGAGACTATTGTCTTGTAGGTGCCAGTTTGATTTGAACTTTCTCCTACATAAAATCCTACCCCGGCCCACTGTTTTGGTTGTGGCGGAAGGGTCGTACGACCCCCCCCCCGCCACCACCACCACCACTGCCACCAACACTGCGTTCTTTGTAACTTGACGCTTGGGGAGTCGAGCATGCCATTCACTTTCGCTTGTGTTTTTTTGCGAAGTATGTAAGTATGTTGTCGATATTAAAACTGAATTCCAGTGAGTAAATACTTTATTAATAATTATTTTTAATTTTATTTTTTTTTTTTTTTTGTTATTTTACCTGGTTCTTGCTAAAAACTAACGCCTGTTAACCTTTTTTTTTCTTTTTTTTTTCCTTCAATTTTGTTTTTAATATAGACCTCTGGGACTTATACTAAGTTAAAACTTAGTACCATATGTCTTTCCTATCCCCCAGTACCCCCAACTTGTATAAACCCTGCAACTATCCCAACTTCATCCCCCCACTGTTTTGTTCAGTCATCGTTGTATATGTCTTATGTAATTGGAGAAGGTAGGCTTTCCTACCGCCCGGTCAACACTCCTCCCTCTTCTATTGAACGCGAGTAGAGGCCCAAACCTTGTTTCGTGTTTAGGAAGGGGTTCCCGGATCTCTTTCTCCCACTCACTGGCCTCTGTACTGGTGTCGCTGTGTTCCTCCCATGATGCGCGCAGTCTGTGGCATTGCCTGTTCATTCTGAGGGTACACGGTTGACAGTTCCCTGGTTGCTGTTTCCGACTGGTAGTTAGGAGCCCTAACTCTTGCGTAGCGTCTTGAGCGGCCGCTCTGATCAACAGTTGTATAATATCGTGGTGTCTGTAGTGCCACATCGCGCATGGATAGGTGTCCCTGCAGTCATTTCCGGTGGGCAACCCTGAGGCCACATTATGAATCTTGCTGTGCCAAACCTCCTCTCTGTTCGCGTCATGGGTATCAACCGTCGGCTTCCTTTAACTCAGGCCTTCTCTCTTTTTCCAAAAACCAATTACCAACATCAATAACAAAAAACTGAAATACAAATCTAAACCAGCCTTCCAAAAATCACCCAAACCTCTAAATATCTCCTTCTCTAACATCCGCGGCATTAGAACCAACTTCTGCAGCGTTGAGTCTTTCCTCATAGCTAAGTGCCCGGATATACTCACCCTGTGTGAGACCAATCTTAACTCCTCTATCCCTTCCTCCGATCTCTCAATCCCTGGATACCTCCCACTCCTCAGAAAAGACTCTCTAACCCACATGCATGGCCTGGGTGTCTACGTCAAGGATCATCTCCCTCTGGCTAGAGAGACCTCTCTCGAATCGCCGGATCATTCCTACTTGTGTCTCCGCCTATCTCTTCTCAATGCTGTAAGCTATCTTTTCTTCCTCTACCGCTCTCCATCCTCTCGGGACTGCAGGATACTCGATGTCATTTCTGACAGCATAGATAAGGCCCTCTGTCCATCCGTCCGCTCACATATTTGTGTTTGGTGATTTCAACGCCCATCACAACCAGTGGCTACAGAACGCTACCACTGACCTCGCTGGCATTCATACTCTTAACTTTTCAATCTCTCAATCCCTCACCCAGATAATCGATTTCCCCACGCGTTTTTTCTACAATCATGACTGTAAGCCCTCACTCCTCGACCTGTGTTTTACCTCCATCCCCGAGTCGTGTAGTGCAACGCAGCTCTGTCCTATCGGTAACTCCGATCATGCTGTCGTGTCTGTTAGTATCTCCTTCAGCCCCACCCCCTGCAAAGAACCTCCTACCACCAGAACCACTTTCTGCTACCAACGGGCTGACTGGGACTCGTTTCGGGACTTCCTCCGCGATGTCCCCATGGATGCTGTATTTAAGCTCCCCACTCATGAGTGTGCTTCTGAGTTCTCCTCCTGGATCAAAGCTGGTATCAAAGCTTTCATCCCCTCCAGGAAATTCAAGGTCAAACCACGCTCCTCCCCCTGGTTCACAGCTGCTTGCTCAGCCGCCATTGCCCATAGGAACCACTTCTTCCACCGTTTTCGTAGTGATATGTCCGACTCCAACAGACGTCTATTTACCTCTGCATGCAATGAGTGTAAGCGTACCCTCGACAATGCCAAGGCACTATTTGCAATTCAGATGAAGGAACGTATTGCATCCCGCAAATTTGGCTCCAAGGACTATTGGCGCCTCTGCAAGAGCGTTCTGAATAGTAACAAACCCTCCATTCCTCCACTGTTCAATCAGTTTGAGGTCCTGACCACCTCTGCCGGCAAGGCCGAATGCTTCGCTCAAAAGTTTTCTTCCAATTCTATGCTTGACTCCTCTGGGGTACCCTTGCCCGACTTCCCTCCCAGAACTGAGGCCCTACTGGACGGCTTGCACATAACCCCGTCGTCGGTACTGGGCATTATTTCTAACTTAGATCTCCACAAGGCTACCGGCGGTGACGGAATACCAGCGATTGTCCTGAAGAAATGCGCACCTGAACTGGCACCTGCCCTCTCTAAATTGTACAACCGCTGCCTCAAGGACTCCTGTTTTCTTGACTGCTGGAAGTCCTCTACCATTGTTCCTGTCTTTAAGAACTCTGGCGACCCCTCCAACCCTTCTAATTACCGTCCTATCAGTCTCCTTCCCATCTTCGGCAAAGTCTTCGAGGCCATTATCAACACCGAAGTGATTACTCACCTGATATCCCACGATCTGCTCTCAGACAAGCAGTATGGTTTCCGCTTTGCCCGGTCTACTGCCGATGTGCTTACAGCCATCACTGAATTTGTCTACCAAGCTATCCATAGTAACGGCGAAGCCCGTGCCGTGGCCCTTGACATCTCCAAAGCATTCGATAGGGTTTGGCATGCCGGCCTCCTTTGCAAGCTCCGGGGTTATTGTATCACAGGTCGATTGTTTGACCTAATTCAATCGTTCCTATCAAACCGGGATTTGAAGGTTGTTCT
>OZ038497.1:85597042-85639542 GCA_964036315.1 Acanthosepion esculentum | reverse complement strand
AATAAGGTTCTTACCTTAACATGCAGCACGTGACATCGGCAAGTTTGCTCCGTGAAAATGGCATTACTCTCCCATCTAGCAATTTCAGCATTATGTGCGGTAACAAGGGTTTTTTTAACAGTTTGGCATGCTTCCACTAATAGCAAGTCGTGTGCTGATTGGTCGAATTGGAGGAGGCTATTTGACTGGGTAATTGAGAATAAAAGCAAAGAACGCTGATTGTTTTATCGACCACAGTGTTGGCCTGATAAAAGAGGGCTGAAGCAGTGAAAAGGGGGGGGGGGAAGACGGATTTACATTTTGAAGTGTTCAGAAAGCAAGGATGCCGGATTGAACCAGCGGCACCTTGATTTGTACAAGTGACGTTGTAGTAATAGAGACTCATTTAAACTACATGATTGGAAGAATAATTTTTTTAATTTTTTTTAAAGAAGGATTTTTCCTGATATATCTTACTATTTAACCCATATCTGAAGGGAGAAGAGATGGATTCATACGTTTCACAAGAATATGTGTATGTAAGCGAATGTAATGAAGCCAAATAAAATTCCAGTTCAGATCTCCAATACCTCATTTTAACCTGCTATTCCTTACACCACCCACACATCCACGTATTATTAACTATTTTTCCCATGTTTGTAGTTAAATACATGACATTTTTATTTATTAACAATCTTACTTTTATATGCTTTGATATTGTAGTTTGTATCGATGAATAGAGGAAGAAGTGTCATTTACCTCATGCTGAGAAAATGCTACAGATCCCCCAAAGGAACAGACACTGGTAAGATTAAGGAGAAAAAAAAAAAAAAAAAATCAATAGCACTTACCTCAAGTTGCGAAATATATCGCCCTTTTTGCATGACATATAATCACCTGATAACACAGCAGGTAATTTTAATAATAAAAAAGAGATAGATTTCCTTTCCTTTTATGCAACTTCAGGGGTCACATGGTAACCCTGTCACGTGACCAGTGTAACTATAAAAAGTTAGTAAAGATAAATTTTTTGTTTAGTAAGCATTCCAACTACACAAAATAATAAGTACACTGCTCCTTTCCTGTCTGACCAACAGTCAATTTCCCCAATTCAGAGAGAGAAGGAATTTTTACAAAGACCAGAGCATTATCATTATCATGTCCACATAAGGAAGGAATCAGGGTCAGTTTCACATAGTGTAATGATTACACTATGTGAAACTGACCCTGATTTCTTGCTAACCATTACACTGTAATGGTTAGCAAGCTTGTCTTGTTAGACCAATTGCAACTGAGTAGTGAGTTCAATCCTCACTGGGTGCTCTAAGATATGATTAGTAAATCATAAGAAGGGATTCAGGGGTTATTTTTTCATTGGTTCTTCTGCATACCGCATCCCTTCAGGACATTTGCAGTCATGGCTCTCCATCATTTCCTAACCCGTGTGGCCCTCAGCAGTGTTCCTCTGCTTACCAAGCCTCCTGCCTACTGTTCTGCCATCCAGTCACACAATCGCATCAAGTAGGTGCCATGCTGCCTTCCTCAAACTCTCCTTCCTTATTATGCATCCAAGAAATTTCAGCTGTCTCCGATTCTGAGAATAAACATTCTTTTTGTTAACATTTTCCTTAAGACTTCCTCATTGCTTATTCGCTCTATGGTATTCTCAGCATCCTTCTGTAGAACCACATTTCTGTTTCCTCCCATTTTCTCTTCATGCGTGAGGAGATTGTCCAGCATTCACTGCCATATAAGAACATGGATATTACGTGACAATCCAGCACACTTTCTAATAAAATGTTTCTGTTTCAATTGCCAGAGTTAAACAGAAGTAGCAGTAGTTGTGTGAGAAAGAAAAGGAGAGAAAGAAAAGGAGAGAAAGAAGAGTCCTCATAAGTGTGACCAGGAATTGGCAAGAGGAGACCAGATGTTAATTTCCCTGTAGCTCACTTCTCTGACAAGAATTGATATGTACATAGTTATCTATTCTTGTTCACTTTAATTAAACCCCAATAAACAGATTTTTTTTATCTTTATGATGTTCTTGGTTGTTATACTGACAATGTTTTGAACTTTGCACTCTCCAACCATTTTCAAATGTTCATCGTCATACTTGTAAATTCTCAAAATTTTGAATTGAGCCTTTTATTCAATTCCTGCGGATTAAAGTATTGATTAAAACATATCTAGTTCCCTGGCAGTTGTGGTTTCAATAGTGCACCTCCAAAAATCTAGATGACCAGAGACTGGTAGCTCCGATAGATCAATGAGGGAGGGATTCAATATCTCCAAGACCAATCTAGTAACATTCTACCATCACTGAGTGAACCCTGAATTTTCATCTATCATGATGCATAGTTGCTCCCTCAAGCAGGATTCATGCCTTCAATGTCTATTGAGACTCAAGTCCACTCCAGACATCAAGTGGAACTTGTATACATGATACATTGCTAAAGATGCTGGAAAAATGACCAGTTCCTTGTCCCACTCCAGTAAGTAGTACCTGACTCCACCTGCTGAATCTGCAAAAGCCAGGTCAAATGGAAAATGGAGTATTGCTACCATATTCGTCCTTCCCTTTCCAGCCTTGATAAAATTCAGAAGTGTCTTAACAGCTTTGTGGGTGATGAATTTATACACCACTCTCTATAAACCCTATCGCACAGGCCTCTTGCTACTCCATCGCTATTTTCATGAAAAACGTTCTGGCAAGCTACATTCCATACAACCACCAGTCCTAAATTTCTCAAGATTCACCATGCCATATACACAGGAGGTGGGAGCAAATCATTTTATTTCTCTTTCCATTAGTAAGAAGGAAGTTCCATTCTGACAGCTCCTTCCCAAGAACTGCAGCTTCATGGAGATTCCCAAGAGGATGCTTCCCTGATTGCTACAATCTTAACTTCTCTAAGTTAAGGGTTCTTTTTCTTACATATCCTCTTACGTTCAACAACCTCAATTACTAACCCTCTACCTTAAATGGCTCTTGAGCCTTGGATTGGGTAAACAATTAGTAAAAAAATAAAATAACAGACTACTCTCAGGTGCCAGATAAACAAACTTCCCACACTCAATAATTTTGGGATTTTTCCACCCATCCACACAGTTTATTAATATTTGACGACTCACAGTTACCTCCCTCAATAGATTGCTGAATAACTTTATGAAATATACTGTTGGGAACGCATTGCACTGTAAACTTTCTTTTAGTGGAATACCTCGGGTGTTTGATTCATTTAAACTGGACATTCTACAGACATTGTAATGTTGCCAATTCTTCTTTGAAAATGGTTTGATTTTGTTAATGAATTTTACTTAAAGATATTGTACATTTATTTCTTGGAAGTCTTATGATAGTTTGAAAGAATCTAAATTCTCTTCTGATCCCCTCCCCCCATTAGATTTTTTCATACCCTCCCCTTTACTTGGCAACTATCCATATCCCCACACTGAAAAAAAAACAATGGTATCGATTGCTTCAAAAGCAAATAAAACTCACAATTAAGGCCATGGAATGCTGACAAGTGTAAATATTCGCATGAAAGTCGATTGATTTCACGGTCATTCTAAGTTCTGCTATAGTTATAGTCTCAGTCATGGCTAAGCAGATTATAAGAAATGTTTAAGTATGATACACTTCTTTCATCATAAATTTGCCCAAAAGAAAAACTAATATTCAGGCAAAATGACATGATAAAGCTAATTATGGTTTGGCTTGGTTTGGTTTATGGTATATCAACCTCAATGGGTTATTTAATGCCGACAAAATTTTTATTGCTGGTAATATCTTCTTTGTTTCCCCAAATTTTTTATTTTTTTTACAGAGTATTTCTGATATTAAAACCTATTTTTCCACTTTCATAGTGTTTTGACACCCAGTTTGGGGGGTTATAGATGGGACACTATCAGGTGCTACCACCCCAGGTCAGGGTGGACCTGGGAACACCAGCAATTCAGAGGTGATTCCATGCTCCTCAAAAGCTTCTGAACAGAGGCCTTGCTGTTGGACGTAGTTTATAGTCATACCCAGGACAGCTAATTATGTAAAAATTCAATCTTTCTTATAAGCAGATAAAAAAACGCTTTTTTAGCAACTTAAAAGAACAATTTTTGTCTGAATTTTTTGTCTGGGCAGTTATCCTTACTTACCCTATTTATATTCAGACTATTGTCTTCATCTTTGTTGTTGTTCTTATCACAATGTTTCAGCAGTTGTCTCCTCCAGCCTTCATCAGGGGTATATAGTGATCTGAGTAACCAACAAAGAATTCTGAACTGAAACCTTTCATCTACGGAGATGGACTGTTCTCGTTCCACTGCCCATGTCTAGGGACATCGTCTGGTCTGTATTTTTAGTACTGCTCAGTTATTGCTCTTACAATTACTGTCACAAAATTCATGAACCAATGCTTTAATCTACTATAGGCTATTTAAAAGAACAAGTCCTAGTTTTAAACCCATGCACAATTACTTGTCTGCCTACAATACATAGGATTACTGTCAGGGCCAATGTGTACTACCAATGGACCAATCAGAGCAGGCAAGCTTGATTTGGGGCTCAAGGTAGTGCTTTGTGACCCTGCTCTGTTATCAATATTTTTTCTATCTACATTTATATGTTACAAATTAAGCACAACTTGAGGATGAAAATGTTCAGTTTTGATGTCATCGGTTTGTTTTTTTTGTTCAAAATCCATGAATTTCTTTTGCTTATGCTAAGTCATGAAAAAAAGACTACATAAAATTCACTATTTGTTATCCATAATGTTGAATGTGTTCAAATTATTCAACTTTTTAATAAGAAAAAAAATCTCAAGTTAATGTTAAAATTTGCCACAAAACATTAAGATTGTATGATCTATTATAAAATGTCTCTAATTTGTATTTAGATACATTGTATTTATTTTCAATTTTTCTAGTCAAATTCTTCACCAATATTGCATATGATCCATTTTTGTACATAATTAGTTTACAATAAAATTTGTATTTTATATGAATTCTACCTTATAAAAATTAAGTTGTAGTGAGGGGCTCCGTATCATATATTTGGTGAGAGATCCTTGTACCAGCCCTGCTTACTGTACATCCTGGTATAAGAGTATGTCCTATTAATTAATTTTTAACACTAACAATCACCTAATGCAAGGCCCAAGAGCAACTCAAGGTAGAGGGTTACTGAATGAACTATGTGATATGGATGTAAGAGAAGGAAATGAAGATTGAGGATAAGATTGTAGTGTTTGGGGAAGCATCTACACAGGAGTCTTTTCCACAAAATAGCAGTTCTTTGAAAGATGATGTCTGGGTGGAACACCCTTTTTACATTGAGAATGAGAGTGATTCAACCCTGTGGACATATAAAAACAAGGTCTTGGCTGTAAATTTCTGAGCTGGTAGCCCTAAGGAATGGAGCTCATCTGAATATTTGCCATGGAAGTAGCAATAGGCTTCCAATGTTGCATCTGTAGGGGAAAAGGGTTGTGGGAGAATAAGCCCATCACCCACAAGGCCGCATAAATGATTTTGAACTCTTAAGGCTGAAACTGAAGATTGGGCAGCTCCAGCTCAGATATGACAGAAATACATTTTTTGTCTTATTTGAATCTCCTTACCATGTTTATAAAATTATCAGAATTTATTGTCTATAAAACTTAAGGGAGTGTTGGATCATGAAAATAATTAGACAAGAACTGTCTTTAAGAGGTGTAATTCCAACTGGCAACAATTTGAGCAGACCAGAGTTTCCAGTGAGTAGAACAGGAGCTGAGTATAGAAAATTCTAATGTGGGGAGGGGCTAAATTGAAAGCAGTTGGTTCAGTCAGCTTAAGGCCGGCCATGGCAAGAACCTAAACCTTGTTGCAGAAGTGCTGGTCAACTGTTTCAATTGGAAAACTCATGTTACCTACTGCATCAAATCACAAATTTGTCTCCAAAGATTATTGGCATCACTGCAAGAGCATATTTAACAATAGCAAACCCTCTATACATCCTTTGTTCAATCAGTTTGAGGTTCTGACCTCTTCTGCCGACAAGACTGAATGCTTTGCTTGGAAATTTTCATTCAACGATCGACTCCGGTGTACCCACACCCAATTTCCCCCCCTAGAACTGAGGCTCTATTGAGCGAGTTGCACATAATGCCCAATACTGATGATGGGGTTATCTCCAAATTAGTCCCCCCACAAGACTAGTAGTGGAGACGGGTTACCAGCCACTGTTCTGAAGAAATGTGCACCTGAACTGGCAACAGCCCTCTCCAAATTATATAACTACTGCCTCAATGTATCTTGTTCTCAAAACTGTTGGAAGTCCTCATCCATTGTTCCTGTCTTTAAGAACTCTGGAGACCCTTCTAATTACCATCCTATCAGTCTCCTACGCCTCTTCAGCAAAGTCTTTGAAGCTTTAATCAGTGCCGAAGTGGTTAAGCACCTTACATCCCATGATCTGCTCTCTGACAAGCAATATGGTGTCCACTTTGCCCGTTCTACAGCTCATGTGCTTACATCCCAAACTGAAATTGTTTACCAAGCTCTTCATAATAACGGGGAAGCTCATGCCACGGCTCTAGATATCTCCAAAGCATTTGATAAGGTTTGGCATGCTGGCCTTCTTCGCAAGATTCACGCTTATGGAATTTCAGATCGATTGTTTGACTTAATACAATCATTCCTGTCAAACTGTGTATTGAAGGTCGTTCTCAATGGATTCTCCTCCAGCTCCTATCCCACTAACGCAAGTGTTCCCCAAGGCTCTATCCTAGGCCCTACTCTGTTCTTTATCTTCATTAACGATCTTCCTGATGTCATAGGTTCCCAAGTAGGCATCTATATGGACAACACTACTATTTACTCCTGCCTCAAAAACAAATCTAGTTGCTGACAAAACTAACCTGTCCGTTTGTCTCGAAAAGGACCTCCAATCGGATGTGGACTGGGGCAGGAATTGGCTGGTTAACTTTAATGCCTTAAAAACAAAACTGCTCTCTATTACTCACCACAGAGAACCACCCCTGCCCCTCATTAGAATGTCTGACACTCAACTCCACGAGAGCACTTTTTTTGCAACTGCTTGGTCTCACATTGACTGCTGACCCGAGATGGAAAAGATACATTGAGTCAATAGCTTCGTCCACTGCAAGGAAAGTTAGCTCCCTGGGCTGTGCCAGGAAATTTTTCTTGTCGGAGTTGATCCTTCAAATCTAAAAATCAACCATTCACCCTTGCATGGAGTATTGCTGCCATATATGGTTTGGTACACCTTCTGTTTGTCTCAAGGTTCTTGATGAAATCCAGAGACGGATATACAATGTAACTGGCCCTGATCTGGCATCTCGTCTGCAGTCACTCTCTCATAGATGTGCCGTTGCCTCCCTCTGTCTTTTTTACAAATACTTTCATGGTAACTGCTCCGATGAGCTGCTTTTGCTGGTTCCCAGACTTCATGAATTTAAGCGTTCAACTAGGCTGGCATCTTGCTCTTACTCTTTCACTGTCGAAACTGTTAAATGTAGCAGTCTCTTCTACTCCAATAGCTTCATGTCTCACACTTCTCGCCTGTGGAACTCCCTCCTCTTTTCCTGTTTCCCTGATAGCTATAATCTCCAACTATTCAAATGTAATGTCAATCAATGTCTCCAGATGCCTTGATCTATCCCCTATGCTTCTCTTCATCCTTTCCTCTATCACTCCTATTTGCTCTCGCTCCAACTCTGTAACCCCTTGCTTCCCACCTTGCTTGGGGTGAAACGTTTTAAAAAAAAACAAAAAAAACTGGTATATTTAACCCACAACAAAATGGCCAACTCGGAATGTGAGTCCGGGTAACAAAATGAAAAGTAATGACAATAATGTCTGTATTAAAAAAAAAACGTATACATAGTCAATAGAGTAATATTACATATTACAAAACAATAAACAAATTAAAAAACATTTAAACTAGTGAATTGTTTGTATGTGCAGTTTGGTGTAGGAGAAAGTCCTAGAGAAAATGAAGTGAAAGGTGTGTGTGTGTGTGTGTGTGTGTGTGTGCGTGCGTGCGTGCACACACGCTTCCCAGTGAAGGAAAGCGTTTTCCTCATTCGACCTACATCTTACCGTCCCCGAGTGAAATAGAAAACAGAGGATGACAGGTGTTTATGCCTAAACGTAATTTCAAAAAGACTTTACACGACGAACAGATCATCCACTAAACATGAACATAGAGATTCAAATAAGACTAAAATAACACTAGGTAACCAGGTATATCCACTTTTCGGTGAAAAAGCAGAAGAAAAAAAACAACAAACATAAAAGTTTTATTGTCAAAATGTTTAAGAGGAAAGACCCAAATATTTTTTAAATCTTTTTATTAAATTTTTTAATCCTTTCTAGCAAGTTCGAAATTTTGGTTAATATTTTTTTTTTTTTTTGCGTTAGCGGTCAATGTAATATTTACGATTTGTTTTTTAGCGACTTTTTCTTCGGTGAAAACACATCGATTTGTAAATTCTTGCAAAAATCAAATCATTGTCGAATTTTAATGAAACTTTCCGGACTTATTTACAAATGAATCAAATTATCTTTGAAATTTTTTGTTTTAGAAAATCTTGATAAAAAATTTTTTTTTTAACATATGCCACCCCCACTTAGTTAATTTCATGAAATTAAATTTTCAACCGAAATTTTTTTTTTTATTAGTTAAAATCAGGACTTTTGGGAAAATGTAAATCATCGATTTCGTTTTTCAAATTGCTACTCATTTCCCGGAAATCTGCTCAGAATTGTAAAATAAAAAATGCAATAAAACTGACGTTATTTACTTAGAAAGTGAGCGAAATAAAGGGTTCAGTTTGACATTCCAAACACCTGAAGAAGGCCGGAGCGTACGACGGTCGAAACGTTGTAATAAATATGGCGACAAAGATGAGGACAATAGTCCGAATAATGTAAATAGAAAAATTACAATCAATATGAAATACACCGTAGTATTTTGCTTACTGGGAATAGTAAATTTAATCCTTTAGCTTTCAATTAAAGCCAAAATGAAAGTTTCAAGAAAGCTTTTTCATTTATAAAAGATCATTTTAACCCTTAAGTATCACGAATTAGTGGACGTAACCTACATAACTATATAAAATCTACGATATATACGGACTATCGCTTTGGAGATGTTATATATAGCTTTAGGCGAATATTAATTATTTTCTTAAAACATGGCAGTATATAAAATAAACTGAATAGAATGAATACAGAGTGAATGTACATATATATAAATGATGTGAGATGTTCTTTCTCGAATGTACAAATGTAGCTATTTCGGAATTTTTTTTTTTTCATTTTCTATAAAGATGGCGGACAAAGTTTTTGATGTCCGGCTTATTCCGGAGTTTAATGGGGCTTATTTACCGATTGTGGAATGGATGGAAAATGTAGAATATGTCTATGAGCTCCGCGACATGAAGATAGTCAAACACTGTTAGATGAATAGGCCCTGACGATAGACGCGACACTGGTCAAACCCAGTCTAAATCGAGAAGACCGACATACCAAATTAAAGTGCCACAGAAGTAGTTAGATCTACACAGGGAAGGAGAGGAGCTTGTGCAACTCGAGCGCGCTACTGCTAAGAGAGAGTTGTTGTTGAAGCTTCTCACAATTGGTGTGTTGTCCCGAGTATTAATAGGCCCCTTTTTTGTTCCAGTGTGAGAGACTTACATTTTGAGAAGTTTGTAGAAGATCCATTTACAAGGGTTTGTGACGGAACGAGGTCGAGAATCATTGAAGAAAGTGAATTAAACTTCAGAAGGAATAAATTTCAATACGTGTAGATATTTTTATGTAAATTTTTATATAACAAGTAACACGATTCACAAAAGAGAAAAATATATCATCATACTAATGATGTGTACACAAGATTTATTGGTGTCAATACACACATCATATACATATATATATATATATATTATACATACATACAAACAGGTATATGTGTATCGACATACAATAAGGGTTACAATTGACAAAGACAGTAACTAGTGTGTATGAATGAACGTAGAAAGTTTGTAGTCAAAAGTGTGTGTGTGTGTAATGTTCATGCGTGTTTCCCGAAGGAAACGCATAGTCCCCTCCCCCCAGAGGAAGACGCAAATCTTCACAAGAGATTTACATCGTGGTATATCAGCTGAAAAGTGAAAAGGTAGAACCAGACGAAATCTCGCCAAGTATATAGTCAATAGAGAGCGTCCACAAGTAACGGTTTCAAAATTAGGAAATTAAGGAGGAGGTAACTCCGACACATGCGCCACAAAAACTCGTCCATCGTCATCCAATCCTACATATACCATAATAACGCATACACACAGTACAAAATCCTCCATGACATAAAAATCTTACTAATATGTACACACATAATTGAAAAGAGTAAGAAAAACATTTATAGGGTTAGTTGTAATGAAGCCCCCCACCTAAAAGGAAAGACTTGATAAGTATTTAACCTACTGTTTTCTAGAACAATGAAGAGAAACCTAGCCTCGTATCATTCCTTTAGTTCTCAGCAACGCTACGTTGTGGCACAATCACCATAGTTCTTTGTAACAATTATTAGATATGTCTGCGTATATCCAAGTAAGCTGGAGACAGTTGTATGCTGTTGATTTATTCCTGAGATACAGAAATTGTGACACAAGGCCGAAAGAGGGGGAGGGGTAAAGGCTGGTCGTAACTAACTATCCTATACCTAGCTAATCAGATTCGCGACCCATTCATACAGCTGGAGACAGTTGTATGCTGTGCGAGGTTCAATACGATATAACTTTTTTTTTTCACTAGCGACTAAAACACATCCTACCTGTCAAGTATCCGAGGTTTAAAAGAAAAAAAAATGTCCGCCATTTTCTTTTATACTTCTTTACGCAACGCCATCTAGCGGTCGTTAGCAGTACTTTTAAGCCAAATAGGATAATCTTACAAGTTTGTAGCCCTCTACGGTTAAAATTACGAAAAAAAACAAAAAAAAAAACACTATTTATTTGGAAATAATTTTTTAAGTTTTGAAACGAAAGAGTTATATGTCTCTCAAATGTAGGACCAATTTACAATGAATGTATAATACCAACCCGGCCAAAGGTTTTTATAGTACAGGAAAACGTCCTCTATTAACGGTTTCGAAAATTAGGAGGAGGTAACCCGACAGGGCCCAATTTAACAATACGTTTAATTGAACATTTGATGACATAAACGTTTGGTTGATTTTGTATAACATTAACCTTTATAGGTTATTTAATACTATCGGGTTATCTCCTCTTCGTTTCGTAACCCTTCAACAGGGGTCTCTCTCTCCCGGGAGTATAAATACGGGCTGACCTTTCGCCTCTTTCTCTTTCCACGGCTTCGCACACGTGCGGCCAAAACTGCCTCTCTTGAGGCCGTCAACCTCGCACCACGTGCGAGGTACTGAAAAACTTTCTCTAACATATCCAATATGTGAACTCTTATACACAACCATCGTTTCCCATATTCAGGGAACACGCTAAAAACAAATACACCCCGTACGGACATTTCAATTCAACACACAACACAATAACTTTCCATACAGACACTAACGCTTTATTCATGTTTTAAATGATGTATTTGTAATTCTTGTATCAATCTGTTTGTCATTAATATATATTTGTTTTGTACATATATATCTGTCTTGTTCGTTTTATTTTGCTTTCTTTGGACTACATCATAGTCCAACATTACTATGTAGCGGGACTGGCCAGCAGGAAGTCTTAGTCCAGAGATTTTATCCTCACATTAACACGCCGGTCCTCTACAATACCGACATCTAAATATTTTGAACGGAATTTTATGGCAACGGTGTATATTTTGTACATAATTTTATTCTTTCCGGGTAAACAAACAGTGTGTAGATTAAAATGTATTACTTGTATTTTATACTTTTTTTTAATGTATTGTTGGTAATGTATTGCTGATCATTTTGTTTTAAAAATGTATTGTTTGTATTTTTTTTATAAAAATGTGTTGTTGATATTTTTACTATAAAATATATTTTATACTTTCCTAGTGTTTTGGTTTTTGTTTGGGAGCTCACGGTTTGTCCATAGCTGGGACCCCAACAAGTGCTACCACCGTGAGTCACGGTGAACCTGGGAACAGCAGCAATTAAGAGGTGCTTCCGAGCTCTCCAAAACCTCCAATCACCTGATCAGTGGCCTTGCTGCCGGATGTAGTTTATCATCATACCCAGGACTACTTGATGGCATAATGTTGAACACAAAGTCAGGGTCCATACTGACATAGTAAATCGAATATTTATGGCCACTTCATAATTTAAATTTTCTCAAAGATGAAAAAGTTTCCAAATTCATAAGTCATTTTCATAAAAAGCAGAAAAAGAAACACGATAAAAACTACATCGGTAAAAATACATTTCCGTAGAAAATTATTCAGTTTTCTTTTACAATGATGTTCACCCTGGCCCAAGAGCCACTCGAGATAGAGTTACAGAGTAAGAGACACAGTTTATGGGGATATGTGAAGAAGATAACGGTTGATCCTAGACTTAAACATGGCATGATTGTAGTAATCGGGGAAGCATCCTCTTGGGAGTCAGTTCCACAGAGCAGTGGTTTGTGGGAAAGCTGCTGCTCGAGTGGAACTTAAATCTAATCGATGTAATACGAAGGTAATGAAGGTGGTTCGCTACAATGTGCATGGTGTGGAGAGTCTTAACAGTGAGATTAGAACAGGTAAAAATAAACAATGTAGTTAGTCTAAACATTTTCCATAGAAATAGCGATAGAGTAGCGAAAGGCTTAGAACTTTTCGGATGTGAGTTGTAGGGTCGAAAATGCTGCTTTTGTTTTAAGAGTATCCTGCAACGTGTTTAATTGGCTTCTTGTAAAACTAATTACTTCAATATTATATGCCTTTCCATTCGCACTAGTATACAACACTTGATTGTTACTCATTTCAGCCGTTGGACTTACCGGCCTTCTTCAAATGTTTGTCTTCGTACTCAGTAACCATTTCAGAATTTTGAACCGAAAACTTTATTCAATTCACGGGGTGGGGTAGATTTGTTTTTCCAATTTCCATGCTTTGTAAATATCTCGTATCAGTTAATAATACTCTCTGTATAGTGCAGTGATGGACTGGCCAGGGTGTCACCTTTCCGAAGGTGAGGTTGCGCCCTGACATCAAATAAAAATGCAATAAAGAAACAATCACACAAACATTTGCTTTAGCAATAAAAAAGGATCAAGAAAGTTATATAAAGTCATCGGCACACTATCAGTTACTCCAGTCCAATGTGAGAGGACATCTTCGAAGCTGAAGGTCATAAGGACAAGATTAAGAAATTCGCTGTCTGATGAGGATTTGAAATCACACATATTACTATTCCTTGAAAAGGAATTGTTAGATATGCAGAAGCAATTATTGACAGATTCAGACAATCATCTGAGGAACACAAACGATTGCTCTTAATATAGTGGACTGAATGCAATGCTCTAAAGTGCTTTTCTGTTAATGTGTAAATTAAGTATTAAACTATTTAAAATTATCGACCAATTACTTAAAATAAAATAAAAATTAAAAATTCAATTATAACGTTCTGTATTCGGTATCTACTGCCAGTAATATGTATAATATAAGTACCCTGTAAATACTAAGAAATACAAAAGTTTTAATTGTATCCTTTTTTTTCTATATGTATTTCTTGAAAATTTTATTTATTCGATTTGAAAATGAAATGATAGCATTGTAGTTGTGAGTGCCCCTCCGCCCTTATCCCCTGGCAACCAATATGTTTACACTCAGTCCACCACTGCTATAGTTTATTTTGTCTTTTGAGACACGTGGTCTAGTGGATTAAAACGCTGGTTAAAAAATATCTGGTGACCTGGAAGTTGTGAGTTAAATCTCTGGGTCGGATAGTGTGAAAACTTTATACATTCTGCTTCAAGGGGAAGAAACAGACAAGTGACACAGAAGGCGAAATAGACGTAGATTGAATAAAGGGTTTGGTTCAGAATTCCGTGAAGATTTGTAGTGAGGGCAAAATAATAATCACTCCCTTCAAATTCGGATGACTGATGCAGAAGAGGGAAAGGAATTCGCGAGCCTATGTGAAAATTTATTTGGACCAATGAAGACTTTGCCGTCACAGAAACTGACCATTCAGCTGAAAAAAAAAGAGGAAAGAAATTCGCGAGCCTATGTGAAATTGTTTTTGAACCGATAAAAACTTTGCCAACACAGAAATTAGCAAGTCGGCCGAGAAAAAAAGTAGCGAGCCGACGCAAAATTTATTTTGATATAAAACGAGGAGAAAAATTAAATTATTAAAAGAAAAGTGTTTGAAGTCATATGAAAAATTTATTTTCAGTATTTCGCGACCTGCGTTAAAGTTCTTGCCAGTGTAAAATTTCTTGCCAATTATATTATCGGTCTCTAACCAGTACGCAGGTCTTCAAAGAATTTTCTCTCAACAATCCAAGAAAGCTCAAGACGACAAATTATCTCTCTACGTCTACTTTTGAACGTATGCAAACCATATATCCCTTTGGTGAGCAACGAACTCTCTTTCCTTTGTTTTAAACATTTATTTTAATATTATTTTGTGTCAGATCATTTAATCTGTTGTATGAATATTTCCTCTTCGTGACCATACTTTAAAACTACGGACTTTATGAATTTTGATTTATTTTCCTGAAACAAGCTAACGCTACTTGAAGCAAGTAAATTCCTTAGCTTGTTAAAATTACTCGCGCGTTTCTTCGTCGTTATCGTCCTTGATTAACCTTCTTGGCGTAAATCAACTGTTCATTTGAATCCCTAAGCCACACGCCACTATAGGTTACTGAGTAAGACAAATCCCTGAATAAGGCCGGTGAGTACAACGATTGAAATGTGAATATGATCACTAAGATGAGTTTCTTTGTTTGAATGTACAGACATAAAATAATAATTTCGCATCCCAAAATTTTCCTACAATTAGTTCTTTCAAACATAGTTGCAAAATAAACCACAGGTTGGCTTTTTTATTAGATATTAAAAGAAATATAGGTAATGAATGCCAAAATTTGAGCTAAAATAATTTAAATGTCTCCTTTTTAGTAACATTTTGGTATTATTTTTTTTTTTAATCATTTCACTCCAAGCAAGGCAACTGAGTCACTAAGACGCATGGAGTTTCTGAGTGTGAAAGAATATAAGAAAAAAACATTAAGTAAAAGAACAGGAACTAAGGCAGAAGATCATGATTAACGTTGCATTTCAATTTTTGAAGATCAAACTTGACTGAAAGGCAAGAAGCGAGAAGAGCACAAAAAAAGAAACTGTTAGTATAGAACTTACGACTACCCATACCCATTACAAATGTAAAATGATGAGACCTTGCCGCCAATCTAGTACTGCGCTTGAATTCATGAAATCTAGGTACCATAGTGAAAAGTGCATCAGGACAATTACCCTGAAAGTATATTTTAAATATAATAGCCTAAAGGGGAAAGCTAATTTATAAAGAAGAAAAATAATTTTACGCATTTCGTGAATATCTTAGGGTATTTTTCTTTATAAAACTAGTGAAAAATGTTATCACACCCCAATTTTAAAATTGTTCACGATGTATCAAAATATGGGAATACTGACCAAAAATATTTCCATAAAGTTTTCTGATAAAATAATCTATTCAGTATAATGAAGAAGTGTAATTTAAATCGGATAATTCCCTGAAAACGTTTTTTTAAACGGGGATAGCATTCTTTTTGCTTTCAATTCAGAAAAAAACAAACCCGCATCCATTTTGGTGGTACGTAAAGAAATATAGATAAGCAGATGCGCATGCTCGAAAACGAGTAACCAAGCTGAAGATGAGAAATCACACTGATTTAACTCGAAACGGCTCATGATTTAAAATATTCCAGTTTATAGTCTATCACACTTGACAAATTGGCTTCAACTCTGAAAAGCTAGTGCTCATAAATAAGTATTATTTTTCTTGCCTACGGAAAAAAAAAGTGTGGGAAGAGGTGTTACCACAACTTGACAACCAAGGATTAACAGAGTAGGAGGAAGTCGGTGAAATGGACGTAGGGGAGGTGAATGTATTTTCACGTTTACTTAACCCCGATTTCGTTCTCCCCCTTTGTCGACACTCACATGTACAAGGGCTTCTAGAAAGCAAAGATCAAAGCTGAAAAAGCTGAGTGTATGCGTGACGTGGCACAAAATGGAATTTAGTTAGAGAGTTGAGTTCCAACATGATGATGAGGTCATCGGTCGTCAATCTCTCAAGTAGAACCACGCTACTGATCTACACCAAGTTGTATGAAAAAGTAAAGACAATCAACATCTATAAAAAAAAAATTAAAAACAGGGTTGTGGCTTTGTAAAGATTATTTTGCACTTATTGTTTCTTTCTGTGCTATTTTCATTTAATTAAATTTATACTGATAATGGCTAATTAATAGAATATCCGAAAGCGCTTGGATATATACATACATATATATATATATATATATATATATATATATATATATATATATTCCGTCGTTTCCTTTTTTTAGCCAGTTTACCCTGAAGATCCGTTTAGGTGAAGCCTACGTAGGTTTGCTGGCTCTTTAGGATTTATTCTAGTTTATCGCTCTACTTAGCGTATTGACCACTCTACGTTTTAGTCTTTCTAATTGTTTGGGTTTTTTTTTCTTTGGGCTAAGGACTTAAAGCACTTGGCGATTTGTTTCGTCTTGTTCTGATGTTTTTAGTTCTTTCTTTTTTATTTCCAATTTTTTCTTCAGGTACCGATTTGTCCTGACATATCTGCAAGTTGAGCTATCCGAGGTTTTCCAAACGAGTCCTACTATTATATTTGAACAGTTTTTACACACTTTCTGCCCAGAAAAGAAAATACTTGTACGAATACAAGAAAAATATAATAAAACGCTTAATCGCAGTACCTTGTCCGTCATTTTTAATAAAATGGTAACATTGTATTTTATATTATAGTTATTAAGTTTACACAGACAAAATGTTATATTCGTTTTCAGTATAACAGAACAATGGCTAAACAAGTACGAATGGGGCACCTCGTGTCAGCGAGGCTTGCCTTTTGACCATTGAGTAGTGAGTTCGGTCCTCACTAAGTGCTCCATACTTGTAACCGTTTTCCAAAACTAAAGCAAGCTTATTAAATGACACTAACTAAACAATTACAAACGTCTTTTTTCTCTATATCCAGGTGCACGAGAGAAAAATAATACTACAGTTTCACCAAATGAAATAATGTGTTAACATTTTTAATGGACTGGCTTAAAAATGTTTGTATGTTCCCAACGACTGTATAATTTTCTCAGAGTTCCGTGATCTTGTGTCAATACCTTAGATTTAATGGCTTTTAGAGAAAAAAAAGAAAGTCAAATTGAGAAGACTGCTACGTGTTTTCTTATCAGGCACTTTGTGTGCTTTTGTGTACATATCAACTGGGAAGGTTTACACATTGTGAATAAATAAAGTTGAAATCTCAAAGATCGGACTAAAAAATATTCCCACCTTATTCTGGGTGGGCGCGCGTTCTTTATTTCGTGAACTGCGACAACATCAGTCTTCCGGATGACATTAAATCGTTTGCTATTATTCCACATGGCATTATAAAAAACTTACAACTTTCTGGGGTTTTGTGCTTATGTTGCTGAAAGGAATTTTGTTAAATGCTCACAGCATACAAACTGTAAGAAATCTGATAAATGATTAATCAGAAAATAATTTTAAATGTTTGAGTAACAATTTACTCAAATGTTTATCGTCACAATAAGTAGAAATAAACTCGAATAAAAAGGCTTTTTCAGCTTGCGACCAATGACCATCAAAACCAGATTCAGATCAATTGATGATGTAAACACCCCCCAACAATGGACCCCAACTCAGCCATATCCTAATAACAACTCGTCCTAGATTTACTGCTTCTTTTAATTTCGTAATCCTTCTGCTACCCTCTACAAGAGCCAGATCAGGTCGAAAATGGAGTACTGCTGCTCTACCTGGGCAGCAGTAATCCAGTCTCCATTTTCAAGTCTCTATTGAGTTCAAAAGCGTTTCTGAGTCCTTGCGGGTGATTAATTATTTTCCACCCCACAACCTCTTTCCCACAGACGAAACGTCGCAAAGCCTCTCTCTACCCCTCCCTCACAAAAGTGTTCAGGCGAACTACATTTCTTAATTCCACCAGTTCTAACCTTCACGGTCAATACCCGCCATGCCACAGACAGTTTAGCGAACGAACTCCCATTCCCTTCGTTGTACGAGATAAGTCCCATTCGAGCAGCAGCTTCCCACGAACCGTTGTTTTGCGGAACCGACTCCCAAGAGGATGCTTCCCTGATCACTATACTCTTAATCTGTTCACATCTCGCGTTAACCGTTATCTTCCCCACATATCCCCATAAACTGTACCTCTTACTCTGTAACCCTCTACATCTTGAGCCTCTTCAATATTGTACCGAATGAACACCATTGTAAAAAAAAAGAAAGGATACAATAATTAAAATACCTACTTCATTACTGAGAAAATTAAAAATGTACCTGTTGACAATCTACATAGTTTAAAATAAGCATATTTCGTTGATACTGCAAGAGCCTGCGTGAAGTTTGGGGGCGGTAACGGTCGGTGAGAGGAGAGGTGGTGGCAGCGACGACAGCAGTGTCCTGAGTGCTAGCTGGGCCACAACTATACTGGTCGTTCTCAGAGACCTGCTTTTAAGCTGGTCCCCAGGAGCATTTCTTTTTCCGGCGGGAGCGTTCGTGATTGGCCACTGCCGGAGCTGGCTTCGTAGACCGGACAGGATGCGTGGAGCCTATACACAAAAACGAGATTTTTTTTATTTCGTTCTCTGCCTTCGTGGCGTTCACATCCGGCAAGCATGCAAAATGAATCAAATAGAGATCTAATTGCAAAGCAGTCTAACATACTTTAAGAAGTGGTGGAGCGCGTTTTTATTAGTATAAGACCCTTACAAACATAACTATGGTACAAAATGGAACAACTATTTTTCAGTTTTTATAAAAACCCTTTTTTCTTAGGTTTATATTGCGGCCGAGTCTTGCTTTAACTTCGTACTATTGCCTTCAATCATATTCAGTTATATGGTTAAATAACAGAACCGAATGACCTTGAATGGTAGCCAGTTTAAAAGAAGAAAAAACTGAATGCAAACCAATTGGGCGTGCTGACATTGATTGAGGAGTAGCGACTCTTCGATTACCTGCATTTAGTTCGTATGATTGATATGCCTGCATCATGAGTTGCACCTAGAATTCTACCTAAAGGGCTATGATATACTGTACTGTTAGGTATTACCGTAAATATGTTCTGGTTACAGCAAAGCGTAAAACCCTAACAAGACAAAAACCGGTGGTGCCCTCTTATATACAGGTTGCGATAGGTAAATTGTCGCCATTTTATATTTAACGCATGCGCGTTGATTGTTTTTGATTTTGTTCACTGCACAGTATAGTAGGGTCAGTTGGACACCATCTGTGAGAAGAAGAGCACCATGACGCAATTCACTCTGCCAGAAATTTGGAAGCGACATGCTGTACTGCTTGGCATTTGCGCTGGAATCTCTAATACGAACATTTCAGTGTGTTCCGGTGCCAATCTGAGGACAGTGCAGAGGATTTGGAAAGAGTTGGGTGAATCTAATGGTGATTTCCAAGGCGTTTGGCGGGATCACTAGTGATGGCGACGTTATACCTCTATTCACCTTCCCATACATCAAGTGCCGTGAGAAGGTAGTGCTGCTCTGGGTCAAGAGGGTGGCTGCTGGAAGACTATGTCTGGAAACAGGACTCTGTGCCGTGCCCCCCAAGCAGAGGAACCCAGTCATGGCTGTCAGACAATTTCTGAGACCACATCACCCCTTACATCTGACCATCTAACTCCCCAGACTGCAACCCCCTTGATTATTATGTGTGGAGCACAGTTGAGCGAGAGACCAACAAAACTCCTTGTAACACCAAAGATGAACTGAAGTCAAGGATTATGGCTGCATTCACCAACTTAAACAAAGAGACCGTTCAGAAGAGTTGCAGAACATCCTGAAGTTGTCTGGAGGCTGTGGTTGAAGCCAATGACGATTTTATTGAATAAATTTACTCTTTAGTATTTCAAGATATCTGTATAATTTTGGTAAATATGTTTTTTAAAATGAAATGTCAGTGTTATTTTCATTTTTGTGTAATTTAGACGACAATTTATCCATCGTATCCTGTGTGTGTGTGTGCATTAGAATATGGATCTGACAGAATAAATAAATTTAACAGATTTCACTTTTATTTAAGCCTCCTTTAGGTACGTGTTTTTATTTAGCTTAATCTTTTAGAGTTTTTATTAAAGATGTCTTCCATAAACTAAGCTAAGTATTAAGATATTGGAAAATATCGTTTGAAACAAAGAAAATAGTATGAACTGCTATATAATATATAAACTCTTATATAACAGAGAATGTTGGACAATATCCTCACAGATGAAGAAATGATTAGAAGCAACAGAGATTTGGTGCTACAGAAGGATGCTGAGAATAACATGAACGGAACATATAAGCAATGAGAAAGTCTCAAGGAGAACAGAAACTTAAAAAAAACATACTTACTATATTTGAAATTTCTAGGAATACATAATGAGGAAATACAGCCTCGAGAATTGAACACCCACAAGGTATACTGAAGGTAAGTAAATCAGGAAACCGAGTTTAATGAGTGGGTGGCAGAACAAAGATAATGAGTCGATGTTTCGTCAAAAGTTACTTAGAGCAACAAGAGACAAGAAGTTGTGGAGAGCCATTGCCTATGTTCTGAAGGGGTATAGCACAAAGAAAAAGATGGTCATGGAATTAGTGTCAGGGTTTGAGATTTTATCTTTGGGCATAGATGAATATATATGAGCAAAAAATTTCCAAATGAGAAAAAACTGCTTCTTTTTTGCAAAGTCATTGTAGTGACAACTACGATTACCACGCCTACAAAATACTCATCTATGATTGGTTAGAAAATAAGTACTGTTTACAATAGGACAATTTACTAATCGCAGTATCCACACTAAAACTTTCTGCCATGACTTTTCCCAATTTAATTTTGTAAAAAAATCAGTGATTGGTTGATTTTTGTCCAATCGTGTATTTTAGATATTCTTTTCAACTTTTCCCGCTTGTCTCTCTGGAGCCTACCAAAAAGTTATAAAAACAGTTCTTACTCCAGAAATAATTTCAGTAGAACTCAGAAACTTACACGTAACTACATTCTTCCACGTTTCTACTCAACATGCACACACAGAACTAATATTACATTACTCTATTAACTGTCTGTCACCAAGCCAAGTTCACAAACCAAATTCTGTTAGTACAACACAAATTTGAACTAACTTAATTTCATTCTTGAATTCAAAATCTTATTTGTTCACCGAACTCTGAACATTTCAATCAAGAAATATCTTAAGGACATTTTTCCTGTCTTGTTTCAGATAGCAGTACAAGGGAAGCTACTTTTCTTTCCCTAATACATTAGCACAATTGTTTGTACTTATTGATTTTCAATATATATTTTATTGTTGAATGCAATTTGGTTTCTTGTTCTCTTTCCTTGTGTTTTGCAAAATTTAAATGTATTGTGCTCTTACACAAAAACGCAGCCTTATAAACAATCTCAAAACAAAGTAAACCAGAGCACCCCAATACAATTGGTCACCCCGACGTTCGTACCAAAACAATTGATTACCGCCGACGTTCAAAGAAAACACAATTTACAATTGGTTAACTCCAATTTTTCAAGGAAATCACGAAATTACAATACCAAAGTTTCAGGAAAATACAATTTACGATTGATTACTTTTCGGACGTTATTCAAGAAAGCGAGTTAAACCCAATTTTGTGCCAGCAACAACATACAAATCTTTCGACTTGGCGCGAAAGAATTTTTTCTTCACCACGTGCGTTTAAGAAAATCTGTTCAACATGGCTGAACAAACTGCCAGTGAAGCAACCGTTGTACTCAACCTGCCAGTATTCGACACAACCAATGTGCATGTCTGGTTCGCTCAGAAGCTATTTTCCAGGCAAAGAAAATACAGTCCCAAATGGCACGTTATGCTTATGTAGTGGAAAAGCTACCGCCTGAAATTGCACCCGATGTGTTAGATTTATTAGACAGCGTCCCAGCACAAAATCCTTTCGACACATTGAAAGAAGCGATCATATACAGGACGGGAAAATCTCAGGAGCGCCGATTAAACGACTTATTCAACACATTGCAGTTGGGAGACAACAAACCAACACAGCTATTGCGGAAAATGAAAAACTTGCTAGGGAAAAATACCATGTCAGACTCATTATTTCGTAAACTGTGGATGAATAAATTGCCCGCCCAAACCACCCAAATCCTAGCAACACTTCCTGAGGACTTAGATATAATGAAGACTGCCGAGATAGCAAAATAAACGATGCTATAATTATCAATGGCGTCGATGTTCCAGCGCCACACGACACGCTTCAACAACAGATTAACAAGTTGTCCACACAGATAGAACGTTTACATAGAGAGCGTTCGTTGCCAGCTCACAACTCATACAAGTCCCGACGACGTTCCCAATCCACCTCTCGTGAAAGAAGTGCTACAACCTGTTGGTACCATCGTAGATTTGGTCAATCAGCAAAGAAATGCACCAAACCATGCAATTTCAGACCACAGACGGATTACACATCAAGTGAAAAGGCGGAAAACGCCAACTCCAGCAGCGATTGAAGACGGCATCTGCTGTTGGGGGTGAGAAAGCTAACCGTCTATTTTACGTCAGAGATAGAAACTCAAACGAGTTATTCCTTGTGGACACGGGTGCTCAAGTTAGCGTTATTCCACCCAGGCCCAGTTTTTCAAAAACAAAATCCCCAGTCACCTTACGTGCTGCTAACGGTTCACAGATTCAAAATTTCGGTCAGTTATCGATGACCTTGGATATCGGACTACGAAGAAATTTTCAGTGGCTATTCACAGTAGCAGAAGTCAAATTCCCAATCTTAGGTGCAGACTTCCTAGCGCACTACAAGCTAATAGTCGATGTATCAAAATGCTCACTCTCCGACCAAACCACGAAATACAAGAATTTCGGAATTACCTCCACCCTTATTTCAACCAAGTTATGCGTCGCCCTTCCCGTGGATAACCCCCTTCAAAGCGTGTTAGACAAGTTCCCGTCGCTTATCCGCCCTTCACATACACTGAAACGGTGAAACATCACACCCTCCACAAAATCCACACATCAGGCCCGCCAGTTTTTTCAAAGCCGCGCAAACTAGGCCCTGAGAAGTACAAATTAGCGCGCGCAGAATTTCAACATGTTAGATCTTGGAATTATTCGCCCTTCGTCGAGCCCTTTCGCGTCTCCACTTCACATGGTCCCTAAGGCGCAAGAGGGGGCTTGGAGGCTGTTGGAGTTAGCTCCTCCTCAGTTCCTTAATCCTTCAACAGGGGTCTCTCTCCCCTGAGTATAAACACTGGCTGACCCTTCTCTCTCTCTCTCTTTTTCGACTCAGGCCTTGGGCCGCTACCTCGCACGGAGGCGAGGTAAAATCTCTTTTTTTTCACTTAGACCAATATGTAACCTCTCACAGATAGCGCGTTCCCGGAATTTGGGAAACGCTGTAAGAACAATACACGTACGTACGAACACTTACAACACACACACATAATTTCTCCATAGAAACTCTACGTAACTGTTCATGTCTTTGTGTAACTCGTTATTAATATATATTTGCTTACCCATGTATATCGGTCTTGTTTGTTTTCTTTGGACTTAATTAAAGTCTGACATTCTCATGTAGTTGGACCGGCTAGCAGGAAATTTTAACCTTTTCTGATATCTCTTCACATCTTCACACCACGGTCCGCTACAAGGCCCTGCGGAAATTATCGCAGACTTAACGCACAAACAGTTCCCGACAAGTATCCTGTGCCGAATCTAGCTGATTTTGCGATTTCTTTGCAAGGAGCGACAGTCTTTACCAAGATCGATTTGCGGAAAGCGTTCTACCAGATACCAGTAGCTGAAGAAGATGTGCATAAAACAGCCATAACAACTCCTTTTGGTCTGTATGAATTCCTACGAATGCCTTTCGATCTTCGAAACACCGCGCAATCTTTTCAGCGATTAATCGATGAAGCACTTCGTGGCTTACCGCACTCATTTGCTTACTTATCGCTAGTGCTAACATGGACGACCACGTGCGTCATGTAACGCAAGTTTTCGAGCGCTTAGATCACTATGGACTGAAAATAAACCCGGATAAATGTTTATTTGCTGTTCCCAAACTCCACTTCCTGGGTTACGTCATTGATAATTCAGGAATCACCCAATTCCAGAAAAAGTAAAAGCAATAAGAGAGTTTCCACAACCAACTACACTTCGTCAACTCCGTCGATACCTGGGGTTAGTGAACTATTATCGCCAGTTTATTCCCAAGTGTTCTCAAATCTTGGCACCTCTCACCGACCTACTTCGTGGTCAGGGGGAAGAAAAAATGCAACGATAACACTAACTAACGAAACACTCGCCGCTTTTGTAAACTCACGAAATGCTTTAGCAAACTTCACAAAGTTGTCTTATCTACGTGATGATAGCACGACACACCTTTCGTTAACTACGGATGTATCGTCAGACGCTATTGGAGCGGTTTTACATCAGCATACACAAGATCAAACTACGCCAATTTCTTTCTTTTCGGTCAAGCTCAACTCGACCCAGAAAAAATATAGCACTTTTCCTCGTGAATTACTCGTAATATATTTGTCGATCAAACATTTCAGACACATACTAGAAGGTCGAAATTTCACCGTTTTTACCGACCACAAGCCTTTAATTTTCGCCCTTAATACTAAATCTGACAAATATAATCCACGAGATTACAGAACAACTAGATTTCATCTCTCAATTTACCACTGACATAAGGCACATAACAGGCAATGACAACATCGTCGCTGATACTCTTTCCAGATCTTCTTTATGCAGTAACACTGAGAAACACTTAGATATTGAGTTACTTGCAGACGAACAGAAAAGGGACACCACTCTACTTGACTCGTTGAAGGATTCATTACTACAGATTGAGCAACATCCTTTACCCTTCAGCACGAAATTCATCGCTTGTGATACAAGTACTCCCTATCCTAGACCTCTGGTACCCGTCAGTATGCGGAAAAAAATTTTGACCGCTTTCACTCGCTATCACACCCCGGTCACAAAGCTACGTTGAGAATTAATATCAGAACGCTTTGTTTGGCCGAGAATGAACAGCGACATCAAAAATTGGACCCAGTATACTGAGTATTGTCTAGTTTGTCAGCGAACTAAAATCCACCGCCATACAATATCACCACCTGGTAATTTCACTGTACCAGACGGCCGTTTTTGCCACCTACATGTTGACTTAATGGGTCCGTTGCCGGAAGTATACGGAGACCAGTATATCCTCACTATTACTGACCGATTTTCGAGATGGCCAGTCGCTATTCCTTTGCAATCTACTACCGCGGAATCTGTTGCTACGGCTATATTCAAAAACTGGATATCATTTTTTGGATGCCCATCAGTAGTAACAACAGGTCGTGGTCCTCAATTCCAGTCAACGCTCTTTAAAGAATTCATACATCTTCTCAGAGAAAAACCCATCTCGACTACGGCATATCACCCCTGCGCTAATGGCCTCGTCGAACGTTTTCATCGCCAACTAAAGGCCGCATTAACTAGCTCAAGCACTGTCAATAACTCATCCTGGATGGACAATCTACTCTTGGTTATGTTATCACTTCGATCTTAGATGAAGGAAGACCTTCATTGTTCGCCAGCCGACCTTGTTTTTAGTCAACAATTGGTATTGCCAGGCCAATTCCTGTCTAAAAATCCAGCCCCAGACCCTTCTTCAAATTTCGTCAAATATCTACAGAGTGGGATGTCTACTTTAGCTTTCACACCTACTCTATTTCAAATCAAGGATATTTGTTTCCCCATCCTTAAGCAAGTGCGATTTCGTTTTCATCCGGCAGGATGCTGTAAAAAAACACTTACTCCAAATTATTCTGGCCCGTTTCGTGTCCTTGCCCGGAACGAAAGGTTTTATACTGTTCAGCTCGCCAGTGGCCGATCCAACATATCAATTGATCGCCTAAAACCAGCTTACACTGAGCGCAGTGTAGAACCGAACCAAACCAAACATCACCGAGCGATACACAGCTACAACCCGAAACACCTGAACAACAACAACACACCAGGAAAGGACAAAAAGTCCATTGGCCGCAAAAATTCAAGAGCTACATAACATATTGAAAAAAAATGACTTTCATCACCTTTTCCAATCTGTGGGGGGTATTTGTAGAGACTATTACGATTACCACGCCTACAAAATACTCATCTACGATTGGTTAGAAAATAAGTACTGTTTACAATAGGACAATTATATATTATATATATATTTTATTCTTGAATGCAATTTGGTTTCTTGTTCTCTTTCCTTGTGTTTTGCAAAATTTAAATGTATTGTGCTCTTACACAAAAACGCAGCCTTATAAACAATCTCAAAACAAAGTAAACCAGAGCACCCCAATACATCATAAATTCTATTCGTAAAATTGAGGTACCAACGGATAACGCTCAACAGAACAATTACCGTGAAATATTTATAGAAAATACACAGGGAAGCTAAGTTACGGCAGTGGAAAAGTGATTGAACCCAAGATGCTATGTCAGAACCGATAACGCTGTAGATTCTTTGGATTTTATTAAGAATCACTATATATAAAACAGAAGCCACCAGGCCAAATGTTCTGTTATAATGTGAGCAAAAAGTATGTTGAGATTGGGGGAAACGCCTAACCGATTGCTCCCCCACCAACTACGGGGGGTAACAAACAGAGAGGGAGAAGAGACGGGATGTAACAAAAATGACACTGCCTTTAGGGACCGACTTTACAAGACACCGCGTCCTGCTGACGGCTGGTTTTCCCGTCGCTTTATAAAAACCCGGATCTTGAGCAGTTGCATAGAAGCCCGTATTTAGACATACCAAGCTGTCCCGCTGCTAACGGGGAAAACCCGAATGTAACTGGTGTTGAAAAACACGTCCACACGCGATTCGAGGGTTCTTTTGCGTCTCTACCGACACGCGTTCGCCACATATGTTCGATGCACCTAGGAACGGTAGACTTATAAAGGTGAAAAATACATTCAGTCGAGAAAATTGTCTATTTACATTGTTCGAACTGTTGTCCTCATCTTTACTGCCATCTTCACGGCGTTTAGGCCGTTGTACGCTCAGGCCTTCTTCATGTGATTGGAATTTCGAACTAAACCCTTTATTTCGTCCACCAGGGTAAATTGTTCTAGTTCCATGTGTCATGCCTTTTCCGGGTGTCTCAGTTATCTTCTTTTAACTCAACTCTTCAAGTTTTTTGTTCACCACTACCGTAGCCAGGTATTGAACTCACAACTCTTTGGATCAAGTCACTCAATGGGCACATGGCCCAATGGATAAAAGCGTTGGTTGGATCCAGTGACTTCCTGTTGTCATTTTGTTATCTCCCCCAAACCTTGTTTCGCCAACCACCCAGTCAAGCTAAGTAGGCTATGCGTTGTTTTCTACTTTCCCTCTTGTCTTCGATCTATCCTGTGAGTATAATATTCTCCAAGCCCACTTTCCTCATTATGTGTCCTAGAAATTTCAACTGTCTCGTCCTGATGTTAAGTATAAGTTTCCTTTTAGTTGCGATTTTCTAATTTTATGGCATCATAAAAGAAATCTTGGAAACTACATTTCAAAACCAAACTAAACGAAAGTAGTCTGTCACCATAATCTAATCCGCAGGAATTTCTTTTTGTCAGTCTACGCGTCCTTTTGTCTGCCTGTAATTCTAAGACGTATACAGCTATCACCACCAACATTTCAGTCATTACTAAAGAGAAATCGAAGCATGATTTGAGTATCAATTCCAAACAGGGCTCTTACTTTATGTCCACCAGCACAGCCAGTTATGTGCCATGTGTGATACACGCTTAGGTGATCATGTATCTTTCGATACATGACTGACTAGGCAGATATTTTTCCCACAGTAGGTTGCCAATTCTTTCTGCGGTAGACTAGTTGTCATCAAAGTCTACATAATCCTGCTATTTACCCATAGCTGGGGGAGGGGAAAAGCATAGGCTTCCTACCTTTCCCAAGGCTTCCCACGTAAGTGAAGGTAATGGATTCGACTGGAATTCCAGCTCGGCTCTCTGATTCCTCAATCCAAGCCGCTATGCATTACTCAACCGTGCCTTCTAGAGTCAGTTATGTTATACACGCTTAAGCGATCATGTATCTTTCGATACATGATTGACGAGACAGATTTTTTTCTCTGCAGTAGGTTGCCATTTCATTCTGCGTTAGACCAGTTACCATCCAAGGTTATAGAACCCGGTGTATCCTGCTATTTATCCATATCTGCGGGAAGAAAAAGAGGATTCATACCTTCCCCAAGGGAATTAGGACGTAAGTGAAGGTAATGAATTCGACTGGAATTCGAACTTGGCATTCCGATTCCTCAATCTATCCATTGCTCCACCGACCCACCAGGATAAGTAAACCGATTTTTCTTTTATTATGCATATAGACAAACTAAACATTTGTTATCCAGAAACTAATCATTATTTTTTTTCTATTACTTTCTTTTTTGGGAAACGCATGAACAATACATGCACACACACTCGTACGTACGTACGTACGCGCATTCACTCACTTTACAATACATACTTTGGACCAAAAAGTTTCCACATTCAATTGTTACACACATTATTGTCTTTGTCACTTGTAGCCCTTTGTTATTTGTACATACATGTCGCTTCTCGTTGTTTCCTTACATTTTTTTAGGTAGACTCATACTCCAAGTCTACCATGTTTGTTGTGGGCACTTCAGGAGACACACGTGTTTATCTCTCAAGGGTACACCGGCACAAAACAATCATGCCACCAAATATTTAAATTAAACGTGACTCAAGATTACATGATGGTGATTATTTTCAAATAAGGCAAAAATTCAATAAGTACGTAATTTAAATCCATGATTTCTTCTTGGCACCAGAGAGAGTTATTTAGAATTTCTGTATGAATTACCTTAATATTCTGCCCGACGTAGGGCCGGTTTTCAGCGAGTAGAATTTAATTCAGAAAGTACAATTTTAGCGCTTCTTTATGTTCGTGATAATAACAATAAATAAACCAAGTTTTGTGCACCTAAGATCGAATTCAGTCAGGCGATAAGTCAGAGTCCGGTGGATTTGACTGCGTTTTTATCACAAAATCTTTCGAGCACAAATTGATCCAAAGATAACGCGGCGCCTAAGTTTGGTTTTTGCTCAGCCGTTTCATGTGAGGTATAAAAGTTGAAAAATGCTAGACACGCACTTCTATTATGTATCTTATAGCAGATTCCACCCCGAAAAAAATCATTTACCCACCCCCTCAATAAAAAAATGATGGGAAAAACTTTATTTATTTCTAGTCGTGGTTCCCCCTTATTTAAAATGTCCACTTATGATATTCTGAGGACAGACATGGCTCATTGTAAAATTTACAAATTTCTCAAACAATTTTGAGTATGTTAAATGACTGATTATCCAAGTTAAATAAAAATGACTGATTATCCAAGTTTAATAAAAGAAGGAACATCTGTTTTCCAGGCAAAAAGTAAAGGGGAAGGATTTTTTCCAGTGTACATTTAAAATAGCAGACTAAAAGTTAATACATTTTCTTTTTCCTACTAGTAAACTGAAATGACCCTATCTTATCTTTTTGTTTTTAGTCTTTAAAAGGACTTCAACCAAAGAGGGAAATGGGGTAGTTAGAAATTTTAAAAAACTCAGACAAATTAAATTATGTATTAAACTTTATGAATTTAAGTTCAGTACTAGATTGGCAGCAAGGTCTCAACAATTTACAATTGAATTGGCTAGATGTAACCACAACTTCTATGCTAACAGTTTTTTTTCTCGCACTTCTCACTTGTGGAACACTATCGGCCCCATGCTTTCAAACAAACTTTGATCTTCAGAAATTTAAATGCAATGTCAATCGTTATTTTCCTGATCCCTCTTCTTAATAATGATTCTGTTTTTTAATTTTTTCACACCCAGTGACCTCTTATTGTGGCTTTACTGCCTTGCATGGGGGGTTAATTTGATTAAAATAAAAATATGCCAAACTAACTAAATCAATATGCTTGTCTTTCTTTTTTTTTTTTGTAAAAAGTGAGTAATGACATTTACTAAAAAATTTAATCTAAATTCTAAAATGTATGAAATGTTTTGATATCAAACGGCATGTTCATTTCTACAAACATTGTCAAATAATAAAACTGCTTAGTCAACATTTTTTTACACACTATGAAAAGACAGCCAAAAAAAAAAATCAAGTTGCATTCACCTTTTATAAAAAAAAAAAAAAACGCAGTTAGAGAAACCCTTAAACTTCATCTGTTTATAATTCTGAGATGAGCTATTTACACTATTTACATTATATTAACATTGTTCGGAGGCACGGTGCAGTAATAGATAGCGGCTCAGATTGACAATTCGGAGAGCCGAGTTCGAATTCCAGTCAAATCCATTACATTCACTTACTTGGGAAAGGTATGAATACTCTTCTTACCCCCACCCAAGCCATGGGTAAATAGCAGGACAGACCGGGTTCTATAGCCTTGGATGGCAACTAGTCTACCGCAGAAAGAAATGGCAACCTACAACGGGAAAAAATCTGCCTCGTCAGTAATATATCGAAAGATACATGATTGCCTAAGTGTGTATAACGCATGGCACATAACTGACTGACATTGTTCGAACTGTTTTTCTCGTCTTTATTGCCATATTCACGACGTTTCAGCCGTTGGAGAAGGCCGGAGCGTACAACGGCCGAAACGTCGTGAATATGGCAATAAAGAGGAGTACAACAGCCCAAACAATGTAAATACGTCTAAACTTGTAGACAAATACGTAACGACTCAAAACATTGCTTTATGTGAAACATGCGTGTTTCAAGGGACAAAAAAAACATTTTCAGTTTCCAAAGATGTCTATTTGCCGAACTGTAATCAGTAAAAAAAAAAAAAAAAACCTCGGGTGTGAATTATGTGTCGGGTACGTTAAAATCAAGTAGATAAAACAATTCAACTATCTGAGTAGTGTAATAACAAAGGAGGGAACATGAGACAGAGATACATCTGAAAATACATACTTCAGGATTTAAGCAAAGTATTACGAGATAAGAAAATTCATTAGAAACAAAAGAGTGATGAACTGCAACGTAATATTTAATCTCTAATATAGCAGCAGATGCTGAACAATCCTTTCACAGATAAAGAAGAGACTTTAAGTAACAGAGATGTGGTTCTCCCGACGAATGCTGTGAATAACAGACAGAACATGCTAGGAACGAGGAAGGTTAAGGAAAACGGGAACTCAATAACACTTATATTTCAAATCAAATTGATAGTTGAAATTTCATTAACATATAATGAGAAAAGAGGGCACGGGGAATGTAATACTTACAAGGCATTGTGAATGCAAGAGAATCATAGAAAAAATGTGGTAAAGAGTGAATAGTTGTTTAGAATAACAAGAGACATGAAGTTGTGGCGAGCCAATGATCACTCACGTTCTGAAGATAGTGTACACAAAAGATACACAGAGATAGCCTGTTTTACATTGACTGTAATAAAAAAAAATAAACTTGATATAAGATTTATCAGCAAGGAACTTTTTTAATTGTGTAATTGTGGACCAATTACTCAAAGTCTTTTCTGAATCGCAGATTTTCTGAGAACAAACTGACTAAAAACTAACTCAACAAAAGACTATTTTGAATACTTTTTGACTCCTTTGAATTCATTTACATGTATTTGTAAATACAAATGATTTATTTAACAGGCATGAGACCAGGTTTCCTTTTTTTATTTGTATCATTGTTTGGAATTCGAATTTTAACATAAACATCTCGGACGACTAAATTTCCTACATAAATTCTATTTACATTATTCGGACTATTGTCCTCATCTTTGTCGCCATATTTATCACAACGTCTCGGCCGTTGAACGCTCCGGCCTTCTTCAGGTGGTTGGAATCTCGAACTGAACCCTTTATTTCGCTCGCTGGGATAGACTGTTCTAGTTCCACGTGCCATGTTTAATGGATGTCAGTTATCAGAAATACAGACAGATAACAAATTCTGTTGAAACTTTTTGATTTGTTGAAATATAGGGTCATGGGCTAACTAATATTTGAATTTTACATATATTTTCTGACCAATGAAAACACGTGTGAACGCTAAAACGTCCGTTTGAACCTAAATGTTACTGGGTTAATAGTAAAAGGAAAAGAATAAAAAAAACCTTCCATCTTGAACTTCTGTCATTAATAGTTTCCAGTCAATAAAAATGCGCGCGAGTTTGAATTCCAGTCGAATCTATTACATTTCACTTACGTGCTAATACCCTTGGAAAAAGGTATGAATCCTCTTCTTCTCCCCGCAGCTATGGATAAATAGCAGGATAGACCAGGTTCTATAGCCTTGGATGGCAACTAGTCTACCGCAGAAAGAAAAAATCTGCCTCGTCAGTCATGTATCGAAAGATGCATGATCGTCTAAGCGTGTATCACGCATGGTACATAAGTGACTGATATTTCATTAATATTCTTCAGCCTATCAGAATTAGCAAATCATTTTCAATTAATGTTTTCAATTCTTTTTATTAATAACTGCATTGTTTCCTTTCAGGTTAACATATATGACTGTTCAAAGAAGACTTCACATGTCACTAGCAGCAACTTCTCTTGAAAATGGACAAAATTTGGCATTCTGGTATCATCAAGTAACTACAGAAAAAAGAAAATTGTCCAGCATTCACCGCCATATATGACAGACATCACGTAACATTTCAGTACTTTTTTTGTTTCTGAATAATCTGTTTAGCTTTTGAAACGTATCTTTAGCTAACCCAATGCGCCTTCGGATTTCAATGTCGCATTTTCCATCCTCTGTTCAAACACGTCTCAGATATTTACATTTTTGTATCTGTTTGATTTTGGTATCCCCGATTTGTATTTTGCACTTTGGACTCGCTCTTTTGCTTACAACCATACATTCTTCTTACAATTGATGTTTAGTCCTTTCTTCTCGCATTCCTTCGTTGCCTTCTGTAGGAGTTGTTGTAGTTTTCTTTCCGTGTCCGTTATCAACACTGTGTTATGTGCATATCTCACGTTGTTAAGGCTGTGGCCACCAATAATGAATCCTGATAGGACTTCTAATTCTCTTACGATCACTGTATAGCTTGAACAAGTCCGGTGAGAAGACACATCCTTGTCTTACACCCCTTTCTATTTTTGCATATCTGCTGAGCTAATTGTCTATAAGTATACAGGCGGTTTGCTGTCACTATATGTTGATTATTCTAATATCCTTCCCAAATATGTCAAGTTCGTTGAGCAGTCCCAACAGATCTTTGTGAGCTTTATCGAACGCCTTTGTGTAATCAATAAAACATGTACAGGTCCTTCTGCATTTGTATTGCTCTTTCAGGTAACATTCTGAGCATAAATATTGCGTTCCTTGTTCCAGTGTCTTTGACGAACCCGCACTGCTCTTGTCCTATTTCCGTGCTGATTCTACTGTCGCTCTATTCATCAAAATTCGGGTGATAAGTTTTGCTATATGACTCATTAGGCTGATTTTCCGATGGAGTTCATATTCGTTTGTACCTAGCTTCATAGGCAGTGCTATGAAAATAGATCTACTTAAGTCTTCCGGTATAGCACCATTGTTGTATATTTCATTTATTATCTGCCTATATTTCTGAGATGAGGTATTATGTACACTATTTACATTATTCGGACTATTGTCCTCATCTTTATCGCCATATTTATTACAACGTTTCGGCCGTTGTACGCTCAGGTGGTTGGAATGTCAAACTGAACCCTTTATTTCGCTCACTGGAGTAGACTGTTCTAGTTCCACGTGCCATGTCTAATGAATGTCAGTTATCTCCTGTTAATTCCCCTCTCCAAGTTCTCCACCGCCTTAACCAGGTATTGAACTCACACTCTTTGAGTCCTTTCACTGGATCTAACTAACGCCTTTATCCACTGTGCCATGTGGATAAAGGCGTTAATTTCATTTATTTCTGTAATCTTGTCTATGCCGGAATCATCTAAGGTTGTCAGCATCTCTCTTACAATTCCCTCTGGCCCTGCCGCTTTGTTTCATTATGTGATTTAAAAAAAAAAAAACGAAAATCAAGAAAAAAAATATCAGCAAAATTAAAGAACTTTCCTTATTGAAAAGAATTTGCTGAAAATAATTTACTATCATGATAGCATCAAATAAATTAACAATGAAAACATTTTTCTTATTTCTTGCTAAAGAAAGAAAGAAAGAAAGAATTAAAAAGAAAAAACGCATTTTCTGGATGAATGTTTTACCTGTCAGAAATCTGTGTTGACAGGCATTAACCTTCTTTTCATTTCTATTATCCATATTTAATTAAATATGTCGACTCCCAGGATATTCAGGCCAACGAAATACTACGGTGTTTAAAAGTGTTATAATATACCGATTATCTTTTTGACTGGTACATTTTAGCGAACATTATTCGTTACATGATGCGCACAGAAATTTAAGCGTGGTTTTAAAATCTTGAACCCATAGGAGTCAAAGATTAATATTTAGTGTGGCTACAAGTATTCTATTAAACTTAATTCCACTAACAGAATTCAGAATAGTCTTTTAGCTGCTAATACTACCAAGCATGAATGAGAAAACGAAGATAATTTTATGTATCAACAATCTTTCTGGAGAAAGGTTTAAATTTTACAGTTAATTAGAATAATTTATAAAGTTTTAAATCTTAAATTTCTGTATTGTACTGTTCCACTTAAGTGATATTGTTATTAAGTAAAAGGTGTATTTACTAATCATACATGGAAAAGCTTACTACAATTTGTATGTGCGTGCGTAAAAACCAGAGTATAGGCTGATAATTAAGAGGAGATTTGTTCATGCACATATGTTTAAAAAAATCGGGGAATAAGGACAGTCAATTCGTGGCTGAAGTAGAGATCGGCCGGTTTTTTTCTTTGAAGTTACCGCGGTACCAAATCAGCTATTCTGACTCGTGTGAATTTTCGATTACAGACTTTCATGACACTTTTTATTTGTTTTCAAATTGTTTTCGGGCTTAGGGTTTTTGAAAACTATATGTAACTATTTGATGGGTTTATTATTCTATGTGAACGAACTCGTGAAATGTTCTCTGCTTCGTCTGCCAAAATCAAACTGGCGCAACTGAAGAATTTTCTTTTCATTCTAGAAACCAATTGTGATTTTTTTTTTAAGCTCTAATTGTTTGTGATGACTTCTGCCAGTGGTTCATTGTTGTGTGAGAATGTGCATCTATAGCCCACAAACCCAAGTTGTTGACAGGAATAGAGGCCAGCTGTAACGAAATCAATTTTGAATAGGTTTTACGCAACAGCTTTTTACCGCATCCGCCTCCTTCGGGACGTAATATGCACTATTCTCACCAACGGACTGTCACGTGGCTCTCAAGGGCCCCTTAAGACATCAGTCAAATCTTCCTATCAGAAAGGAGATAATAAATTCTCACTAAGCTTTTAATTTAACCGATCAATTTTCGTAGAATTTTAATTAACTTAATTTTGACAGGTCATGCTTATTGCGTAATATTAGGATTAATTTGCTATATTTTAAAATATTGAATTAAAAAAGTAATCAGTTTTATGTACACAAAATTATATTCTTTTAATGACAAACATTTTATTTTCTTTCAATTGAAAACAAAATAAAAGGGATTTAAATTATTGCAATACGTTTTATCTTTTTTTTTTTTTTACTTAAATGTAGATAGCTCCCCAGATTCGCATACGATGATGAAAAAATACCCCAAACTTAATAAAAACAAAGTTTTATCATTAAAATCTTTGTTATTATTAAGAGAAAAGACCAAAGGAGTTTTTCATTATTAAATTATATTTTTTATCCTATTTAGAACGTTAAAAATTTAATTTTGGTTTAAAATCTTGTTTTTCTTGAGTCAGCGGAAGAACCAAAGATTAGTATAGGAAGAATTAGCGTATTTTTTCTGTAATGAAGACATTATTTAATTAGAAAAGCTTTTAATTGCTTTCATGAAAGATATATGGACACTATTGTCTTAAGAAAAAAAAATTCCGATGAATAATTAATTTTTACAAGAATTGTTTTCATTTTTTTAAATTAATTAGAATGACTTATAAAGTTTTAAATCTTAAATTTCTGTATTGAACTGTTCCACTTAGGTGATATTGTTATTAAGTAAAAGATGTATTTACTAATCATACATGGAAAAGATTACTACAATTCAGTGACCACCAATATTTTTAAAAGAATTTTGAAATTTGTGTGTGTGTATAAACTTGCCGATTTTTGGAAATACGCACGTCTATACAAAACATTATCAAAAATCAGACCAATAATTAAACTGCAGTGAAATTACCTAAAATTCAGTAAAACATTAGATTACGGAGAATACTCTAATTTTCTAAGATTACTGGGTAGTTAAAAATATATAAAAAAGGCGCTCACGTTATATTCCTCAATAGATTTTTACTGATACGACACACTTAGAAAAAATTAGATAAACTTCTGGCTGTTAGTGGAGCTGTCAACACCTTAAATAAACTGCGATATTTTAAACTAAAAGTAATATTTGTTTCAAATCAGATTAATTAAACTTTAAATCAGCTAATATTCTTCAAATGAAGTATCAAAAAAGTATACTTTATTTTTGAAAGATTTTAACAAAGAGAATTACCGCAATTCCCCATGTATAATACTCATTTTTCCTTAAAAAATTAGGGGTGCGTATTGTGCACAGCTACAAAAAATCTTTAAAAAATTGCCGTTCCATAGGTCGATTTCAGTTGCGAAACGACGACTCACCACAAACATACGACAATTTGACACAAAACATTCGGCGATTGCGACCTCAAAAGGATGTCAAATACAATCACATGTAACTAGCAATACTTAAAAATGTAAAATAAAATAAGAATTATCATAAAACTAAATTAGAATAATGTTATTCTATGTTTAAAACCATTTTTCTTTTAATAAGAGTAGGAAACGTTGGCCGTAATGAAATTGGAGAGGTAAAATTTATAGGGTTTGATTACCAAAGAAGGGGTGCGTATTATGCGTGAGTAGAAGCATTTTCCCACACTTTCAGCACAATTTTAGGGGTGCGTATTATGGATGAAGGCGTATTATATTTGGGGAATTACAGTACATCATACTGACAAATGACTAAAAATGGTGCTAAAATCAGCGATTTTTAACGACGATTAAAATCAAACTCCTTCCAGTCAGTTTAAATTAGTTTCGAAATACAGCCACGTATTTTGCTTATTGGAAATATTAAATTTAATCTATTACCTTGAAATTAAAACTAAAATAAAAGCTTCAAGAAAGATTTTCATTTTTAAAAATTAATTTTAAAACTTATCGCGAATCTGTGGAGGTACCTACTTAAAAACCTGCCGGCGGACCTACAAACATTGACATCTTTCCTTTGTACTTTTTTCTACTTTTTGCACATTTCAAGATTTCACGTTTTCAATGAATATGCACAACACAGAACTTTTAACACGGAACACTACGCACACTTTATTCAGTTCATCAAAAATAAATTGATCTTTCAAATTAGAATACGCAAAAAAAAACCCAAAAAAAACAATTCTATCAAATGATTCTTTGTTACAAAAACTTACGATACATATTGATTTGATTTTGTTTCTTTTCAACTATTTTGATTAAATTATTGCTATCAATGCAATATTTATAACACTTTTTCAATCTCCAACAATTTTTCGATTAAATTATTGCTATCAATGCAATATTTATAACACTTTTTCAATTTCCAACAATTTTTCGATTAAATTATTATACACCAAGCTTAACACAAGGCTACATGTATGAGTACCCAGAGAGGAACGAACTTACGACTTAGTAGTAATGGTCAACCAGATAAGCTCACAAAAAACATCACGCCATACCGAGGCGTCTTTTGGTTACTAATGCACTAATCATCTAAAAGTATAGTCTGCTGACTATTAGACCATGATGAGGGGCCTTATTTCTAGATTAAGTTGTTGACAATAATTTATAATTATGAGTTTTTCCATATGCACTAGATGCTCCCAAATAAATTGGTCAAAAGACGTCCCCCCCCACCTCTACACCATCCCGTGAGCGTGCGTGCGTGTGTGTGGTAGATTCCGTTTGAACAGGCAGCTAGGACTGCTTTCTGGTGTATGGCCGCATTTCGTTTGACAACATTTGGGTGGTTTTCATTGTTTGTTTTTTTGTTTTTTTATCCTTTCACCCTCACCCAATGCGATAATGTCACTAGGATGCGGGGGGAGGGGGAGGGCACAGGAAGTGAACGAGAATGAGAATGCTTAAGTGAGGAGAAAGAACAATAAAGGAAACAAGATTCAAAAAGAAAGAAGATAACGATTGACGTTGCGTTGAAATTCTGAAGATTGTAGTTGGCAGAGAAACAAGAAATAGGAAGTGAGCTGTACAGGTGAGAATTTGCGAGAAAAGAAATTATTAGAATAGAACTAAGGGTTGCATCTAGCTATTTCAACAGTCAAACAATGAGACTTAATAGCCAAAGTAACACGCTTAAATTCACGCAGTCGTGGCACCAAGAAGGAAAGCTGATAAGAACAATTGCCATAAAAATACAGGTTGAGCATCCTTTATCCGAAATTCTTCGGATGGAAGTGCTTCGGTTTTCAGATTTTTTTTTCGGATTTTGGAATACATGCTATTTAATTTGTATATTGCATCTCGCAAGCGTAAAGGACTGCTGCAAGCACATATGCATGATAGACCTGTAGTTTTATACTCACTAAAAGTCTATGTATGCTTGTAGCACTCGTTTACGCTTGCGAGACGTGAGTGGTCTACTGCAGACAAATGAAAAATCTTGAAAGATTCCACCAGTACTGCTTACGTCGTACCCTTGGCTTTACCTGGCAAATGTTTGTTAGCGATATAGAGGTGCTAGAAAGAAGCGGCTGTGGTGATGTCGAATCCGTGATACTAAAACATCAACTTTGGTGGGAAGGTCACCTCGTCAGAATAGATAACTTTGAAAAAATTTTCTCTTGACTTGATCAAGGCCGTATTTTAAAGAAATACAATACAAAATAAAAGATAAATTATTAAATTTTAGGATGGGGATTTATATGAAATATCAATACTTCAAACGATTAATTTAATTCAACTTAATTCATTCTTAATATAAATTACGGGGGTCATGTCAACACAAACAACACGAAAACTAAATTACACAAATAGTTGACCATCAGAATATTCAACTGATAAAATAAAGTTCAGTTTCCGAATAATCTCGTTTATTAAGCTACCCAATCAACCATACTAATGTTAGCAAAATCAACTGGAATATATAGTCCCGGGTATGATGAAAAACTACATCCGGCAGCAAGGCCTTTGATCAAGAGATCAGAGGTTTCGAGAAGCATGGAACCACCTCTTAATTTCTGTTGTCCCCAGGTACGCCCAGACCCAGGGTGGTAACACCTGTTAGGATCCCAGCTATGGGCAAATAGTGAACTCCCAAACAAAAACAAAGCAATATGAAAGTATAAAAAATACATTTTTATAGTAAAAATATCAGCAATACATTTTTATATAAAGTTACCAACCACTTTATAGTAGAATGACCAAAAATACATTTTTATGGTAGAATGACCAACAATACATTTTATCTGTAGCTGAAGGCATGCAATTGTATTCAAAATATTTAGATTTCAGCATTAAATAACCCATAAAGGCGTTGATATGCTGCTAAATAAAATCAACCAACCAATCAATTGAAATATAGTTTGATGTTGTAGAAAATGCTGAGGCTACACTTAATGAAAAGACACACATTTAGTGTAGACAGTGAAATGGGTTTGAACCAAACGCGCTCTTCCTTATATTAGACTTGAAATAAAAACCTCAATTAGGGAATTTAATCCAGTATTCCTTTAGAGTCTACAAAATCAAGTAACTCAAGGGTCGTAGTTTGTTTATAAGTTGTGTATATAATAACGTTTCATTCAGTGAGATTGTCTGCACTTTGTATTATAGCGATGTTCTTTTCTTGAGGTGTCACATTGTCACCTGATCTCCACATGACACGCGTCGTTGGACAGCATAACACTAATTGGTGACGTTGCTTTTTTATGCTGGAATATCTAAGTATAACTTTAGAATTGCCTATTCAACTCTAGTCATTTTCTTAAATAGTCTCATCAGATCGAGATTTTCATATGGATGTCAAGCATGGCGCCAAACTCGTTCAAAAATATCTAAATACGTAAACTGTCAGTTGTATACAACCACTTTCTCAGATCAATTAAAAAATTCTTAAAAATTGAGTGAATGAATCCTTTAGTTCATTACGAAGACCATTTTTTTTAAACCTTGTGAACTGCTACAGAATCATAATCAAAATAACTATACCAATAACAGAAACCATATCACTTGAGGACTTTCAACTGCGACAACAACTAAAATGGATAGCACATATAAGTCGAAGAGAAATTGATGACGTAATCAAGATGTTGGCGTTTCACACGATTTTAAACAATGTTAGAAGACCTCATCAATACTGGAAAAAATTAGTGGACTTCTTTTTTTTCTTTTTATATGCCGTGTCCTTTCAGGACGTAGACAATCATGGCTCTCCACTTCTCCCTATCCCTTGTAGCTCTCAATAAGTTTCGTCCCTATGCCACCTACCCAGACCATGTTGTCTCATTCAATTGCTCAAGCCCGCCAGGTATGTCATGCGTTACTTTCCCTCTATTGGACTTGTGAGTATCAGATTCTCCAGGCCCTCCCTTCTAATTATGTGCCCCAGAAACTTCTGCTGCCGCTTTCTGGTGTTAAGTATAAGCCTCCTTCCTGTTTGCATCCTCTCCAAAACCTCTGGAACATATGAATGTTTCTTTAGGGCAAGTGCAAGAGTTTTATCCACACACAGACACCGAATATATGATAGTTACCTCCACTCTGCTACATTTCAATTGTTGTAAGCTAGTATTCATATAAAATACAAATTCTATTGTAGCTTAATTATGTACAATAATGTGTCATATGCAATATAGGTAAACAATTCAACTAGAAAAATTTTAAATAGATACAATGTATTTAAGGCTATAGAACCCAGTCTGTCCTTTCCCGTCTTATTCGACGTATGAAGGCCAAGCAGCCCAGTTCCCAGGAACCGACAGAACAGACAGCAGCGCATATGATTTGATTATAGTGGTGCAGGTTTTTGCAGAACCAACCACACTTTTTGAAGGGCCGATTACAGAAACCTGGTGCACTACGTGCCACAAGGTCCCCAAACGTCCCTCCGCAGGTTTTGAATTCAGAGTTGTCCTTCTCCTAGACCAGCTGCCATCCAAAGCTATAGAACCCAGTCTGTCCTGCTATTTACCCATAGCTGGAGGGAGAAGAAGAGGATTAATACCTTTGCCAGGAGTATTAGCACGTAAGTGAATGAAAAAAATGATACAGCTCAGTTCAACAGCTTTGTCACAGATTGAGGCGAAGATGGCAAACTTGATCGCCAGTTTTATTCTCAGTTTCAGTAAATAACGTGGGGTAGGGACTTCAGTCTCCCTATGTTTCTGTGGGTGTTATTAACTGGATTTTGATCTTTATGATTAATATTCACCACTGAATTAAGTGCCCTGACAAAGGAGATTATATTGAAAAATAAATACGTGTAAAATTAATGCGTTTTCATCATTAGGCTGTGGACTCATTGATCTACTTTTGATTTTTTAGTGGAACAAATTTTCTAAGTTGGTTGATGTTTGGTATATTTTAATGGTCATGAATTTCTGAAGAGAATATAAATGACAAAGAAAATGTTGCTAATAAGTGGAAAGAGACAGCTGAAACACTTGAAACATAATGAAGAAAGATAGCTTGGAAAAGTTAACACTCACAAGGTGAGAAAAGCCAAGAAAAGCGAAGGTAGCCTACATCAAAATTTTGTGCAAATAGATGACGTATTAAATACGACAAATTACTACACAGGTTTCGTAAAGGAGCAAGCAAATGGGTGAAGCTATGGAGAACAATGATCGCCCCCAGCCTAGAAGTGTATATTTTGTTAATTTAAATGATTTTTTAGTTTATACATTTGTTATATATGGTGGACTCTCCGGTCGTATTCGACGTATGAGGGTCAAGCAGCTCAGTTCCTAGGAACCGACAGTCCAGACACCAGCACATATGATTTGATTATAGTGGTGAAGGTTTTGTGCAGAACCAAACACTTTTTGAAGGGCCGAATACAGAAACCTGGTGCACTAC
>OZ038497.1:85559542-85582042 GCA_964036315.1 Acanthosepion esculentum | reverse complement strand
CATAAATATACATATATACATACATGCATAAATATACATATATACATACATGCATAAATATACATATATACATACATGCATAAATATACATATATACATACATGCATAAATATACATATATACATACATGCATAAATATACATATATACATACATGCATAAATATACATATATACATACATGCATAAATATACATATATACATACATGCATAAATATACATATATACATACATGCATAAATATACATATATACATGCATAAATATACATATATACATACATAAATATACATATATACATACATGCATAAATATACATATATACATACATGCATAAATATACATATATACATGCATAAATATACATATATACATACATGCATAAATATACATATATACATACATGCATAAATATACATATATACATACATGCATAAATATACATATATACATACATGCATAAATATACATATATATATATACACATACATGCAAACACATGCACATACATACACAAACACATACATATACATACGCAAACACATACATACACACGCAAACACATGCAAAAACATAAATATACATACACACACATGCAAACACATACATATACACACACAACTTTAACAGTGTGCATCTATGCCAGTGTCGCAGTTAGCTCCTCCTCATTTCCTTAATCTTTCAACAGGGGTCACTCTCTCCCACCTGTATAAATACTGGCTGACCTTTCGCCTATTCCTCTTTCCACGGCTTCGCACAAGTGCGGCCAGCTGCCTGGCCTGGGGCCGCAACATCGCGCGTGAGGCGAGGTAAAAAAAAAAAAAAAAAAACTCTCTTTTTCACTTACACCACTATGTGACCTCTCACACAAACAGCGTTTCCCATATTCTGGGAACACGCTTAAAACTATATACGCGTTCGTACGGACACACACACACACACAATAACTTCTCCATACTAATACTCTGCAACTTTCCATGTCTTCAATGTATTTGTAATTCGTGTATTAATTTATTTGTTATTAATATATAATTGTTTGCATACATGTATATCGGTCTTGTTTGTTTCTTTATCTTCTTTGGACTCCATTATAGTCCAACATTCCTATTGTAGCTGGACCGTCCAGCGAGAAGTCTTAACCAAGAGATAACTCATCATCTCCTCACATTCACACACCGCACGGTCCACTACACCAGGAAGGTATGAAAAAGTAACGTATACAAAAGGATTTGAGTGATATTGATGTTTCACACCAGTGTGATGACAAGCAGATCCAGTTGACGAAGTCCAGACTTGTGTGTGTGGAGATAGGCTGAAAGGACAGCAGTGAAAATAGAAAAACTGACCCAAATCAGGAGAAAATGACAGCAAACCACTCATAAAACACGGTAACAAAAGCACCAATACAAAAGAATTTATCTTTGCTCTCCCCACCCTCTTGTTCAACAACAGCCTGAGGTGGTGTGACCATGGGCCGAGACGCTCTCCTCCAATCAACTGCTTTTTTATTTAAACAGAAATAGAGATGGCGGTGACAGAGACGGTGGCAGATGATAAGATCAGTTTGAATAAAACTTGTGCATTCATAAGTACACGACTCAAATTACAGGGTGCGATGGGTAAATTGTCGCCGGTTTATATTTTTTAATTTCGTGCATGTGCGTGGTTTGTTTTTGATTTTGACGACTGCACAGTATAGTTGGGTCAGTTGGACACCTTCTGTGAAAAAAAAGAGCATCATGACACAATTCACTCCGCCAGAAATTTGGAAGCGGTATGATGTTCTGCTTGTTAATCGCACCGAAAGCTCCAATACGGACATTTCAGAGGATAGTGCAGATGATTCAGAAAGAGTTAGACGAGTCTAATGGTGATTATGAAGGTGTTTGGAGTGATCACTAGTGATGGTGACGTTATGACTCCATTTATCGCGGATGCCTTGAGGTGGTAGTGTTGTCCTGGGTCAAGAGGGTGGCGGCTGCCGGAAGACCCTATGTCTAGCAACAGGACTTTGCACCATGCCAGACAAGCATGAGAACGCAGTCATGGCTGTCAGACAATTTCTGCGACCACATCACCCCCTTAAATGTGGCCATCTAATTCCTCAAGCTGCAACTCTCTTGATTATTATGTGCGGGGCGCAGTTGAACCGAAGGCAAAGATTATGGAAGCTTTTATCAAATTAAACAAGGAGACTGCCCAGAAAAGTTACAGGAGATTCTGAAGTCGTCTGGAGGCCGTGGTTGAAGCCAATGGCGATTTTATTAAATAAATTTACTCTTTAGTATTTCAAGATATTTTTGTGGGATTTTGATAAATATATTTGTTAAAATGAGTTATTTTGATTATCTGCATAATTTAGACAATTTATTCATCGCAGCCTGTATATACGCAATAATGATATATATTTTTATATATCAAGTACAATATTGAGGAAATTTTAAGACAAAATGGAAAAAGTTTATTTATGACGCGTTTCATCCACTAGGTTTATTGAGGTTGTTGCGCATGCGTAGGCATAACAACGTCAACAAACCCAGTCATGAATGAAATGCGTCACAAGTGAAGTTTTTCTATTACGTTTTACAAATTCCGTATATTAGTATTTCCGCCGAGGATCAATATCTGCCAGTACATATTTCCTCAGTTCAAAATGTCGCTATCAGACACTTCTGCCTAGGATTACTGTACTGTAGTTTATGTGCATCCTGTGAAAAATGTTTCATTATATATATATATATATATATATATATATATATATATATATATATATATATATATAATGACGTCACACATTATGAAATGGGCAAAGTCCGACAATTTTAAGACATTTAAAAACAGTAAAATCGACCATGCTAACCGAAACGCTCCTCTGTGACTCAATCGGTAAAAGCACATTAGGCTATATGATGGTTCCGTATAGGATACAGGTTCGATTCCTGTCAGAGGACACATATTTTCTATGAAGATTTCTCGGACATTCATGCCGGTAAATGTTGTTAATACTGTTTATTATAAACAGAGCATTTACTTAAATATTTTTATCTATAAAAAGAATGTATAAACATAAAAAATGTCTTAATATATATACTTTAAAAATCAGGAGATCAGTTGAATCCGCTTCCTTGGGGTGTACACACACACCCACACACAGGGTGTGCGATGGATAGACTATCGTCTAAATTACGAAAAATGAAAATAACACTGACATCTCATTTTAACAGACACATAAATTTACCAAAATTACACAAAAATACCTCCATCAATCCAAACACCGTCATAACCGCCATTAGACTCATCCAACTCTTTCCGAATCCTCTACATTGTCCTCAGATTGACACCAAAAAACTTTGGAATGTTTGTATTGAAGCTTCCGGCACGAACAGTGCCTTACTAACCCTACTATACTGTGAAAAAAAAAATCAAAAAACAAACACCGCGCATGCGCGAAATTAAAAAAATAAAATAAAATGGCGTCAATTTACACTGAGGTACCTCCAAAGATTAGTTAAAAAAATAAGCATACATTACGAAAAAAATAGCCCAAACTTATATAAAAAAAAAACTTTTGATATTTTTTATACCTTTTAGAACATACGAAATTTTGGTTAAAGATTTTTTTTCCATCAGCGAGAAACCATAAATTTGTATACAAAAAAGTTTAGCATCTTTTTGCGGTGAAAAATGTATACACACACAATATATATATATATATATATATATATATATATATATATGTATGTATGTATGTATGTATGTATATGTGTGTGTGAGTGTGTGTGTGTGTGTGTGTGTGTGTGTGTGTGTGAAAAAGAGAGAAGTATAGACATTCAATGTCTATTAAATTTAACCGTCGTCTTTTCTCATTTGCGAATAACTTTCCACAAACATGGCTGGCTGCTTCAGATGTAAAAAAAAAAGATATCCAAAATCAAGTCCGTGTCCAAGAAGCTTTCGACTCACATGAGTCATCATTAGGGGAGTGTACAAGTAGTAAACTGAAGTGAAGTAAAAAAAATCAAAACCCTTTTAAGTGTTATATTTTAAAGTGCCGTTAAAATTGAATCAGAATTTTATATATGCATCCAAGAATGCAAGGTTGGAGATTATAATTAGTTTTGTTCACGTGTGGTTTTCTTTTGTATATATGATGACACTTCAAAATGTAGCACTTAAAACATTTTTGATTTTCTTCACCTTGCATTACTTGTAGACACCCCTGATGACGACACAGGTGAGTCGAAAGCTTCTTGGACACGGCCTTGATTTGGGATATTTTTGTTAGCTGCGGAATATTATTTGCAATTTATAAAAAAACAATGTCCATACTTTTCAATAAGACTTGTTTAAAAGAAAAACTGCTGCCTAATTACACTTCGACGTAGTGCAATCGTCAGCAGATTTGTGTCGTTAGATCAATTACGATTGGCAGGGTGCCCCATACTTTCGGCCTTGTGTCATATCTAATCTCCGTTTAGTAAATCATGAACTCTTCGATGTGGTGTAATCATTATAAAGCTTGTCTCGCTAGATCAATTACTAGTGAATAGTGAGTTTGTAGAGGACCGTGGTGTGAAGATGAGGATGATATCTCTGGGCTAAGATTTCCTGCTGGCCAGTCCAGCTACATGAGAATGTTGGACATTAATGGAGTCCAAAGAAGATAAAGAAACAAACAAGACCGATACATATATGCAAACAAATATATATTAATAACAAATTACAACGACATGAAGGGTTACAGAGTGTTTGTATGGAGAAGTTATGTGTGTGTTTTGTGTTGAGTGTCGTACGTACATGTATTGTCCTTAGCCTGTTCCCAGAATATGGGAAACGCTGTATCGGTGAGAGGTCACATATTGGTGTAAGTGGAAAAAGAACGATTTTACCTCGTCTCCGTGCGAGGTAGCGGCCCAAGGCCTGGGTCAAAAAAGAGAGATAGAGAGAAGGGTCAGCCAGTATTTATAGTCAGGGGAGAGAGACCCCTGTTGAAGGATTAAGGAAACTGAGGAGGAGCTAACTGCGACAAGTTTGATCCTCACTGAGTGCCCCATAATTTGGGCCTTGTGCCAGATCGATGCTACACTTGGTATATCTCTCTCATATATACATATATTTCTGTGACTTCCGTTTTAGTCTGTCCGTCTGTCACATCCTCTAAAATAGCCATATATTGACCAAATTTTGGAGAGAAGTGCAAACAGGTAAAGGGGTACAAGGTACAGTTGGTCTTACTAGGGTGCCTAAAAACTGTAAATTGAGGTTTTGTTAAAGTATTTTCCAAACAAATCAGCTTACTCAAATGTCATCGGATGGTTTGTGAAATTGAAAGAAACAGAGTATAACACAGTCAGCTCGACTCGATCCGGGGTCTTGCCCACGTTGGCCAGCACTGGTGTCACTCAACTGATGGTTGGTTGGTTATCTGTTGACCGCTTCGTTTCTTCATCAACTCTGCCCCACGTTGTGACTGATTGATCACAGTGTAGTGAAGATCGAACTTTCATCCGCACTTAAGCACTGAATTTGGTTGGAGAAACGGTGCTATGAAAACCAAAGGACAAAGATATCCCCTCTGGTGGAAATACAAATTATAATAAATCACAAAGAAAGTCGCTGGTTTAATTTTCAATTGCTTTTATATAACTGTCGATACACAAAATTAACCCTTCCCGTAGAATCTAGTGACAAGGAATGTTCTGTTTCTAAACTTGGAGCGGGTTAGCCGTTCATAAGAGATGTTAGGTCGTCCGGACATCCAGTCATCAATTCTCCGTCAGCCATTCTCATGTCCGGCTCAACGTCAACAATACTCTTCGACAGCAAGACACATGGCTACTCAAGGCGTCTCCTCGGGTCGCTTCTTGCTCAACTGTGACTGCTCGAACTATTCGCCCCAAATCTCTTCTAGGCTTCGAGTCACGTACGGCTTATATGCATCTCGTATAATTCTGACCACGCCTCCAGATTCATTAATTTACCTCGACCTTGGATTGACAACAGCTGACTCAACCATTTAAAACAATATAACTTTTGTTTTTACATTCCTTTCTGCAATTATTGTTTACGAATTAATTTTTGAATATAAAAATTTATTCCACATCAGCAAGGAATTCACTCTGCTTTTAGAAATCCTTCCCGTTCTCCAAACAATAATTTCTTGACCTCGACAAATTCTTTTGTCCATTTTCAAACCAATCACCAATTGTTTACATTTCCAATACGACCCAAATATTGCCTGCGACGATCAGCTATTCTTATCAAAACAATTTCAAATCGGCTAAAGGAATTTATCCACGTTTAACAAATGACTATGAAATCTTATTTTACAAAACAACCGATTTCAAATCCCACTGTTTTATATTTTAGCTTTTAAATAATTTTCTGCACAGTCAAGAAAATCATGCTTCATAATTATTTCTCGACCTCATATCGCATTCTTCTCACTTCAATAATTTCCACATTGCAGCCCTTCTAATGCTCCAATTCTATCCGGGGTTCTCACATGAACCCTTTTCTTTATCATTATGTGACATTCCTTTCAACGACAACCAGTGACACTTTAATAGTGTCACGGAGTTTTTAAATCGTATAGTGTAGCATTCAAATGTACGGTGTACGAGGTGTGAAATGAGAGTATGACAAAGGAGTATGCTTAGCCCGGCTGACTGCTTGTTGACTATCGCTTTGAGCTTGTCGCGTTGATAGTGGAGTCCATTCGCTTTCTGCATTCACAGGAGATTGTTCTCCCAACTTAATGGTTGGACAGGCAGACAGCCGTGCTCTTGGTAGCCTCTATGGTTAGTGTGTGTGTGTGTGTGTGTCGTGTGTGTGTGTTTGTGTGTGTGTGTGTGTGTAAAATCACCCGCTCTCTTTGCTCTGTCCGGTTTCTCTTATAGCCTATATAAGGGAAAAGCACGGACGTAGTTGTAGACATTTGTGACAAGCGAGAGTTGTGTCGATAATGGCCTATTGTATATGGTATATATACTTAACTATATTTGTGTTTGTTTTAAAATATGTTTTGAGTAGAGTGCGACGTGTAGATGAAAATTGGTGTGTAATTAAAGAAACATTTTATTTTCTAATAATTGTATAAATTTGGCTTTAATTTATCTCTAACTGTATAAACTGCGTTTTTCTGCTACATAAGGATTTCAACAGATGTCAGCATGTTGCACACAATTCTAGTCTATATATAAAGCGGATGGCGAAAAATAGTTGATGGGGGCTAAAACAGATATGTTTCTACAGAGTGCAATGGATAAATTGTCTTCTAAATTACGCAAAAATGAAAATAATACTGACATCTCATTTTAACCGATATATTTACCAAAATTACACAAATATATTTTGAAATACTAAAGCGTAAATTTATTCAATAAAATCGCCATTGGCTTCAACCACGGCTTCCAGATGACTTCGGAATCTCCTGTAACTTTTCTGGATGGTGTTCTTGTTTAAGTTGGTAAATGCTTCCATAATCTTTGTCTTCAATTCATCTTTGGTGTTTCAAGGAGTTTTTTCTTTTTGTTTTTTTGTTGGTCTCTCGCTTAACTGCGCCCCACTCATAATAAGCGAGAGGGTTGCAATTTGGGGAGTTAGGCAGCCAGGTGTAAGGGGTGATGTGTTCACAGAAATTGTCTGACAGCCATGACTGGATTCTCTTGTTTGTGTAGCATGGTGCAGAGTCCTGTTGCCAGACAAGGTCTTCCACCCTCATGATCCAGAGCAGCACTTGATGGCACATGTTGAGTCTGAGGCTCTCACCAACAAATTCGGTAGATTTTTTTTTCTTATCAGAATAATCAGGGTGAGTTTTCCGAGCTGCCGCACCTTTGTAATCACAATTAGACTCATCCAACTCTTTCTAACAGCCATAACTAGGTTCTCTTGCCTGTGTGACATGATGCAGATTCCTGTTGCCAGTCGTAGGGTCTTCCAGTAGCCACCATCTTGACCCAGGACAGCACTGCCTCCTCAAGGCACGATCCGTGTTGAGTCTGGGGCTCTGCAAGAATGGTGGTTTTTTTTCTCAGACAGTGCCCAACTGACGCCACTATACTCTGCAGTCAACAAAATCAAAAACAAACAACGTGCATGCACGAAATTAAAAATATAAAATGGCGCCAATTTACCCATCGCACCGATATATATATATATATATATATATATATATATATATATATATATATATATATATATATATATATTAGTTAAATAGTAGTATTCACTGGTCTCTTTAGTCTTGAGTAACACCCAATCTAAAATGGCTACTCTGAATTCAAAATCTTGGAGAATGCAACACCAAACATTCCAATATTTTATTTTTTTTTTAAATCATGGTAATATTAAGAAAAAGGCATCTGTGAAAAGCCATAACTCATTACATCCTGAAAGGACATGACATTAAAAATGTATTTTATAATTATTTGGACTGATTCAAATTAACAGTTTAAAAACTACATACATGAAATATATATATATATATATATATATATATATATATATTATATATATATATATATATATATTACTGTATGCATTCATTTTTATATTCATTTTTGTAAGTAATGTACACCCATGTGCAAATTAATTGAAATAAAACGAATAATTCTGTTATTTTATTTTCATATTTTTCCAATTAAACATGACTCAGTGCAGATGTTGGTACTTCGTATGTCCATTCCACGAAGTCGTTCCTTTCAAATTGACCACAGATTCTCGATTGGATTTAAATCAAGGCCAGTCTATAGTAATTTGATGTATTTATTCACTGATAAGTCTTGTCATTGTGTCCGTGCAACGTTACAATTTTTGTACGCTTCCTTGGAGTAACGTCCATCGCAGACAATAGTTATAGGACAACTAATCGACAGTCGAGAAAATAGTGTCTGGGCGCGATAAAAATCTGATGTAATCACGGATGACGCAATGTTTTTCAAGGCCAAACAAATTTCATCATACACTCCAAAAATAGATTCGTCTTACTGCACACCACTGCAAATTACATAATCTGAGATAAAAATAGAAATCAATTACACCCTGTCACTCCAGTGGGTCTAAAACTGGCCGTATGGTGAAAGGAAGGAAACTAAATCAGTTGTTTCAATTAATTTGCACAAGGGTATAAGTAACAATAAAATTTTGCTTATATATTTAAAGGTTTCAAAAATCTAAAGTTTAACATAGCACCTACATCAAGCAAGTTTGGTCATTCTTGGAATGACCCGTCAGCTTCATATCTGTATCATTTACGATACAGCTGTGGATTAAACAGCAATCTCTCTAGCCTTGAGTGGAAACCAGCCTAGGAGAAGGACATCTCTGAATTCAAAATCATGGAATAGGCAACGAGAAATCACTCCACTATATTTCCCCAAAAAGTCATGGCAATTTACAGATAATAAAGAAATGATCGCCTTTGGAAAAAAACATTACATAAAAAAATACTAATGCGATATATTATTAATATTATCGTCATCACTACTTATATTGTAAGAATATTTTACTCAAGTATATATGGTAATTCACAGATAATAAATAAAAGGAAGCTGTGGAGAGTCATCGTCAGCTACCTCCTGAGGGACATGGTATTTCAATGTGCTAGTAGCATCAGTACTATTATAGACACAGAAAGGGAAATCAACAAACCGATTTCAAATTCCCACCTAGTCAGTTGTATTTACTTTCACACAAATTCCCTTAGAAAAGGTATGAATTTATCTAACTCCCCACCAGCTATGGATTAAATAGTGGTGCTCTAGACATGGGTGTCAGTAGAGGAAAAGGTAAACTCTGAATTCAAAACTGTGGAGAAGGCAATGAGAAACCACATTATCTTTCCTCAAGAAGTCATGGCAGTTCACAGATAATAAATAAAAGAAATCTGTGGAGAGCCATGATCACCTGATTTTTTGGGGTTTTTTTTAAATAATTTTCAAATAGATTTTTTAATCCGACCTTATTTCTTATTACCATAAATGTTATTTTTAGTGAGTCTGCATATTTGAGTTGTTACTCCCGTTTTCTATTTCCTAAAACATTGAAATTAATAACAACCGGCCTAGACCAAGAAGTCTTACTAAAGAAAAATGTGTCTCCTCTCAGGAATCAAACTCAAACACGTGTACCCATTATCTTTATAGTAATAAGAAATACTGCATGACTTTATTTTTTATATTTATTGTTGTACCTAATATATCACTATATGTATATATACATACAAACATATGACGTCACACATTATGAAATGGACAAAGTCCGACAATTATTTTTTAGGACATTTTTTTATATTTATACGTTCTTTTTATAGATACAAATATTTAAGTAAATGCTCTGTTTATAATAAACAGTATTAACAACATTTACCGGCCTGAATGTCCGAGAAATGTTTATAGAAAATATGCGTCTTCCGACAAGAATCGAACCTGTATCCTATACGGAACCGTCATATAGCCTGACGTGCCTTTACCGATTGGGCCACAGAGGAGCATTCGGTTAGCAAGGTCGATTTTGCTGTTTATAAACACAATTCTCCATGATTTTCTCTCATACATTCATATCTGCTCAATGCGTATCCAAACGTAAACAAATGACGTCACACATTATAAAATGGACAAAGTCCGACAAGACATTTTTTATGTTTATACGTTCTTTTTATAGATACAAATATTTAAGTAAGTGCTCTGTTTATAATAAACAGTATTAACAACATTTACCGGGCTGAATATCTTAGAAATTTCCATAGAAAATATGCGTCCTCCGATTGTTTAAAAACAGTAAAATCGACCTTGCTAACCGAACGCTCCTCTGAGGCCCAAACAGTAAAGGCACGTCAGGCTATATGACGGTTCCGTATAAGATACAGGTTCGATTCCTGCCAGAGGATGCATATTTTTTATGAAAATTTCTCGGACATTCAAGCCAGTAAATGTTGTTAATACTGTTTATTATAAACAGAGTATTTACTTAAATATTTGTATCTATAAAAAGGACGTATAAACATAAAAAATGTCTGAAAAATACTAAGATATGTATATATGTATGTATATATCAATAGAAACACTTGTGTAAATTTTGTTTATATTTGCAGCTTTTAAATGGTTTACCTACAGTAAGCAAGTTTTAGCCTGACATAACTCATTTCTTTCAAGCTTTCTGTTGATCTTCCAGTAACTAGTTTTCCTGAAAACTCGTTTTTCACACCAGTTGATATATTTATTCAATTACGCCTTCTTCTACGAATTCAATGACATAAAAAGCACTTCTCAGATTTGATATGATTAAGGACAGTAGCAAAAATACTTTATTAATATCTAATACGTGGTAGCACAAAGTTACAAGTCATCGTGACAGAGGGTTTGAGCATACTGGTATAACTAAAATTGTTGATCATGTCATACTATGCGCTCTCTGCCAGAAACTGTAATTACGGTCTGCTCAACATGGTTGCAGGATAAACGACAGGTGGGCCTGCGGGTGTTGGACAGACATGAATATACCTGAACAGATGTCTGCAACAGGAATTAGCAAGCAACTCTAGTGTAGGGGTGTGTTCAGAAAATGAGTACCTATATATATCTCCAACTTGATTTTGACCACTTGACTATGAAGAGCTTCATAATCAGGCAAAGTTCTAAATGACTTTTAAAGTAGACTTTACTTTGAAAGTCATAATTACTCAGTTTCATATCCAAAACGTAAACAAAACAATTTTTAAAGAATTAATGGATTTTTTAAAACTTTATTAATCCGACATAATTTTTATCACTTTAAACATTATTTTCAGTGGATACTCATATTTGAGTAGACGCTCTCTTTATTTTAAACATTTTATTCTGTCTACCAGTCTGAACATTCAAGAAATCTTATTAACAAAAAATGCACCAAACGGCAGAATTTGAACCTGCGTCCAACTTTGCAGGAGAAACCATTGTTTGACCTGTGTGTTTGACTGCTCGGCTACAAAAAGCTTCATAATCAAACAAGGTTTTATCTGCCTTTAAACCACATTTGTTCAGATTTCTTTGAAAGTCATAACTGCTCAGCATTGTATCTGAAATGTAAACAGAATTCAAAAATGTAAAATGATTCGAAGTAATAAAAATAGGGCTTGCTTTTCTTTGTAGATGATAAAATAACCCCTTGTGTCTTACTGGCTTTATTGCATGGCATGGAGTAAAATAATAATAAAAAGTCAGATTAATAAATAAATAAAATCTATGACAAATACAAAATTGAGCAGTTATGACTTTCGAAGAAATCTGAATAAGTGAGTGTGCTTTAAATGTAGTTAAAATGTATGCAATATTTATAGGTTAAATTGCTCAATATCAGGGATAGAGTGTATGTAAATATAGAATATAGTTAACAAACAACACTATAAAATAGATATAAAATAACCGCATTTGGATCCACAATTATTTCTAGTCATCGACCACTAAATAATTTGAAACATAATCATTATTGTCCACCCAGTAACCGTTAGGATAATACAACAGACCATCTACTCATAATGCACTATTGACCAGCATATGTAAATAGTCAAGCCAATACACAACACACATGGCCTGAAACAGACTGTCACAACTGGGTTTTGACCTCAATGTCCATTCTTATATTTACATACACTATCACTGATATTGAGCACTTTAACCCATAAATATAGCATACCTTAAAACTATATTCTATCATTATATATCCCATGGACTTTCCCGTCACTGATCAATACAGACAGTTGACCTGCACCTACCAAGGACTCTTTTACAATGTATGAGGGTCAGGCAACTCAGTTCTGAGAACCCGACAGCCAGACAACCTACACATGATTTGATTATAGTGGTGACGGTTTTTTGCAGAACCAACCACACTTTCTGAAGAGTCAAATACAGAGACCTGGTGCACCATGTGCCACAAGGTCACCAAACAACCCTCTGCAGGTTTTGAATTAAGAGTTGTCCTTCTCATAGACCAGTTGCAATCCAAGGTTATAGAACCCAGTCTGTCCTGCTATTTATCCATAGCTGGGGGGAGAAGAGGATTCATACCTTTCCCAAGTACATAAGTAAATGTAATGGATTCAACTGGAATTTGAACTCGGCTTTCTGATTCCTCAATCCAAGCTGCTATCCATTATTCATATATGTGTGTGTGTGTGTGTGTGTGTGGAGCTATCAAATCATTTTTTTATCAGAGAGTAAGGAAAAGTGTTTAAACCAATCTCAGTCAGTATTTTCTAGAGACAGGATCCCTAAAACATTGGCATCAAACAACACACCAGAATTTTGTGATATAGATTTATACATTATGAAATAGACAAAGTCCAACAATCATTTTAAAACATTTTTATGTTTATACATTCTTTTTTTATAGATACAAATATGCTCTGTTTATAATAAACAGTATTAACAACTTTTACCGGCCTGAATATCCAAGAAATTGTCATAAAAAAATATATATTTGACAGCTATTGTCCTTTTCTGCTCAACTAACGATATAGTTAATCTGTAAGCATAGTCTACCATCTTTATTTATTTTTTTTTTAAGCGTTTCACCCCAAGCAAGGCAGGAAGCCACTAGCATGCAAGGGGTTACAGAGAGTTGGAGTGATAACAAATAAGAGTGATAGAGGAAAGGATGAAGAGAAGGAAAGGGGATAGATCGAGGCATCTGGAGACGTCGATTGACATTACATTTGAATAGTTGGAGATTATAGCTATCAGGGAAACAGGAAAAGAGGAGGGAGCTCCACAGGCGAGAAGTGTGAGACATGAAGCTATTGGAGTAGAAGAGACGGCTACCTTTAACAGTTTCGACAGTGAAAGGGTGTGAGCGAGATGCCAGCCTAGTAGAACGCTTAAATTCATGAAGTCTGGAAACCAGCAAAAGCAGCTCCTCAGAACAGTCACCATGAAAGTATTTGTAAAAAAGACAGAGGGAGGTGATGACACGTCTGTGAGAGAGCGACTGCAGACGAGATGCCGGATCAGGGCCAATTACATTGCATATCCATATCTGGATTTTATCAAGAACCTTGAGGCAAACAGAAGGGGCTCCAGACCATATATGGCAGCAATACTCCATGCAAGGGCAAATGGTTGATTTGAAGGATCAACTCCGGCGAGAAAAATTTCCTGGCGTGGCACAGGGACCCAACTTTCCATGCGGTGGACAAAGCTATTGACTCAATTTATTTGTTCCATCTCAGGTCAGCAGTCAATGTGAGACCGAGTAGTCACAAAGACGTGCTCTCAAGTACAATAGTTCTATTATTTATCATTTTAGATGTCAGATAAGACTGACTATATAAGTAGAATTCTTCAGAAGGTCGAGAAAAGAATAAGATAACATATATAAGCAGCTTCTTCTATGCATCATTTTCCCTACATGACATGTTATCTCTCCTAAACCTTGTTCCACCATCCATTTGATCAAGCTCTCTAGGTACATTGTGTACAGTTTTTCTCTGCCCTCCTTGACTTCAATATGACCTTGAGTATCAAATTTTACAAGTCTTATGTTTTTATATTGATTCGTTTTCTATGGCTTACCAACCCTTTACAGAGAATATTTTTAGATTGTAAAAAATGCTGGATCTTTTCTTATAATAATAATAATTTAGTCGTACAAGTTTTACTAATTAACCCATAGCTGGATGGAGAGGTGGTGGAGTCATACCCTTTCCAAGGGTATTTGCATGTAAGTGAAAATAAACAGAAATTAGAACTTTGTTCCATGGTTAACAATTCCAAATCATTATCTATTACACCACCCACACATCCAAACTTACAGCACCTCATATTCCCAAGTGGTCACTCATCTAGGTACTGACCAGGCTCAACGTTGTTTAACTTCGGCGATCATATGGGAACTGATGTTTCAACGTGATGTGGCTGTAAGGATTGGAGAAAAGAATAAAATAACTTGTACCAGCTTCTTCTTCTATGTGCCATGTCCCTTCAGGACATTGACAATAATGGCTCTCCACAATTTCCTGTCATTCATAGCTCTTTTTTTGTCTTTTTGTTATCTCTCCAAAATCTTGCTTCACCAACTCAAGCTCGCTAATTGTGCTGCTTTCTTCTATTCCTCTTGTCTTCAATATGTCTTGTGAGTATCGAATTTGCCAAGTCTTCATGTGGGCATGAATATATCATTGATATTACAGATATAGATATTTAATTTTCTAGTGAGGAGAAAATTATCAGTGGATTATCAAAACCAACAGCAATAATTTGAAAGTGATGAAATTTCATTTCAAAATACACATTCTACAAATAGTCAAAAATACAATGAGCAAATACAATTGTGCAAATTAAAACAACCACTTTAGTTTCCTTTCTTTCACTATACGGTTAGTTTTAGACCCACTGGAATGACAGGGTGTAATCGATTTCTATTTTTTCCTTAGATTAGGTTATTTGCAATGGTGTGCAGTAATATGAATCTATTTTCAGGGTGTATGAATAAATTTGTTTGGCCTTGAAAAATATAGTGTCATTCATGATTGCATCAGATTTTTATCATACCCAGACACTATTGTCTTAGCTGTCGATTAGTTGTCCTACGGCCATTCTCTGCAATGGATGTTACTCCAAGGAAGCATACAAAAATTGTAACACTGCACACACTAGCAAGCCTTACCAATGAGCAAATCAAAGTACTATAGACTGGCCTGGAAACTATCCTGATTTAAATTAAATTGAGAATCTGTGGTCAGTCTGCAAGGAATGACTTCATAGAATGGACATATGAAGTACTAACATGTACACTGGGTCATGTTTCATTGGAAAAATACAAAAAGAAAGTAAATAATAACAGAATTATTCATTTTGTTTCAATTAATCTGCACAAGGGTATATGACACACAAAAAAGGAATGTTCTTTTTTTAATGCTCCAGTATCTTTGAAATGTCATCGAGTTCATATTTGTGTGCGCCGGAATCTGACAGAAATTGTTGTGGCAGTGAAGCGAAGAAAGATAATTGGTCTTCATCACTTTACTGCCATAAGAAGTAACACCATACTATGACATATAAAAAGACAATCAGTAACATTTTTTTAATAGAAATACCCATAAAAATGTCTGTTGTCCTATTTGAATTTTCTGACGAATCTTAATTCTTAAGTTAATGATTGAAGAAGCTCATGGCGAGTTTTACACAGAGTCAGACCGACATTTTTGGGGGTCTTGAAGCTGGAACAGATATGGGGGGCTCCTTCACAACCAGCAATAAGGATCCAACTGTCAAAATGTATCTTTGAATAGATTCTGGCAAGCTCAATGAGCCCAAACAGGTGGGGGGGTCTAGATGCTGCAAGCCCACAAGAAAAGTTTTAAATTTGCCAATTACAGGAAAATCTTGAGGCCATATGAAATAGGAATCAAGAGCATATTTCAAGGCCAACATTAGCTACCATTGGTTTATGATTCTATCATTAAAATGGCCTTAATTTAATAACAATTAACAAAAATACACTGATTTTGTTGAAAAATTCACTCATTCAAAAAAGTTGCTTCTGAGATTAGGGGCTTTGAAGTTTAAGCTTCATTAGTTTCAAAATAGGTCTACCACTGATTCTGCAACAATCAAATATCTGTAGAAATTTCTCTATTGCATCATTAAATATTTGAGCTTAACAACTTTAACAAAATATTGCAATAACAATCATAAATATGAATGCTGGTCATTATTTTAAAAAGTACTGAAGTACAAATGAAAAGAGTTGAAATTGATGACTTTTCCATTTTAACTGAAGCAGATATGAAAGTTTAATTGCCTCTTCTAGCTTTCCTTCTTTCATTCTTCCTTTTTCTCACTGAAGCATCTCTGATATGTCTTTTCTGTCTTTCCAGGTGATTAAAACAGAATAATCCATCATTTATAAGTTATTGTCAGGGCATAACAAATATATATGGTAACTAAGGAACTAAGGGAGGGACAAGCAAGGTTTATAAGATATTAATGTTCACCCAATACAAGGCCCAAGAGCCACTCAATATAAAGGGGTTCTGTGCGGTGTTGTATGAGTGTAAGAAAAGATGAGAAGTGAAGTTCATGATGCTCTGTAGAAAAGATAACAGTTAACTCTAGGCTTGAAGTCGTCAAGATTGTAGTGATTGAGAAACCATCCTGCTGGGAGTTTGTTCCACAAAGCAGCAGTTTTGGGGTAGAAGCTATCTGAATGGAACTTACTTCTTACTATTGAAATACAAAAGGAATGGGAAGGATTCCTCCTTTGTATGTGGAATGGAGGGTTCCAGTGGTAAATGACAGAGCAGGGGTCTAAGGAATGTACATCATTAGAACACACACCATGGAAATAGCAATAGAGAAGGGAGAGACTTGTAGCATTTCATCTGTGGGAAAAGGGTTGTGGAGGTAGAAAACATTTAATCACCCAGAAGACCATGTAGACACTTTTGAACTATTATGACAGGCAAGTGAGGTTTTGGGCAGCTCCAGTCCAAATATGACAGCAATACAGTGACCAGTGACATGCAGCAGGTAGGTGATGCCCAACACCTTAATTGTATGCCCCTAAGACTCAAGTAAGAGAGCTTATAGGGTCTAGTACTGAAAAATGTGAGAAAGGAAGACATTTTAAATATGTAAAAACATGAAACTTGGATGAAAACAGTCTATGAAAAACAAACAACTAATTATGTTAGGTTGGTTAATTTGATAATCAACCCTTCTTGAGTTATTTAAGGTTGTATATAAGTTTTATGAGACAAAAATCACAAAATAATATGAGAAAAGTAGACACAAGCCCTCTTGACAGTAAATTTAAAAAGGGTAGACACAAAATTCAGTTCATACTCAAGCCTGCACTCGCATAAAGTAGCCTCCTTTTGCACATCTAAAGACATTAGTGTTCAAATAAATTTACAGGTCTTACCAACTCTGTTGTAATTGGCTCATGTCAAAGAAGCAATTATATGTTGTTATTCTTAATCTCTTTCATGCATATGGGTTATTGATCTACTCCACACTTTTTTCTTTTACATTCATTAAACAATTTAAATGCTCATCAATATGTTAATCTGTTTGTATCTTAATTCTTCTTTTATGTGCCATGTTCCTTCAGGACGTTGGTGATCACGATTCACCATAATTTCCTGTCCTTTGTAGCTCTTAAAAACATTTGTCTTTCTGCCATCTCTCCCAAACACTACTCTGTCATCCATTCACTTAAGTTTGCCTGGTAGCTTGTGCCTGGCTCCCCCCCCCTGTCTCTCTTGCCTTCAATACATCCTGTAAGTATCAAATTTTCCAAGAGCTCTTTCCTCATTAAGAGCCCTAGAAATTTCAATTACTGTATACACTTGCATAGCATGTGATTTTTGAAGACCTAATTTTGAAGCTAATTTTAAGGGGGTTGCATCATCCACAAGATATAAAATTAGTGTATATACTGCTAACCCTGGCTATACTATTGACATAACTATATATCCATTTACTGTAGTCAAAAAGGTATAGCTGTATTTAAAATAAACTGTGTTACACAAGTATATACAGTGTCTCTTTCTGATATTAAGTATAAAAGGTCCTATTTGTTTCCATTTTCTCTAAGATATTTTTGTTGCTCACGTGTTCAGGCCATCATATTCTCAGCAACCTTCCTTAAAACTATATTTCTGTTGCTTCATGTCTCTTCATCTGTGAGGATTGTCCAGTATTCACTGCCATATAGGAATAACATTATGCAACAGTTCAGTACTCTCTTCTTTGCTTCCAATGAAACTTTCCTGTTTCTTAATACCTTGCTTAACTTTAGGAAAGCATCTTTCACTATCCCAGTGCCCCATCAGATTTCAATGTTGCACTTTGAGTTTTCTGTTAAAACACTTTCCAGATATTTAAACTGCTGCACCTGCATGATTTTGGTATCTTCAGTTTGTAAATTGCATGTTAGCGTTGTCCCTTTTGCTAACAACCATGCATTTTCCCTTCTTGCAATTGATGTTTAGTCCTTTCTTCGCATTTTTCATTTACTACATTCTGTAGGTGTTCTTGTAGTTTCCTTTCTGTGTCTGCTATCAACACAGTGTCATCTGCATATCTACGATATGTTGTTACAATCATGGCTACCAATTACAAATCTTGGCAGGAATTCAAATTCTCTCAGAATCTTTGCACTGTATAAATTAAATAAATCCAGTAAGAAGACACATCATTGTCTTACACTTTCTACTTTCATATATTTATTGAATTCATTTTCTATCCTTATGTAAGTGGTTTGATGTCAGTATAGATTCTGGATTATTCTAATCCTTCCCAAATATCTCAAGGTCACCACACAGTTCCAGATTTTTTTTCATTTAATTAAATTTATTATTAAGAGAGAGATTAATTCAATACATTCTCTAATAAATTTTTTTAGAAGCATTTCAGGCAAAAATATTGAAAAAAAAAAAAAAAAAAAAAAAAAAAAATCAACTGTGGTAATTAGTAAAGTACAAACAATTTAGTAATGTGACTTAGCTAGTAATGTGACTTAGCTAGTAATGTGACTTAGCTAGTAATGTGACTTAGCTAGTAATGTGACTTAGCTAGTAATGTGACTTAGCTAGTAATGTGACTTAGCTAGTAATGTGACTTAGCTAGTAATGTGACTTAGCTAGTAATGTGACTTAGCTAGTAATGTGACTTAGCTAGTAATGTGACTTAGCTAGTAATGTGACTTAGCTAGTAATGTGACTTAGCTAGTAATGTGACTTAGCTAGTAATGTGACTTAGCTAGTAATGTGACTTAGCTAGTAATGTGACTTAGCTAGTAATGTGACTTAGCTAGTAATGTGACTTAGCTAGTAATGTGACTTAGCTAGTAATGTGACTTAGCTAGTAATGTGACTTAGCTAGTAATGTGACTTAGCTAGTAATGTGACTTAGCTAGTAATGTGACTTAGCTAGTAATGTGACTTAGCTAGTAATGTGACTTAGCTAGTAATGTGACTTAGCTAGTAATGTGACTTAGCTAGTAATGTGACTTAGCTAGTAATGTGACTTAGCTAGTAATGTGACTTAGCTAGTAATGTGACTTAGCTAGTAATGTGACTTAGCTAGTAATGTGACTTAGCTAGTAATGTGACTTAGCTAGTAATGTGACTTAGCTAGTAATGTGACTTAGCTAGTAATGTGACTTAGCTAGTAATGTGACTTAGCTAGTAATGTGACTTAGCTAGTAATGTGACTTAGCTAGTAATGTGACTTAGCTAGTAATGTGACTTAGCTAGTAATGTGACTTAGCTAGTAATGTGACTTAGCTAGTAATGTGACTTAGCTAGTAATGTGACTTAGCTAGTAATGTGACTTAGCTAGTAATGTGACTTAGCTAGTAATGTGACTTAGCTAGTAATGTGACTTAGCTAGTAATGTGACTTAGCTAGTAATGTGACTTAGCTAGAAACTGGCTAGAAAAAGAAATTTTGTGAAATTAAGCTGCTTTATATACTGTGTAAATCCATCTTTTTTTTTAATTTTATATTTTCTCAGACTTATTTTTCTAAAGATAAAGTAAAAAGAAATGACATTCTTTTAGCTTAATGTCATCAAAATTGACACTACATAAAATAATCTATTCAGGAATGACATGAAATAAATTAGTATTTTCTGTATAAACAAGCATTATTTTTTTTTTTTCTCCACTTAATGAGAGGTAATTATGTCTGTGTCAACATGAAATGTTTTATGCTCTCTGGTTGTTTTAAAAAGATAAGCAGGGACTCACAAAGTTTGAAAATAAGAAAAAAAAAAAAAGAAAGTATTCTAAAGTTCAGACAGTTTTGTGATTGCTGACATGTCGATGCTATGAACAACAAAATTTATAAAAGACCACTTCTTTTTGAATTTCTCAACAATTAATTTCCTTTTGGCTCTGCCCATCACTGTCTATAAATTTTCAAGGCTCTCAATCCTTGCAAAACTAGCTGTTGAATTACAGGTTGGTGGATCTATATTTTAAACAGGGCTTGTGCATACTACCCAAGAACATGTTCGGGAGTGGGTAGCTGATTGGAAGACCATATAGTACAATATATTAGCATATAACCACTATCCCATAATATTTCTTGCATCTGCATGCACATTTCATAAATTTCATTTATCATAATGGATAAATTTTCATCCAAATTACACAAAAATGGAAATAACACTGACATCTCATTTTAACAGATATATTTACCAAAATTACAAATATATCTTGAAATACTAAAGAGTAAATTTATTCAATAAAATCACCATGAGCTCCAGACAATGTCAAAATCTCCTGCAACTCTTTTGGACAGTCTCCTGGTTTAAGTTAGTGAATGCTGCCATAATCCTTGCCTTCAGTTCATCTTTGGTGTTACAAGGAGTCTTGTTGGTTTCTTGCTCAACTGCACCCCACACATAATAATTAAGGGGGTTGCAGCCTGAGGAGTTAAGTGGCCAGATGTAAGGGGTGACTGGGTTCTCCTGCTTGTGTGGCATGGTACAGAGTCCTGTTGCCAGACATAGGGTCTTCCAGCAGCCACCCTCTTGACCCAGGCAGCACTACCTCATCAAGGCACTTGATATAGGCTCCTGGGTTGAGAAGATGAATGGCAGCATAACGTCTCCATCACTAGTGATCACTCCAAACACCATGATGTTGACTGGATATATCATCCAACTATTTTGAATCCTCTGCACTGCCCTCAGATTGACACCCAAATACTTCGAAATGTTTGTATTGGAGATTCCAATGTGAATGCCAAACAGTACAGCATGCTATTTCTAAATTTCTGGTGGAGTGAATTGCCTCATGGTGTTCTTTTCTCACAGACGGTGCCCAACTGACCCTACTGTACAGTGCAGTCAACAAAATAAAAAACAAAGAACACACATGTGCAAAATTATAAATATGGTGATAATTCACCCATCACATCCAGTATATAGTAATGGCATCTTACCAGTTCACCAGATCAAACTGATTCTTAAAATCATCTTAGTGAACCTGTTGTTAGGTTATCCAAAAATAATCTTATAGATTAATAGCCAAGATATCATGGCTAAAAATATTAATAACATTGCTGTAAATTCTGTGGAGGCTGAAATAGGATTTTCTGTAATGAATACAATTTATTATTGCTAATTTTTCAACATGTATCAAACCATAAAAGCTGACAAAAATGGCACATGTACTTGATCTCTGTTGGCTAACAATAATTTACTGTTTAAGGATTTGCTTCTCAATTCTATCACTTGTAATAATCACCAATCTAGTTAAATTTTGAAAATTATCAAATACTGATTCTCCATATTAGAGATGCACCAAATTTTACTCAATTTAGCATGAGCTCATTTTGATGAAGGCCAAAAATTTGCTTATCAACTAGCAAATGATGATTCTCATTCACAAAGTCCTAATAATAACTACTACTTATGATGCCGGCTCACATTCCTTTGATCAGGGATCATATTCAATATGAGCAATGCCCACAACAATCCAAGTGAACAAAGAAAATTATGCTGATG
>OZ038497.1:85552042-85554542 GCA_964036315.1 Acanthosepion esculentum | reverse complement strand
GCCCTCATTAAGACTGACTAGTAGGATAGCACATGTTTTTGCTTTGTAAGATATAATTATCTGTCCAAATATTACTCATCTAGCCTTGTCACCCTCAACCATTATGCCAAACCAATGACAACAAATTTTGTGTAGATACGAGGCCTCAACTGAAATGTAAAATTGTTTGATGACTGTTTATAACATTTAAAACACGACAATGGCAATGACATTCATCATATCTTCTAACCTGAGTACTGCTATTCATCTGTCTAAATAATTGATAAAGAGAACTCGAGGACGAAGGAGATGAGTATTTTTCATAAAGGCTGCCTAAAAGTAAAGTAGATGAATATTGCTCATAATTTCTCCAAATAATCTATACAGAGTACTCAAGTCAAAGCTTACTTTAGACTGTCAACTGGAGCTTGTGAAGCTATATTATGCTAATCACGAGAATGCAACAGCAATGATGAGAACTTATAGAATGAAGAACAATTTAAAACGGGATCATTTTGCTCAATCAAAAATTGCGCATCTAATAGAAAAGTTTGGAACCACAAAGTTTTGGTTTGTTTTACGGCATATCAACCTCAATGGGTTATTTAATGCCGACAATATTTTTATTGGTGTTAATATTTTTTTCAAAAAATGTTTTGCTGGTAATATTTTTTTTTTTTTTTTAAAGTATTTCTGGTATTAAAAACTATTTTTACACTTTCATAGTGTTTTGACCCCAGTTTGGGAGGTTAACTATTTACCCATGGCTGGGACCCTAACAGGTGCCACCACCCCAGAACCACAAAGACAGTGTATGATATTCCTTCAAGTGGAAGACATTCATTAGAAGGCGAGTGCATGCCTCAGGTTATGGGTAGTCTGTCAATTTGACCAAACATGCAACCTTAGTTATACAACACAATGAAGTAACAAGTGAAAATTTATTGTAATTTCATAACCCCCCCCCATTTGTTTCAAAATATAAGTTGTTTGCAGAATTACTTACTTTGCATTATAGTGGTTTTAAAACTTTCATTCATTTATTTTCACCCTGTACTTAAAAACTCACATGTAAAAACCTTATCATAGTAAAGAATTAGCAAATGACTTGTTCATTTTTTATGACATGATTAAACAAGTTTAAGTATAACTTAGAAATACAGTGTGAAAAAGGAACACAGAAGATAAAGGAGTTTTTGGTTTGAGGCCACCCAACACATGGCACAAGAGACAATTAGGGTAGAGGTTTACTGAATGATGTCATTGTATGGATGTAAGAGAAGTAAATGCAGATTATGAGGATAGGTAGGATAGATAACAGTTGGTCTTAGACTTGAAAAGGTTAGGATTGTAGTTTTTTAATTTTTCTACAGTTTTTCTTACTATACTATTTTTTGCTATACTCTATTCATCAGGATGAATGCAAATTGGTGAAAGAAAAAAAAACATTGTTAACTCTTCATTTTTATAAGGTATTTGTAGATTTTAAGCAGCACACATAGTGAATGACTGACTGGGCACTTCAAAATGGTGTAATGGTTAGCAAACTGGTCTAGCTTTATCAATTACAACTGAATAGCAAGTTCAATCCTCACTGGGTGCCCCATACTTTCGGCCTTGTCCCACATGTAAGCTACACTTAGAAAATCCCCATAGTGAATAACTGTTTATGTAGCACCATAAAGAAAGAATCTGAACTACAGGAGGCAGGTTAAAAAGGAACTTAACTGTAGCATTAAGCTTAGCCAAAGGTACCATGAGAATGTAGGCCTACCCAGGTAGTTTACAGTCACCAAAAATTCATGAATTTTAACCCCTCCAGAAAAATTTTACCTGTGTATAATGCAACCTCCTATTTTTTGCATAAAGAAAGCTGATCATAAAACTCACACTATATATAGTATATACAATATAATGACGGGGCCGTTCATATACAAGTATGATTTCAACTAGCAATAATGACACGTCAGAAAATCCTCAATAGACATGGTATCACCTCTGCTAAAATTCATCAGAATCTGGATTATTAGCTTGTTTATGTGGCTCATTAATTCATTTGAACCTTGCTTCTTAGATAGGGCAACAAAGGTCAATCTACTAATATAATATAATTTAATTTATTATTAATTTTATAATTATTAATTGTTATTTCTGTGATCTTGTCAATGACAAAATCATCTAAGAATGAGAACGTTTTATTTCCATCTGATATTGCTGCTTGTTCCTGATCATCTTGTCTACTTTGAATTGTACTTCAGATTTTAATAATTCCGGTCTTTCGGGGTTTGTTTGTATATTTCAGGTTTCTCTCTCATTAAGAAATAGTTCTCGATAAGAGAGAGAGAGAGAGTGAACATATTCACTCCATCTTTTATTTTTTTGTTTTTCTATTATCAGTGTTCTCTCCTTGGACTTTATACAACCTGTTGACAAGCATGACTTTTGTCCTGTTAATTCTTTTGTGCAAACTTACTTTTTCTATTGCACATACTTTCTATTTCCAAACACTTTTCATTGAACC
>OZ038497.1:85542042-85544542 GCA_964036315.1 Acanthosepion esculentum | reverse complement strand
TAACCTACCCAGTGAGCATGAGTAAATGGATGGCAGAACAAGGTTTAGGAGAGATATGAAAAGGATAAAAATTATTAAGAGCTACAAAGGACAGGAGATTGTCAAGAGCCATGATCGCCAACATATACAGCACATAGAAGACGATGACGTGGTGAAAGACAACCTTGGTTCTTTTCTACCCTTGAACTACTCAACTATAAAAGAAATGGCCGAACCTCACTTATGGGCTGTAGTAAAATTGCATTGAATAAAGCTTCACTACAAACTTAACTGTTCATCTGTTTTTCTTTATGGCTATAATACTGAGTTTAAAAGTATTTAAAAATAAAAACAAAATACATCTATGGATTTTCCTTGTTTCTGATTGTGACCTGAAATATAGTTGAAATTTTTAAACTCCAATGAATGGTCTAAATGCTATTGTGGTGGGAGGTAATCATAGTTATCTCCCCTTGAAACTACACAACTATAAAAGAAATGGATGAACCTTACAGTAGTCAAATTGCATTGAATAAATCTTCACTACATATTTAAACATTAGTTACCTTTCCATTAGGTACCTGACTGCTCCTGCTATCCTCTACCTTTACAAGAGGCTGAAAATGGACTACTGTTGCTATATATGGGCAGGAGCTGCCCAGTATTCACTTTCCAGTCTTGGTAGATTCCAAAAGAATCTCAGCATCCTTGTAGGTGATTAACTATTTCGCACCCTACAACCCCTTTCCCATAGCTGAAACATAGCAAGCCCCTCGCTGCTCTGTTGCTAATGAAATGTGTTCAAATGAACTACATTCTTTAGTTCCACCAGTTCTAACCTTCATGATTAAGACCCACCATGCCACGAAAATTGTAGTGAACCACCACTCAAGCAGTTTATTCCTATGAACTGCTGCTTTGTGGAACTGCTCTCTCAAGAGGATGCTCCTGCAATCACTACAGTCTTAAACTGATCAAGTCTTTCACTGTTTTTCTAAGTAAACCCACTTTTCATTTTGGATTTTACATTTATAGTGAAAGCAGCCATAGTTATCTCCCTCTCGAACTACTCAACTATAAAGAAATGGTCGAATCTCATTTATGGGCTGTAGTCAAATTGCATTTAATAAAGCTACACTACAAGCCTAACTGTTCATCTGTTTCTCTTTACAGCTATAATGCTGAGTTTAAAAGTATTTAAAAATAAAAACAAAATGCATCTATGGGTTTTCCTTCTTTCTGATTGTGACCAGAAATGTAGTTGAAAATGTTAAACTCTAAATGAATGGTCTAAATAAGTGTTTCTCAACCGGGGGTCTATGTAACATTACTGGGGGTCCACTGGGATTCAATCTTCTGGGAAATGTTATTGTTCTTTTGTTGTTGTTTTTTTTTGGGGGGGGGGTTCAGTTGTTGATATTTTGTTTAAAGAGTGAGTCCCACTTCTTTGTTTAATTCTCATTTCACTGAAAAAGGACACAGGTGTGTCCGAAAATTCCAACTTTAAAATCTTTCTTTTCATGCTTCAATTTAGTCAAAAGACCTACTGATATATAATATTATCTTATTGACAATATAGCTATCATTTTGTAATCTTTTTATTCCTTAAATCTCATTAACCAGCCTATTAAATCCATACACACACACACACACACACACACACACACACACACACACACACACACATATTATTACTCTAAACATTATTTTAGTGGATACAGTTGTTTGAGTAGACATCTTATTTTTATCTTTTTTTTTTTGTTATTTTTTTAAAACAAGATTAATTACATCCACCGTCCTGCTCTTTGAAAGAGTTTAAACTTACATCTCACTTTGTAGAAGGAACTATTCTTTACTTTAGATTGCTTGACCACAGAGAGTAACAACAAGGTACAATTACCCTTTTTAAAGAATCTATATCTTCTTCTTCAGATCTACTCAAAAGTCCATATCTGCTGATTTTTTTATTTTTGTATCTTGAAATGTAAATAAAGTTATTTCTAAGGAAATTTATAAGTTTTATTTTTAATCCAACATTTTATTTTAGTGGATTTAGCAAACAAGCATTAGTACAATTTATAACTTTCTGAATTCAATGGGAGACAATGTGTCTATTTGGAATTCATTGAATCTGAAATGCCACAAACTATGCTAACATTGCTTTAAAAAATCAAATGCACATGTAACCAGATAAACCATTGCAAATTAAACAACATAAAAGTAAAAATACTAGAATTACATTTTTTCTTATTAATCCGATAAATTATTATTACTTAAACATTATTTTTTTTTTTTAGTGGATTCTCATATTTGAGTAGATGCTTCACCCATTGGATTAATAAACAAACAAAAAAAAAATTCATTCCTTTCTTTACAAATTGCTTTGTTAATGTTAAAATATGAAACCGAATAGATATGTCTATTTCAAGAGTCAGAGAAAAACCTATTTAAAACCACTATTCAACTTTGATTGGTCATCAACACACTTTGTAACAGGGAACACAAGTTCAAATCCTGCTGG
>OZ038497.1:85517042-85537042 GCA_964036315.1 Acanthosepion esculentum | reverse complement strand
ACACTGTTCAGACAAAAATTAATAAATTTTATTAATTTAACATTTAAATAATAAATAGTAACACAAAATATTATCAAACGTGTTCGGATATATATGTGCAAATGTAGGTATACAGTAAGTATTATACCAGTATTTTAATAGTGGTTGTAGGATTCACTTAATTCATTAAAATCATTTTTAATATTTTTATAATTTTTATTCTTTTAATAAATAATAATAATAATAATAATAATAAATGTTTTGCAGGTAAAGATGATTGTGTGAATAACACGAGGAAACAGTTTGAACTTTTGAAGAATTGCTATGTTTATTATTGAAATGTTTGCATAAGCAATACAATTTGTTTTGGGTAGAGGTTTTGTTTTGCATTGCCATATACCAGGGGTGGCCAAACTTGCTTAATGTAAGAGCTGCATACGATAAAGTTCAGATGTTTGAGAGCTGCAAGATACGAACAACATTTTCACATCCATTTTTGTTACATACACATTAACATTAAACTTACATTTTAATCCAGTGAGGTTTCAATTCATACCCAGTAAATAATTATAAAGTTTGAAATTTTTTTCTCAGTTACCTTTTAGATTAAATGTGATGAAAAAAGAAGCTCAGCCAACATATTTCCACAAGCTGCATACTGACCACGCCTGTTATATACCTACTTTTGTAGCTCCCTATATAAAGTGAACATTGAAGTCAACACCCAGAGGCGACAGTCTGTTTCATGCTAAACATAATCATCAGGCTATGTGCATTGTGTTTTTACTCAACTATTTATATATACATCTATATATCAGTGATGAATTGCGGAGCAAAAGAGCTAGAGTCACATGTATGTTTTGAAGTGGAGTGTAGAGATGCCATATTGGCAAGCTTCAGACTGGAGGTGAATCACGTATCACTTCGTGTAGACAGAAGGTGGTGGTGTCACTTGTAGCCATTTTTATTGGCTGGTTCTGGGCACTCATTGGCTGAGCGATGGCTGGGTCAGGTGCATAAAAGCATGGTACACTTATTCAAAAGGGAGTCTTGTTTCTTTGTCTGCAACAAAGAAGACGGCGATGTCTTCTCGGTTGGACGGTCGAACTCTCTGCCTCTGAGCAGAGAGGAACCCGGACGAGGCTCCGCCAAAGGGCAGAGTCTCATCCAGGGAGGTTGACCAACCCAATCCTGTTTATACGGGATCTACGGGCATTTTTTGTCTCGGGAATACCCCACTTTAAACCCGGCCTTGTGCCGCATCTATCCCTCGGGGGGGGGGGGGGACAGTAAATACTGTCTTGTTTCTGAAGGAGAGTGGCATACTTGAGATTGAGGAATGGAAATAATTATGGAAATGATTTGTCTATTGGATTTGTATACAGTTTTGTGTGTGTGTGTGTGTGTGTGTGTGTGTGTGTGTGTGTGTGCGCGCACTTCCAACCAATTCTTACACATCTGTTGTATTATTTTAATGTTATTTTGGTGGGCAGTCATGGTTGTGTTTCAAATTATTCTAGGGTCTATTCAATCTTGTTTATCAGAACTACAGATCTTTCATGCCAAATATCTGCTTACAAATTTCAAATGTTCATTAAATACAGAGATCTGGGGCACCGTATGCCACAAGGTCCCCCAAAACGACCCTCCACATGTTTTGAATTCAGAGTTGTCCTTCTCGTAGACCAGTTGCCATCCAACACTATAGAAAATGTCTGTCCTGCAATTTAAATATAGCTGGGGGGGGGGGAGAAGAGGATTCATACCTTTCCCAAGGATATTAGCACGTAAGTGAATGCAATGGATTCGAGAGGAATTCAAACTCAGCTCTCCAATTCCTCAATCCAAGCTACTATCCATTACTCCATCGTACCTCCTATGAAAATAAAATATCTGTTCTGAACATGAGTTTGTTTCACTAGGGTAGTGTAAATCATCACAACTCCTTAGTTGACAGTTCAAACCAGCAGCACACAGCGTCCTGAGTAAGAATTATTTATAAATAAGATATATTTAGTAACTTTCCAACACTTGTATTAAACACATCTCTAAGTCGGTAAAAATAAATTTTTTAAAAAATAATTTTTACTCGTGGATTTATTTTTCTTTCACAAATTTTTTGAAAGGATAAATTGCTCTTTTGCTCATTGCCTTTCCCATTTTATTAGACACACTCGAAAAGAACTTCCAAATATTACACTCACTCCGAGGTATTATAGATAGTAGGCCGTGTGCTACTGGTTTGAACTGCCAACTAAGGTGTTGTGATGATTTACACTACTCTAGTAAAACAAACTCATGTCCAGAACAAAAATTTTATTTCTTCATTGAATTTACCTCAAGAAAGGCAATAAAGCCACTAAGACAAAAGGTGTCACTGAGTGTGAAAGAATTAGAAAACAGAAACATTAAGTAGAGAGAACAATAGAAGAGTAATCAGAAAAATAGTAGCAATTGATGTTGCATTCAAATTTTTGAAGATAAAAGTTATCTGGAAAGGATGGAGCTGGAGGAGAGTTCCACAAGCAAGACGTGCAAGAAAAGAAACTGTTAGCATAGAACTTAGTTACATTTAGCCAATTCAACTGTAAATTGATGAGACCTAGCTGCCAATCTAGTACTGGATTTAAATTCATAAAGACATTATGAATTTAAATGCTTTTGAAGAGTTCATCTGAACAAAAAGTATTTATAGAAAAAGCGCAGGAAACCAACTTTATGGCAGTGAGGAAGTGACTGAAGCCAGAGTGTGGACCGGATGATAGGTGAGCCTATCTATTCCAATCAACCTGATCACAGCACAGGAGACTGGATGATTTTATAGAGACACCAACTCCAAGAAGATTGCCAAATAAGGCTGTAGATCCCCAACCAGGCTAAAGTGTGATAACTAAATGATTAATATAACTCTGGGGGAATTGAGAATAAGGAGCAGATTCTTCATTTTTCCTTTCTGCCTGTTTATTGCAACTTCTTTTTGGTATTTTGAAAATGAATAAATTTTAAAAGGTATTTTCCATCCTACTCTTTTATCCTGACCTCCCCTATTCTGGAGTATTTTATTGCCATATCTGTCAGATTATATATACAGTGGGGCGGGTGGAAATAAATATTCGTACACATACAAATTTTTAATTTATTGCATTTCCAACTAATGAATAAACATACTTTTCATATAATTAACTCTACACAGATGCATAATAAGTAAATACGCATAGAAACAAGAAAAACTTTTGATTTAATAAAAATAAATCTTGTTGAAAATAGAACAAGTCATCCATTTCTAAGAATTCAACATCATCTTAATTCAACTTGCTTTGCTGGTATTTACTCTTTAAACTTGGCTCTAGATAATCCTTCTAACATATCTGAACACTGAATTTGCTGATCTTGGTGTATTTTAGGTGTTGAATGATGAACTCAAACAGAAAAATCTCTCTCTCTCTCTCTCATGAACATGTCTCCCAAAGTTTCCTGTCTTTTGTTTCCCTCAACAATAATTGTTACTTTAGGATTCCTGTTTGTCTTTGAGGCATTTTCCCCCTTCATCAATTTGCACAAATTTGTCAAGTATATTCATTTTGTTTCCTGTAGCTTCTCTTGCTTTTTATATACCCTTTGATTGTTAGATTCTCCAAGACTTCTTTCCTTTTAATTATGTGTCTCAAAGATTTCACCTGTCTTTTTCTGATGTTATCAGCAATTTCTATGTAATTTTTATTCTTGAATAAGAGAAATATTTTAAAAAAAAAATCAAATGATGCATGCACTTTGATATACTTGGAATTAGGCATTATATTGTGTGTGTGTGTGTGTGTGTGTGTGTGTGTGTGTGTGTGTGTGTGTGTGTGTGTGTGTGTAAAATGCCCAATTCCAAGTATTTCAAATGCATGCATTTTTAACATAATTTTAGTTCTTGAAAATATACTTCAATTGAGCACTGTTGAGTGACAAGCTAATTCTATAAACAACAGCCACCTGCGTTAATGCAAAACTCTTCAGTAAAATGACTAGAGCACTCCGGCCGATTGGCATTTGTTCACATTTGTAAAAACAATACACTAGATTTAGCCGTTTCACTCTGCCAAGATAGCTCAATGGTAGAAGCTCTGACTGACACCAAATCAGTTGTGTTTCAATCCTGGCTTGAGGCATTCAAATGTCTATTCACACTGAGGAGCTGTGATAGAATGAAACAGTACTGTCTTCAAATGGCATAATATATATATAGTCAATGACAAAATTATTCATACACCCAACTATTTTTAATATTTTTATCCATTTCTCAGAATCAAATGCTCGTATAATGCCAGGTTTGTTGTATGTTAATAAGCCCCAAAAAGGAATATAAAACCCAATTTTCAGAACAATAGGTTAAATACAACAAATTTGACAGGCAAATTATGCAAAATAGGAAAAGAGAAATCAGTAAATGGTAAAAAGAAATATGACTGAAATATTTTCTTATTTTTTATTTGACATTTAAAATAAACCAAGATCTTGAAAGAATCTTTTTAAATGTAAAAAATTGGAGAAACAAAAAAAAAAAAACATCCAACATTGTTTGGATAAATGAACAACATTTCCCATACTTGCTGTTAAGTGGATTTAAAAATGGGAAAACTTTGAAGGTTTTTCATTTTGTCATTCACTTACCCACTATTGGTTTGATAAATGTGCAGGTAGTATAACAGTTACTGGCTCGAAAAGAGAAATTGGCAAACTGAGGTAAAATTTCCTTTGGTTTCATTATATTCACTTTTGGGAAACGTACGAATCCATCTTCTCCCTCAGCTGTGGGTTAAATAGAAGGACAGACTAGGCTCTTCAACCTTGAGTGGTAACCAGTCTAGGAGAAAGACAACTCTGAATTCAAATTTGCTTCATATGTAACCCAACCAAGCTGAATATTATAAAACCATTGAAATGATTATAGGGTTCATAATTAACTTCATTGAATGCTTGTAGACCATTTTCTTGACTGAGATAAAAAAAAATTAGTTTAGCATGAAGCTAGGAGTACCAAAATCCAAGACCTAAGAATACCAGAACATGTTCAAAGAAATTTCATGATACCAGCACCCTTTCTGGAAATTTGATATTTTTATACACCTCTACTAAAATATTTTAAGGTTACTTTAGTGAAACCTCACCTGTATTTTTAATTGGTTGTATTCTCATGTTCAATATACCTGTGTTATGGGGATGAATCATACAGCTGATGTACTTGGGACAACCCTTTAAGCTAATATGCTTATATTCAAGGAGGTACCAAATAAGATACCAGATCCATGGCCACCATCGAGTGTCAGTTTGGTTCTGAAATTTAAGTATATATGCAGGTACTAAAATGATGGTACCAAGTGGTATTATTTTTTTTTAAACAAGTTCACCCCCATGCAAGGCAGTAAAATAATGGGTTACTGTGTATGGAAGAATTAAAAATAGAAACATTACTAATGAGCAGGAAGAGGAAAGAGTAATCAGGAAGACAGTAGATAGTGATTGACTTTGCATTTAATTTTTGAATATATGGTAAATATGGAGGCAGAAGGGAATTCTGCAAATGTGAAGTACAAGAAAAGAAACTGGTAGCATAAAATTTACGCTTACATCTAACCAGTTTAACTGTAAATTGATGAGATTTCAACACGAGTCTAGTACTGCGCTTAAATTGAAAAAGTCTAGGTACCATAGTGAAGAGCCCATCCGAACAAATAGCATGAAAGTATTTATAGAAGTACAGGAATGTCACCTTACAGTGGTGGGAAATTGACTGATGCTGAGCTGCCAGATCAGGACCAATAATATTGCTGATTCTTCCTTGGATTTAATCAAGGAGCTTTAACAAAAGCACTTGACAATTTGGTATTAAAAAACGAAAAGAACAATCTGGACTGTCTGTCACTTCACTATTACAATGAATAAAATTCCACTATTTTCTGTTTTGAGTAACGCAGATAAAGATATATGGTTGTCCTCAGGACAGATCCTGAATTGAAACTGCTTGAAATATATAACTGTTCCTCCCACAAGGAAAACTTAACTTTTTTTTCATTTGATTATTTACTTTGAATTTATTTTAATTGACAACAGAAATTAAAAACATAGAAAATGTTGGCATTCTAGTACAAAGGTATCAAAATACTTTTAAAATTTTAATAGACACTCCCACAGTATGAAACCTCAAAGTATTGGATTATGGTACTGCACCCCCCCCCCATTGCTGATTTATATATCATATCTTCTATACTTGCTGCTATTTATATCATGTTTTGAATTACCAATTTAAGATCATCTTTTATGGATTATTTAATCTCTAAGAGCAAAAACGCCTACACGGCCTGGTAGGTGATGAATTGTTTTTCACATTAAAACCTCTTTCTCCACAGAGAAAACCTTGCAAGACTCTTGCTACTCTACTACAATTTCCATGGAAAATATTCAAACGAGCTACATTCCTTAGTTCTCCCAAAACTCTAAGTCTCTCAGCTAAGACCTGCTATGCCACGTACACTGATTTGAACCACACTCATTTCCTTTGTATGCCATTAGTAAGGAGTAAGTTCCACTCAGATAGCTTCTTCCCAAGAACTGTTGCTTTGTGGAACAGAATCCCTGGAGGATTCTTCCCTAACCACTACAATCTTAACTTTATCAAGTGTAAGCTTAGGGTTTCTGACATATCCTCAGAAACTGCACACCTTGCTCTTACTTCTCACACAACTACATTCAGTAACACTCTAGACTGAGTGGCTCTTGAGCCTTGTATGGAGGGGAACATTAGTAAAAAACAGACAAAAAGATATTCTCCCATCCTTGCCAGGTGTATTCCATATGAAAAAATAAAAAGAAACCTCCTCCTATTCTGCTGACAACAGAAATTGCATGAAAAGGTTCAATTATACAAACATGTTAAAAATTCTTCTCCAATTCGAAATTACCACAAAGGCCTCAACAAATTGGGTAGTATCCTGCACCAAAATCATGCAACAACAGCAGCCAAGTTAAAGACAATAAAAGAAGGAACATTTGTTTCCCAGGCAAAAGATAAAGGAAGGATTTTTTTACAGTGTACATTTAAAATAGCAGACTAAAAGTTAATACATTTTCCTTTTCCTACCAGTAAACTGAAATGACCCTATCTCATCATTTTGTTTTTAGTCTTTAAAAGGACTTCAACCAAAGAGGGAACTGGGGTAGTTAGAAATTAAAAAAACTCAGACAAATTAAATTATGTATTAAACTTTATGAATTTAAGTTCAGTACTAGATTGGCAGCAAGGTCTCAACAATTTACAATTGAATTGGCTAGTTGTAACCCCAACTTCTATGCTAACAGTTTTTTTTCTCGCACTTCTCACTTGTGAAACACTACCGGCCCCATGCTTTCCAACGAACTTTGATCTTCAGAAATTTAAATGCAATGTCAATCGTTATTTTCCTGATTCCTCTTAATAATGATTCTGTTTTCTAATTTTTTCACACCCAGTAACCTCTTATTGTGGCTTTACTGCCTTGCATGAGGGGGGGGGGGTAAGTTGATTAAAATAAAAATATGCCAAACTAACTAAATCAATTTGCTTGTCTTTCCTTTTTTTTTTTGTAAAAAGTGAGTAATGACAATTACTAAAAATTTTAAGCTAAATTCTAAAATGTATGAAATGTTTTGATATCAAACGGCATGTTCATTTCTGCAAACATTGTCAAATAATAAAACTGCTTAGTCAACAATCAACATTGTTTACACACTATGAAATGACACAGCCACAAAAAAAAAAACAAGTTGCATTCACCTTTTCCTTTTATAAAAAAAAAAACTTATAATTAAATTTTACTATAATCATTGGAGATTGATTTACTATAATTGCGACTATGACTAAATTACCAACACTTAAGTTACTATATCTCTATCTACTACATGGGAAACCTCTGAAGTCAAAAATTAATGCGATACAACAAACTTGCCCAGACGACCTGACAGTCTAGGCTATTGTTAAACATTTGGTGGTTGGTTGAATGGACATTGTGATCAGGAGACATTTACGATACATTCATTTAACTTGTAAAAAGAAAGATTATAGTGTTGTTAAAAAAACACTGGCTTCTGTTAGAGTGCAACATTTTAAAAATAATTATTCTACTTCTTCGTTTAAAAATAACAGCAAAAACAAATTTTTTGTTCTTTTTCAAATCCTTTATTTCCAACATTTGTGTCTATTTGTTTATTTTATTTAATTATTAATTTATTTTTTGCGGATAAGAAAGCAAAAATCAGTTATATGGTTACAAAGACTTACTTAGTATTTTAAACGAGGGTGGGATGGGGGACTCGATAAATTTAGCAAAAGTAAGTATATACCTGAGACAAATTTCTTACTTGGAAGGCATAGTTTGAGTTTCTGTGTGTGTGAATTTTATATATATTTTTTTCATTTTTTTAATTCACTTACCTGTATTGTGTTTTTCTTGTTTCTCGAGTACTGTTTCCGACCCATGCGAATTACATCCAGAATTGTCCCCGCACGTATAATTTTTTATCCCAACTGCCACTTTCTTGTCTTTAATCCGTTTTTCTGTTAGCAAATCTTTATTGCCATAAAAAAACATATGCGTGTGTATGTTATAATAAGGCCGAGTTACGACTTGATTTTTTATAATTCTCGTGGCCCTTGTGGTGGTCGCTGTTGTTGCATGATTTTGGTGCAGGATACTACCCAATTTGTTGAGGCCTTTGTGGTAATTTCGTATCTGAGAAGAATTTTTAACAAGAGAAACATCAAGACCGATTTCCTCGTTTAATATAACCTCTTCTTGAGAAACCCCAACACACCAACAGATTAACAATAATGGCAGCAACACAAACATAGCTGGTATGTTGAACAGGGTTTTGTTGGGAAACATAAATAAAATAAAACGAGATAACATGTTGAGATTGTTTTATTTTTTTTTTTTTTTGTTGGGGTCTTTGCTAATGTTGTTGTTAAATAAATGTTGAGTTTAAGTTTGAAAACTTAATATTTTAGCAGTCATTTTTTTAGATTCATTTCGTCCTGTCTGCTCCTGTTTGTGTAAGGATCAGAATTTCAAATAAAATAGCAGACAAGTGACGGCTGTTAGATCGGTGTGCCATCAGGTGGTTTGACGAGGCATTACCTTTAAACCACGTGTTCTTGTCAATTTCAGTGTGTACATGCGTGGTTGTGTCTGCCGCTCCTTTTTAAAACTATTCGTCGCTGCTGAATGAGTGGGTGTTACTGTTACTTGTCCTTATGCAGACTCATTCATTTTTTTTATATACATGGTCATAATTATCGCCAATGATAATATAATCATTTATTAATAAGTAATTAATAAAATAAACAGGCATTTAAAACTAAAAGTGTATCATTGTTGTTAATGTTGATGACTCGTCTGCGTATCTCTAGGTAGCTGATCCGGACCGTGTGTAGATAGAGAACAAACAAAAATAAATTTTTAAAAATGACTGGAAGTATACATGGTCTGGTTACAATTTCAATGAACATGTTAACGACCTTTTTGGATCATTAAAAAACAAACTTTGTTCATTCCATAGAAATGCTTATTTATTTTTTTGTACACATACTTTTAAACCTGTGTGTGTGTATGTGTATGTGTGTGTGTGTGTGTGTGTGTGTGTGTGTGTGTGTGTGGTGTTGAGTAGTACATTGTAAACCCCACAACACAATTTCTTTCACTCAAACTATTTTTAGTGTAACTCGGTTCATAACCGGGGGAAAAAATATTGGTTGTGTTGTATAATAAAAGGCACTCCAGAAATAATCAGTTTTTCAAAATCTGGTTTTAAGCACTCCAAATTACGAATAAGTTTTTGATGTTTTTTGTTGCTTGTGAATTATCTATCGCCACCTTTTAAATTTTATTAGTGATCTTTTATAAAGTTAGATGTGGTATTTAAAATGTTTTAATTGGTATTTTTAATTAATTGTTTTTTCTCTTTTTTTTTCAGACTACTAAATGAATCTTTGGAATAATATATTTTTAGTTTTACACATTTGTGAAAAAATTGAAAAATCAATTTAATAAGTGGCGACAGATACCCCACGCCCACAAGTGCCAATTTTTTTTTTTAATAAATAAATTTAAATAGGGAGCAGTTTGTTATGTAAATTAATTGTAATTGATCCCCTCCCCCTACGGAAACCAAAACAAAATATATACAGATACTCATAACACATGATTTATTTTTATGTACAAAAAAAAAAAAAAAAAAGACATTCGTAATCTGGAGTTCTTTTTTCATATATTACGTACGATCAAGTACTCTCGGTTACAAATTTCAATTTCTTTTTTTTTTTTACATTTTAAAAAATTGCATTGTTTTTTGGCTATCATAGGGAAATCTACATCAAGCGGCCAAGCTGAATCCTATATTAACTTTTAGTTTGTTTTTTATTATTATTATCATTATTATTATTATATTATTTATTATTAAAAATAAAAAAAACTAACTTTGATATTCGTGATCTGGAGTGCTTATCCTTTTAAATACAAAAAAAAATTCTGTTCACAGAAACTAAAACTTCACTAACATTTTTGTACAAATGAGTGATGTTTCTTAATATAGGTACCGTTATATAGCAATTAAATCATATACATATTTTTCAACCAATAAAATCCCATCAGGTTTGTTTGATAAATAATAATCACTGGGTCAAATAGTGCCAAAAAATACTTGGCGGGCGTAGTTGTAAGCGTTTAGTATTCAACTTCTACCTAATTATAATATTACTTTGACTCAGTGAATTTTATTGGTTGAATACTTCAATTCATTTTTCATGTAATATTTCTCTTGACAACAAATTTTGTGCAAACTAAACGCCAAGTGGATCACAGAAGCTTCGACTAAAATTCCGACTTCTGATTGGCTAATATATGTGAAAGATGTTACAACGCCTACGCAGTTGTGTCCAAAGTCAATTTACCGCCAAAATCTGGTTATGTGTTCTCGAGCCTATCACGTGGTTCACATTAATTATAAATAATTGGACACATCTTCACCCTTTCTCTCTCTTGTCTTCACTCACCTACAAGCGATTTAGGGGAAAACGCTATGAGACGTCATGACACACAAACGCGCACACACACACACACACGTACGTACGAACATGAACGAACATTCACTCCTTCAGCCATAAGGACAGAAACACTTAACATTGTGAGTAACAAACTATTTAATTCTCTTACGAGTAACAAAACTTCTTACTAAAGTGCTCCAAACTCACACACTTTTTAATACACTTCACAGTTTATCAACAAGAACTTTTTCCTCACTCAAAAATTCCAAGGACAAGTAAATTTCACTATTTACATTATTCGGACTATTGTCCTCATCTTTGCCGTCATATTTATTACAACGTTTCGGCCGTTGTACGCTCCGGTATTGAACTCACACTTTTTGGGTCCTGTCATTGGATCTAACCAACACCACTGTCACTGTGTCATGTGTCCTCAAGGACACATGACACAGTGGATAAAGACGTTGGTTAGATTTAGTGACAGGACCCAAAGAGTGTGAGTTCAATACCCGGTTAAGGCGGTGGGGAACTTGGAGAGTGGAATTAACAGAAGATAACTGATAACTGACATCCATTAAAAACATGGCACGTGGAACTAGAACAGTCTACCCCAGTGAGCAAAATAAAGAGTTCAGTTCGACATTCCAACCACCTGAAAAAGGCTGGAGCGTACAACGGCCGAAACGTTGTAATAAATATGGCGACAAAGATGAGAACAATAGTCCGAATAATGTAAATAGTGTACAACATAATACAGAAATATAGACAGATACTGAAGTAAATTTCAGTATTTCAAACACAACTGAATTACTGGTTTGTACGATTGTTGTTAAGCATATATACATTCCATTTACTTATGCAACTTTTCCTGTTGAATGGTATTCTTCTTGTTTGTTTATTCCTTGTTAGCACATTTGTAAAGTAAAAATAGTACGGGTTGATTCGACGCCATTCAACCCGTTACAGACCTACCACGTGTTATTTGTTGAACATTTAGAAAATAACAATAACTCCTTCGCAAGCCAGTGTGAAATTATTTTCTAATGAAAACCTTGTATTCAAAAAGTCCACACCTCTATGAAAAGAAAACTTGATTTTGGATCTTCCTAAAATAAAACAGCATACTTCTTCTCGGGGTTCAAAACAATTTCAGAAGCCAATTTGATCTGCACGTGCGTGCACACGCACACAATGAAGAGATGAACCAGCAGCCGCCGATTTGGACCTTGTCCATGCACTCACAAACACATTAAACTGAGCGTCAGAAAGTAAATCTGTCCATACATCTCACCCGCGCACTAAGAACATTTAATTACTTGATAAAACAAACTTCACTGCAAGGAAAATTGAACATTTTATCGTTATTGCATATTTCTGAAAATAATATATAAATCATTTATATATTATTTTCAGAAATATGCAATAACGATAAAATGTTCAAAAAAAGGTTATCCTCTGAGGGAAATTAAAAGCAGAGCGTCAGTTGAAATAACATTTAAATTGTGCTTCAGAGATCTCTTCTTGGGTTAAAGCTGGAATCGACGCTTTCGTCCCCGCCAGGAAATTCAAGGTCAAACCGCGCTCCTCCCCCTGGTTCACAGCTACTTGCTCAGCCGCCATTGCGCATAGGAGCCACTTCTTCCACCATTTTTGTAGTGATATGTCTGACTTCAGTAGACGTCTATTTACCTCTGCCCGTAACGAGTGCAAGCGTATCCACGACGATGCCAAGTCACTATTTGCTGCTCGGATGAAGGAACGTATTGCATCCCGCAAATTTGACTCCAAAGATTATTGGCGCCTCTGCAAGAGCGTTCTGAACAATAACAAACCCTCCATTCCTCCCCTGTTCAATCAGTTTGAGGTCCTGACCACCTCTGCCGACAAGGCCCGAATGCTTTGCTCGGAAGTTTTCTTCCAATTCAACGCTAGACTCTTCCGGAGTACCCTTGCCCGATTTCCCTCCCAGAACCGAGGCCCTTTTGAACGGATTGCACATATCCCCGTTGTTGGTACTGGGCATTATTTCTAACTTAGATCACCACAAGGCTACTGGTGGTGACGGGATACCAGCCATTGTCCTGAAGAAATGCGCGCCTGAACTGGTGCCTGCTCTCTCTAAATTATACAACCGCTGCCTCAAGGAGTCTTGTCTTCCTGACTGCTGGAAGTCCTCAACAATTGTTCCTGTCTTTAAGAACTCTGGTGACCCCTCCGACCCTTCCAATTACCGTCCTATCAGTCTCCTACCCCTCTTCGGCAAAGTCTTCGAGGCCATTATCAACACCGAAGTGATTAATCATCTGATATCCCATGATCTGCTCTCAGACAAGCAGTATGGTTTCCGCTTTGCCCGATCTACGGCCATCACTGAATTTGTCTACCAAGCTATTCATAATAACGGTGAAGCTCGTGTCGTGGCCCTAGACATCTCCAAAGCATTTGATAGAGTTTGGCATGCCGGTCTTATTCGCAAGCTCCAGGGTTATGGTATCACAGGTCGATTGTTTGACCTAATACAATCATTCCTATCAAACCGGGAATTGAAGGTCGTTCTCAATGGATTCATCTCCAGCTCCTACCCCACTAACGCAGGTGTTCCTCAAGGCTCCATCCTAGGCCCTACTCTGTTCCTCATATTTATAAACGACCTTCCTGACGCCATAGACTCCCAAGTCGGCATCTATGCTGACGACACCACAATTTACTCCTGCCTCAAACACAAATCTAGTGATGCTGACAAAGTTAACCTGGCAGTTCAAATAGAAAAGGACCTCCAATCGGTTGTGAACTGGGGCGAGAAATGGATGGTTAACTTTAACGCCTCTAAAACAAAACTGCTCTCTATTAACCACCACAATGATCTATCCCTGCATCCCATTAGAATGTCTGAAGACCAACTTCTCGAGAGCTCCTCTCTGCGGCTGCTCGGTCTCATGCTGTCCGCTGATCTGAGATGGAACAAATACATCGAGTCAGTTGCATCATCCACCGCAAGGAAAGTTGGTTCCCTGTGCCGAGCCAGGAAATTTTTCGCCCCAGAATCGATCCTCCAAGTCTATAAATTGACCATTCGCCCTTGCATGGAGTATTGCTGCCATATATGGTCTGGAGCCCCTGCTGTTTGCCTCAGGGTTCTTGATAAGATCCAGAGACGGATATGCAATGTGATTGGCCCTGATCTGTCATCTCGTCTGCAGTCGCTCTTTCACAGACGCGATGTTGCCTCGCTCTGTCTTTTTTACAAATACTTTCACGGTAATTGCTCCTAGGAGCTGCTTTCGCTTGTCCCTAGGCCTCATGAATTTAAACGTCTTACGAGGCTGGCATCCCGTTCCCACCCCTTCACCGTTGAAACTGTTAGATGTAGACGTCTCTTCTACTCCAATAGCTTCATGTCTCGCACATCTCGCCTGTGGAACTCCCTTCCCTATTCCTGTTTCCCTGACAAATACAATCTCCAACTATTTAAGTGTAACGTCAATCGACATCTGCAGTTGCCTTGATCTATCCACTTCCCTTCTCCACATCCTTTCATCTTTCATCCCTATCTGCTCTCGCTCCAAATCTTCTCTAACCCCCTTGCCTTGATCGATCCACTGTCTTTCTCCACATCCTCTCCGCTCTTCCTCCAACCCTTCTATAACCCCTTGCGTGATAGTGGCCTCCAGCCTAGCTTGGGTGATACGCTTAAAAAAATACTCCGACGTCACCACCTGCGTACACACAGACTAAATATCAGACACCAGACCGACTTGGCAAGTTTCCTCCATAGGCCGTCAGACGACCTCACTCCGAAATTTTAAAATAAGTCTAAAAGAAGTCGGCAATTCAATTGACCGACTCGTACAATTCACAGAGACGCTAAGAAAACTCTTCTTCATATCCTAATAGTAATACGCACGCTGTACACCCTTTTCTTTCAAGCAGTAATATAACCACTTTATGTGACGAAAATCGGTATTTCAATTTCACCCGACAGACAAATTTTATTCGTAAAAACAAAATGTCGGTGACAAGTGACAACAAGCCTGAATTTTCAAACAACCTTCTACGGTATTTTCTACCGCACAACACTATTCTGACATGGAAGCAACACTCAAGTTTCACTGGAGTGAACATACACCTTTCTCTGGACGACTCATTTTTCCATTACATACGATGCGACATCACTGTGAGGATTTGCATGCACGTTATTCGTCGCTACTAATATTGCAAATTCCGCATTCTCTTACTACATGCTACTGGTCATTACAATCGCATCCTGTTCAATCGTGAAACTCAAAAGCGCGCGCATACAATTTTCTACACCACGTGGCGACATCTCATGCTACTGCTTGCTTACCATGCCTTTACACATTCTTCGGACGACTCACTGTTTCGAACAACATTTACAACGCATCTTTCATATAAAATTTGCTGTAAAGATTTACTTAATCACTAATAAGCAAATTTTATTTTTCGACCTCGCCATGACATTGTAACTCCAACATCACCTGTACGAATTCGACTCACTGAATTACACACAACTTTGGAAATTAAGAATGCTTCTCAATCTCTTCAACACATTTGGCGATTCTTCTCAACACACTTGCGCATCATATTCTACATAACGTCAGATGACAACAAATTCACGCGTACATTACGTCAACACACATTCACTCACATAGTGCTACATACCGCACACATTTCAGGAATCTAATCTCAACCACACTTGTGACACATGCCCACAAAGACAATATTTTTTTTACATATTAAAAGGTTTAATACTGGCAACTATTATTCTGGGGGGCGTATTTGTGGAATCTTCCACGCCTGTCAATATACCCTCCGCTGGGAAATGCACTCTTCCTGTTGTAAATTTCACCACCATCATACTTACAAATATACAACAAGCATTCATTGGTTAATCACCTCCACTTCGCTGATTGGTCAGTTTCGACCAATCAAATCGCCTGCACGCGACAGGTCTGTTTTCGCGCCAACTAAAGTTGATCCAATCACGTGATACAACAGATTATAAAAACCAAAATACGAGTAATTATCGCTCTCTTTCGTCACGCTCTCTCTTTTTATTCACTCGTGCGTCTCACCTCTGCTGCCAAAATGTGACCTTTAAAGAACTCCCTTCTTGACTAATGCAGTCAGACGTGAAAGAACTTTACAACAATCACGCAAGTACAATTTCTGAACTCTTACCAACTTGTACAATACACAATTCCAAACATTCAACACATACTCATTTTTATAAACTACAGTTTAATAGTTAATTCTACCCTTATGAGCTCAGGTACAAATATTTCCCAATCAAAGAGACTCAACTCTATCAAACCTTTCAGTTTATATGCATGTACATGAAACACTTAATAAATTCAATTGTTATGTTTCGAATCATTATTTTTGCCTTTTATTAATTGTTGTGGATGGAAGATCATTGGACACGCACATTTTAAGCCTTCTGATCATTCAAACCTTCTGATATCTTCTAACATCTTCACTCAATCCCAACACACTCTTCTACCTAACCAATCAGCACTTCACTTTTTAAATCTTGACTTCTCATTGGTTGAGACAGCAAAATAAATAAGCAATTCTCTACAAATCTGTTTTCCCGCTCAACTCTTTGGAGCCGGTTTGAATCACAGAAAATAAATAAATAGGATCGTTTGATCCGATTCAAACAGTCGGAAACATAATCTTCATGAGATGCTAAACAACTCCACGCGTGTCATTACACTGACCCAACGAACTTTTCGCGCGTCAACTTGCTGACTCAATAATCACCATTTCTCTCTCAAGAACTATATCTACAATTTACTAAAAAGAGTGATAATATTCACTACCAAGTAGAAACTGTATTCATCAACCAACTATTATTAATACAGTTAAAGGTGCATAACTCCTTGAGACTTTAAATGAACAATTTCTACTAAAACACGCATACACATTAACTTTTGAACTTACATATGTGACAATTTTCACCCTACAGAACTTGTTTAATTTCATCAACAAACCTGAACTGTAAACTCTTAGACGTCAAATCATTACATGGTCATTCCATACATTTTCTCCTATCACGTCACACTCAAACATCAATCATAAATTCACTTTATGTATGTTATTCGTATATAAATTCCTGTTATTGTTGAAACCTCTAATTCGAATGCATCTCCTTGAATTTTCTTTGCAATTGATTGCCTTTCAATGCTCATTGTTTATTTGTTGTGGATGAAAAATTATCGAAACCACCCATTTCTGAATCTTCAAGCAATTTAACCTTCTGATACCTTCGAACACACCACACATCACCAACAATCTGTTCTACAATATATTAGGTTCGACGATGAACCTTGAAAGGCATAAATCATAAAATCCCTGTGTTCTTTTAATTGGCAACCACTTTTACTTATATTTTATATCAAATTTATTTCATGGTGATTATTATTATTTTTATTGTTAACGCTTGTAGAGGACTGTGTGTGTTTGTGTGTTGTTGTATTAGAAACACGTGTGTAACTCCTGGTAGAATATTAAAAGGTCCAACTACAAGAAAATTGCCAGACTTGAATTAAGTCCAACTGAAGATAAAAAGACAAACAAAACCGATATAAACAAATATATGTATTAAACAAAACAATTTTACAATGGACAATAACATTTGTATGTGTGTAAACATTGGCGTCTGTTCTTTGGTGAATGTTCGTACGTAAGTGTATGTGTGTATAATGTTCATAGCGTCTCCCAAAAATGGGAAGTCGCGGATCTTCTAAGAGAGCTTACATTGTAGTCGCTGAAATGAAGAAATTAAAAAGAGAACGAGGCGAGAAATCGCCCAGTATTTATAGTATAAGGAGAATGACCCCTAGTGACAATTTGGGAATTAAAGAGGGGCTAACTCCGTCACGCTGATAAGACTGAAGATTCTACTCCCTATTGTAGTGGCAAGTTGCATGCATGTAAAGATAAAACATAAAAACTATAATTTATGGCAAAACTTTCTAGTTAAGGAATTATCATCATTATCTACTTTTCCTTTCGGTCTAATATACACTTTTTGGTTGTTATACTGAAGAAGGCCAGAAAGTACATTAACTGAAACATAAGTATAACAACCAAGATGAGTATACACATTCGATAGAAAAATATGTAATGATAATGAGAGTATTAAAATTAACAATACCCAATTGATGATTTATAACAGATATGTACTGTTGCCATTGATTGTTGCCAGGATAAGACAGAAGGTGAAACGAAGGCGATGGTAATCTTCTGGTACAAGCTAAGTTTAAAGTTCATAGTCTGTTTTTGAGTGCTGTGATATCCGTGTCGTCACATGGTTTGATCACGTGGTGGTGAGTTATTTGATTCTAGACAATTATCTGTTACTCTTCTTTCTGCAGCATACATTTGTATCAGTTTGTGGGCTCCATTTATAAGACTGAGAAAAAATGAGGATTCGCAAAATATTTTGAAAATATTTTTGAATTTTTTTCTCTGAAAATATTTTTTTTTTGTTGTTGTTGTTGTTGTCAGGAAATATTTTTTCAATGTTATTTGGTCGGAAAATAACTTAAATACTTTTTGTCAAAGAAAAAATTTTTAATAATTTTTGTCAGAAAAAAATTTTTAATAATTTTTGTCAGAAAAAAATTTTTAATAATTTTTGTCAGAAAAAAATTTTTAATAATTTTTGTCAGAAAAAAATTTTTAATAATTTTTGTCAGAAAAAAATTTTTAATAATTTTTGTCAGAAAAAAATTTTTAATAATTTTTGTCAGAAAAAAATTTTTAATAATTTTTGTCAGAAAAAAATTTTTAATAATTTTTGTCAGAAAAAAATTTTTAATAATTTTTGTCAGAAAAAAATTTTTAATAATTTTTGTCAGAAAAAAATTTTTAATAATTTTTGTCAGAAAAAAATTTTTAATAATTTTTGTCAGAAAAAAATTTTTAATAATTTTTGTCAGAAAAAAATTTTTAATAATTTTTGTCAGAAAAAAATTTTTAATAATTTTTGTCAGAAAAAAATTTTTAATAATTTTTGTCAGAAAAAAATTTTTAATAATTTTTGTCAGAAAAAAATTTTTAATAATTTTTGTCAGAAAAAAATTTTTAATAATTTTTGTCAGAAAAAAATTTTTAATAATTTTTGTCAGAAAAAAAATTTTATATTGTTTTGACAGAAAATATTTTCATTGTTTAAGTTTCTATTGGTATTTGTTTTTGCAAACCATTTTTAAAATTTTCTTTTTTGTTACTGCTAAAAAGATGCTTTTTTTCTTGGCGGGAGTGCTTTTTTTTTCTATTCATCGTTGAAAATTTTTCATCTTTTTTTTGTTGTTGGAAAATATTTTTCTTTTTAAATATTTTCATATTTTTTCTTATCGTGAAATCTTTCTTCTTACGGGGAATTTTTTTTTTCTATATTTGTCGGAAAATATTTTCCAATTTTTTTGTTAGAAAATATTCTTCATTTCTTTTATATACAAAGAATTATATACATTTAACAACTTATTTTATTGCTTTATCAAACTAAATAGAAAGAATACAAAAGGAGTGAACAAGGTGAGTTTATGGAGAGATTATGTCCTTTCTCATACGTACATATTTCATCCGAAACATTGCGAGATACATTTTGAGAAGAGGTTGGTTTGGTGATTATCAGATATGTCAGTGTATAGACAAGCAAGCTTACGATATTTCTATGTTGTGTACTATTCTTTTCAATGCAACATATGGTTCACTGGGGACTGAAACGTCTCCCAGTGGGGAACGAAACATGTCCTATCTCTAAGGCACCCTATGGTTAAGAGAAAAAAATATATAATTTTACACAATTTTCTTATATACTGCTTTTGGTAACGCCAGCTCGCGGTCATTGGCAAAAGATTTTGGCAGAAAAGTGGGGTAATTCTACACGCTTGTAGCAAAATTTAATGTCTATTCAGCCCAAAACAAATTA
>OZ038497.1:85419542-85512042 GCA_964036315.1 Acanthosepion esculentum | reverse complement strand
AGGGAGAACATAGCAGGAGGTATCACATACTTACTGGAGCGGTACAAGGAACCGAACATTTTTCCAGTATTTTTAGCGATGGATCGTTTATGAATTCCACTTGAGGGCTGGGGTGAACTTAAGTTCCACTCGACTTAATTACCTTTACAGAGAACGCCATTTCATTGCGATAGACGAAAATTTAAGCGCTATTCGGTGATAATGGAACATTACAAGTTTGGTTTTTGAGGTATTGAACGTGACCAGCCAATTTTTCCCCCAGTGAGTCGTTAAAGCTAGGTCAGAAAAGAGATCATCTTCCAGGTTCAGGTATGGCTACAAACAGGAAACGACTAACTACTTAGTATTATCGAAGTTTTTATTTATCGTAAGCGCATTTTAGATGTACGTAAGTCGAATAGGAAAAATTGCGACTTTGTAACTTTAAGCAAACCCTCCCAAAATTCGTAATAAGTGGGAAGACGCGCGTATGCCGGTGCCTCCTTTTGGCCAGGTCTTTACTAGCTGATCACGAATATCTCAGCGCTCGAGTGAAATTTTCCATCTATTACTATGCTGTCGTTTAAATAAGAAAATCAAGGCGTTCAAGTACAATATTTCAAATTGATACCTGAAATCAAATGAAGCAAATATATACATTTTGATTGTGACTTATTCTTAGCGATCTATTCTGGATGCTCTGAAACGTAGATTTAAATGAATAACACATTCTCATCTAGCTAAGGAATAGTGCTAAATTTATTGAATATTATTTGGTATTAATCATGTTTTCGTTGTTTGGGTGGGAATTAATTATTTAGACAGTCTGGCTAATGTTTATCAATTCCTTGTGTGGGAAGAGTGGTCAAGTAACCTGAATATCCAAATATAGGTTTTAATTTTTTCCTGAAATCCAGCAGTTTCGAAAGGTTAGCATCATTTATTAAACAATGTTTTCTAAATTGATTTTTTATACGTTATCATTTTTCTTGACGCACTCTATCAAATTGCTTTCTTAAAAACCCTCTTCTATCCCTTGACAATTCACGCTGTCCAAAAAATATGTTTGAGGATAAGCCGTCATCCATCCTATAATAGTATTGCCCAGATCAAATACTTAATAGCATGGCTTACAGTATATACTAACTAGCATCGATTATATTATAAAATTAGTAACATCGTCTACAGCATATTATATATACATATATATATATAGTTATTTAGTTTACGAAAAACTAGGTAATCCGTATGGGTAGACCCCAGAGAGCTCAATGTAAATCAGAGCTAATAATTTAAATAAAAATAGGCCACTTTAAGGTTCCATATAATAAATTATTTCACCACAGACCTTTTAAAGGACCGCGGATGATCAGATTTTACTTCCAAAGGTTGAAACGAAAAATGAAAAGAAAATTACACATTTATGACGGGCAGTACTAAGTATATGTAAATTGAGGAAGTGAGGGAGGAGAGAGACATGATTGAGTTAGATGTAACATTTCTATTCTTTCAAATTTAAATTGTTTGAGGAAATCCAGACATTGACACATTAAATCGGTTAACTTAACGGAAGTTATATATTGATATGGAAGGGTGAGAGGAGAAAAAGACATGAAGAGAAAAAAAGAGAGAAAGAAGTTATGATAGAAAGTGTCATTAACTTTCTTTGGAATGAAATAGACGCTGTTGTTTTGCTTTACTTTGAGAGTTCATAAATATTATAATGTTTGATATAAGTTTGAATGTTTAAACAGTCCATAAGGAATTTAATTATGTTTGTTAGTTTTTTTTAAAAAAAACTTTATTACAAAAATGTTGGGGATTTAATATGAAATAGTCGATTAGAAAAATATTCATAGAATTTACATTAAAACACTAAAATTTTATTTTCAAAATTCAAATATAAGTTTAGTTGTAATTGATTATTAAGGTGATATCTCTATCAGTTTGAATTTTATTCATGAATTTAATTAGCGACTATTTTTAGATTGGTAATTTCTCTTACTTAAAATTTAGTTTTTAAGTTAATATGGAGTGATATTTGAATGTAATATTAGAGATCTTGCTCTAACATATATTGTAAACACATCCATGCAAATTTCACATATACGTACGTTCTTTTACATGTGCAGTCACTCATACAGGTACACATGTACCGATATACACGGGTAATTTCATGTATTAAAACCTCTTTTTAAATGTTTCCGCATACTTACACACATATATAGGTGTGTCATTAGAATTCCCTAAAAAACTTCTCTAAAAAATATTAGGTGATGACTTTAGTATTCAATTATGAAAAATCTAAATATTTTATCATCAATAATGATTATCAAAGGGTAATACATTTAAATTCAATTACCAATTTTTTTTAAATTTCCTCTGTATTGTAAAGAATTTTAAACTCACAATTCCAAATGGAGAATATTAAGGGAGAAAATGGGGTAAAACATCAATAACAGACCTGTAAGTCCTTTTTTAAAAAATTTTGCACCCATACATATACACACACATATATACACACATCCACACACATATATATATATACACACACACACACATATATCCGTATTTCTACACACCCATACACATATGCACACACACATATATATATGCTCATACTGCACACATACACATGTAGATATACACACGTACATACATACACACATATACATACATCTACACATACATACGCACACATATATTTACATACATACATATACACCTATACATACACATGTATACACATATACATACACAAACCTTCTCACATATACACATAAATACATACATAGATACACACATACATATACATATATATCTACACCCACATGTCCGTATATGCAGAAAATATGTCAATATTCAAACGTATCTACATTATTATATTTCACCCATATTATATATACGAACTCACACATTCATACACAGATTACCCGTAATCACATATCTGTGGCACGATATGTATATATATATATATATATATATATATATATATATGGCATATCTGTCGAGTTTCGATTCCTGCTTGAAACAATCGGACGTCTAGCCATACTGAAGAGTTGTGATACAGCAAAACAGTCTATCTGTAGATGGGCAAAAATGTTATTGGTTTTTCAAAATTCTTTGGTATAGGAGTGCTTATGAATATTAAGCAGGTTAATAGAAAAGTCAGGCAAGTTCATGGACATGCGGTGATACAATTAAATGTCTAATATGAGTGGATCATTTTTTTTATATATAACACAAATCAATCCCGTATAATTTAAATACTAATTTGCATATATATATATATATATATATATATATATATATATATATATGCAGTTTTTATATATATTATTTATATATTATATATGCGCGGTACTTATTGGAAAGCGCTCAATATCAGTGATAGAGCGGTAACATATTTAGTTGCGTCGATGTGAGTTTGTGACCCTGGGTTTCACCCAGGGTCACAAACTCACATCAACGCAACTATATATATATATATATATATATATATATATATATATATATATATATGTGTGTGTGTGTGTGTGTGTGTGTGTGTGTGTACTTGTATCTTCAATAGTATGTAATTACTACTAATAGTTACATACGCAGATAAATAATATAAATAAACATAAATTTACTATGATTAGGCAGAAATGGTTCTTCAAAACAAGTTTTGCCAATGTTTAACTTTCGTCCCCTCAAAGGTGAGTCGAAATGTCAGACATAGTCTTGATTTCAGATATGTTTTGCATCTGCAACAGCCAAGTTTACGGAAAGTGATTCACAGTTTGGAAAAGACGATGGATAAATTCAATAGACACAAAAATGTCTATCCTTTTCAATAAAACATAAACACAGAGGAATCTCGGTTCTCGAACGTCTCACATGTCGAACAAATCGAGTTTCGAACAGAAAATTCGAGATGAAAATGCCTCGGTTATCCGAACAAAATTTCGGTTCTCGGACAACATAGTTGAACAGAGTTAACCTGAACGGAATAATTTCTGAGTCGACCGCCTTGGATACATTCGTGTGTTGTACCGTGCTTTTCTTTTCCAATTTTATTGTACTGTGACTTTTTTCTCTACATTGATTCCTATTGGAAAAATAGTTTCGGTTTACGAACAATTCGAGTTAAGAACGGCCTTCAGGAACGAATTAAATTCGTGAACCGAGGTTCCACTGTATTCTCATGCACACGTCGATAGATACATAGATAGATAGATGGTAAGAGTGAGGTGTTACTCCCCCTTAGATATGCAGTCACGTAATATTATTATTAAAAGCGGCACTGAATTCAAAATCAATCTCAATCAATCAATCAATCTCTCTCTCTCTCTCTCTCTCATATACGGTGAATATGTCATGATCTGTTGTAAGGTAGGAAATATATTTCAGCGGCATGGCTTCTTACATTTGCCACACATGCGCACATACACTTTGAAGCATTCGATGTAAGTAGCATTAAAACTATGGTCTATTTAGTCACGGTTTTTTTTTCGATGTCTTTCCTTTATATTTCAGGGTTTTTTTTCACTTTATTGAACATGCTTACGGCGTATTTCCCGACTGAAATATATCTTAATATATAAGTATTTTAAGGGTAGCTAAAAATGCCCTTCTAATATTTATACTAGCACTGTCGATATCATATATTTCTTATCATCACCTATAGTTTATGCTTCCTGCCATGACCAACAGTAGAAACCTATTAACTTATTAGTATCGCAATCGCATATACATACAACCATCGCCTACATTATATATTTTCTGACATTTTCAAAACCATATACTTCTGAGCTTCAGCTATGATGTGTAATGACTAATATTATCTACGACACATTCTCTCTAATATTGTCGACATTATACACTTTCTACCATCGCCTACAGCATATGCATACTAGCAACGCCCACAGTATCTAAACTTTAGCGTCGCCAAAAGCATTTACTTACTAGCATCGATTATTAAGTAAGTACAAACCTGGTGAAGCCTCTCCCGCGGGAAGACGTTGGGTCATTTTCTGAAGACAGAGGTGTCTTGAAAAGGAGAATTAGCGAGGGGAGTGTCTTGAGCTATTATTGTAGGCGTGGACTCTCACTTTAAACTTGACCTTGTGTCACATTTAGTTCGAATGGGCGAGCAGATAAATACCTAGCATCGCCTACAATATGAACTTACTAGTGCAGTATATATATATATATATATATATATATATATATATATATATATAAAGGAGGTGGAGTAGTGGAGAGCCGTTTGGATTGAGGAATCGGAGAGCCAAATTCGAATTCCAGTCGAATCCATTACATTCACTAACGTGCTAATACCATCGGGAAAGGTATTAATCCTCTTCTTGTCCCTCCAGCTATGGTTAAATAGCAGGACAGACTGGGTTCTATAGCCTTGGACGGAGAAGGACAACTCTGAATTCAAAACCTGCGGAGGGTTGTTTTGGTGACCCTGTGGCATGTAGTGCGCCAGGTCTCTGTATTCGGCCCTTCAAAAAGTGTGGTTGGTTCTGCACAAAACCTTCACCACTATAATCAAATCATGTGTGCTGGTGTCTGTGCTATTGGTTCCCTCGTACGTCGAATACGACGGGAGAGTTCACCATATATATATATATATATATATAAACACTTTAAAACACTCGCACGCTGGTCAAAGCTCTACCAAAACCTATATGTATGGGAATTCCTTATTGGTTACAAAATCGTCCAATTGCAGCCTGTCTTCCTGCTACCTCAGCGGGAGATATGAAACTATTGGTCTCTTTTTACTCCCAGGGCGTGAACAGACAACAAGGACTCATCTTCTGACATCACATACTGGACCTTTTCGATAGTAGGATTTTTATTGTTCTATAACTAAACAAAAATATATTCATAATAGTAAAACGTACTGTATATTGTTTCTCAATATAATAAATGCTATGTTTGGTGTATGTTTGAACTATTTTCATTCTTTTTTTTTTCTAACTTATCCATAATGTCCGCTAACATAAATAATTATACTAGTTTCGATTATATCATATATTTACTAATATCGCCTACAATATACATACTACTATAGCCTACATATACTTACTAGTGTGGGATTAACTCACGTTGTCAACCAGGGGTATGATAAAGGAAAGGGACCTAAACCATCTTTCGCTTTTTCCACTCTTCAACTACATGTTGTTGTAGTGTTAAATGTCTCATTTCCCATCTAGGAATTTTTTTTTAGTTTCAACCCAACCACCCACGTGGCGCACCCCCTCCCCACACATACAACCGATAATCATACAAGTATATATTTCTCAACTCTACTGAGCTGTGTTGTTCAGTATATAAATATATACAAAATCCGTCCACGTGTGGAATTCACTTATTGAGATAATGTTGAGGCATTTAAACCAAATGTTTTTACAACTGGTGACCCCTTTCTGTTACAACTGGTAGACAAGAACATCATGTGAACACAGAGCCGTCGCACAAGCATCGCCTCCATAATGTACTTACTGACATCACTCACCGCTTATCGTAGTCGTCTACTGTCACGCCTACTTAAAACAAAAGGCGCGAAAAACTAAATTAAATACGAAGACAAAAATTTCTATAATCTATTCACTGGTATTGTCTATGTTTAAACATAAAATATCTTTAACTTTATATAAGCAATAGTTCATGAATATATTTTTTTATTCTACAAGCTTTTATGAAACTTGGTAGAATGACTAAATTTATCTTGTATATTTCAATAGAAGTATAAAAGGGAAATTAACTAAAAATAGTTAAATGATAATTTTGAGGATTTGTTTTATTCATTGCATTTATTTTTTCATATCCACTAACATACCTTTTCTTAAATGTGTTGATAAACATTAGTTTATGTAAACATAATAAAAATTATTTTGACGTTTCTGCGCATGTCTCTGACGTCGGGGGTTTACGGCCATATCACGTTGAAACACCGGTTCCCGTATGATCACTGAAATTGAGCAACGTCGAGCGTGGTCGGTACCTAGATGGGTGACCGACTGAGAATAGCAGGTGCTCTAAGCTGGATGTGCGGGTGGTGTAATGGATAATGACTCGGAATTGTTAATCGGAGAACCGAGTTCCAATTCAAGACGGGTTCGTTATATTCACTTACGCGCAAATACAATTGGTAAAAGTATGAATCCACCTCTTCTCCTCCCAGCTATGGGTTAATTAGTAAGACTTGTATCATTAAATCATTATTATCTCCAAAAAAATTCTTGCAATCTAAAAATAACTTCTTGCTTTAAATAAACTGCAAAGGGTTGATAAACCGTAAAAAAACATATCAGTCGAATCTGATGTGGAAATTACACCCACTTGGTCTGCCAAGATCCCCGCTAGGCGGCATTGTTTCAGGATTATAAAAGATTGGGGATTACCCTTTCTCCTTTCTCTTTTGCTCCAAAATGCAGCAGAATCAACATGTGTCTTGTCCCAGCCGAGAGAAATTTCGCAAGCCCCACCTCCGACTCTAAGCGCGGTAACCTCCTCGATTTAACAAATACGCATCATACCCACGCATATTTCCTAACAACAAAGTCTTAACGTTTTCCTTCCTTTTCAGCTGTCTGCGTATACAGTAGTATATTTTCCCTCATATTGTTATTCATTATATAAATAAATATAAGTAAAATTCCTCGATCTGTTGAAATGTATTCCTTCTGAAAATCTAGAATTCAGTTCCTTCGAAAGTTCTCAACCTTGAACTACGCACATATTCCTCTACAGCAGCATCCCCTTCGTTCTGTATGAATTTCGAGGATGACAAGTCACCAGGGATTAAATTTGGTTCGTGAATTTGATGACAATATAGTAATTGTGAGTTCAATCCCTGCGTCGGGCAGTGTGTACTTAGACTCAGTGGAAACGCGGGGGGGGAGCAATAACTGAGAATGAGACGAGATATCTCTAGACATGGACAGTGGAATGAGAACAATCTACAAAGAGTTAAGTTCGAAATTCCCTGTAAGTTATCCTGATTGACATACGCCTGATGAAGGCCGGGGGGTGGGGGGTTACAACGGCCGAAACGTTGTGATAACAACAACAAAAATGAGGACAATAGTTCGCATGTAAACAGTCTTTACTAAAGGTTACTGAATGAGGAATAACCAAAACGGAGGTCGGAAATGAAATGATAATCTTTATAACATCAACAAAATAAAATACTCACTAGCGGCGTGAAGTAGGTAAACCACTGCCAGTGGTGAACTACTTAGACAACATATTACCCCCACTTACAATAGTGTCCAACGTATTCATGAGGATTGAGACATGCCCATTTTTGTTCATAGGTACGGTATATAACATTATCTATTTCAGTTCAGGTTCTATCTATCTAGTTGTTTTAACTTAGGTGTTACTGAATGAGAAATAACTAAAACGGGGGTTGGAAATAAAATGGTAATCTTTATAACATCAACAAAATACAATACTCGCCAGCGGCGTGAAGTAGGTAAACCACTACTAGTGGTGTACTACTTAGACAGCATATTACCCCCATTTACAATAGTGTCCAACGTATTTGTGAGGATTGGGACATACCCATTAGTGTTCATAGGTACGGTATATAACAAGTCTAAATAAGCATCTTCTGTATTTACTACTTTCCTTTAGTAATGATTTTAGTATCACTTAGTAATTATTAGCTTTAATCAGGTTACGTCGCGCCGTAGAAACGGATCTCCGACGTAAGTCGAGGACCACTTGTACACGTATAATCAATTTAAAGCTGTTTTAATTTTGATTTATACACTTATTGAGCTTTGGATTCTTTCGAAAATAATTTAATTGACGACTTTTTAAATTTTCGCGGCACACCTACGATCTTGGCGCGGTACATCGATTGAAAAATCTCTGCCACCAGGAAAAATATTGAACCTCTCTTGTGAGTTTTTTTGTTTATGCACGTATTATTTGTTTATTTATTAGTAACTGAATATCTCATAATAGGAATAAAATGGACTCACGGTGTGTGAAAGGTTATGGCAAGAGCCATTTTAAATAGTACGATCCCATTGAAAATGATTTTTGTCTCATGAAGAACCAGTTCATGCTCTAATCCTGGACATAAAATTTCCAGCTGTCAGTCAACGCATATATTAAATTCCAGGCTTGTTTTTTTTTTTGTTTTGTTTTTTTAAACAAAGATCTGTGCGTGTCTCTGTAAATATCATTCAAAATCAAACTTCTAGGTAAACTCTTTATTAATCAGACATGTCAACACTCCTGGTTTCGCTAGAAGACTCAGTTTTGAGCTTCTTAACCCGGTCTTCCGGTTAGTAACTAGTTTTCTCCCGGTTAACTGTTTAGCGTTGGTCTTCTGCTGAACCGGGGTATTTTTAAAAGAAAGTTATTTATTTTTCATTTTTACAACTTCTAGATTATTTTTGTACGGAAATTCAAAATGAAAATAATTCAATAAGTGGGTGACTGCAAACAATTAACAGTCATTTTAATAATTATTTGTCAATGTTTCTCATTTTCGTAGATTTTCAATTGGGTTAATAAATTTTAAAATTTTTAGAATCATTTTTTAAAAAATGATTGGGCGTAGTTAAATATTTGATGACATTTTAGTAACCCTCATTTCAATTTTCAAACATTTTCTTGAATTTCATTGGTTGTTAAATAAAAATAAGCTTCGAGAAATTTCCATAACAAAACGGTCAAAATTTGTGCAAAAATAGGCTCAACTAACATAAAAAAATATTTCTCAAATTCATCCCTAATTTAAATGTTTCAAGAAATCCTATTGGCTAAAAAATAAAAAATACAATATTCGCCCACGCATTTCTCAGAAAAAATTGCAACAAACTACCAAGCCATGGAGCCGATTTCGTTAAAAAAAAAAAACTATAAATAGAAAGAGCAAACGAATTTTCGTCGCATTTGAGATTCACACGCGAAAGATACACACGGGAATTGTGTCAAATTGCCGCCAAAGAAACAAACTTTCTTTATGAGAGATTAGAAAAATTTACACAACAAACTTTTTCACTTAATATCTTACATAGAAAAATCTTTTGTCGAAGTTAAATTCAACCTTTTTAAGACAACTTTTTAGACATTGAATATTTCCGAAACAGCAAAGAACTTTTTCTCTAAAATATACTTTTGCACACATCATTACAAACAAAGAAATTGTAAATTATGTATATAAAGTTTAATTTTTTGCTTCAAACATTTATTTATTGTCGTGATTGAATATCTTTACCAGTTTTCCATTTCTTATAATTTATGTTTGTGGATATTGCATATTTTATTTGCAGCACAATCTTAAATATTCACGCATCCTTCTTAGATTCACTACAACATCAAATAGGTAAGAAAATAATTTAAAAAATAAATGCAATGAGTAAAAAAAATAAGACGTATCATTTAACTATATTTAATTAATATTTTTTATACCACAAATGGCGGTGCATGTTAAGAAAGAATATTTTCAGTTGCGCCATTATAAGCATTAGTTTATCCGTGATATACTAACACATTAATACAACAGAAGGAAGAACCTGAATAGCTGAAAGAAAGAAACGCATTGTTCTCAATGAGATTTTATATACCGCTATGTCATACAACATATTGTAGCAAATATGTATCTACCGATTGTTCCACGCAGAGAAATTATAACACACATGAATACAACAAACAGTATAAACGGGAGAAAAGCAAGAGGGTCAGACCCGAAAGGAAAATAACCAGGCCGGTGGTGTCTTCTATGAAATTTAGTGGAACCGTGTAGTTTCCTCTGTCAGCCCTGAACCTACGGGCTTATTATGACGTCGATATTCTACATAGTAACGGGGGTTTATCACCCCCACGAACTCACATTACTCACCGGCCGTCACGTGAGCTTCAAGACTTTATTTTACCCAGAGTGAGATAATCGCTCTCTGCATCCCTACACTCGGGTTGTAGCTTTAAAAAAATAAGATTATTAATTCTACTAAATTTCATAAAAGTGTATAGAATTAAAAGATTATATTCATAAACTATTGGTTATAGAAAGTTAAATATAATTTATTTTTAGGTATAATAGCAATTTCTTGACAATAGTCGTTTTTGTCTTCTGTATTCAGTTTTTCCGCACATTTTGAAACATGAGTGCAAGTGTATAAGACTATTGTTGTTAACCTGTCACTTTACTGACAGTTTACTGTCTACCGAGCTTAAATAATCATTATTTTCGCTGTTTTAAACGAAAAGTAAGTATTATTTTTGCATAACCTAATTAATTAATCCCTAAATTTATTAGTTTACTTTGAATCACATCTCTAAGACAAATATTGGATTTTTAAGAAATTTTTCCCCCTTTTTTCGCCAATAATGGAGATTTGATGAGTGATAAGTAACTGTGTCGATGTTTTTAAAATATCTAAAATTCTAATCTAAATGCGTAAAATTATTTTTCTTTTCTTACGAATTAGCTTTACGCTATTATCTTTCAAATGAATATCACAACGTAAACATTTCATTTACTTAAAATGTTTTTTTTTGTTTGTTTGTTCCATGGTGATACCTACGTTTTGCTATTCTGGGTCATGTTTCGTATAAATATAATTACAGAGATAGCGTTTTTCGATAATAGAAATTACCGACAGAGGGTTTGTTTATAAATGAAACACTGATCTGAAATGTGTTAATGTTAGTTCAGAATAACGCCTCGGTTGAAAATAACTGCTGCGAATTCGAAGAATGATGTTTTACAGTTGAGGGGTTACCCCCACTTACTTCACTAAAATAAAGTCGCTAGGAGACGCTCCTTAAGCCTATGAATAAGAAATGACATTCTCTGCCATCCCCTCTTTTCTATTTTTTCTCTTACACGGTAAGATGTAAGTCGCACATGGAGAAAAGCGTCTCACAACGACGAATGTACGCGTGCACGCTCGCACGTACCTTTCACTTCATTTTTACTTTTCTATAGGGCCTACTTCTACACAAACACCTTCACTAGTTTAAATGTTTTCTTCTTTCAAATATCCAGACTGTCATGTCAACCGCAACAGATTGGTGACCACGACGCGATCTTTTTCTCCTGGATACACAAACACGCAAAACTATATAAACAAACTCAAACTCAACTATAGACAATTTTCAAAACTAAGACCCAGTAAAAAATGTAATTCAACCAACTTCTTTACCTACCGTAGCATGCACACAAAAAACTTTCAACGTAAATAACTTACAAATCTATGATTGAACCCGATCTAAAAAAGATCAAAATCGCAAATTTCAAAACTCTAAAACACTATCTACACAACATAACTATCTGGACAAGATGTTTTCAAAGTCAGCAAATATTATTTTTTGAACACGTGAGACCAAAAAATAAAACCCCTAATCACCATTACAATTACTACTAAGATAACACAGTCAGCAGACAAGCAGCGCTCATCTCATATCTATTTGCCTTTTTGTTTGCCCCTTTCTTTCTCTTAGGTCATTATGCCTGACTTCTTCCACCAGCAAACATCACAATTTTTTTCACCAAAACGAAAAATACGACTATCATCTTACAAGTTTGAACCAAGCAAAACCCAACACATTTCCTTCTAGAATACTGCCCAGAATTCACAAGTAAATCTACGCGGACCATACAAAAAATACCACTCAAACACCATGGAAGTCAACGGCATTCTCAACTTTAAACAGCACTGTTTTTTCTTAGACTCAACAGATAAAGATGTGAAATAATTTTAAAGCTATTTGCTGGCCTTTTCACTTTTCAAAGATGTTAACATGAACAAAACTAAGAAATCTGCAAGTACGATTTAATAATACACGGAGATAGCTACGTCTCCGAGAAAAATCGACAATAGTACTAGATATCTTTAAAAGTTCTTACAAAACATGTATTTGACACTCGATAAAAATTTTATCAGCTCAACAACTTTATAAATCGAATATTCTTCTATCTAAATTTTGTGCACCAACATCGTCCGCACACAGCAAAACAAACAAGGCCTTCTAAACAAAATCAATTCAACGTGGAGCATTGGAAAACAACGAAATTTTAATACCAACCGCTGAACTCTCTTTTATTCTCTTAACCGGTAAAATGTAGCTCGCACGTGGAGAAAAGCGTTTTTCACCGGGACACGTATGCATGCACATACCTTTCACTTCAGTTTCATTTATTTTTCTCTAGGACTTACTTCTACACAAACACCTTCACTAGTTTCTTCTTTCATATTCATTGTTTTGTCACATACAACAATCGTTTATTGTTTATGTATACCTTTGTTTTGCTAATATATAGATTGTCGTTTGTTTGTATATTGTTTTGTTGTTACTTTATTTTATTACTCGGATTCACATTAGAGCCCGCAATTACTGTTGTGGGAAAAATGCATACCAAGAGACACGTGTTTTCTACCAAACACAACCAGCATTACAGTTAATATTTTGGGGCAGTTTTTAAAATTTTTCCTGTTTCTCCCAGTTTTTGGTAAAACCTGTCTGTTTTTGTGAAGTTAGAGAACTTAATCTTCAGGTTTTATAATTTTTAATCTGACGGGTCTGCAGATATGCTTTTTGCCCCCGAGAATTTATGTTGATCCACTAAAAGAGCTGGCAAGTGAGAATACTTGCAATTCAGTCCGCATGTGTTATGAAAACTATTTTACTGTTTTGGGTATAACTATCTCACTTGTTGGCTATCGTGGCATGTGAGGGCTTCCTTACTTTGCTCGATTCAGCAGTAGAAGTAGCAGCAGCGGATCTAATGAGTAAGTTACAACCGGAGTCCCAGAACCCATGAAAATGCTTACAGTTTCCTATTGGCCCTCTTTTCCACCTGTCCTTTTCAGCGGCCGAAACCTTCAAGGCCCAGCTCAAAGGGCTACTCTCAACCCTTGCTACAGAAGACTCCTGACCTGTCCTAGCAGCTTGGCTTGAGATTTCTTGTTCCTCGTGGGAACAAGCGGAGAAATCTCTCTACAAAATATCTACTCAATAACTTTGTTAGCTGGGAAACCCAACATTTTTTTTTCCACAAAACATTACTATCTCTCTCTCTCTCTCTCTCTCTCTCTCTCTCTCCAAATAAAAGCTGTTAAACAGTTAGTTCGAGCATTGGGTTTGTTCATTCGACTATGCGCGCGCACATTATATATATATATATATATATATATATATATATATATATATATATACGCGCACGCGCGTAACCGGGAAAATTCCTACACGGGTCATGATTCGGTTAAATTATTGACTGAATTGAGGTTTGTTTACAAGTGAAACGTTGGCCTGAAATTGGTTTAATGTTGGAACCAAATCACACTTTCGTTAAAAATAAGTGTTGCGAATTCAAATAATGATATTTTAAATAAGTGTTGCGAATTCAAATAATGATATTTTAATGTTAATATTTTTAAGCTGTTTTTGGCATTCTTCTATTCCTTTATATTTTGGTAAAATCTCACTGTTTTTTTTTTTTTTGTTTTTTTTTTTCTGAAGTTAGAGATCTATATTTCTAGGTTTTAAGATTTTTAGGTTGACGGTCTGATTAATATGGTGCATGTGACTAAAAAATACGAAAAATTAACATATTTTTCTCTCTGGCGTGGCACCGTCGGTTGCTATTAATGAGGTATCCACAGATGAAGATATATGCAGTAAGTAAAAAACAGCCCTATTGCAAAATTCCATTTATACGAGAGAAATTCTTGTACATTTTCTAAGTGCATGAATGCAAAGTACATTATTAATATTGTAGGGATTAACCCCACTTTGTTTGTCAATACTCCTGCTAGGTGGCTCTGTTCATGTTTATAAAAGGACGGGACAAAGTCATTTTCCTCCTATGCTCGCGAATGCAGTACAGAAAACAACAGGACTTCTTTCTGTCGCGGAATATTTCCTCCCTAGGTAGGCCGTCTTCTTAATTCCAGTCAGCAACATGGTATATTACACACATATTTTCTAACAACAAAGTATATCATTTTTTTCCTCTTTTTTTCCGCTGCGTCAGCACAAGCATATTTTCTCTCTTCTTGAACTACGTTATTCTTGATATAGATGTAGGAATTCAAAGAGCGATTACCTTCTTTGGGTAAAAGGAATTGACTAGGATCACGTGACGGTCGTTGGTGAATGACGTCAGCTCATAGAGCGATAAAACCCCAGTTGCTGTTTAGTCCGCCTAGAAGTAAAACGTGTTCTCACACGCCAGTTGCTCTGCAGGCAGTAGAAAAGAAAGACATGACTGTCAACAACAGTTAAGAGAGCAGAGGAAAAAGCACGATCTCAGTGGATACATAAAAAACACAACCTACCTAGACGTTTTCCCTTCGAGAAATATTACAAATAAATCTCTCTCGCTTTTCGTCCCTTTCATAATGCTTGCTGTATGCATATGTTATAATTTCCATATGTAGGACACATTGTGTCACGTATGATCGGTATAAAAACTTTCTTTGAGAACAATGCATGATTTTCATTCCTTTCAGCTATTCTATTCCGCCTGTTGTATTAAGGTGTTGGTATATCACTGATATGCCAGCATGTTGGCTACACACACAGTAATGTCGAAATGGAAACAGGAAATATTCTCGTTCCTAGCTCCCTGATTTTATATATATATATATATATATATATATACATACACAAACACACACACACAGGGTGTCCATCAAGTTCGTGTGCACTTTAAAAAATTTATAACTTTATTTGTATTTGCGATAGAAATAATTTGTAAAAAGGACTAGAAAGAAGTAAGTCTATATTTTTTAAGGTTTTATTGAAATTTTATTTAAGTTTCCACATGTCCTCCATCATTAGCAATACCAAGGGTAATACGATTTTGCAGTTCGCGGAAAACATTTGCCAACTGATTTACAGTAATGCCTGAAATCACATTAGTTATTTTAGCTATACTCAAAACTAGGTACATTAAATTTTATACCATTTTTTACAGATGATTTCTATCGCAAATACAAATAAAGTTATAATTTTTTTAAAGTGCACACGAACTTTATGGACACCCTGTATATATATTCCCCCACGTGTTGAAATTCATTTCTTTTGAAAATGTTGAACTTATTCTGAACGTCATCATCTTCGTCCACACCAAGTTACAGCATCCCATTCACTACAATATATAGGGAGACTGATATTAGATAGCAGCTCAGTATTCTTTTCTTTGTTTCTAATGAACTTGTTCTGTTTCTCAATACTTTGCTTAGATATTGGAAGGCATCTTTAGCTGTCCCAGTGCGCCTTCGGATTTCGGTGTTGCCCTTTCTAGCCTCTGTTAAAACACTTCCCAGATATTTATTGCACTTGCTTGATTTTGATATCTCCAATTTGTAATTTGTACGTTGAGCCGTTCCTTTTCCTAACAACCATGCATTCTGTCTTCTTGCAATTGATGTTTAGTCTTTTCTCATCGTTTTCCTCCCCCCCCCCCAGGTAGTACCTCTTCTTCGGGAGGATGGGGGCTAGGGTCATTACTCGGCGCCCGAGGCGTCCCCAAAAGTACTTCACCGAAGAGGCTCGAGCAATTTTCCCGCTTTAAACCTCGACTTTGTGTCACATTCGTTATCGACGTGGGCGCACGAGTTCCTTTCTATCTCTGCTAACAACACTGTTTCACCTGCGTGTCGGATGTTAATATTGTGGCCGCCAATAATGACCGCGTTAGTTTGTATTCACCAGAAATGTGTTCGCATATGTAGCATTCCTTTAAACGTCTTTCTTGCTTTAAAATGTGTACCCCTGCCCGAAAAAATAAATTTAAAAAAAAAAGGCGAATGATTTAAGACAAATATGAGATAGGAAGAAGCCGTGCTAATTACAATGCTTGTGTACAGAACATCACCGGCACAACGTTCAGTTCTATTTTCACATTTTTTTTACTGTCCACTTTTATTTTGCCATCTTATTGACTCCATGAGACGGTCACGTGACTGTCTCAGATGACTTGTTAATCAGGTTCCGTTTCTCTTCTCAGAGAGGCGCACACATACACACTTATGCTTTCTTTCTTTTTTTCTTTGTACAACTAAAACTTACATTTCGTTACTATTACGCTCATTACTTGTATTTCTTCAGATTTTTTCATTCAGTGATTTTTTTTCTTCATTTTTTTCTCAATCTTTCTTTCCTTCTTAACTTATCCAACCTAGAAGAACTACTTGTCTAGCTTCCTACACTTTTAATGCAATGTATCACAGCTGCGTCTCTGTCCACAGACAGAGACGCAGCTGGAGAAAAATACCGAAAGGTGCCGGTCCCAAAGAACAGCTGCCCACGACAGTACCCACGTCATTGCACTAGAGAATGGGGGCCGTTAGTAATATCTAATAAATATGTATTAACAATAAAGGTATACAAGCAACAAAAACAATAAAATTGTGTGACAAATGAATGTGAAATCCTTTTTGGGTGCAAAGTATGTGTAGTGAGTGAATGTGCCTACGTGCGTGTGGTGTGTATGTGTGGTTTGTTCATGCGTAGGAAACGCATTCTCCGCGATAGGTTACATGTTGACGAATAAGCGGATAAGGTCAGAAAATATATCGCCGAATATTTATAATCTGGAAAACGTCTCCTAGTAGCGGTTTCGAAAATTAGGTGAAGTTAACCCGACAATGTGTATAAACATGGCGACTTTTGTAAATACGTTTGTCCATACACGCCATTATCAGAAAATAAGAGCAGCAACAATATAGTAAATTTAAAATTTATTGATAATTTTCTAACATTAGAAGAATTTCCTAAATAGAATCTCTCGTCTCCTGTTTGCTGCAAGTAACAATGCTTTTGTAGGATTATTATTTCTGGTGATGTCAACTATTCTAGTCTAACAATACCAAGAATTAATGAGAAAACAGTTGTATCTGCAGTAAATAACAACAGTAAACCTATGTCAAGAAGTATGAAATCGTATATTAATGAGTATTTCAAATTTCTTGAGAAAAAATTAGTTCAGTTTTACGAAGTTCGACGTGATGGAAATTAAAAGGGTCCTGTAAATATGTAGGCTTTTCTATCACTTTAAACTTTATTTTTAGTGGATACCCATATTTGTGTAGACGCTCCGTTTATTTTAAACGGTGTATTTATTTTCATCTACTGGTCTGAATATGCGCGAGTTCTTATTAAAGTAAAATATGCGCCCTCCGACTGGATCCCCGAACCTTTGTCCCTTTTGCAGGAAAAACCGTCGTTAAATCCAATGCCACGAAGGGCGTCGCCGATCAAGCAAGGTTAACTAGTGATTTTAATCGCAATCCTTCTCGTCCAGGTTCTCGAAAGTTCATATCTACCCAGTTTCGTATCCAAACATAAATAAAGCAATTTTTAAAGAAGTAATGGATTTTTATTTATTTATTTATTAATCCGACAGAATTTTATCCCTTAAACGTTATTTTTATTGGATACCCATATTTGAGTAGACGTTCCATTTATTTTAAAAAGTATATTTATTTTCGTCTACCGGCCTGAATATTCGAGAAATCTTATCGAAAAAAAGTGTCCTCCGGCAACATTCGAACCTGTACAAAAGAGAGAGTATACGCTGATAAGAAAGATGGGGGTTGTTTATGTGTGTGTGTGTATATGTATATATATATATATATATATATATATATATATATATATATATATATATATATATATATATATTAAGGAGAAAAGAAATATAGCCGATTAGCGACTGGTGTCTCTGCGTCAATCTCTTGTGGTTTTTTGAGTAGCACTCAATACACATCTTTGAAGTCGCTACAATACCAAGTCGTTTCTTTTGACGTGAGTGAATTTTCTACTACTAACGTTTTTCGTTTTGCCACCTCGCTTTTTATTTGCCTTCGGATTGAGTGCTGGCTTCCAAAATTTGACAAATAAATTAAACCTGGCTCAAGTGAAGCTAATTTCCTTTTTCTTTCTGGAAACCATTCTTGAGCGTTGGGTCTATTTTCTATTTGTTTGTGATACCTCCTGCCATTGGTCAATTGTTGTGGGGGGGGGGGGGAGACCACACTTTTAAATTATACAGTTCGGAAACATTTCAACAAACATCAGCTAACCTTTATTAGAAGATAATTGTAAGTCAGCAAGACTTATATGATTAACAAATCTTGTATTTCGAGGTTTCCATCATCTTGAAAATATGACAAGTCACCTTTCACGTTAACCTGAATTCTCACCAGCCATATTTTTTATTTTTTTTAAATCTGAAGAAGTATCTTAACAGGATTAGTCGAAACGTCTGTAAAGTTGGTCATAAAGGAAAGAAAAACTCGTCATTTCAAACTGATACAGACACACTTGTATGTGTGTATATATATATATATATATATATATATATATATATAATCTCCAAATGTAATGAGGACGAAAATATATAAATTCTAACGTTCACAGTATTAATTCAAAAGAGGGCTCGATACCGATAGTAGAGCAATAATTATTTATTATAATTTTTTCATATAGACAAAAACAATTTACTCACTACAAAGATGCAACTTCGTTTCAGTGCATTTAAATTTAAATTAAATATCAACAACCGCCATTGTTTCACTCCGTCACCTTTTTGCCTTTATGTATTTTTTTTTCAAACAAATAGAAAAATAGGAAGTGAAGTTTTACAAGCTCTTTGCTTACAAACAGAATTGTTCATAACCATTTTGGTTCTCACCCGTCAAAGTGCAATTTAAATACACTGAAACGAAGTGACATCTTTGTAGTGAGTAAACTGTTTTTGTCTATATGAAAAAATTATAACATATCTTTCGGCTTTTCAATATCGGTAGTTCTAACTTCTTCGTAAAAGTTTTACTTAAATTGCCTGCTATGTTTTTTAATTAAATTTATTGCTAGCAACATTTAACTGCAAGCAGAGCGCCACAAAATAAAATGGCGAGGGCTAAATCAGATTACCTATTCTATATTTTTTATCAGAAATTTTCACAAATTGGACATTTTTATTTTAGATTTATTTTCGTACTGTGAACATTTTTCGATTGTACTTATTTTCTGGGATGAAACAAACTTTTTCTTCTACCTATTTGGACGTATATATAAATGTTGTACAACCTAATTTTTTGAACAAAAAAACAGAAAATGATGCTTTCGGATTTATTTTGAAAATTAATAGCAGTAACGATTTTATGGAGGTGCGTTGTGGCATAATGGATATCGACTCAAAATGAGAAAATGTTGATCCGAATTCGAATTCCAGTCGGGTTCCTTACACTCATAAATACCCATTCACGGGTTTGTTACATTCGCAACTACCCTTGGGAAAGGTATGAAACCATCTCTTCTGCTCCCCCATCTATGGGTTGAATTGCAGGACAGACTGAGTCCTTGGCAACTAGTCTACCGCAGAGAGAATTGGCAACCCACTGCGGGAAAATCTTCTGCCTAGTCAGTCATGAAATCAAGAGAGACACGATCGCCCAAGCGTGTATGGCACTTAACTGACTGAATGGATGAGCTTAGGCATAACTCAGCTCAATAACATTCTCAGAGGCCAAGAAAAAAAAATTTCTCAAATCCAGAAAAACGTGTAGGGGAACTTAAAAAAAAAAAATCGTCATTGGACCGTAGAAGACGTGTGTTGTATCATCTGGCCAGATGAGTCACGTTTTCAGTTTTTTTAATCATTTCACCCTAAGCAAGGCAATAAAAGCCACTAGGTTTTATTGGGGTTTTATTTGGGTGGGGGTGGGGTACCTTTTGCACGTTATTTAAAAGACAGAAAATATTATTAAATTGTAAAACTTTTGTGGAGATAATAATTGCTGTATTCATATGCAAATCTCCACCTTTATATAACTAGAAGCTAAACAAATCCTAATCTTTTGGCTGGGGTTTGTATTCTTTAAATATTAGCCCAAGCCCCAGGAGGCTTTCCCCCAGGAGAAGGCTGGATTTATTGCCCAGTGCCTGAGACGTCCCCAATAAGTGGGGTGTCGAGGGAGCTTTTTTTTTAAAAATCGGTTTCACCCCATGCAAGGCAAAAAAAGACACAAGGGAATCACTGGGTGTGGAAGAATTAGGAACAGAAACCTTATGAGCGGGAAGAGGAAGGAGTAATCAGGAAGACAGTCGATAGCCATTGACATTGCATTTCATTTTTTACAGATTAAAGTTACATGGAAAGCATGGAACCGGAAGGGAGTTTTGCAAGAGAGAAGGCTGGAGAATTTTTGCGCGGCATGATCTTTAAACCTCGATCTTGTGTCACATCTAGTTGTGACGTGGGCGCCCTGGTAGATACTACAAATTCTTAGCTTCAAGATGAAACCGAAATTGGACCTCAGTTTTCCAATTCAGAGCCGTTATCCATTACACCATCCATACTTCCAAACTTAAAGCACCTCGTTTCCCAAGCGGTTATCTTTCTAGCCAGTGACCAGGCTCGATGTTGCTTAAATTCGGTAATCGTATGAGTATCGGTGTTTCAGCGTGGTATGGCCGTAAGAAAAGCGACTAGGATGTAAGGGGTTAGTGAAAGTGAAAGAAATCGGGAGGACGATAAAAAAACAGGATTCGAGGAAACAGCAGATGACGATTGACATTGCATTTAAATTTTTGAAGATCGTAATTGATAGCAAAACATGAAGGAAAATAGTTCCACAAACGAGGAGTGCGGGAGAATATACTATTAGCATAGAACTTACGATTATATCTAGCAATTTCAACGGTAAAATGATGAGACCTAGCTGAAAATTTCGTACTGCGCTTAATTTGTGAAGTTGAGGCACCAACGAGGAAAGTGATATTTATTCTCGTTATTTACAACAAATGTGGCATAAGGGCCCCTGGTCTTCGTCTGTCTTATAATTAAACTTGGTTAGCCACAGTCATTGACCCAAACATACCACAGTATTCCTTACACGAAAACACATTCTTACTCACCATTCTTGCTACAGCCACCATAATACCTCAGAGTCTCTATGAATTTCTCACTAGTCACCATATGTACAACTAAAGCTCATCAAAACAACTGCCGTGAAAATATTTATAAAAACGTAAAAGGAAGCTATGTTACGGCGATACGGAAGTGGCTGAAGCCAAAATGCGCGGTTAGGACCCATAATGTTTCAGATTTTTCTTTGAATTTTATTAAGAATCTAGATATAAAACAAAAGCAGCAGACCAGAGATACCGGACTTTGTGTATGAAATAGCCTGTAGGAGGCTATGGGTGCAATCTGTCGGTAAGGTATTGTACAAGCTGGTAGTGACTCTAACGTGGATTATATTCTGTTAGTTTCCAGGGATTACTTTTTACTAAATATTATGTCGCAGTTAGCTCCTCTTCATTTCCTTAACCCTTCGCCAGGGGTCTCTCTCTCCCGGGTGTATAAATACTGGCTGACCTTTCGCCTCTCTTCTCTCTCTTTTTCTCTGATTACGCGCACGTGTGAGCAACTATGTCGATTTCGGCCGCGGGCCGAAACCTCGCACGTGGGGCGAGGTACAAAAAAACTTTCTCTAAAAATTTCCAATATGTGAACTCTTATACACAACCAGCGTTTCCCATATTCTGGGAACACGCTAAAACAAAATTCACCCGTATGGACATTCAACTAAAAACAACACACACAAAACTTTCCATACAGACTGTAACATTTTATTCATGTCTTCAATGTATTGTAACTCGTGTTTTAATCTATTTGTAATTCACGTATTAATATATATTTGTTTTGTACATATATATCGGTCTTGTTCGTTTATTTATCTTCTTTGGACTCCATTATAGTCCAACATTCTTATGTAGCTGGACCGGCCAGCGGAAGCCTTAACCTAGAGATAACTCATCTTCTCTTCTCACATTCACACACCGCATGGTCCACTACAATTACAAAATTCAGCATAGCTTGAAGAATTACTGTCAAAAGATAAAAAGAAAAGGTAAAAATTGTTGTATAGCGTTGTTCTACGACACGTGATCAGTAGTCAACTTCTTGCTTGTCACTTAGCTTACTATATACTTTCTCTTCTACTAATATATTCAAATAGGTACAATCTTATTTACCAATCCATTACAGTAATATAAATCATCCTTAAGTGGCCAGCTTTCCCATCAACTCTTATCAAAGAGGATATTTAAAATATTAAACATTAAAACAGAATTACCGAAAGCTATCTTTATCTGTCGTCTGACAAAAAGAGAAACCACGATGGTCCAACTTGTTTTTTCGGGTAATTTTTAAAAAATTAAAGGAAATCCATTTGCTTGCATAGAGACATGTAGAAATAAAACGAAATTTCACAATCCTCAAATGGAATGACGTTCTCGCAGAACTAAGAATATTGTAGTCGTAAAAATCATTATAAAATTTAATTATGAAAACACTAATAGCAATAAATGTTTTCTAGTGTTACGTTTCTTTCGTTTTTTTTTTTTATTATTTTAACGGAAATAAACACCCAGACAGTTAAACACCAAATCACAAAATATGGTTTCTGAGTCGGAGGATCGCACATTCTTCCGGTTAATAAATTAAGGTTTTGAAAATAAATATTTAATATTTTTCAACCAATGGGTCGCGTTCCCGCCAACAATAAAAAATTTAAAAAAAACATGCTTTGTAATCCTTTTGAAGGGTATTTAAGCAAATTTTCTAGACGGACAAACGAGGAAGGAGCGACAGGGTAGTTGATAAATGCCGAATATTTCTTTATAGAGAAATTGCTAATTTCACTATTACCAGTACAATATATTAAAGAGAAAATGATTTTTTTACGATCACAAAAATTGAAATGAATTTATTTAAATTGCTTTTTATTTTAATAATTTAATCTACATTAGTTTTATGACGATAAAGAAACTAAAGTATGGTATTGTAACGTCATGTTAAATAGGTTTAAAGGATTTTCTGATTTCAATTTGGTGAAGTTGGTTATCACAAAAACACTTGAAAAGAAGGAGCATTTTAAACTCAATCTGATCTTTCTTCATTATTTAAATTACACTAATGTCCTCAAATTTGTTGTTATTATCAATACGTTTCAGCCTCTTTTAGGGTTTTGTCAGTTCGGATAACTTTCAGGGTACTTTAAACTGAATTTTTTTATTTAATCTCCTTAGTAGTGAGGGGCAGATTGTTTTCATTCCGCTGTCCATGGATATCTTGTCTTGTTCTTATTTAGTATTGCCCAGTGATTGCTCGCCCAATTTCCTCAGAGTCTGTGCTACTCGGCTCAGGGTTTAATTCACAATTATTTCATCACCAGATCCACGAATCAACGGTGAAATTTACTTTAATTACCCGGGTCGACAGACACCTGAAGAAGTCTGAAAGGCAAAACGACCGAAATGTTGTGAAAGTAACGATGAAAGATAAGGATATTAATCCGACTGTAAATGTAAATAACGATAATTGCTAATCCCAGAAATTTGAACAGAATTGATCTTTCTCCTGATACATTTGTCTAGTGCAGGGGTTCCCAACCGGGGTCCACATGGGCTCTAGGGGTCCATGTAATATTTCTGAGAGTCCACAGGCAAAATATAACAAATTGGGAGTCCACGATGATAGTTTTGTGGTCCATGAAGAAAGCCAACTCAGAATGGTTTTTATTATTAAAAATTAAATTTCTACTGTAATTTACCCTATATTGAAATTATATATATATATATATATATATATATATATATATGAATGATTATTTTATTTGTTTCTTTTATATAGGTAACTCCACTGAATTTTCGATACCTAAGGTTTAAAATTATTTGCTACATTGCTTTTCCAACATCTTGTTGAATCGTGATTTAGTCGTGTTTCTCAAAAAATTCGCAAGAGACTTGATATTGTGAAAAGAGGTGATCTTCGATTATCATTAACATCGATGGAACCAGATATAAAGAATCTCGCTGAGCAGCACCAACCACAGGAATCTCATTGAATAAATATGCATTTCTTTTTTTTATGATCCCGCACTTAACTTAAATTGGTTTATTAAATTTTTTAACCAGAGTGCATAAATAAATGCTACAGTGAATTCAATTGACTGAAGAACTCTGCTCCCCATGGGCTTGACCAGGGAAGAAACATTGTTATATTGTAATACAAGATATTGGTCAATAAAAATTATTATTACTACTATTATTATTATTACTATAATTGTAGAATAATTTATTTGCATTAATTTTAATTTCAAAATAAATCTTAATTATATATTTCTTTGATTATTAAAACCTCAAAATTTTTATTAGTGAAAATTAGAATATTGTTGTCTTATGTCAAATAGCTATTAAAGGGTCCACCAAGAAAAAAAAAAGAAGGAAAAAGGGGTCCATGGGTAAAAAAAAAAAAAGTTGAGAACTACTGGTCTAGTGCTTCATGATCACAGCAGATTTTTAAATACTTGACAGGCTGTTAAAAGAAAGGCGTTTCGAAATCAAGGTGTATTCAGGACGGATGTTCAAATCTTGTGTCCTTTCCTTCTATGATCAGCTCTGCATGTGCAACTGCTACAAATGATATATTCATCATAGGTGGTAAGAGTCAGGGTGATGGAAATATCGGACAGAGAAAAGCGGAAACGGAAATGAAAGCTGGACTTACAACTTGTTAGACCTATTCTTTATTCTGACACTCTGCTCTCTGTCGTGTGAAGTAGAAGAAGAAAAACAAAGCAAGTCTAAATGGCGTCCGCGGGATCTTAACCAAACATGTTCATCGTACATGGCGTGCTGACAGTTTTAGGCAAGAAAAGACAGCCGCCATTGTTGCAACAAATTTGTGTGGAAACAATACAAACGAACGTAGAAAAATCACACAAAACTTCTTTTTTTAAAATTAAGATTTCTTTCTTATTATAAATAGAATGGCGTAATAATACACATATCTGCCTACTCTATATAGGGAGCTAATAAGAAAACGATTCGTTGGGAGTTAAACCCGTAAAAGCAAGATATAAGGCTTTCAAAATTAAAGCGTATGTTTTACTTTTATATACCTATTATCTCGCATATCATGTTATCCTATTCACATGGTACAAAATCAAATCAGTACTTGAGCGTCTAGATACAAGAGTGCCGTGAGATTCTGGTGATGCGTTGGCCTTATCTGAATTGGGGTTAAAAGGGCATCATCAGACCATAATGGGATTTAAAAATTACAAACAAAATCTTATACGAGATACAACGAAATAAGCATAGACAAAAATGATAAAATGTTTTACTATACATTTCAGACAAATTATTGTTTATTTTTATATATACACAGAGAGAGAAATAAAGAAATTTTACTTATCTGTTAGTAGCGAACTTTTTTATCAGAGAACTGTCCTGAACATCTGTTTAGTGGGGCGACTGAAAATGCTTGTCCTGATAATATCCCGAGGGATGTATGTGGCACAAGGCCGAGTTTACCGTGGGTTCTCCGAGCACGTAGGCCCGGCCAAAAATATTCCCTTAGAACCCGCATAAACGGGTTCCGGGTCTGTCTCCCTCCCCGGACGAAACTTTGCCGAAAGGCAAAGCCTCGTCCGGGTTCCTCTCTGCCAAAGGCAGTTCGACAGTTGAACTGTCTAGATCACTGTTCCCCAAAAAATGCTTGTCCTGATGCATCATGGGAGTCGTCTGTATTTATTTAACTATTTTTTATAATGTAATTGTTTATTTTTTTATTGTTAATTACCATTCTTATCCATATTTTAACGTATTTTTATTACTTAATTTTTAATTTTTCTTTTATTGTTAATTATTTTGGTGCCAGGCTCCTACAAAATCAAGTAATGGTTGGGTGCCATTTCGTAATTTATTTGTTGGTATCACTACAAGTCTTTCATACATCATATAATCATTTACGCTTAGCCGATTAATTCCAACCGTTATACTTTTCTTTTGGAGGGCATTAATGGATTATACGTAAAAAAATATAATTAATACCATCATTATTTGAGAAAACTATAGTTAATACCGGATTAAAAAAAAAAAATTATCACTAATAGTGAATTTTACGGTGTGTATCAATAGGTCAACTATACGTCTCTGTTTCAAGGTTTTGTTGCGGGACCAATAAGGATGTCTCCCCCGCAAGCTTATTGAAGAAAGGTGAGAAACAGCCAAGACAATGAGAGGACAAAGGCGGAGGTTTATGAAACAATAAACGTCGAATTTATTTATCCAAAGTGTACAAGAGTATACTCTGGAGAAGTGTGTTGTATAGGTGTTGGGTCCGGTATGACTGGTTTCCTTCAGAGGAAGTTGATTCGGTTGTATCGGCGAAACGAGTGTAGAGTTGGTCGGCAGCGGTAGCTGGTAGACTGCCGGATCGGAGAGTTAGCAGTAGCTGGTTGGTCGAAGACGCACGATGGTTCGTTGGATCGGTTAGGACGAGTCCCTGAACAGGGCGGATCAACCGAGGAAACGGGTTCGCGCCGAAGGGTAGCACTTGACGTAGGCGAAATCCCGCTGTATACAACAACTCATATATAAACCAAGTTATGAAATGGACAAAGTCCGACAATTATTTTAAGACATTTTTATGTTTATACATTCTTTTTTATATATACAAATATTTAAGTAAATACTCTGTTTATAATAAACAGTATTAACAACATTTACCGGCCTGAATGTCCGAGAAATTTTCAGAGAAAATATGCGTCCTCCGACAGGAATCGAACCTGTATCATATACGGAATCGTCATATAGCCTGATGTGCTTTTACCGATTTCGCCACAGTTTTTTTTGTTTTTTTTAACTAGAGTTAATTCTTTCTTCCAAAGGATTCTTGACCTTTTTTGTGTCGCTCCCAAAGGGACGAACCATCTTCACTCCAAGTTTGCTTTATCAACGCTCTTCTCACCCTCTGAGATCAAAAACAAACCGTGGCAGAGGAGTAAATGGTGGTGAACAGACAAACGCCAGCTAAATTGAGTGGAACCGTGCCACCAACACGATACTAGCGACAAAACGAGTCACGCCCACGTGTGAAGAGTCAGCTAAATGGTAACCACGGTGGTCTGAAGGAACTTGAGGACCGACAACTGGGTGACATAATTGGTTACCTCTGTCTAGGGCCGACGACAGGGATACATATTTGGTTACCATTGACCAGGGCGGGCGTTACATACATAGAGAAAAGTGTTCATCTTTAGATTTTGGACTCTTCCAGTGACAAAGAAATGTATTACATATGTAACAGATTTACTGGTGTGAATTTCTGTAAAAAGGAAAAAAAATAATGATTTTTTTTTACATTAATAATTTCTTTTACAGGAATTATGAAATAATGAACATTCTGTAGAGAATATTCTTTTAGAATAAAGTGCAGTTATGCTAATTCATGAAATAGGGTAAATTACAAATGGTTGAATGATTGATTTAACAAAATTACTGACGTTGATTTTACAAGTAACTGAATCTACACCCTTTCAAAGTAACTTATCAAGTTACATTGAAAAGCCTGGAGTCTGATTTTTCTACATAAAGTGGAATTTACCATTTTTTGATTAAAATGGTAAAGAAAGGGAGATTTAGATCGAGTTTTAATTAATTGTGGACGTGCATGTGGTGCTATACGGCTCACAATGAAAATTCATAAAGCTGGGTTCGAATTTCAGTCAAATTCATTACATTCATTTATGCACAAATACCTTTGGGAAAGCTATGAATCCATTTGTTCTCCCCCATTATGGATTAAATAGCAGAACAGAATGAGTTCTAAAGCCTGGGTTATCAGCCATTTTAAAAAGAGTGACTTGATAAAATCACCCATCTCCCAACAAGTCTGGGTCACTTGTTAGGATGCACTGACCCATAAAAATGCACAGTGACTGAAATTCTTTAGTCATGTGAGTTGTGCATTCTGTTACAGGCAGAGAAAGTGTTTACTTTGTTTTTAAATTAAATATGGCCACAGGAACATGAGACTAGAAAGGGTTAAATGGATAATAGTAACCAAAAACAAATAAACTCAGTGTTATTTTTTCTACAAATAAGAGTCAGTTGTCTGAATACACTTTTTAATTTTCATAAAACGTGTTCCTTTGTTTCTAAGGATGTTTCAGCCAGCTTTGACTATGACTTCCTCAGAATAAAAACTTAAAAATAGTATGGGCAAATGACCTACAATCTGTTGTTAACAGGGGCAAGAAATGGCTTGTTAAACTGCTTTCTTTTCATTGTCTGAGAGACACTTTTTTATCTTCCATCATCATGGCTGATGCTAACCTTGTGGAAAATGACTCATTGTTCCTTCTCAGATTAACGTTTTCTGCTGACATGAAGTGGAAAAATTATATTAATTAAATAGCTCTCTTATCTGTGGCTAAGAAAGTTGATTCACTATGTTGTGCCAGACAATTTTTCTCTTCAGAATCTATCTTACATATTTATAAGTCTATTATTCACCATTGCTTTGAATATTGCTGCCACATATGATCTCATGCTCCTGCTATATATTTTAAAATTCTTGATAAAATCCAAAGAAGAATCTGACCTGGTATGTCAGCTTCAGTCAATTTCCCACCACCTTAACATATCTTCCCTGTGTCTTTTCTATAAATACTTTCATGGTAATTGTTCTGTCTTCTTAATTTCTGTTCTTTTATTGTTCTCACTCCATAATAATGTTATTATAGTTCTTATATTCTTTCACACTTGTATCTTAGTGGCTTTATTGCCTTGCTGGAGGTGAAATGTTGAAAATAAATATATATATTGTATTTTATATTTGTGAGTTATCCACATAAATATAGGTGAGAACAAAATGAATGCACTAATGGGGTATTTTTTACTTCCAGTAAGATATTTTTCTTGCCAGTTTTATAGAACATTTTCATTCTTATTCTCATTCTGTATGTTGGGTTAAAAGGTTTTTCTTTGGTTGCTATTGTTATCAGCTGACTCGGGGGTCAAGCAAGAGACAGTGATCTGACTGAACAAAATGGATATTTAAAATGCAAGCACTTTGTGTCAAATGAGTCAATTTCCTTCATTTGAAGAAAAGATAAAAAAATTTAATGTTTTTAATAACTTTGCTTACTGGAGAATCAGATACGGTGAATAACAAAACAGTGTTTGTGTGCAGATTACTTTTTAGTCCAGGTTTTTGTTCAATGAAAAAGAAAAAAATTAAAAAAGGAAAAATGAGAAATAAAAAAGGAAGAAAAAAAAAAAGAAATAAAAAGGAAAAAGGAAAGAGAAATAAGAAAAAGAAGAAAAAGAAATAAAAAAGAAGAAAAAAGAAAAAAGAGAAATTAAAAATGAAAAATAAAATAAAAATAAATAAAAAAAGGAAGAAGAAAAGAGAAATAAGAAAAATAAGAATATGAGAAACAAGAAAAAGAAATAAAGAGAAATAAGAAAAAGAAATAAAAGAGAAACAAAAAATGAAAAGAAAAAATAAATAATAAGAAAATAAAAAATAAGAAATAAAAAAGAAAGAAGAGAAATAAGAAAAATAAATAAAAAAGGAAAAAGAAAAGAGAAATAATAAAAAATAAGAAAATAAAAAAGAAATAAAAAAGGAAGAAAAGAGAAATAAGAAAAAATAAAGAAAAAAGAAAAAGAGAAATAAGAAAAAAGTAAAATTAAAAATTGGAATTAAAAAAACAAAGATAAAAATGAAAAAGAAAAGAAAAGAAAATATAAGAGACTAATATTTATTTATAAAATAATGTACCAAAATGTAAAATAATGACTAAAGTCAGGACTGAGAAGTTTTGTCGAATCGTTATCCTCTTCTTCAGTCAATCCTTTTGTGACCCATGGACAAAGACTGAATCAAAATCATCTTTTCTTCATTTATTACAACTAAATTCTGCAACTGGTTGCCACCCCAACACCATTTTAGTTATATTTAGTTTATCTTAGTACAGGTCAAGGACACATTATGAGTGGAAGGGATATGGGTGAGATTATACTGTTGTACCAACATTTCAAGAATTTGAAAGTAAAAAAGGCAATGTATTTTTTTTTTTTTTTGGGTGGTGGTGGGGGATACATAAAAAGATACAAATACAAAATGAATAAATATAACTTATATAGATAGGTAAATGTGTAATTACTTTCAACTGCAGTGCAAGATCCTTATTCTATCACAGGACAATAATCTATTCAAATACAATTCGTGATCTGGGTATGAAAGAAACAAGGTTTTATTCATTGCCGTTTATTTGGTTTACCAAGTTTGTCAGAAACAATAGACATTTTCCTGACAGGTAGACATGCAGAGTGCCACAGTTTGCATTGGACATTGAGACGGATATAGTGATTTAAATTCAACACAAACCTGCAGTAGTATTCAATTGGTAGTAATGGCTGATATTTTTTTTTTTTTTGGCAAGAAGCATTTCAAGTAGCTTATGTCAAACTAAAAGATTTTTAAGCAATAAAATCACTGACTTCACCTTCACCAAACAATGGATATATTCTGTTGGCTGTGTGGGGAAAATGAATTAAAATCGATAAATAAAATAATATAATAAGAAAAATACAATAACCATGTTTAAACCTATTTTTTACAGTGATGTTCACCTTTTACAAGGCCCAAGTGCCACTCAAGATAGAAAGTTGTGTTAGGAGGCCATTTATGCATATAGGAATGGAAGATAACAGTTAACCCTAGCCTTAAACAGGTTAAGATTATAGGGAGTAGCGAAATATCCTCTTGGGAGTTGGTTCCACGGGGTAAGGGTTCACATGAAGAAGCTGTTTGAGTGAAACTTACTTCTCACCAATGGCATACAAAGGAAATGTGGGTGGTTTGCTACTATGGCGCGTTCTTGCCACGAGGGTTTGACTTGGCAGGACCAGAGAATGTAGTTCGTCCAAGCACTTTTTTGTGGAAGTAGCGGTAGAGCAGTGAGAGGCTCGTCACATCCCGCCTGTAGCAGAAAGGTTGGAGGATAGAGAACAATTCATCACACGCAAGGGCTCAGATACGTTTTTGGACTATCAAGGGTGGAGAGTGAGGTCTGGGCAACCTCTGCCCAAATATGACAATAGTTTTCCATTTTTGGTCTGATCTGGTTCTTCTAAAAATAGAGGATAGCAGGCAGAGTCAGGTACTTACTGGAGTGGTACAGAGAACCGACCCTTTTACTTGCCTCTTTAGGAATGGATCATATGTACGAGTTCCACTTGAGGTTGTGTGCGAGTTTGAGGCCCAATTAGTCTTTCAAGGCAATTTCGAGGGGACTTCTCTTCCTCCTGATTGGTGGTAGTTCAGGGTCAGATTCATGATGATGGAATGTAACTCTGGTTTTCGAGGCATTCAATGTAATCAGCCAGTTTTTCATCCACTGAGATGTTAGAACAAGATCAGAGCTTTCCTAATAAAGAATCCATTCATTGTCACTTGTGGTAGTTCGGGGTCCGATCGGTGGAGATGGAATGTAACTAGTTTGGTCTTCAAGGCATTGTATGTAAGCAGACAGTTTTTACACCATTGAGTAGTTTGTGCAAGTTCGGAAGCAAGATCAGTCATCAATCTCTGACCATAAGAGTTTTAGAGTTGTGCCTATATATCGTTGCATCATAGGCATAGATGTTTACAAATGATCTAAGTATATTCTTAGGTAGATGATTTATGTAAATCAAAAAGGGTGTTGGTCCGAGGAATGAACCCTGAGGGATATCTGCATTGACCACTGGGGATCCAGAAGACTGGCCATTAATAACTGTTAGGAAGGATTTTATTATCAAGAAGACCCTTCCAATGATTCCATAACTGGAGAGTTTGTGTAGTAAGCCTTTGTGCCACACCTTGTCAAAGGCCTTTGAGATATCTAGAACTATGGTCCTCGAGCTGTGTTTGTTGTCAAGAGCCTCACTGATTCTGTTAGTGATGGGAGTTAAGATGTTGGTAGTGAATTGAGCTTGTAGTGGACCATGCGGTGGAAGAATGTCTGAAGAGAAGATGAGTTATCTCTAGGTTATGGCTTCCGCTGGCCGGTCCAGCTACATAAGAATGTTGGACTTTAATGGAGTCCAAAGAAAGCAAAAGAAAACAAACAAGACCGATATATATGTACAAAACAATTATATATTAATGACAAATAGATTAAAATACGAATTACAAATACATAGAAGACATGAATAAAATGTTACAGTATCTGGATGGAAAGTTGTGTGTGTTGAATTGAATGTCCGTACGGGTGTGTATTTTGTTTTAGCGTGTTCCCAGAATATGGGAAACGATGGTTGTGTATAAGAGTTCACATATTGGAAATTTTAAGAGAAAGTTTTATACCTCGCCTCACGGCGACATAGTTGCTCGCACGTGCGTGTAAGCAGAGAAAAGAGAGAAAGAGGTGAAAGGTCAGCCAGTATTTATACTCCCGGGAGAGAGAGAGCCCTGTTGACGGGTTAAGGAAATGAAGAGGAACTAACTGCGACAAGCTGATTGAAGCCCATACTGCTCATCACTGAAGAGGTTGTTCTTTTCTAGGTGCTCTATGACCTTCTTATTGATTATGGCATCAAAAAGCCTACTGAGGAGACAGATGGGTCTGTATTGAGAGAGGGAAGATTGCATGTCTGTGTTCTTGAAAACCAGACATACACTTGACACTTTCCACAGGTTTGGGAAGGATTCCTTCAAGCAGCAGTTGAATAATTTTGCTAGGATTGGAGATAATTTTGGGTTGATATTCTTAAGGTCAACCACTGGAATTTTGTCTGAACCAGGGGTTTTCTTAGGGTCAAGGCCTTTGATAAGTCTAGAGACTTCCAATGCTGTGATGGTAATATTACTGAGATTGTGCTCAGTAAGACTTGGGGAGGGGATGGTCTTTGTTGTCTAATGTTGAGTTAGAGACAAAGACTGAGGCGAAGAGGTTCACCTTGTCTGCTGAGGAAGATATGACCTCAGGGTCATTTATAATTGTATGCACAGCCGTTCATTATTTGGTTGGTGATTTTCCAGAATTCACAGAATCCAGTTTGTTTCTTTTCAACCTTGGTCTGTACTGCTCGTGTGTAACTGCACTTAGTTTTTCTAAAACTTTTTTGCAGTGATTACAGGCAGTTCTGAATGCAGTGAAGGTCAAACTACATCGATATTGAAGTTGTGGTTTCAGTGAGTTATGGCTGCATCGCATAAGGGTGAACCAGGGCTGACTGTTTGGTTTTTGATAGAATTTTTTTTGGTTTGTGTGTGTAAGGGGTGGGGGTATAAACTCTCCATTCCAGAAAGTATCCAATCAGAGACAAGGGCAACAGTTTTTGAGGCAGCATGCTTGAAGAAGGTAGGGAGGGGATCTTCCATCATGTAGGCTCAAAAGCTGTCCCAGTCTGCCTTTGCAGAGTGAAAAATCGTTCTATGGAACAGTACATCAGAGGATGTCTTAGGTTTGGCATCAATCTGGACACTGATTAGAGAATGGTCTGATGTGCCTGGAGGAGGGTAACATTTTTGCTAAGCATTCATCAAAGCAGAAGGTTAGAAAGAGGTCAAGGAGGTTTGCCTGATGTCCTGCTGTGTACAGGTTCTTTGATCTGGGTTACCTTCCAGCAATAAAGTTAATGCAAACTTTTTTTTGGTTGCTTCAACTCTACACAAGGTTAACTTGAGCTTGACCATTATAACAATGCTGATAATACTTACTCTAATTCCTGGACCAAAAAGAAAACAGACATACCTAAGAGACATTGAGGAATTTGTTTCATTACAATTTATTAAAAAAAAAAATGACTAAACGGTCTTTAGTAGAAACCCAAGCTTTTGTATGCTTCTTCTTTAATTGTTTTCATATGAACACACACCTCACCTAAAATAGACACCAACACACAACCTTTAAATTCCATAGATGCTACTACAGCTTTTGTGTCAAGTTTAAACTGATACTACAAACTATCATACACAACTTGTCAGCTGCTCTGATTCTTCTTCTACGTGCCATGTCCCTTCAGGACATTGGCAATCATAGCTCTCCACAATTTCCTGTCTTTTTTAGCTCTTAATAAATTCTGTCTTTTTGTTATCTCTCCTAGACCTTGCTTCACCATCAATTTACTCAAGCTCACTAGGTAGGTTATGCATTGTTTTTCTTTGCCCCTCTTGCCTTCAATGTCCTGTGAGTATCAGATTTTCCAAGCCCTCTTTCCTCATTATTTGCTCTAGAAATTTTGACTATTACTTTCTGATGTTAATTATCAAGAGTCCTTTTTGTTTCCATTTTCTCTTGTTTTTTGTCTCCTCTTTATCATGTTGAAAATTTCATCTGTCATCCATTCATTTTTATTTCATCTATTTTCCTTTGGGATGATCTAAGAAAACCTTTAGTAACATCAGTAATTGAGATCATTTTTATTAGATTAACTAAAAAGTTTGCTCTATTTTTGTTATTAGATGTTATTAGTATTTAGTTTCAACTAATGTTTTTGATTGTTTCATATTCTACAGCTTATCAACCTGATGTAATGGAATAACCTGTCACCCCCATGAGTGACTACACTATAGGTAGTAACTACCTATAAGTATCTGCAAGTCAACAGAATACAGAGACTAGCTGGGATCTGTTGAGTACGATTCAGACTTACACGAGAACTACCAACCTTCCAATAGTAGCACTCACTACTGGATTGACTTGCGATGACCTTGTGCATAACTGTTACCTTTATTCTTATTGTACTGGGTTTTTTACAATAAACCTTTACTTATTTTATCCACTTTGTTTTTCAAGTATATATTCCTATTAGCACGGAATATAACACAACCCTATACAGATTATTGAAAACCAGAAAATATTTTTAGATTGTAAGATTTGTTTTTTAAGATAATAATGATTTAGGGATAAAAATCTTACTAATTAACCCAAGAACAAGTGGATTCGTACCTTTCCCAAAGGTATTTGCACACAGATGAATATAAGGAACCCAACTGGACTTGGAACTCTGCTCTTCAATTAATAATTCTGAGCCATTATCCATTACACCACCCACACATCCAAGCTTACAGTACCTATTATATTCCCAAGTGGTCACCCATCTAGGTATTGTTTAACTTCAGTGATTGTATAGGAATCAGTATTTCAATATGATGTGGCCATAAGCCTTCCACTCATTTCATTAAAAAAAAAAAGAGATGGCTTTTGAATTAAATGTTTATATCTGTTTTATAAGTGTAAATTTTTAAAAATTGATACTGTATTTTTTGTTTATGGATTCTCACATAGATGGAAGAAACTAATTTTTTTTAGAAGATTTCACTATTTTAAGAAAGGTAAAAATGTAACTCAAAAAAAATATTCATGCAGTTTATGGAAAAAGTGGTTTGCAAAAGTTTCATGGTGAACAATACTCTATGATTGTGTAGAATCAACTGAAACTGTTAAACAGATCAAAACACTACCTGAGAATAAGTCAACATTATACAATGCAGGAGACAGACAATGTACTAAAAATGAATAAATGAAAAATATCCAAATAAAGCATTGAAAAATAATTTGTATCAATTTGCTTATGGTCATTATTTTGATGAACAGCTTCAAAATTTAATAAAAATACAAAACAAAAAGAAATCTTGGCAATTTTGTTAGACCATTTTTTCTATGTGACTACTTAATGATTTTTTTTTTTTTTTGACAGGCAATGAAAAGTGAATACTTTACAACAATTTGGAACACAAGACTACAGGATGAGCAAAATGACTTCCACAAACCAGATAAAAGGCGAGTCTTCACCTAAAGATGACACTGTGTATAAATGTCCTCTATTATGAAGTTCTTTGGGAAGATCAATCATTCCAATCAAGTATTATTTCAAATTAGATCAAGTGAAGTTTGGAACAAAAATGTTCTACATTAGTTTTTTCTTTTTTAAAGTGGCAGGGAATATTTTACCATGTTTCTTTGGTGGCAAGCAAAAATTGCTAAACCACATTAATGCATTGTATCTTTGAATTATGATTTGTACCAGTTTTTTCAGAATCTTTATAATGAAAATAAAATTTTAAATTCTCTAGAAGTCTGCAAAAGGTACCAAGAGCAATTCTTTGGTGATAAAGCTAAAACACTGTGAAGGATAAAAAAAAATTACAAATTTCCTGAAATATGGCAAGAGTCTTTTCTAGAAAAATAAAGACAGAGGAAAATAATATATATATATAATCAAATATATGGTGCAGTTCAATTTATATTACAATGAATCATTCATACAAAAAATAGATTAGTAAAGTTAATGATATAAAATGGTGAAATCCCTTCACTAACAAAATTTTAAAGGTGCATTAACGTACAAATCACTCGACAAATGTTATGATCCTTGTTTTTTAAAATTATAAGCTGTATAAGGTCTTTCTTTAATATGCAAGTACTTTCGACTGTACATTCAGTCATCTTCAGGCATGGAAATTATTTTGTTTTTGGTAAAATTCAGGTAGCATCCAAGACGAAAAAATATAATGTGAATCGAAATATGTTTTTTCTGAAATGTGTTATTGATAACGGATACAAACTTTTGGAGCGTGCAGTTGCAAAATTACGGTTGAATTTTTTTGAAAATTTAAGAGAGTGCGTTTTTTACTAATATGGCAATTTGAGAATTTGTTTTTTGTTGTAGGAGTTTATCAGTCAATGTGGCATGAACTAAATAGTTCAATAAATAGAGTAATGTCTCAGTTGTTATCCCGAAAATTTGCACGTCGGATCAGTTCTTTTAAACCAAATATGTGCGGCAGTTCAATTTATATTACAATGAATCATTCATACAAAAAGTAGATTAGTAAAGTTATATTTTTTCGTCTCGGATGCTACCTGAATTTTACCAAAATCAAAAGAATTTCCATGCCTGAAGATGACTGAATGTACAGTCAAAAGTACTTGTGTATTAAAGAAAGACCTTATAAAAAATAAATAAATATAAACATGAAATAAATAAAATTAAATAAAGATAGAAATAATATAAATAAAATAAACATAAAATAAAATAAATAAACAAAATTAAACAAAGAATGAAAAAAAACATAAAAATGAAATAACCTCCTATAATTAACACCCTAATACTAAAGATACCTGCAAATCAAATAAGAAAACCAAATAATGGCCAAGTGAAGACATATAAATATTTATCTTCTCATTTAAGCATTAATAAAAAAAAATATTTAAGTAAAAATTGAAATACAATTTTCCAAACTCAAGAAAGCTATAGAGCGCTCAAGAATTAACAAGAACAATGAATGTCTGAAAAGCCAGATGTCAAAATTGCTACAGCTGATAGAAAGAGAAAAAGTATTAAACCAATAAGCAGCGAGTACAAAGTGACAAGAAAAATGATGAAAAGGAGATATAACCATGACATTCTACACATACTTGCAGGCAAACAAATGCACACATATACACACACTATGAAAGGAAAAAAAATCAACCTTGTACCAATCAAAAATGCATACATAAAAGAAAAATGATAAATATATAAAGTCAATTGTTGATATCCCCTGAGGAGTGGACGGAGTGATTACCAAAGGGCTTGCCTACAAAACTCTAGAGTTGGGATGGTGAAGGTAACACCAATCAACTAAGTGACAAACTTTATATTTGTATTAATTATATATATATATATATATATATATATATATACACACACACACATATATATATATATATATATATATGTGTGTGTGTGTGTGCATATATATATATATATATATATATATATACATACATATGTCTGTGTGTGTTTGTTTTAAGAAAAGTATGTGATCAATTAAGAATTCAAAGGAAATTCTATAACATTTGGTAAAGGAAACTAATCTTAGCGTTAGTTCTGGGTTATTTAATGCACAAGGAACAAACTTACTGAAAATAATTTACAATACTAATGAAACAAAATAGGATTTTACAAGCAAGTAGTGGTGGTATGATACTTTTAGACCCCTTGCCTTGATCGATCCACTATCTTTCTCCACATCCTCTCCTTTACCACTCCTATCTGCTCTTCCTCCAAACCTTCTGTAACCCCTTGCATGCTAGTGGCTTCCAGCCTTGCTTGGGGTGATAAGCTTATAAAAAAAAAAAAAAAGTTGAAACTGAAAAAAATTAATAGGCAAATTTTTCTTTTCTTCATTTAACAAGAATTTAGTTAAAAAATAAACAGAAATGATAAATAAATATATAAGTAAATGAATACAAAATGTGAAATTTCACAACTTTATTCCCAAGTATGGAAGTGACCATACAGCAGAAAAGAATTGTATTTTGAGGCAACAGAAGTGACTATTTGGGAAGAGCAGAGATTGCTTCAACTATTTGTAAATAGAAAAGAAAGAGAACAGAAAATTAGGTCAAAAGGTGTTTGACAAGGTTTGGTATGCTGGGCTTCTTTACAAGGTGAATGGCTATAGTGTTTCCTGACAAATTCTTGATTTGATGCAATGCTTCTTAAATCGCATAATGAAAGTCATCTTGAATGACCTCTCTTCTACATCTCTTTACATTAATGTGGATGTCGACTCGGACTTTATCTTTAGATCTTAGTTTCCTGATGTCACCTGTTCCTGACTCAGTATCTATGCTGATATAACAATTTACTCCTGTCTTAATAGCAATCCCAACAGAATTGATAAAGGCAAATTGGCAGCTGATCCTGAAACAATCTGTTGTTAAATGGGGCAACAAATGGCTCATAAATTTTAAGACCTCCAAAATGAAACTGCTCTCTTTTAATCATCTTTAATAATTTTTGCTCTCCTTTAACATGGCTGATGCCAACCTCCAGAAGAGCAACACTTTGAACCTTCTCAGACGCACGTTTTTCTTTGCACATGGAAAGGTTATATTGAATCAATTGTTATGTCTTCTGCTAGGAAAGTTGGTTCATGGAGTTGTGCCAGATAATTTTTTCGCCTGAATCCATCTTGCATGTTTATAAGTCTACCATTCTTCCATGCATTGAATATTGCTGCCACATCTGATCTGGTGCGCCTGCTATATATCTTGAGATTCTTGACAAAATACAAAGAAGAATCTGCAATGTTATCAGCCCTGACTTGGCATCTCAGCTTCAATCAATTTCCCACCATCCTAATGTAGCCTCCTTGTGCTTTTTTATAAATATTTTCGTCATTATTGTTCCGATGAGCTTTTCTCTTCAGTACCTTCCTGAATTTAAATGTACTACTAAATTGGCAGCTAGGTCTCATCATTTTAATGTTGAAATCAATGCAACCATAAGTTCTATTCTAATTGTTTTTTTCTCTTGTGCTGCTCTTCCAGTTTCTTGGATCTTCAAAAATTCAAATATAACGTCAATCACCATTTTCTAGCTTTTTTTTATCCTGCTCTTTTATTGTTCTTTCTCTTCACTAATGTCTTTTCATTTTCTTTCACTCAGTAACCTTCCCTGACAAATACAATCTCCAACGGTTTAAGTGTAGCGTCAATCGACATCTCCAGTTGCCTTGATCTATCCACTTCCCTTCTCCACATCCTTTCATTTTTCATTCCTATCTGCTCTCGCTCCAAATCTTCTGTAACCCTCTTGCCTTGATCGACCCACTGTCTTTCTCTTTCTCCACATCCTCTCCTTTACCACTCCTATCTGCTCTTCCTCCAACCCTTCTTTAACCCCTTGCGTGATAGTGGCCTCCAGCCTTGCTTGGGGTGATACGCTTAAAAAAAAACAAACTCTTGTGTCTTAGTGGTTTTAGCACCTTACTTGAGGTAAAATGATTCAAAAAAAGAAAGGAATTTGGATTATCCAAATAGCAAAAGAAAGAAATTTCAGAATTTGTAAAATTGAACAGAAAGTCTCAAAAAGATGTAAAATTCAACTAACAAAGAAAAAAATACAACTCATGGTGACAAACACAGGAATTTTTGAAGTGGTCTACTTGATCTGTAATGCTTATGAAATGACCATTAGGGGGAATAAATTTGCATGTTTATTAACCTCGTCCAGTGAGGAGTTAAGCTGGCATATTCTTTTATACAAAATCATAACCAGAATTTACAAAAATCATAGCCTTTGTCTAATTGAACGAGCCTCGTTTGGAGATGCAATGTTGGTGAAAACTCAGCACATGGTTCTGTCATTTCAGCTGTCTTTGAGGTAGAGACATAAAGAAAATTTAAACCTCTTTTGCCAGATTTCTCACCTGTTCTAGTTACCGCCTTGACAAAGTAGACTAAAATGAAGAAAATTTAGACCACCTTTGTACCGAGTAGAATAAATGTCAATTGATAGTTACCCCTTGCTTTCATATGTCTTTACTAATCATTGGTTTAAAGAGTTAAAAAAGAGAGAGAGAGAGAGAGAAATAGAAAGAGAGAGAGAGAGAAATAGAAAGAGAGAAAGAGAGAGAGAAAGAGAGAGAGAAAGAGAGAGAGAGAGAGAGAAATAGAAAGAGAGAGAGAGAGAGAGAGAGAGAAAAAGATAGAGACGAAAAAATTGATCAAATACAATTCCTACTACACAAAAGACATGTTCCCACTCTTGACAGGCCAAATAAGAAAAAAAATCACTCAACAACTGGGAAAGTAGTGAATATTCCTTCCCTCCCTCTACAACTATCTGTGTGTGTGTGTGTGTGTGTGTGTGTGTGTGTGTGTGTGTGTGTGTAAGAGTTTGACTGAAATAGTCCACACTTGTACACTAACTACAGCATATGTAAATTCCTTCATTAACATTCAGTGACACTATTAACTCAAGCACCAGTTCTTTTTTTTTTCTTTTTTATTCTATTCAATTAATTCCTGTTACAAGATCACTGTGAGTCCAGAAACAAGACTTCAGGAACCTGTAACTTTTCTAAGAATTCAAATATAAATCAGCAACAAAAATAATCAACAGCACAAATATTTTTTGACACTTCCATTTTGGAATGCATAAAATCTGCGTTTAAGAAGAAATAATAAAAAAAAAATATTTATATCTTTTGTAACCATAGAAGAATAAAGAGAGAAGTTTGAGCTTTAACTGGATTTAAAACTTTTCTTTTCGTAGACCACCTGCTCAAACATCCAGTTAATTTAGATAAAACCTGTCACAATAATGAGAGTCATAGGTGAAGGAAAAGTTAGGAAAAGAGTTAGTATTGTATTATCCTCACCTTGGGCAGTCCCTTTCATGATCTAAACCCAGACCGATTAGTATCATATTTACTAGTCACTTGTATTTACTCTATCAATGCCTTAGCGATTTTTATGATTATATACATAGATAGATAAAAACTGAAAAGAAAACTATCAGTAAGGAGGTGCAAGAAACACTATAGTTACCCTTATTTACATTATTCGGACTGTTATCCTCATCTTCATTGCCATATTCACAACATTTCGGCCATTGTACACTCTGGCTATCTTCAGGTAATTGGAATTTTGAACCAAACCCTTTATTTCATCCACTAGGGTAGATTGTTCTAGTTCCACATGCCTCTTCCGGATGTCTCAATTATTTCCGCTTAACTCCACTCTCCAAGTTTTTTTTTTCGTTCACCACTGCTGTAGCTTGGCATTGAACTCCCAAATCTTTGGGTCTAGTCATTGGATCGAACCAACACCTCTATCCACTGGGCCATGTGTCCTTGAGGACACTGAGACATCCAGAGGAGGTACAGCACGTGGAACTAGAATTATCTACCCCAGTGGACAAAATAAAGGGTTAGGTTCAAAATTCCAATCACCTGAAGGCCAGAGTGTACAATGGCCGAAACGTTGTGAATATGGCAATGAAGATGAGGATAACAGTTTGAATAATGAAAATAATGTAAATAATCATAATACCTCATCTCAGAGATATAGACAGATATAGTTACCCTTAAGGATTATTATGGCAACAAATGCTTGCAGTTATTGTCCATTGCTTGAATATTATTTTTCAAAGAGTAATGAAAATAACAGGAAAATTTCATTAGAAACAAGTAAAGGCGTGCTGAATGCTTATGTAATATCAGTCCTTCTATATGGCAGTGGATTCTGAACAATCTCATTACAGATGAAGAGAATAGAAGCAACAGAAATGTGTCTCTACAGAAAGATGCTGATAATCCCAGGGATTGAACATGTGAATAATGAGGAAGTTTTAGGGAAAATGAAAACAAAAAGGACACTTATACTTAAAACAATTGAAATTTCTAGAGCCTATAATGAGGAAATAAGGTTTAGAGAATTTGACACTCACAAGACATTTTGAAGGTAAGAGAGAGGAAAGCAGCTAATAAGCTTATGTAAATGTTTGTAAAACAGGAATTAGGAGAGATAGCAAAAAGGCAAAATTACAAAGAGCAGCAAAGGACAGGATATTGTGGAGACCCATGATCACCCACATACTGAAAGGACACTGCACACAGAAGAAAAGGGAACACACTTATCTAAATGTTGGCTGCCCAGTTTTTGAGGAGTAGAGCTAGAATGTAACTTTTTTTTCTTGAGGAGCTAGCTCCGTCCACTTTCAGAAACAAGCAGAACAATTTCTAAGAGAGAGAAAAAAAATAATAGGAGGGGGGGGGGGGTCATAGAAAACAAATAGAGAAAGTAGTTGTTTTTATATTGTTTTTTTTGTGAAAGGAAGAAGTTTACCCAGTGGTAAGATGTGATATAAGCTAAGGACAAAAACTGCCCACTCACTGCAACTACTGTCATGCTGGCATCAGTATCTGCCAACCCTTCCTCTTTATTGTGGAATGAATCCCCAGAGCCAGGCTTCTCTATAGTTTAGAGTAGAGAACAGATACTACACTTTGATCCCAACCCACATACTGCACTTACACTTGGGATTCCTCAACATTGAGATTTTAATGAATATCGTACAACTTAAAGAAATAAAAACAAAATAAAACTTACATAGAGATGGTTATATTATGTGGGTTGTATTATACTCAAGGACATCATTTATTCTGTTTTCAGCTTCAGAAATATGCGGTTGTATTATTCACAAGAAAATACGGTAAGTAAATTTCAGTCTGTACTCCTTTCTTACAAGAATATCATTTCTTTGATGATTCAAATAAGTTTCAGAAATCACTTTTAGTGAACACGATCCTCACTGGTTGCTCTGGCATTTGAATTTTTTTTTCTATTTATTCTAACTCTCCAAGCTAAGACCCATCATGTTACATACGTGAAGCTGAACCAAGCTTATTCCCTTCATGTCCCTTTATGTAAGGAATAAGATCTTAAATAAAAACAGTTCTTGGTAAGAAGCTTTGTGGAACAAAATTCAAAGATACTTTCTTGACCACTACAATTTTACCTCTTCAAGTCTAAGATTAGCCATTATCTTTTTCACATATTTGCATAAACTGTGCCCTTTGCTCCTATCATTACACAACCATCTTTAGTAACCCTCTACTTTGAACCTTGTTTTGGAAGATCATTAGTTAAAAAAAAAAAAAAAAAAAAAAAAAAAAAAATCATTGAGAAATAAAAATGGTTCATAAAAAAAGAGAAGCAATGGTAAAAGTGTCAACAAAGTATTTATGACAATCTTTTTTGCAGAGACATGATGATTGGTGGAAATGTGTGTCATGAATTTTCCTATTCTCTCAAGAGAAATAAAGTGAAACATGATATACAAAAAACAATTTTTTTTATTAGACTGAAAAGGATTTTTTTTCCACTAGAGATATTAGGTCGGTTTTAGATAACTTTGTAACATTTTAGAGCAATGATTCCCAATGTGCGGTGCATACCCCACCGGTGGGGCATGTGTAGGATATGCACCCATCAGCTTAATATACCAACAGATTAAGGTGGCAATTTGAGAACGAGTTATTAAGAGTGAATTGTTTTCTAGTGAGTCTGATTGAGAGTGTTAATGTTAATGTGTGTTAAAACACATGATGCATATACAGTAGGCATATATTTTGTGTGTATGTACGTACATGTGTAATTGGTATACGGGTAAAAATTAAATATTACAAGGGGGCACCAGAATTTTATAAATACCAAAGTGGGGCATGTCCGAAAATCAGTTGGCAACCAGTGTTTTAGAGAAAGAAAAATGATTTTTCTTTGCTTCTGACCAATTGACAGGGCAACAGTCTAGTATTTCAAGGAACTGGTTCATGAATTTTGTGAGATAAAAATTATGAGTTCAATCCCTGGGCCTGGCAGTGTATTTGAACTCGGTGGAAATGGGATGAATAATAAAGGCAAGATATGAGGTAGTTGAATGAGAACAAATCTACTAGTGTAGATTAAATAAAGGCTTCAATTTGAAATTCCTATCGCTTACTCAGCTCAACATACATCTGACAAAGGCCAAAGAGCCCAACAGTTGAAACATAGCAAAAACAGAGATGATGACAATAGTCTGCATTTAAATAATACCAATTGTCATTATTTAATTTCTTAGGAGATTAAAACTACAACACAATTGCCTGTCTACAAAATGGCCTCACATCTTTGCTGTTTTATACAAAAAGATAGTGTCCATCACAACTAGAAAGATTGGATTTTTTTTTCCTCTCCAAATTTTGTTTATCGGATGATGAATTGGGATCAAATATGGATCAGAATCTGACAAAATGATAGGATAAATAGGAAACATTTATAAATCTAATGTTTTATCAAAGATAAGGAGATATGGAAAAAGAATTTTCTGGTAGTTTTATTTTTGTTTGATTTTCATTGGTCAAGTAGCCTTCACATACATTTGTCTTGTCAAGCAACGTTTGTGTGTAAAATTTACATGTAAATTTAAGTCCATCATAATTAGTATATCTATCGGAAGATGTGTGTGTTTTTGCATCTAGTAGTAAGGTAGGTCAATTTTGAAATCACAATTAACTCTACCCAGTGAAATTTGCTAATTAATAATAACTGCACAAAATATTTTTCTCTAAGAGTTTACCAATTTTAATGCATTTAAATAGTAACATAATCGAATATTCTGAATTTCGCCAGTGTTAACTGAAAAGATAAGTAGGTCAGATTAAAACCGGGTTTTGAAGAAAAGAATGTAGAAAATAGCCTTAATAAAATGTTTTATTTTATTCAAAATCTTGCAATTCTGAATAAATTAAACAAAAGTAAATTAAAAAGCAAACACTACAAAAATATTTCATTTAAGATCCTTTAAACTATAAATTTGAGCTTATTTGAGGCCGTTATTTTTCAGTCTGCACCGGAAATATCTGTAACATTCCACGTGTTTTTGTTTACATTTGTTTCAAGTTTATTGAGCTGATTTAAAACACAAAAATAATTAAATCAATTCCTTTTTTTATTTTAATAAACTTAATTATTAGAGGGAAAAAAAAGAAATAACTTTATATTTGCTGTGATATTTAATATTGTCTATTTTTCTTTCTATGTGAAATAATATTTTGAGTTACTTTTGGTTAGATGTATTCGTTCAACATAAGTTAAATTTAATATTTCAGGTACCAGTGGAAGACAGAGAATATTTAAAAGACCTGAGGGCTAAAATAGGACCCAAGGGTAGTTTCCAACTTGGACCTGTGGATAAAGCTGCCATTCAGAAACCCAAAAAGAGTGTAGTGGAAGGAGAAAGACACAAACAAGTTGATTCATGTCCTATTGCCTCCACAACTTATGATCAGGATGTTATTCTTTCCCAGTCATCAAATAGTGATGAAAGATATGAAAAGTATGAGCCTGCCAGACATTCCAAGGATGTTTACAGCCTTTTAAATATCCCTCAGTATTCTACAGAGTTGATCAGGGGTGATGTTTCATAAAATTTAGGAGCAAGCCTTGCAAATAACTTTCTTTTAGATTTGCAGGCTATGACCCTTCTCAACCCGAGTTAATATTGAAGACATAATTTTGGATAAATCTAAAATAGACAGTGAAAAAGAACAAAACAAAATGCCTATCAAAAACACATTAAACAGAAAAAATTATTTGTATTGGTGTTGACGGAAGACATGGTAAAGACAGATATATACAGAGACTGTTTCTTTCCATCTGCCTCCGCAAAGAAAACAAAGGGAGCAGAAAACCATTTGACATTCGGCAAAGGAGATGGGTTGTGGTAAAAGTGGAAAATACTTCCTTCAACCATGGAATTATCGCTACTACTGGAGCAACTGGTGCTGTTCTAGCAAAGGAGACTGTTATACTTCTCCAAAACACTAGTAATGTTGATACCATAAAAGCTGTTTTACTGGACAACACACATACAAATACTGGCTGTGAAGCTGGGCTAGCTACAGTTCTAAAGAAACAAATAAAAAGAAAATTACACACCATTGGTTGCTCTCTACATCAAAATGAGCTTCCATTCAGAGCTGTTTTTAAGCACATTGATGGCAGCACAAGATGTTCGACATCATTTATTGGTCCATTTGGGAGATTTTGTGCAAATGACTATCATAATTTGCCCCAGGTCAAATTTGCACGCATAATTAGTCCTCTAGATAGCCAATAATCTAGCATCAAACAGACAGTAGATCTGAGTACTGATCTGATACTTCTTTTAGAATATGCAGTAGGGAATTTCACAAGGGGAAAGTCAACCCTTGATATGCTGCATGGAAAATCAGGCCCTTAAATCAAGCAAGATGGTTGATTAGCCACTAGACTAATATGTTTGTAGACTCAAGAAACATATTTAACTACACAGCCTGATCCAGTTTATTGGGGGAGTTTATGCTGTTAGCTGGTTTGAAATTAAAAGGGACAATAAATTTCATAACCAGCAACTGTATATTTTCACTATGTTGCAAAAAATTAAGATGCCAACACCTGAAATTTAGGAGATTGCATTCAAAATTATTCAGCATAATGCTTTTGGTTTTTTACCAGAAAATATGTTGTATGTAATGCTGAAATCAGATGAACTGGAAGTGAGGGAAGAAGCTACAAAAATAATTTGAGCCATTAGGTAAGTAATTCATGTAATATTGATTAAAATGATTTCATCAATTTATGGTTTCATTTTAAAGTACTATCCTAATTTCATTATAAAAATTAAGACACGTAAAGATAAATTTTGATGCAACACATTAGTCTCAATTGATTGACCTGTCACAAAATGGAGTTTATGAGCTTGGATTCACAGAAGAATTTCCATATTATGAACTTCTGGAGTCATCAATGAGTGGGACAAAATTAGAGTTGCCTGATTTGCCTTCACACTCAGTGTTGAAAGGGCAGTAAAATTAACAACTGCACCTTCCCAATTAGTCTATGGAATGGAAGTCAGTCATAGGCACATCATTACAAAGGTTTTATGTCATGAAATGAGGCCTTCCTTTGCTTCAAAGGGCTCTTATGTAGAGCAGTTTAATATGATGCAATAATAAAAATTGATATTATTCACTGTTCACGTTTTTTGACATATCTTTTATAACTTTACGCCTTACAATTATTATATAAAATAGAAACTTAAAATAACCACTATTAATAACCAGTAGATTTTTAGACGAGTGTTCAAATTACAATGGTAGTTTATATTAAAATCACCATCCCTTAATTTGTTCCTAACAGAGTTCATACTTGTTTGATTTTGTTTCATTGATAACAAAAAAGTAACTGTTTTACAATATCTTGCAATGTTATTACTGACATTTCTCAATTAATGAGGAAAAACACAGCTTATCTGAGCTGGTGAGGTGAGGATTTATAATTGCAATTTAATTGCTACTTTTTGATATAATGTATTCATTTCATTTGAATAATATAAATTGACAAACTTTTCTGGATTTAAATTATAAATATTTTAAGCAATTTCATATCTAAACGTATCATAAACAAAGATTTTCTGGTGCTTCATATTAGACGACCTTTTAAACTAAATGCTCAAAAATTGGTGCAAGTTACAAATCTACTTTTTGGTGTCAGTGCTTATCATACCAATACCCAACTTTTCTCGGTTGATACTTTTTGATATAAAAAAAAAAAAAAAAAAAGAAATTTTTTTTTTTTTTTTTTTACATAAATTGGACTGTGTGTAAAAGGAAAAAAAACAAAAAGTTGTTGGAAACACTAAACAAAAAAAGTGAAATATCAAAATTTTTGTATAAACCACGGATACCATTACAAAAAAAAAAAAAAATATTGACAAAAAAGTTTAATGCAAAGTATAAGACAAAGCCACATCTTTTAGGAAACCTGATAAAGAAAAATTTATAACCTCTTTAATGGAATGAAAACAATCTACAATTTAAATTAAATAAAGCATTCAGTTTGAAATTCCCTGAGGGTTATGGGGATCAAGAAGAAGGCTAAAAGGTCCAATAGCAAAAGATGAGGATATTGGGCCCCAATGTAAATTCAGAAAATATACATCTATAATTTTCCAAATATTCAAGAATCTGGACCTTGCCATCACATTAGTTCTTCTTGCACTATTTATTTCAGAAGGAAAAACTAAAACATCAGGAATTATAAGGGGAAGTGAAAGGAGGAATCTTTTAGAGTAGGAACATTAGTATAAAAAGAATTAAAACCCAAAAAACAAATACATCTTACAAGTTTTTAATTTAGTTTTCTTCATCAGAATTTGTACAAAAATATCTAACAAAAGATCAACAAGTTATATTTAAGTTTATTACAAATCAATAATGCCATTTCTAAAATCAAATAGAATTTAACAAAAAAGTTAAGCCATAACTGATCATTTTTAAAATGTCTAAGTGTTTATTTTGGATTAAGAGAAATAAATGCATATAACTTAATGCTCAAAGGGGTTACATTATTTAAAACAGATAAATAAATAAATCACTATTTGGTAGTGTCAATTCTATGCATCTTCAATAATTTTAATGTCAAAAAATCAGAAAATGTTATTTCTATGCATAACCTTGTCTCTAAAATAATATTAGGTAAGGTATTATTCAAGGCATAACATCTTAAAAAGTGGCCACGAATCAGAACAATTGAAAAGGAAAGGAGTTGTTCCCCTTAACCATGAAAATATAAAAGTAATCAGTGTTTGTCTTCTATTAGATAGCATATGAAACGAAAAATTGGCCTTAAAAAAGAAAAAAAGTCGATTCTTTCTTCAACAGTCACATATTTAAATCAGTTAAGTGATACTTTATTAAACTTACGAAAAGTAATTCATAAAAAAAAAATAACCCCATTAAAGCATTTACGAAAAGCAAATATAAAAAAAAACAAGTTTTTTTTTTTGTTTTTTTAAAGAATTTATTGATTTCACACAGACCCTGATACGATCTAAAGACAATCGATAAATGAGAGTGAAGTAGAAGTAACATAAATAGGCAGGATTAGTCAAGAGGGTAAGTGTAAGTGATAAGTAATTTGCAGAGGCAAGCAGAGAAATACCTTCCAAAAAATTCTCTTATAAAAGTCACATATAAAATAGCAAGAGAGGAGAAAAAGGAGGAAAATTATTCACAGGTCACAAAATTTTATGCCAACTCTCACCGGTCTGAACAAGCTACAATGTCTTGAAATAATATTTTCCTTCTAAATGCATATATAAAGATAAAAAGTCAGGTGAACTCTTTTCCTATCGTTGAAATTTAAGGTGCAAGAAATTCAGCATCAGTAAAAGTGCTTTTGTCTTTCATTTTTATAAATTTAAAATATAAAGTTAAAGTAATATTCATGTAGAAAACAAACAAATAACTTCATACTGACTAAAATTTAAGCATAAAAATTAGTCCTAAAAGTGACCCAAATATCATGGATTTAATTTTGTTTTTCTTTCTCCATATTTGCTAAAACAGCAAAATTGTGAAATTTCATAAAACAAAGTTTCTTTACTCTGAAAAACATTTCCACCATCAAAAGAAATTTTTATCTGTACTTACTGGACATTTGCTTTCAACAATTACAAAAAAAAAAAAAAAAAAAAGCCAAAGAATGCTATCAAAATTCTGAAGAATATATTAGAAAATAGTATAAGTTTCACTTGAGATATAGAAAAAGAATTGTGGGCGTGAAAAGCTCAAAGAACAGAAGTGAGGCATTGACAATCTATATACATTATATATACAATGTATTTATAATTTCAAGCTATTTCTATATACATGCGAGTCTCTGAGGAGAAGTGATTGTGCAGTAATTCAAAATGGCAGTAGTTCTTTTTTGACAGAATCAAACATTTAAAGCCGAGTTGACATGGTTGTCCGTGTTGGGACATGTGATGTACCACTGCCGACATGTTTGCTTTTTGGTGTAAAATGAGATGGTTGGTGATCAATAATGCTACTGCGGCAATGGCTTCGTTCAACAGAATTCAGGATCTTCTGAAAAAAAATAATTCATAATTTTATAAGAGTAAACTCGGATGAAACAGCCAAAAAATTAGTAAACAGTACAGTTGAATTAAAATAAATTCTTTGTTTATATTTCCTGTTCAGAATGGAATAGTAAAATGCCAGGTATTGTTTTTTTTTATACATGTAGCAAACCATTCTTTTTATAGTAAATATGTATTTTATATTAACCTTGCAACAAAGTAAATTCTCAGCCCTTACCTACTTTTGAAAAATCCGACCAAATAGATTTTTAGCTTTTCAACACCTTGTCGTATATAATACATCAATTATATTTGCAGACATTTGTACTGTAGCACATGCAAAGGAGATATTAGAGTTATCTTCATTGCAGTGTTGACACCAGGAAGCAGTATCTTTGTTATGATAATAGTAAACTGCTCAAGGAAAATGCACAGGATCATCTCCGAATCTTAGAAACCGAAAAAAGTAGGGGGGGGAGGGGCAACTGGAGGATCGCTATGGATGGGAATGGAAATGTGCACACAAATAATAAAAAACATATTTAAAGATTTGCTCTGGAAAATTTAATAATTATGAGTAAACTAGTCCTAGAATAAGGATAATAATAAAAATTAAACTGACTTTTTGTCTTCATGTTATAAATAAAAAGGTAACTGCTCACATGAATGGAAACTTTCATAGACTTTCATGCAGTCATTGTCCATCATTCGAACATTTTTCAAATAGTAGTGAAAATAGGAAAATTTAATTCGGAACAAAGAAAAGAGTGTTGAAATGTTATGTAATATTGGTCCTCATTTTTGGCCATGAATATGGACAGCCTCCTCATAGATGGAGAGACTTGTGTAATTCTACAGGACACTGAAAATCTCATGGAGTGAACATGTAGGTGATGGAGAAGTTTTAAGGAAAATGGAAACAAAAAGAGATAGCTGGAATTTCTTGGCCATAAGGCGGTAAGAAGGTTTGGAAAATATGACACTGACAGGACATATTTGAAGCAAGAGGGACAGAAGAATACAGTAAATAACCTATTTAAAGAGCATGTACAAATGGTTGATAGAACAAAGATGAGGAAGGATAGCAAAAAGAAACCTAAGAGCTATAAAAGAAAGTTGTAGAGATCCATGATCACCCATGACACATAGAAGAATGAAAACTTCAATTAAATGTGAAAAGATAAAAGATTTTTGTTTTTCTTAACTTGTACAGAACTGACCGTGTGGTAAATATTTGCATTTAGTCCATTAAAATTAATGGTCAAATGTATGTGTGTGTATATATATATATATATATATATAACAAAAAAAAAAAAAAAATGCTTACAGCAAATTCTTTGTAAGATCCAGTTGATGTGAGGCTGGAGTCTTTCTGAATGCCTCCTTTTAGAGTCTTATGCAGCATCTGGCTTGTACGATCAGCTTTTCTCTCCCATGGCCGCAAGCGTCCAGACCTACGGCGAGGTGTAGCCTTACAGAAAGAAGAAAAATGGAATTCAATATTAAAATATACTAACACTTACTGCTATCTCGTTTTATGAATATGCATTTCTGCAAACAATTTTGAATAGTATTGATCAGTGATTTCCCAAATATTGTAAAATGATAGGCTTTATCTCCTACTTTAGAAATAAATTTTATTGATGTCTTTATAATATTGATCCTATTCACCCCACGGTTTTAATTTTATGATACTGAAACTTTCCTTTACATAGCTGCTTCAAAAATGTTATGGATATACGAATAGAAATAATATTCCTCAAGGAAAAATTAACAGGAGACATATATATATATAATAGAGAAGAATATTAATTACTATTGACCAAGAGAACAAATGTCATCTTTAATAAAGCAGTGAATAATAATAATAATAAAAAACTTACAGACTTGGAGGAAATCATATTAATGTTTGTGTTGTTAACTCTTGTGGCAGACAGAGGAGTTCTTGTACCAGTCATTAGCTGCAAAAATAAATAAATAAAATCTGATTTCTGAAGAGAGAAAAAACAGTTTATATATTTCAGAAAAGTTTTTTTTTTTTTTACTTTTATCTACCTAGGCTATAAACATTTCCCCTAAAAATAAACCATAAATTATATCATTTTTATGAACCGTTTTATTATTTTGACCAAAGTTTGATTGTATGACATTATCTGCATTGAAGCTGAATGGCCAATTTTGACAGATTGCTAACCAATTTTTATTCAAAATTTTTCATTTGTTGTTGGCATATCTGATATGGATAAATTTTCATGCATTCAAAAACATTTGAAGACAGGAAGAAAATAAAAAGAGAAGAGAAGAGTACAATTTCAAAACCTTTTACACAAATTACTAATATGTAAGCTTTTGAAGATTGAATGCCAGATACATAGACTACATATCAAGTTGAAACCATGAATTCTAGTACCAACATACAAAAGATAAAGATAGTTTGTTTTGTTTTTTTTTCATCTAGAGTCAATAAAATTATGAGATTTAAATTTTTCTTTCAAGGTTTTCCTGAAAGTACAGCCCATTTGTCATTTCCTCTGAAACTCAAAATGTGATGCTTTGTTTTTACACCACTTGATAGAGTACAACATGGTTTCCATTTTGTTTTCTTTTTAGATGTTGTATAAATATAACAGAGTTCTTAAAAGAGAAGGAGGTACAGAATGTTCAGAAATGTGCTTTGACGAGTATAATGTGCAGAGACAGTCGAAAATGCTTGAAGAATACAAAAGTCAACATTGAGGATAAAATGCACCGCAGAAGGCAACAACAGAATGTCATTAAGTTTTTCCAAAATGGATTTAACAAGTAGTTTCAAAAGGTGGGACAAATACATGATCAGCACAGTCGGAGACCATTTTAAATAGTGGCATGCAGTAGGGGCAAAGAATTACTTTGCATGTCATAGAGTCATGTAACTGCCTATACATTTCTTGCTGATAAGAGAGTCATGGTCTGACAGGCATTACTTTTAAGACAACCAATATATTATCAACATTCAAAATAGAATTATTTATTCAATTCAGTATGGACCAGATTCTAGTGAGTAATTTAAAAAGAAAGAATGGAAATGGTGTCAAGATATGGCTCAGAATTTGGTGCACCAAAAAGGAGAATGTTGGACAAGCAGTCATAACTAAGGAATATCAAAAGGAATTGAACAGAAAATGATCATAAAAGTTGTCAACTTTGACATCCATAAGGTTTTTTTTTTTTTTTAAATTAGATTGCTGTGGCTTAAAAATGGTTATTTTCAATCAGTGATATGAGTTAGCCATAGTGCTCAGAGATTTCAACTAACATCTGTACAAGCTCCTTTGCAAGGGATAATGCTTATACTGATAATGACCTATGGTTTAATACACTTGAAATACTAATCAATACTATCAGTTAAGAGCTGAGCTAAATTTACATCTCTCACTTCAACTATATTAATTAAAGAGATTTGAAGAGTTACAAGCACAGTGTCTAGAAAAAAAAAAAGAATGCACATCACAAATCAGTTAAGAAAAAAAAATGTTTGGTGAGAAAGGTTAGTTGTTAAAATAAATTGAGATAACAAGCAGAGAAATGGAAAATTTTAGATAAGAAAATTGTCATTCCAAAATTCCTAACAATCCTATTTTCAAGCAGAGGAGGGAAGATCATTTTGATATTTGCACCAGCATTTAAAAAATATTCTCAATATTAATAAGGAAACACTGTTAACAGTTTCTAGCCCCCCCACCCCATCTTACATTTTTTCTAAAAAAAAATGTAAAACTAAGAGAAAGATCTTGAAAACCTATTGAAAACAATTTCACAACATCTGAAAGCAGTTCCAATCTCAAGCTTAACATTTTCAAAAACCATGTTAGCCTCAGAATTAATAAAAAAAAAAAAAGAAAAAAGAAACTGGTTGTAAAGATTGATAAAAAAAATAAAAAAGAAAAAAAAGAAATGACAAAATGGCAAACTAAAGTAGAAATTTGTTAAACAATCTTGCCTGTTTCTTGCCACTCAATTTTAGCTGGCTTCTCTAAAAATTAGGACAAAAAAAAAAATATGTAAAGGGATTTTGTTATAATCATGAAAAGCTTTAGCTGAAATAATGAGAGCAAGTATAATTATAGAATATATTATGTAAAATTATACATTAAATAAATATTATAAAAGTGAATCAATGTATAATATGATCAGATATGAGAACGATTTCACAAGGGAAGGGAAGAGATTTGCAATGACGCTAGGTGCCAAGAACTAGGAAGATCAAGTGCAATTAGTGAAAAGGTTAAAATGTTTGTTGTCCAGAAAGAAAAATAAATAAGTTAAAAAAATACAGCCTAACTCTTAAGCCATCCAGAATGAACTGATGAAAATATAATTTCCTTTCATCATCTGAATATTGCATTTCCTCAAATATAAACTGTTCATTTCATATTTCAATTTGAGATGTTAAGAGAATATACCTTCTAGAATATAGAAACGCAATCTGTTTATCTAGTTATCAGTCACTCAACCAGATCTCCCCTTTTTAACAATGATAAATTTCTATTGTTGTAGAAGACATGACTCAACTCCAATAAGTTAACATGCCTTGCTACCATAACAAAATATTTGATGGGAGATAAGACTGCTAATACATTGTTTTTTTTAACTTTCTTTGGATTTTTTTTTTTGCTCAGTGATTAAAAAAAGAAAAAAAATCTTTTTCACATAAAACAATAATTGTATAGATAAAAATCCTGGACTGCTCATGAAACAAATATAATCACTGTAATTGCAAAATTTAATTAAGTACAGGTAAATTAATTAAGTACAGGTAAATTAATTTTTAAGTAAATTTCTAGAATACAGTGATAAAAACGTTTTATAATATTTTTATAAAAATACAATTGAAAAATTTATCAACTGGGCTTTGAGAGATGCATGGCTTAGTATTCAGGAATGAAAAAAAAAAACATAATAATAATAATTCAGCATAGTCATTGAATAACTCCATTTCTTGGGGGGAAAAAGACTAATTTAAAGTGTTTGAGAATACAACAGAGATGAGATTAAAATATCTGACTGGATGGCTAAGAATGATTAATGACCACATGATAATTATTCAAAGTTGTTATAAAAAACAAATTCCAACACAAATATTACCCAAGTTTCTGGAACAAATCATACAACATTCTATCGCAGTTATAAAAGAAAACAAAAGTAGCAATGCTGAAGTATAGTAATTTCATAACCCTTGTAAGAAGGATTTTATGACAATTTTTGCAAGAATTTCATTACATGTAAAAAAAACAAAAAAAACATGAAGCAATTTAAAAATTTGGTTATTTTTAATAAACAGATACTGGATTTTTAGCTTGCTTTTCAATGTATAGTACATAAGATGAAAGAAAAAAAAAAAAGAAATAAAATAATGTTCATAAGAAAATAAAGTCAACTTTTAAAAGAAATATTAAAAAGTGAATCCATCCTAATGGATAGAATTGTACAAGTTCAAAAGTAATGTAATCTTATGTAGAAGGCATAAAAGGGGGGGGGGGTAAAATCCTTCACCACCAGCAGCAAAAGATTTTTTCCTTTGTCTCTTTAATGTTCAAAATGAAGTTGATTAAATTATAGAAATAAAAAAAAAAAATCTGTTCATATGAAAAGTTTTAGGTACATTTGTACAAACATAAATCAGCTTTCTACAAAATAGTTAAATTAATAACTAATTAAATGAATTAAAATATGCCCTAACTCCGAAATTTGAGGAGTGATATTTTAAATCATGGCTTTCAATGATTAAAAGCAGTATTAAAAGGAAAAAAGAAAGACTTAATAAAAATTAAGATAGAAAATATGCTAAAACATCAAAATGCTTACATTTTATTTGAATATTCCAGCAGACTTTAGAGAAAAAAGAAAATTGTGATTGCTTTCTAGATTAACAAATAATTCTAAAATCAAGTTAAAAAAAAAAAACTAAAAAAAAAAAACACACACATTATACAAAAGATAATGAAATATCGAAAGTGGTAAATCGATTGTTATACATAAGATTGTATCCACCTCATAAACTGAGTAATTATTCACCATACCATGAGTAAACAGACATAAAATCTTAATTCCATAGGTGTGTTCCATCTCATATATATATATATATATATATATATATAAAAAATGAACCTCCACATCCTCGTTAATTTCTTTACACAACAGAATTAGTTACAATTTAAATCTTGAAATATATGGGGAATCTTACAAAACCTCTTGTAAAATCAATATTGATTATCAATATAAATAGAGTTCTCGTGGAGATCAAAAGTAATGTAGTTCATCATTTTCCTAGAAAATAACAGGTTCATATCGTTTATAAAAATCTGTAAGGCTAAGCATCATGCTAATACAGGAGCAAGAGGAGAGATTTAAGATGACAAAGCCAACCTGAGATCAGGTCAATATAACAATCAGATATTTTGAAGCAGGTCACATCAAGCTTTTGTAGCAAAGAGATTCACTTTTGGACAGCAGTTTAGATTTTCATAGATATGAGGAATTCTCCATTTTTTTCTTGTTAAAGTGAAGATAAATTTGGAGAGAGAAGACCATTTACCCTTCGAGTTTTATTTGTAATAAGCATGGATGGAGTTCCTGGCATCCGTCCCCGCTTCTTGGGTGTGGCATTTGGCTTGCTGCCATATTTCATCTCTGTCTCAATTTGCAATGCTCTTGTCTTATGCTGTTAAAAAAAAAAAAAAAAAAAAAAAAAAAAAAACCCTGGTAAATATTTTAAATTTCAAAAACACACGTTATACAAGTATTAGGTTATTCAGAAAGAAATGTCTGATTTTAAAATCAAATTTTATTTTTGAATTAATGTATTCAAATAGTGTTTAAACGAACCTGAAAATCTATACATTTCTGCCACAGGTTTACAAAGTTATTTATGCCTTTAAGATAAAACCGTAAAAGTTTGGATACCAAGAAATCTCTGAATGCAGTTTCTGCATCTTTGCAATGGAATAAACTTAAGAAATTGTCAAGTTGATTGAAAATGTGGTAGTTAGTGGGGAGAGATGAGGGAAATATGGTGGATACAGCAAAGTCTTGTAGCCCATGTCAATGAGCTTCTGCAGTGATATCCTGGTAACATGTGACTGAACATTGCCATGAAGCAGAATTGGACTGTGTCAATTAACAAGAGCCAGTCACATTTTGCTTAACTTCAACAATGATGCTCTGGTTAGATTCCAGAAAGCTGTAATTGGTTGAGACAATTTCAGTTTTGGAAAATGTTTGGGCTCTTCATCATGATCAAGCCAATTAGCCAATTGTTTACAAGTCAGTATTCAATCAAGAAACAGATCATTTGAATTCCACAAATGCAATATCAAACAGAATTCAAAACATTGAACTCTTTAACTTTCACAGAGTCCATGTAGAATCTATTTATCAAGTCTCTTCACCTTGTCAATTTTCTTGAGATGGTTAGACATTGTTGAAATGATGAAACCCATTATCTGAGACATTTCTGACACTTTGTTGTGGGTTTTGTTTGCCTATTTTTTCAAATGCTGATTGCCAATTGCAGATCGCTGTCTTCTCCCACTAGTCCTACAATTTAACCCATAGCTGGAGGAGGAGATAGACTCATACCTTTCCCAAAGGTATTTGTGTGTAAGTGATTGTAATGAATCAGACGAGAATTAAAACTTGGCTCTCCGATTTCTCTTTCTGAGCTGCTATAAAATTACACCTTCCATACGTCTGTTGTGGACAGTTACAATAAAAATGGGGGGGGGTCAAATTATTAAAATAGGCAAAGAACAGACATGGAAACTAATATTTTCTTCTTTTAAAACACTCTCTGAAATTAATATTCATGTTTCTCATACTTTAACACGTCAACTGCCAGACGTAAATTACAGAATCAGAATTCAAATGCCAACTTTATAATAGCCAACTGAGTCAATAACAAATTTTTACAAGTTGATTTATGGCTCCAACTGAAGGCGTAACATTGTTTTTCACACTAAAAGTATCACTACAAATTTGTGGTGCTCACAGGTGAAAATGTATTGGAAAGTGCCAAGTACAAGATAATTCGTAGTCTGTGTCATAATAAAAACTGCCAACCACATGTTGGCAGTCTACATGTTAATGAATTTCACGCATCTGTAGAAAATGAATTACCAATCAAGACAAAGATTGGGAGAAAAAGAAATTTTAAATTTCAAACCAATTTCTTATTTCTGATACTTACTCTTTGTTCTTTCTCTCTTTCTTTCTCTTCTTTTATCTGCTCATAACGCTTGACAACATAATCAGAGAATGCCATTCCATAAATGACAAATTTCAGATTCTGTTCCTCTTCCCATTTCTTGATCAATTCTTCCAGATTTGCCTCCAGCTGAGAAAGAAAAAATATCAATTTTAAAATACCACACTAAATGAAACGTGTTTTCAAGACATTTGAGCAATTCCAATGATCAGTTGATACCGACAGTAACATTTTACAATTTGTACCTCTTGAAAATTAATTTTTTATCATTTATAAGAATTTCCAGATATGTTTGCATTTCAACCAATTAAACTAAAAAAAAAAAAGTGAAGTGTGTGTGTGGAGGGGGGGGGTCAAAATATAAAACGGTAACATCAGAAAGTCTCTGGATTGTATATGCTGGGATTTTACTGTTTAACAGAAATGCATGTGCGGGTAACACTCATTGGTAGTCAGTATACCAATAAGACTCATGCTACTTGTGCTGTTCAATTATTACACAAGGTTTTATAACACTGTTTGAACAGCTCTGCAATCTTTACAATAACTAACAAATTCAAGAACCCGCATCAACATCTGCATCAAAATTTGGCAAACTTGCTACTATGACCCTTGAAAGATTTCATTAGGCTTCAATGGCAAGCCAACTGTCAATTGAAAATGATAAACGTTCAATCACTAGCAAAATGCAAGAAAATGCTACGAAAAAAAAAAAAGATTTATCAACTTGACTATGAAACTTGTCACCAAACAGATTTCTTACATGATTGGAATCACTTATAAAGTCTGCTTGATGATTCTCACAGAAAGCCTGAACATGCAACAGAAGACTTGCATGGTGCTTTTGTGACATGGACAAGAGTACAGTTTTGAAGGAGACGGTGACCAAATTAAATATATTATTTACTGGGGTAAAAGTGTATTTGGTCCAGGAACTTTTTCATACTACCTCAAAAAAAAAAAAATGTTTAAAAAAATTTGGGGCCATACTGACATTGTCAATCTGAGCACATTACACTTTAGTGCATTTAAAAAGCTTAGTTAATTCAATAGCAAGCGTAATAAAATAGAAAATCTTTCATTCTTTAATTGAAAATATGTTCTGTGATAAAATGTAAATATGCATTAAGAAAAATACTACTTTGAACTTCTGAAATAGAAACTTACTGACAAATCAGAATTTTTTTTTTCAAAAGACAACTTTTGCTCTGAGTAAATTTAGGGTATATCATACTTGTCTTCTGCTTCTTTCCAAAAGGGAAAAAAAAAATACCTTAGGCAAATCTTTCATTATTCTCTTCCTTGTCTTCTCCTCTTGAAGCAAAGCACCACCTCTGTTGTTATATCGATTTGGATCATTGGCTTTTTTCTGGAGAAAAATAAAACAAACTTTAAAATAATTTACTTCTACATAAGATAAACTCAGACATTTTGGGTAGTATAATTATAAAACCTAATGATTAATTTGTTTAAATCAAGTTTGAATTACAAGGCTAGCCAAGTACTAAGACTAAAATCAATTTTGTTAATCCTTTAAATTTAGTTTGAGTTTAGTATCCCAATTAACAAATCTTCCAAATCACCAATTTTCATTGATTCTCTATAAAAACAGAAACCATTTGTACATTCTTAAAATTTACAGGCATAAAAGATTTATTTTGGAATACTTATTACAAATATTTAAGCGTCTTGTATTTAAAATTGTACATATCTATGAGCTTGTCTGGTTTCCAAGGGAGGTGCAATTGGTGCGATGTTTATCCTTGTAGAAAATAGAATAGGTGATCAGAGTTCACATTTCAACATTTCATCCAAAGATATTTGTGCTCACTCTGTGCTAATGCATTTTTTCTCTCCCAAGCTATGGGTGAAGTCGAGTAAAGCTAGGCCTTTAGCCTTGGTAGAGACACTAGTAACAGAAGATAACTAAATTCAAAACTAGCCTGAATAGGGATGGTTTTCATTAGGCTATCTTGCCTTAGACATACCCATTGCCATGGATGCAGTGTATATATATATATATATATGGTGCCCTCAATCACCCTACAATTAGTAAAAGGATGCAAGCTTCGGTACTTGTTCGTAAGTGATGTAATGAATATGCATACACCTGGGTTCCCCCTGACAGTAATATGATTGGCTGGTGTCAGCCATAAATACAGGCTGATTGGAGGTACATAAGGACACCATAGGACGCCACTGACGACGCCTATTGCTAATGATTATGACAAGTACCAGTCGATTACTGCTACCTGCTAGATTGTACTACTTGGTTACAGTAGTCAAAACCACTTAGCTACTTCGAACAAATATATCCCTTTCTGGGGCATATTAGTTGGCGACTAGATTCGAAACAACCTCACAAGCTAAAACAAAAGAAAAAAAATAATACAGTCGACAACACTTACTAATGAAGAACGTTAGAAAGACTTGTTCGACGCTTACAGAAAGTAAGTAATTTTTCCCTCATTTTTGTTTTAACGCTTATTGACGAGGAACGGTAGAAAAGGAAAAACTTGTGCAACACTTACAGAAAGTAAGAAATTGCCCCCCCCCCCAACCCTTGTTGGGACTTAGAAAATTTTATTGTCTACATAAATTGGAGCAAAATTTTTTCTTGTGGATACATTGGCAGAATGGAACAAATTGTGGAATTAATTAAGGTGCTACAAGTCACTTTACAACAAGAACAACTTACTCAGCAACAAGAGCAACTTACTCAGCAACAAGAACAGTCTGAAAAGTTATTCGAACAACAGGCAAAAGACAATAAATCACTTTGGGAAGACGTATTATCTAGGACAACAAAAGAACCAGGTTCTAGATTTTTTTCTGCTGAAGGAATTTCAAATTCACTTTCTGGATTTAAATACGACCCTGACAGTGGTTCAACCTCTCCAGCTTATTTTTGTAGGTTTGAAACAATATTTACGAAAAGATGCGAACAATGCGAAAAAAAAAAAAAAAAAAAAAAAAAATCACTATTGTTACTCAAGAACGTTACTGCCCACGGAACAAAGTTACAGTCAAATCGAAAAAGAGTTTAGAAATCTACGCTGTAATTCTATTGAATTATAATTTCAAAATGGAATATGTGCCTTCAAAGAAGCTAGGTCACGCCGATGAGTTGTCGAGGTTAATACCTAAATATACGGAACCACTGGAAGAAACAGTAATAGCGGCGCTAAGAGACAAAGTGAATTGTCAGGTCTGTTATGCAACACTATTAGAGAACTGCCGGTTACGTTAGAAGATGTGAAAAAAGCAAGTCTGGTTGAACGAGACAACTAAAAAAGGAATTAGTGTGTCAGCTTTTTCAATCTGCGAACAGATGCCAGTTTTTTCCAAGAACTTTAGGGCTAGAAAAACATATTGGGAAGAAGGATTGATAACCAAAAGAATTGGACAGGTCATATGTGACAGAAAAGGGGAAAAATTTAGGTGCAAAAGACATTGGAATCAATTGAGACCCAGACACACTACAGAGATCACGGAAAATACTGAAGAGATTCCAATGGAACTCTTGTATGATCCATTTGAAATTCCCATTCCAGTAAGTCAATATTCACCAATGGAGGTATCTCCGACCTCAAGGCCAGAGGTACCAGTGTGTCAAAAGCCACCACCGCAAGGAGGTTTGAGGTGAAAAAGACTTAGAAAAAAAGTTAATCGATGCTAAAAAGAGAAAATATTGAAGCTAAATTTCACAGGAAAATTTAGCTCTGGGGGAGGTGATGTAATGAATATACATACACCTGGGTTCCCCCTCACAGTAATATGATTGGCTGGTGTCAGCCATAAATACAGGCTGATTGGAGGTACATAAGGATGCCATTGATGACACCTATTGGACTACGCCTATTGCCTACAACTACGATAAGTACCAGTCGATTACTGCTACATACTAGATTGTACTACTCGGTTACAGTAGCCAAAACCACTTAGCTACTTCGAATATATCCCTTTCTGGGACATATCAGTAAGTAAACTCATACAAGTAAAAACACAAAAAAAACCTCCATTCTCTAAAGATTTATATTTGCTAAAACATACACAAAAATTATTTTAATTTGTTAGGCAACATTTTTTTTTTAACCAAATTTTAAAATCAGCTTCAGATAATGTAATACAAACTAGGATTGTATGCCAGTCTTCAATGCAGTAATTGGAACAATGAGAATTTCTCCAAAACTCACATAGTAAAAAAAAAAAAAAAGATGAAAGGACTGTTTTTCTCTTGACTCTCATTACTGTATACTCCCTCAGAAATTTTTATTGTATGAAAGTCATTTTTAGAATTTTAATAAAACCCAACCATATGAAACTGAATTTATCCATTCTATTTTTTTTTCTTGATAATTAACAAAAGTATTAAACATTATTAATTTAAATAAACAGGTTAATAAATAATAGTATTTTAGTTTTGTTGTTAATTCTCAAGAAAAAAAAAATATGTATAAATCCAGATGCTCACAACCTATTTCTGTGAATTTATGTGGTGAGAGCAAATTAAAGAAATAGCCAAAAAATGCCTTTTTTCTAAATTTGTAATTAGTTACTCATTATGAGTTTATTTAAATTTTGTTGTTCTCATTAGCAGAAATTTAGAAATTCATGAAAGAAAAAAAAAAAAAAAAGTTTTCGTAGTTATTTCTTTATGGCAAATAATAAATATTGCATTGTAATTGGTCTACATATATTTATAAATGTTTAAATTATTCTTGTAAGCAAACAATCTAATAAAAAAAAATAATGTTTACTATTTTTATCAATTCTAAAGACAAAAAGAAAATGCATAAAACCTGTTTCTTGTTTGGTTTCATTAATATTCTAAAAATAACTTTTTTTTAAATAAGCATTGCTGATGGAGTATACAGTAATAGCAGTATCAAGCGGAAAAACTTTCTTTTTAACAATTTTTTTTTCACGTACGAATGTTAAACTTTGCCAATAGTAAGCTTTTTTTTTCTCTTTTTAAGTAGATTCCAATATCAACTTGCAACATGAACTAGCGTTGTATGTTAGTCTTCAAAGTAGTCATTGAAACAATGAAAATAATTTCTCCAAAACACACATTTTCACAATACTATCATTTTATTTATTTATTTTTAAACAGTATTGTTACCATTTCACTCATCAGATCATCTATGAACAATGAAAATGATAAAAAAAATAAGTACACCACTATCAAATTTTAACTTGGGAGGTGGCATCGAAGGAATGCTGGCTATATTTGGACAACCATGAAAAACTGTTAAACTAAGGAAAAGATTAAGTTCAAATCAGCTGTCAGTAGAAACTTCTTTTCTTAAGAAGAGTGATTATGTAAGTGCTACTCTAACTTGAAATATTTACATGTGTAAAATTTTGGTTATATTAAAAAAAAAAAAAAACGGTTAAAAACTGTGTTTTCAAACTCTCAAGAATACAAAAGGGCCTTTACATGCTGTAGCGGGCCACAAGCAGGAGACCAGAGATTCCCAAACATGTCTTAGGATCTGGTTCCTAACCAGGACCCACAAAACTGAATTAAATCAGTTGGTAATTTTGAGTGATAAAAACTGTGAAGGAGAGAGGTGGTGCATATGTTGTATGTATTCCAATTGTTAGTGGTTAAAAAAAAAAAATTAGACAATTTCTCAAATGCAGGTCAATTGACAATACTATTTACATCTATCACAAAATATAAATATTCCCATTTTTCTTTAAAACTCAAGTTCTTTTCAGCAGTTCAGTTTCTTCTCTTGACATTTTTGTTTCAATTATGCAGTTGACTAAAAAAACATCTTTCTCCCTTGAAATTTCAGTTTATTTACTCTGAAATCCGTTTAAAACATGATTTTCTATCGTTCATGTTGTCTTTTCCCCTCCACCCCAGCAAGATCCCATCTATTCCTCATGTTATGAAAAATTAATTCTGTTGAGGGTCAACATGCCCAGACTAATAGGAGTAACCAAATGTATCCCCCCTACCATAAAATTTGTATAATGCATATTAAAAAAAAAAAAAAAAAAAATACTTTTTCCACTTTCCCTAATACAAGTTGTCAAATTACTTCTTATATAATTAAGAGGACAAGACAGTGTTCCAAAGTAAATTTATACTCTTGTCAGGTGACAACTTACCTCAAGAACTGTGAATTCTTCCAGCAATTGTTCCCACTGCTTCACCTGACTATATAAGCTCTCATGTCTCTGGTAGAATGATTGAAGGCGACCAATTTCAGTTTCTAAGGCATCCACAACAGCGTCAGTAAACACACCTACAAAACAAGAATTTTTTTTTTTGACATCTTGCATTCCTGTTACAGAAGTTAATTAGTTAAATTCATAAGAATATGCAAAAATTTTTTTTGTATATATTCAATGCCAGAATATCAAGGTCAAGATTTTTACCTTTGCAATTTTCCACATTAAATTAAAACAGTCATTATACATTAACTAACAAGTTTAAATCACTTATAAAGGGGCTTCCAATAACTTGGACCAATTTTAAATGTCAATTAAGTTTAAGCGTCTAATGATTTTTTTTCTTTTTCTTTCAGATTTGGCAGACATTTGGGCAATATTATTTTTCACTCATAATTGCCATGACTTAAATAACATGATCTAATAGAGAAATAAATTTTCACCAATAACACTGATTTATTTACAGCTGACTTTGATCCGTCTTTATTAGAAAAATATTTAAATGGGTGCTCACTTCAGAAACTTGGTATAACAAGTAAAGAGTCTTCGAACTGTAGACTTAAAATTGCATTCATTCTGGCACACTGACATCTATATGAGTATGTAGCATGATGTATCATTATTTTTCAAATAAGGAGGTCTTGTTTTAGTGCTTATCAGACAAGCATTTTAACATCCTTGATAAACCTTTAAGAGTTTTATGAAAATTATCACTACAGATTTTTCAGAATCATTACAGAAGAGCCAAATATCTTTTCTGAATGAGTCATTGGAGTTTTAAGAACTACTGAGAGAAATCTAAAAGTAAATCACCATTAAAATGAATTAATGTTAATGTGTAGAGAACAGCAGTTGTAGTCACTTACCCTCAGTTTTATAACTTTTGCACTCATCTCTCTGCACTTTTGGAATAAAGCAAACATCCCACCATCGCTCCAGTTCTCTTTTCATGCTTACACAAACCTTTTCCATCTGGCTATGTTTCAAAGCCTCAAGGCGGGTAATTTCCTCTGTTAACTGAAATTAAAGAAAAAAAGACATTTAATCTGAAACATTAATAAACTAAACTTTTGAGAAATTTCTCTAAAAATCATTGTTAATAATGCAAACAGTCAGTCATGGGGCACGGGCGATGCATGCTTAGGCAATCATGTATCTTTCGATACACAACTGACGAGGCAGATTTTTTCCCCACAGTAGGTTGCCATTTCTTTCTGCAGTAGACCAGTTGCCATCCAAGGCTATAGAACCCAGTCTGTCCTGCTATTTACTCATAGCTTTTTCATACCTTTCCCAAGAGTATTAGCACATAAGTGAATGTAATGGTTTTGACTGGAATTCGAACTCGGCTCACTGTTTCCACAATCCAAGCCACTATCCATTACTCCACTGTGCTTCCCAGTAGTTAAAAACGTAAAATAGAGCTAAGACTTATTCAAACTTTAAATTTAAAAGTCAAAGCTAAAATGAATAAAGAAAAAAAGTTTTTTTAAGTCAGATTATTTTGAATCTTACAAAGGAATTTATAAACAAGAAAGCTCAGAGAAATAAATGAATAGAGACATGTGTCCTGTTAGCTGACTGATGCGTCATACAGAGTAATTTCCCTTTATGTTATATCTCAGAGCAAGAAGAAATAATGTGATTACCAGAAAACATCAAATACCAAAGTATAAGCATATTTACACAGACACACTTATCAAATCTACAGCTATGCTTTGGGAGAAAGAGAACAGCAAGAAAACATAGACATTATATATAAAGTAATTTTTAAGCAATTAATAGATGTTTTTTTACAGGTTGTCAATCTTTTGTAGGTTATTTAAAGCCAGAAAATATTTTTAGATTGTTAAATTTTTTTGGAGATAATGATTTACAGACAATTCCTACTAATTAAGAAGAGGAGGGGGATTTATACCTTTCTCAAGGGATTTGTGTGTGGAAGTGAATATAACAAACCTGACTAGAGTTGGAATTTACTTCTCCACTTTCCAATTCCAAGTGAATTGCTAAATATATTAGTGTGTGTGACAGGTTTTTCCTCTAACTTTGCTGTGCTAGAATTATCACCTTTGCACTGGCGACGTCAGGTAACAGAGCTTTGCTATGACATTGGCAAATTGTTTAAATCTGTTTATGAAACCAAAAGCTGACAAGACCAACACCATAAAAGGAGCAGAGTACAATAATAACTGGGAAAAAAATATGCCATCATTTTTTTTTATAGCATGGCTAAACAGGAATAAAAATAAAAGAAAAAGCCGAATTTAAAATTTTATTTCCATTTTTTTTTTTTTAAACTGAAATATGAAAACTTGTAATAATTCTTGTACTAATTTTTTTATTTATTTTTTTGTACAGACATAAATATAACCCCCATCTATCCAGAATATTGTGCCCTGGACAGAAAAGTATATTTTTTCTCTGTAAATGTTGGAGGTGGAATGATTAAATGAGTGTTTAAATAATGAAATTTATTACTCACAGCAGTAAAGGTATCTTGTGTCAAAGATACTTTGTCTGCTAGAAACTCTTCCCTGGTTTGATCAGGAGTTTCCAGGCGATTCCAAAGCAGATTTAAACGGTTCTTCATGGATTGCATCTTCTCCTCAGCTTTAATTTTTCGATCATTTACCTAAATATAAGGATTTGAAAAAAAAAAGTATTTAGTGATTTAGAATTATCAGTTAAAAACTTTTTAAAATTTCTCATTTACTTTCAACTTTAGACAAAGAAAAAGCTCAGAAAATTAATCCTTATAGATCAATCAAATCACAGGAAAAATGTTGTAGAGTTTAAATTCAAAGGTAATTTAGATATTTAAATAAAATTACAACAGAGCTGTATAAATTAAGCCCAGTTCTCACACAAATATTGGGTTGGTATATAATTATCAGGCGTTTTTAAACAATATTTATTATGGGGGGAAAAAAAAGAAAAAAAAAGAAGAAGAAACATAACTCAACAGTAACATTTTTAAATTATTATTCTGGGGCGTATTATTATCGACATGCACTTTTATAACCTGAAAATAAAATATTTTTAATAAAAAAAGTAAACAAAACAGCAATTTTTATTAACAAATAACTCGCCTACAGAAATGTCTGATAATTATGCACCAACCCAATACAAAATAAAAGTTCAAAGTTCAATACCCAGCCCCTGAGCATATATACATTTTATCTATAAATGAAAAAAATTTATAAATATTTTTTCAAAGAAAAAGATAGTAGTATTGTAAAATGCAATTTCAAAAATTTTATTAAATTTGAAAGAGAAAGAAAATTACCATAATTTTCATAATGATGCAAAGTGTAATTTTGCCAAAGTTTTTCATTAAAAATTGTATTAGGCAAGTCATTGTTTCCACAATTGAATTCATATCAATCATCTGATGTTGATAAAAGTTTTAGGATATACTTAAATTTATAGGATAAATAGATCATGTGAATTTCAGCTTATGTTTTTATCTGGAATATTTACAAAAACTTATTTGGTTGTGTGAGATTAAGCAACTCAAAAGTTGTTTATTGTAAATAAATATAATGTAAAGTTAGTATTTCTCAAATTCAGATATATAAAAGATTTGCGAATCATAAGTATAATCTCAAAACAGATACAAGATATCAAAGTTAATTGGGTGATGGGAACATGACACTGGAAATTGCATAAAAACTGAACAGAGATCAGAAAACAATCAAAACAGAAACTTTAAAAATCAATTGGTAACATGTAAAAAATTAAAGTGGCCTTAAGAAACTTACAAAAAAAAAAAGTTTTGAGAAAAATTAAAAGGGCAAAAAGCAAGTGGATTGATCAGCAACAAAATATTTGAAGCTGAAGTAATCAAATAGAAATGACACAAATATGAAAAATGCTAGCTAAAAACAAAAACAAACTCCCACCTTTAAGTAAATTTTACAAAGAAAAACCTAAGTTGGGCAAAGTAGTACATGAAAACTGATTTCATAACAGTATATTTTTTAATGATTAATGTAGAACTACATTAGTTGGACATGATTGCAGACTCAGAGTTTGTCATGAAAATAGTTAACAGAATTTAGAAGAAAACAGTGAGAAGGTAATGTTTTTGGCTATGATTATAGACAGTAAAATTTGATGATTGGCTAAATGTAGAGAATTACAGTAAAACATGGAAAAGACAATTTTGAATGGTACAGGTTAGAACCAAGAATCCTTAATTGAAAGACTATTCATACAAGATAATGCTTCTTCACATTCTACAACACTTACCACGAGCCCACTAAATTAGTGGAAATGGCCCAGCCTACTCAGATTTATGAGAATGGAAAATAGTCCAGTGAAGATATTTGAGAAGGCAAAAAAAAAAAAAAAAAAAAAAAAAAAAATCAATGATAATACAGTGGGCAGCAAAAATACCTCCCATTTAATGGCAAGACGTCAGCTAGATGTCTTACCATTATGTCACACCCTGTATTAGTAGTTCCCTTATAAAAAAAACCTTTGGCATTCATTGACCAGGCAGCAAGTGCCGTTGTCAGTTGAAATTTAAATAAATTACTTCTCTTAAAACTTTTCAGGAAAATAGGTTTCTCAATTCAAGTAGCTGTTATTGCTTATTCCAGTATTGATGAAGGCCTTCCTTCCCAAAACTTTTCTTCATGAAGTAGTGTGAAACATCAATGTCATATTTTTTTTTAAAATCAAATCACCCCAAGCAAGGCGATAATGCTACTAAGATGCAAGGGGCTACTGGAAGTGAAAGAGAATGAATACTTTAGAAGGAACTAGAAACCAAATCCTAAACAGGAAACAAAGCATAAACCTCCAACCTTGTTCAAAAGACCAGAGAGGAGTGTGAACCAGGCAACAGGGGGACCTATCTACTCCTATTGAGGAAAAAAAATAAATAGATAAATAAATAGTAAATAAAATTTCAGAGTTTAGGTGAAGATGTTAGACGTATAGAATTGACTTCAAAACCCAATCCTAAACAAGAAACGCCTATTCTTGTTCAAAAGGCCGAGAAGGAGTGTGAACTGGATGATAGGCAAACCTTCTTAGTTTTGCATGTGATATCTATTTTTGAAAAACTGATGAAGGTTACAGAATAGCATGGAATCCATATTTAACATTTAAAATAATTTTGTTATACAAAATATTATTGTGTTAATTAAAAATGTTTCTGTGGCTTATTTCTTATATATATATATATATATATATATATATATATATATATATATATATATATATATATAAATAAAATTAAAATAATTTACTGCATTTTGCAATCTCTAAAACAGGTTATCAATGGTTTTAACAAGGATAGATATTGAAAGCTGAAATTTACATATTTTATCAAATAAATATCTGAAAACCTGACCAACCTCGATTGCTTAATATGAATTTTATTGTGAAAAAGTTAACTTGCATGATAAAATTTCATGGTGTAGAATCAATTAAAAGCTGAAGGCATGTAGAAAATTTTTCTCACCTCAACTTGAAGGTCAGTAAGAGCAGACATGTTCTCTGAGGAGAGGATAAATTGGGATTCATCTTCAACAAGTGCCTGCCTCTCAAAAGCAGTGGAAGCAGTAGTGTCAATTTCTTTCATGACTTCCTGAACTTGTTCTCGGATGATGATGAATGTGGCAAAGCGTTTCTCCTGCAAAGAATTCAGGCAAATAAATGAATGAGGAAAGAAAGAGAGACTTATAAAGATACAATAACATTGAAAAGGTAAAGAATCTAAGCTAAGGTAATGAATTCAGATTTCTCACATTCCAGTTTCCATGGCAATCAAGTTAACTCAAAGATTGTGTTGGAATAGAAGTGTTGTTTGGTTATTTTATCAAATTTTGGTCAATAGGTAGAGCTCTAAACTTTTCAGCACCCCCTCGCATATAGTGAACCAAATTTCGTTTGTTACTTTTCATGAACCAATGAACAAGGTTATAGAGTGCTTGCTAGTAACTTCTGTCATCAAGTGCATTCTATTAATATTAATGTTTATTCTGGTTAGCATGCAATTTTACAGAACACCAAAATTAGTATCTAAGTAGCAAGAGAAAAAACTACATAAAGGAACAAAACTAAACTAACACCCACTCACATCTCCAAATTTCCCAATACACATTTATTTCTTACCTATAGAATTCACCCCAACATTAAAAACCTTTACCACCAAATTCTTTCTAAAATTGTTCCCCTTGCCACTGCATTTTTTTTTTGAGGGGCAAAAAACATGAGCACCTACTGTTTTAAAATTGTTATAACTTTCTTTGTCCTGTGTGTATAGATTTTATTTTTTGTACACTAATAAAAGAATGGGTGAATAATATTTTGATGTAATGCATTACATTTTGCATGCATGTTTTGATATTGAAAACAAAAAAACATTGAAACATAAAAAAAAAAAAAAAAAAAAATATAAATACATTAACCATTTAACTTTATTCCCCTGGTGGAGTTCTGGAGTGCAATAAGAAGCAAAATGGCTAAGGCGGCTTTCATTTCGTCAAAGGTGACGTCCTTCTTTGCATTTACATCAGTAGACACCAAAATTTGTTTGCTCTTTTTTTCACCTGACTAGCATATTTATTTGCTCCATTGACGAATAAAGTTGTTATTTTGTCGTTTATAAATAGACAAAATAATTCACCTTCAGAAAGGTGATCAGGTAAATCCATAGGACCAGCAGCTTCTATAAAATTAGTCAGCCATGGACGATAGTAGCCGCTCGGCACCTAGTGGTCATCATAGCTTTCCTCCCTGTCACTAGCATCATTATCATCATCTTTTATCTCCCACCACTTCACCAATAATCATCAATATCCGCTTGAGTAAAGCCTTCAAAATCATCATCCGAGTTCGAATCAAAGGAAAAATTCCCGAATAAAGGCTTTGTTGGATGTTGATACAGCAATTTTTGTTGACAAAAAATTTTGACAAAATTAACATGGTTTTAATCGATGTAGAGTGTAGAATTCAAAATGGCATCGGAAAACGGAAGTTCAGCCTCATTCCAAAGCAGTAATAGGCTACTTCTAGTTTAAAATACAGGAAATACGTTGACAAGTGTTTATTTACAACAAACCTATCAAGGCGACAGAATACACCAAGAGCAGCAATGGGAGAGAATTCTATGGCGACAATTTTTGCCTTCAGCTAGGTAGAGGTTTTAACATACATCTAACCAACAGTCAACACACATGCTGACACCACCAACTCTCTGCAAGATCAACTAGAAATTTGATACACACACACACACTTCCCACCTTCCTCCCACTACTATCCAAATGCGCATACACATACAAATGTTAATGTCACAAGATATAAACATGTGAGAACTACCTGACCGATAAAAACAACACAGCACTCAAATGTATCAGACCATACTCTTCAAATTTCTAAAAATTCATAATGAAGCTTAAATAAAAGCAAATATATTCAATTTATAAACGTTTTTTTAATTTGTTTCTTATTCTACTATTTGGAGATTTTAATTCATAGATTTGATCCCAATTTATAAGGAACAAATACACAAATTGCATCAAATTCTGTTTCCAACACCAACTCTTAATATTATTGCACAATACAATATACCAACCATACTAGAATGTATATTTTTAAGGATATATATATATATATATATATATATACACACACACACACACACACACACACACACAGTGGTTGAGAAATAAACAAGACAAGAAAATTATATATATATATATATATATATATATATATATCTATCGGTTTTGTAGTGCGTATTCAATTTATGTAACGTAAATCATTCAAACGAAAAACAAATATTGAAGCTAGTTATATGGCGAGAATCACTCTCACAAACAATATTTAATAATAAATTACAACCAACTTCGAATCTGTTAATGAATGGTGTGATCCTTGTTCATAAATTCCGGGCTTATCTGGTCTTATTTTTTTGTACGAGCCGACTTTCAGTCGTTTCGAGCGATCATCATCAGGTAGACATATTAGTGTGTTTTTGTTAAACTCCGAATAGTAATGCGACATCGAAAGATATTGTGGTCCGAAAGAGTGCTTTTTTAGTAATGAGATATTGTTAAATGTAAGAATAATTTTGGAGCGCTGCAGACACAACGCTGAGGTTGAATTTTTTTAAATTTGAAAATATAACTAGCTTCAATATTTGTTTTTCGTTTGAATGATTTACGTTACATATATATATATACATACACATATATATATATATATATATATATATATATATACATATACACACACACACAGAGGGTGTCCATAAAGTTTGTGTGCACTTTAAAAAATTTATAACTTCATTTGTATTTGTGATAGAAATAATTTGTAAAAAGGATTAGAAAGAAGTAAATCTATATTTTTTAAGGTTTTATTGAAATTTTATTTAAGTTTCCACATGTCCTCCATCATTAGCAGTTCAAAGGGTAATACGATTTTGCAGTTCACGGAAAACATTTGCCAAGTGATTTCCAGTAATGCCTGAAATCACATTAGTTATTTTAGCTATACTTAAAACTAAGTACATTAAACTTTATAACATTTTTTTTACAGACTATTTCTATCACAAATACAAATAAAGTTATAAATTTTTTAAAGTGCACACAAACTTTATGGGCACCCTATATATATATATATATATATATATATATATATATATATATATATATATATATATATATATATATATATATACACGCACACATACATACATATTCCTTTGTGAGAAGACAATTAATTAATGAAACAAATCAAATATTATGAGTTCAAAACAATTCACAAAACACAATTAAGCTAGGAGGATAGGTGACAATAAAGATACAAAGTCAAAAGTTGTAGGGCTTCTAACCAGTTTAGGAAATGCATTCTAGAAGAGTTAACAATGACCCCAGAATCGTTTTCTTTCATCTTTACTAACTTGGGTTTCCAAAACTTAATAACAATAGTAAGTGATAAACTAACACTTTTTTTTTTGTTCACCTAAAAAAGTTGAAAAATAATGATAATTTAAACCAACCTGTTCTGCTTGGAGTGTTTCAATGTGTTTTTCCAACTCCCAGAGTTGATCATCAGACGGCACACAATTACTGGAAATTGGATAAGTTTTCGCTTTTAGACGGTCACACAGTACCTGCTCTTGATCCAACAGCTTCTTTAAGGCCACCATGCGAGTGTGCTTCTGTTTGGTGAGAGCTTCAAGTTTAAGATGGAGGTCCTTGCGGCATTGTAATATTTTCAGTTTTGGATCAGGCTGCAGAAATAGGTTCACACAATGAAGCAATACTATTACCACCAAGAAGGAATGTAAAAGGGGCCAATGAAATGATTCAATACCATACATTTTATATATATATATATATATATATATAAAAACCTGACAAGCTTAAATCTGGCTAACTATAAATAGGTATCCCAAACCAGCTAGTTTACATTGTGAAAATGGATCAAAAAGTTCAACTGGCTATATCTCACGTATTTTTAAAGTTATTTTGATAAGCTTAATTTGTAAAGAAAATTCAATGTTTTCTCTTTATATAGATACAATTTTTTTTCTCTTGTTCGATAATTGGTTTTTATTCCAGGTCTCTTTAAATGAGGTCATGTTTCAGTGATGGGTGCTTCTTTTTCTGCATTTTAAAAGGGGATTTTATGCTTATGTTTTGAAATTTATAGTGCTCGGAGTTAGGTGTTCCTACACATATCAAAATAGTTCCATCTTAAAGAAAAGAGGGCTCTCATCAATTTGGTGGGCATAAAATAAAATGTGAGGTTATTTTTCACAAATAATTTCCAAGTTGAAAACTCCAATGTATGAAATACCAGAGAAATTCACTTCTTAAAAGAAATGAAAATGACACCATGTAGAGCAATATTTCATCTATAATAATCAGCCGATTTCATATCACTATGTCCAATCAACTTGAAGTATGAACAAATATAAACAGAGGCATTTTTGAAATTTGAATTCGCCAGCCATGTTGACCGACAGTACAGAGCTTTTAAATCAGACTTAAAAAAAAAAAAAAAAATTAGACATTTTAGTTTCTACGTGAGTTTTTTCTTTTTTATATTTCTTATGTTTATTCTAAAGTTGTATAAACTAAATTACTTATTGCATAGCTAAACAGGCATTAAAAAATAAATTAGCAATACAGATTTTAATGAAATTTTAGTTACACACTTGTATTTGTCAATGGTAAAAATAGGAAAATTTGTGTATGTAAAAAATGAAATAAATTTTAATTTTAAAATGTTTGTGTGTGTGTGTGTGTATATATATATATATATATATATATATATATATATACACACACACACACACACACACATTACATAAATCATTCATACAAAAAGCAGATAGTGAAGTTAATGATATAAATGGTGAGAATACAGCTTCGCAAACAAATTTATTAAAATACATTAACCCCGAACCTGTAGATGAATGTTATGATTCCTGTTTTTAATAAATTCCAGTTGCATAAAGAAAACAGGGATCATAACATTCATGTACAGGTTCGGGGTTAATACATTTTAATAAATTTGTTTGCAAAGATGTATTCTCGCCATTTATATCATTAACTTCACTATCTGCTCTCTGTATGAATGATTCATATAATATAAATTGAACTGCACCACATACTTGATTTTATATATATATATATATATATATATATATATATATATATATATATATTATAAATCTCACATTTGTGTACATAAGATAGTGTAATTTTAAAAATATCTCTTTTGTATTTACTAATTATTAACTAATTTTTATGGAATTACCTCCTCATTTCATGGATTAAATTGAACATTTATTTAAGATATTTGTAATTAGACTTGATATATTTTATATGAAATAAAAGGATACATTTCTCAGTTGAACTACTATTGTGGGTCTGCAAAAAATTACATATACTAAAATTAAACTATTTTTTTGGTAATGAGTAAATATTAGTGTTTTTTTTTTGTTTTTTACTTTGAAAGCAGTTTTTTTTTTTTAATTTTATGGTAATTTTTACTTTTAAGCAAATTTTAATACTAAATTCAACAATAACAATTCAAGAGGGAAACGTCATTTGAAAAAAAAAAAGAACGTAACTTTAAAATTTCCACTTCATATATTTTTACATAAAATTTAAGACACTGAAATTTTTTTTGTAAAAATTTTTTTTTATTTCTGCTTTTCCTGATATCGTGGGTGTCTGTTTTATTTTTAGTGCTATCCATGCCTGGGAACTACTTTAGGTTTTTAAATTTACATGTAATTATGATGAATATTTAAAATCTTCTGTTAGCGGATGATTAACTAAACATCCCGAGAGATTGTCTGTGGAAGAGGCAAGCCAAAGAAGACCCAAATTCCTTGCATCTTCCCGATGCATTTAAAAAACACTGTGTGATGAAAAGAACGTGTGATATGTGTGATCAAGCGGGGGGGGGGGGTCTTAATGGATTGACAGTAATACCCAGTAATCCAAGTGTAGTTCTGGTGAGGTCTCATCTTTTACTTAGCCCAACTTGTCATTTTTATGGGTTTAAGGACCATGAGGTAAATGAGGAAAGCACTTAAATAGGCAAAGAGCTCACAGGTTTAAAAAAAATTCTTTCTTCACAAGATCTTTGTTAAGGAGCACTCTTCTTTTTTTCCCTATTTCTTCTGTAATGCAAGAATTGTACATTTTTACTTGCAGGTTTTTGCATGGTTCTACAAACTATCTTAATACAAGGATGGAACAGTCAAGATTGATGAAACAAGTTCAACAAACATTTAACAAAGCCAAGAAAATTTTAGCCACTAAAGGAGATGACTCGGGACCCTTTTTAGTCTTCTCATGATGCTTTTTTGTAGTCGATGAACTCACTGCCATTGAAATTACATCACAGGAACTTGAAGACCCAGTGACTAACTCTGGTAGCTGCAATGAAGATCCATATAGTGATCTTCCGATACGAGAGGCAAGGCCAATGGGTTGCTGTATACTATGATTTCAGTTTTTACATTGGCCAAGTCATTGACATTACATCTCCAACCAGTGCAATAATCAAGTTTCTAGCTCCAACTAAGGGTAGAAACTATTATTTCCAATGGCCTTTGGTGGATGATATTGCAAAGATCGAGTCAACTTTTGTCTTAAGATAGGATTTGGGCTTAATGCCAGTTTCAAGTGATGGTAGAATCTGGAATGCTCCAAAAATACTGGTTATAGAAGTCTGTAAAAAATTCAGACTGCCTAGAAAGTCTTTCATCAGTTTTAATAAATGTAGTTTTACTCATTTCAATTTTTTTTTTTTATATTTAAAAATTGAGTTTTAAGGCTTTGCAATAAGCATTTGTTTGAAAAGTTTCAAAGTTTTGGGCAAGTCAAAAACTGTATAAATTTACAAAATTTTAAAAAAAATAAAATACATCTATGAGAAAATTTTTTTTATTATAGACAAAATAATTGTTTTGTTGAATTCCTCATGCAAAAATGATTAAAGTTTCAGGCTTGTACACACACCGGATACTTTTTTTTTTTTTTTTTTTTTTTTTAACAAGAAGGTATATTTTTTACACACTTTTTGTCCTACTATCAAATTTTGCTTACGATTGTACTTACATTGTGAAATAACAGTTGATTTACTGATGTGCTCCTGTGAAAAAAAAAAATTAACTTAATCTCTAGGATACTATGAAATACTAAGAAGTTTTAATAACTTAACTGCAGAATTGAAATTTATATGAAAGGTCAAATTTACCTTCCTCTTATTTTTGCACTGTTTTTAGGACTGAATGTGAGACACCCTCCACCCCATTGTGTAGGCTGGTTTTATCAATTATTAATTCCATTAAGTATTATCTTTCTTTTATGACTTACTGACATTGCATTTATGATTTGTTCATTTGTTTGAAGCCTGTCTTTTCATTTATTCATATGATATATATATATATTATATACACACACACACACACTGTTAAAATGGGCTTCTGGACAATCGCAGTCAATTTGAATGGTCATAACCCAGTTGCTAATTGAGCTAGCAAGATAAATTTGGTACCATTTTGTATGTTTTGTCAAGCTCTATCTATCAAAAGCTATATATAGATATATTGAAAATAATAAAAAAAAAATAGTTTGGGATACCTACTATAAAGATTATTGTAAATTATCAGATTCTTGGGTCTGATAGATATTATTATCATTATTATTATAAAGTAAATGCTATAAAAAAAAAGAAAAGAAAAGAAAAATGAAGATTTTTACCTGATACAAAGGTAGTGAAAGTTCTTTACTTAAGACTTTCAGCTTCTCGCCAATGTCCTTGATCTTACTAACTAATCCATCACGCACACTGGCCTCCTGCTGAACCATCTCCTCAAACAGGTTTTCCACATGACGTACCACGCTATTGCAGCGTTCATCAAGTTGCTCCTCTGGGAACCCAATCTCCTCCCACAACCCTATCAGCTGTTCAAGTGATTCATCTATGACTTTTTTTAGAAGGTCTGATAAGTGGTGTCTTAAAAAATAAAATAAAAATAAAAAATAAAAATTATGGAGGTCAAGTTGCACCACACCCATAAACTAAAAACTTGAATAAACAAAACCTGTTACTCCAACTGCTGTCTTTAATTGTTTGATTTTGTTCAGCAGTATATCAATCTCTGTGGGTCATTTAATGCCAAAATTTAAATATTTTGAATGCAATATTATGGCTTCAAGTGAATATATTTTGTACATAATTTTATACTTTTCGAATAAAGACATGTTTGTTTTAGATATATAGTTTGTAGATCATAAAATGTATTTTTAGTAATTTTACTATAAAAATATACTTTTATAGTATTGCATTGTCATTTTACTATAAAAACGAATTGCTGCTCATTTTATTATAAAAATGTACTGATTTTTGTTTGGAGTTTACTATTTGCTCATAGCTGGTACAGGAGCTACTACCCAGGGATAGAGTGGACTAGAGAACAACAGCAATTAGGAGATGGTTCTAGGCTCCTCAAAATCTCCAATCTGCCGATCAGAGACCTTGCTGCCAGATGTAGTTTATTATCATACCCAGGGCAATGTCTTTAATTATGTATATATACACACAAAACCAATCTGATGTTATTTGACTAATTACAATTCTGTCGTTATCACAACCAATCTAGACTTGCCTATTTGATTGAATAGGAGTAAGCAAGCTGCCCACCAAATAAAATCCACAAATGGTAGACCTGTATAAACAGAACAAACAATTAAATGGAATTAAAAAAATTTTTTAAAATTCAATTTCCTTTTCACAGAGGAAAAAAATAAAAAGGGTTTTCATCATCATCTTCTGATAGACAATAGAAAGATGGCTATTAAAATATCATAGTTTCTTATAAATAAGCATTCAAAATAACTTAGCCAATACATTTTTCCTCCGAGGGACTTTATCAAGGCAAATGTGCCTTTGATGGATTACATTTGCCTTCATAAAGTCCCTTAGGGGATGAAATGCATTGGCTAAGTTTTCCTTTTGTCTTATTAAGTGAGTGGGGGGGGGCAAATATTTGTACACGTACAAATTTTTAATTTATTGATTCCAACTCATGAATAAACATACTTTTCATATAAATGTACACTGATGCATAATAACTAAATATGCATAAAAACAGAAAAATCTTTTGATTTAAATCAAAATAAATTCCATTTATTCATTTTAATGGGTGAAAAAGTATTCGTAAAGTACAAAAAAGAATACATAATCTTCATTTAATAGTTTGTAGAATAGCCATTATTCACTTCTACACCAACCAACCTCTTTTTGTAGATCTCAATGATTTGCAAATTTCAGTTGGTATTTTGTTCGATTCTTCTTCACAAATGGTCTTCAGATCTGGGAAGTTTGCTGTAGCTCTCTCGATTGGATTTAATAATAATGCCAGAGATTCTCAATTGGGTTTAAATCTGAGGACTGACTTGGCTATTTCAGGATATTTACATTATTTTCAGTAAGCCATTTCTTTGTAGATTTTGCAGTGTGCTTAGGACCATTATCTTGTTGGAAGATCCAATCAGGAAGAAGTTCGAAATTTTCAATTTGCTTTCAAAATATTTTGATATGCTGTGGCATTCATTCTACCCTCTATTACTGGTTTGTTGCCAGTACCTTTTGCATAAAAACATACCCAAACCATGATGCTGCCACCACCAAATTCATTGTTGGAACTGTGTCCTTTTGTTGGAAGGCATCGCCATCTTTCCCCCATACATGATTTCTAGAATTACGTCCAAGCAACTAAATTTTGCTTTCGTCCTATATAAACGTGCTAATTTTTGTAAATATGGATGTCCATACACAATATACACAGAAAATAAGAGCAGTAACTATAGTAAATTTAAAATTTATTGGTAATTTTCTAGCATTTCCTTAACAAGTGTCTTTGTGAGTAAGACTAAAGTATCTAAAATTCAATAAAATTAGATTTTTAAAAAGATTATTGGGTAGTTAAAAAAATTTTATATATATATATATATATATATATATATAAGGTGTTCACTTAATTTTTATAACTAATTTTACGAAAGTAACATTTCAGAAATGTATAATTTTATTTTAGCAGGATTTTCAAAACCGAAAAATAAGTTTTGTTTACATTTCTTTAAAAAAGTTAAAAATGGCAGTTTTGATTAGTTTTTCGAAAGAATCGACTAAAAATCATTCAAATTTCTTTTTGAAATACTCCACGGTATTTTTTTTCCTGGAATTAGAACATTTAATCCTTTAGCTTTCAATTGAAGCTGGAGAAAGCGTCAAAAAGGATTTTTCCTATATGAAAAATACATTTAAATCATAGGTATACCGAATTTTTGGAGGTATCTATTTTACACTACAGTTATGTGCCTTTTATGCAAAACATTAAGCGAGCAATAAATAAATCAACACCTCATAAAAACACCCACTTACATTGTTAAAAGTTTTTATGCAACATTTTGAACTAAAAAAGTAAGTAATATTTGTTTTAATTCATACTAATTAAAATGTAAACCAGTTAATCTTCTTCATCAAGCAAAGCTTCAGAAAAGTATGTTATTTTTGAAAGATTTTGTTTTTTGTTTAATAAAGTGAATTTTTTTTGTTGTTGACAGAATTGTCAATATATATATAGACGATTTTTAACGATTTCAAAAAAATATTCTAATCAATTTAAAATTCATTTTGAAATACAGCAAATTAGTTTGCTTATTGGGAACATTATTTCTATTAACTTGGAATTAAAACTAAAAAAATCTTCAAGAAATTTTTTTTTATTTTTAAAATTCATTTTAAATCTTAGCCTCTTAGGTATCACTTTTTTTAATTTTTTATTGGACACACTGAGGGTGACAGTTTGTTTCACGTTTCAACGCAATCTTCAGGCCGGATGGAACGAAGAAAGTAAATACTAGGTGAATTGTAAATGATTGAAAAGTGAAAGCACTTAAAAATTACTCAAGAAAATATTGTCTACAACGGTGATGCCAGCTAGAAACACGAAATTGAATCAGAGTGACTAATTTTTTTAATAGGTTTTTCTTTAGAGTTTTTTTTTTTCAAATTCATTAAAATTTTAAACCACTGCCATCTTTCCCATTAATAATTAAGTACAAAAAGTTGAAGCTATTCGTTTTACTTTCAACCTTCTCATGAATGTTCATCCGATTAAAAGTAAAAAAGGCCTAATGGTGAGATTTTCGACAGTTTCAAATTGGCACAATTTTATAATTATTTCTGAAACTAATAACAATAAAAAAGTTAAAATTACTTCAAGAGCCACGAAAAAAGAAAAAAAAAATAATGATAAAAAATAAACATTTACTTTGATTAGCGGCTTTTAAACAGGAATAAAAAGGAAAAAATATGGATGGTCATTACTAATTGTTATTAACCAAAATACAAATGTATACCGGTTTAAATGAATACAGGTTGGATGACAAAAAAAAAAAAATAAAAAATGTTCAATTTGCCCAAAGTTGAAAAAGTTTTTACTAACGATTAAAATTTCAGTGTAAATGAATTGAAAATTTTAAAATAATGTAACAATTTTTGTTGACAATTATTTGGATTTTTGGTTTCAATTTTTATTCACGGATTCGGAAATTAAAAGTTTCAGTTTAAAATACCGATAGATTAGTAAAAATCTGTTGAAAAACCGACAAAACTAAATAAAATCTTTTATGCAAAAATTTCCAATACAAGAATTCGAAAAATACAAATTAAGAGATAAAAAAAAAAGTTATTAAAAATTTCTGTATAGCGAAAAAGAGATTATTTTAAAATCTTTTTTTCTTCTTTTTTAACGACGGTTAAAAAAGTTTTTTTAATATCAATAATAAAAGCAGAAGCGAAAACAACGAATGCAGGAAGATCAAAGTCTACAAAGTTACAAAAATATTTCTGAACTATATTATTACACGATTAACTTAACTTTTACAAGTTAAATCAAATAAACGTTTCATTTTGTTGGGAAAAATTAATTCAACTTTGGCGGGGGCATGTTTTCAGAAACGAACAAAGATAAAGTAAAAAAAAAAAAAATTAAAAAATATCAAACACATTTAATAATGCACAATATTGAGTACAAAATAACTTTTTATATATATTTTCTGATCACACATGATATTGAAATTAACAGATACTTACTTTCCCATACTGTCGAGAAATCGTTTTGAATGTTTAAGCAATTTTTGTCTGCATCCACCATCAAAATGCTGTTTGAAGTTGGGCAACAGGCAAATCTCACTGATTGGTCAATTTGAATTCTTGACAAAAGCAATAGCATAAAAATAACAGCAAGAACGACAAAGGGAAGTAACTCTATTCAGCTTGCGATTACTCATTCATAAACGGTCACATGGTTAAACTGTTTGTGTAGAACCGGTTAAGTTGTTTAAATTTCCCGCAAATACACGTAACTGGTAGAAAAGGTCGGTAAAGAGCCGGGAATCCGACCAACTGTTGGTTGAATTATGACATGATTACTGAGATAAAATACATAAGCAATATTTACTTTTCTAAATAGAATTTTTTTGTTTTAAGGAAAGAAGATACTTAATAAAAGAAATTAAGCATTCGAACGTAAATCATTATTTGTAAAAAAAAATAAATACAGGAAATCTATTTTGAAAAATATTTTAAAATTTCGGTGAGTTGTTGTTTGTTAAAAAAAGTAAACAAACACACCCAAAAAAAGGATGCCAACGTATTTCATCGAATATTAATTTTTTAAAACTTTCCAATATAGTCATGTATTTTGGTTTTTAGTTTATATATCAGTCTATGCACCAATAGAAATTTTAATACTACTGTACTGTACAATACACATCTAAAAATCTAATTTTAATAGTATGCAGTTTAAATATTTTTATTTTTTTTAACTGATTTTTTCCTCCATCCTCACGGCGGGGATATTGTGACGGTTATAGAAAAAAATTAGAAAATTGTTTTGTTTCTTTTCATTTAAAATATTTTTTGTTAATTAAATTAAAATAAATTAATTAAATATTACTTCTTTTTTTTAAGACTTTTAAATTAATTTAATTTATTGTATTTTAAAAATTGAAATGAATTAGAGAGATTTGATTTGTAAAAATAAAAATGGTGATATCTTAAAAATCCATTTTTTTTTAAAAAATTTATTTCGTTACCAAAAGTCTTACGGTCACATTACGTTGAAGCATCAGTTTCCATACGATCACCGAATATTAAACAACGTTGAGCCTGGTCACTACGTCGATAGGTAACCGTTTGGGAATAGATGTGCGAGAGGAGTAATGGATAATGGCACGAAATTGTTAATCGGAGAGCTGAGTTCCAATTCCCGTTGGGTTCGTTACATTCACTTACGCGCAAATACCTTTGGGAAATGTATGAATCCACTTTTCCCCTACATGCTATGGGTTAATTAGTAAGACTTGTATCAATAAACCATTATTATCTTATGAATAAATTTGCATCAATAAACCATTATCTCAAAATAATTCTTACAGTAAAATGTTATCTCACGTTAAATAAACTGCAAGGAGTTGATAAGCTGTAGAAAACAAATCAGTAAAATAAATAAGTTAATAGCAAGGCAATATAGCCACTAAGATGCAAAGTGTTACTGGGGGGGGGAAGAATATGAGAAAAACAAAAATATTAAGGAGACAGAAAACTAAGAGAAAGGAATTAACGAGAGAAAATAACAATTGACATTGCATTTAAATTTTTGACGATCAAAGTTTTATTAAGATATATTAAAATATTATTTTATCAAAGGAAAAATTAAATTAACTTCCAAAACTACATTTTTTCCAGTCACCATTTTGATGCATGATTAGTTTTGTAATCAAAGATAAAAATGTCCCAGTTGTGCAACCAGTATCCCAAAGACATCAGAACATACTGATATTGCTCTTTTCGGTTGTCCAGAATTACTTGGCTCAGACTACTTTGTTTCTTGCCATGTCCATATCCAAAAATTAGTAAAAACAAGGACATAGCCAAAGGGAGGAACATGTACCATGCTTTCATCCTCCACATATTACCAGTGCTTAGAGGCACCAAACTTTTTGTATATGTTATTTTGAATGGAAAAAGTGTTAAATTATTTGCTTACAGTTATTATCAACCAAACCATATAATAATTATCAATGTATATTTATCTATATATTTCCTGTCCCATTTGTAGTGGGAAGGCAGATAAATTAGCTTTAGCAAATTTATCAGTAATTACTTCCCTCAGTTGTTTTAATAATATATACAAATAAAATATTTATCTGCATTTAGACAAAATTATTTCTTGAGCAAAATGAACATTTTAATTAATCAGTTCCTTTAGTACTACATTTCTTAAATTGCAATATTTTACACAATTTATGGAGAAGTGAGACCAATCTCTCTTAAGCTCAAACAAAAGCGACTGCAATTTGCCAGCCACTGCCACCAAGCGGATGGGGAGGTTGTCTCATCCTTACTTCTATGGCATCCTTCTGGAGGTGTCTTCTTGCAAAAGTTGACTTTCCCAGACACCATGGCTTAGGACTCAGGGTTGGGCATTGGGGATGGCAATGCAGGACTGAGCAGTGTGGAAAGTTAATGAAGTTCCAACCAACAACAGGGATGCTGAAGGATGATGATGATGAGATTGCAGTCTTATTTGTTCAAGTCTTTTATGTGAGGTATTCAGACACCTTTGTCTATTAAATGATTGTCTTGCTTCAACGTGGTCTTGAAATAGGCTTTGTCATTCTTTTGCTAATCTTTTTTTCTGAGAGATATTTATATAACACAAGGAGTAATCAATGAATCATAGATACCATTTAATACCAAAAAAATATAAAAGGAGTGATTAAGCAGTTTATTAGCCTCTGTTTTAGTTGTGAATTCTTTATCTCTTTTTTATTTTTTGAATCTCAGTACATTGTTTCAAGACTTTTGTTTCATTGCATTAAAGCTTTCTAACAATAGCCATCATTTTTAACACACTAGGAGTATACTAGCTTTGAAAGATTTTACAAAGGGGAACTTCTTCTGAACCACACTTATTGATACCAGTTTTAATTTTTTCTTTGTTTATATTTTCTTATTTTATATAATATTGGCATATTTGAACAACTTTTTTTTTATTTTGGGAATGAATTAACATGTGTAACGATAGAAAAATAAATAAATAATGATAAATAAAGGATACCAAAATTTCACCATCTCTAAAAATAGATGTATATTTAGAATTACTAATCTATTAAGTTATATCTCAACAAAACAATCAGAAACCGTCCCAACCAGGATACGAACATCATGGTTTAGTGAGCCAGCCAGAATATGAGTTCACGATGGAACAGATCTATTTTTCCCACTAGATACATACATATTGAAAGAGACAGTTAAACTAAACCAGAATCAATGAATTAATTTTATCAATTCTTGTATGCTGCATTCAAAATACTCCGAGCCAAAATACATTACTTATGGGTGACCCACACAATCCCACTTACATTCACGCAGGTATACCAACCCCCTTCTACCATTTACACTGGCAACTAAGATATCCAGTTTTGCATTGGCACTAGAACGTTCATACTCTCTCACCCATTTAATCAGGTGACCTCTCCATCTGAATACATACATATATATGATGAAAAATATATGGAAAAGACAAAGCAAAATCCGGATATGCAAGTTTACTGTTTTAATTTTGTTTTACTGTCGACGTCAGACGTTTCGGTCTAGTAGACCATCTTCAGGACATGGTTATTGGAAACATATTTATATTTAAGTCAACATGAAGAGACGATAGACACAAGACTAGTCAGAAACAGAAAAACTGAAATTTTAAAGTCAGCATTCCCTTTTTTGGATTCGGTCACGTTGACGTCGCGCGGGCGATGCTGCGAAAACGCGCTCCCAAGAAAGAGACTTTATCTTAAGTGGAAAAGAGGAATTTTATTTGAATCTAGAGCTTATCAGTACGTTTGTCAAGCATTAATCTTGCCAGGAACGGAGAGATGTTAAAGAAGCCGGGTCTAGTATTTACCGTACGTGAAGTGGATATTATGCCTGCCTCATAAATCCGTCTAAGGTTTTTATTATGGATATATTTTAAAATCTTCACAGAGTCGAAATCGAAATTATGATCAGATTTAGTTAAGTGTACAAATAAAGCATTATTTAAATTACCGAGGCGAATATCTCGTTTATGTTCGGAAACACGATATTTTACGGACCTAGATGGTCTGCTAGACCGAAACGTCTGAGGTCAACAGTAAAACAAAATTAAAACAGTAAACTTGCATATTCGGATTTTGCTTTGTCTTTTCCATATATTTTTCATCATACCGTCGGATCTACATCCACATATTTGCTTACATACATATATATATATATGAATAAAGACAAACAAAACTTTTCTTTCACAACATCACATTTTATCCTCTGATGTACTTTATCAAGGCAAATGTAAGGATTTTATTTTGCAACATGTATTTATAAACAGAAGTAGAAATATTGTTAAGTTTTCAAAATATTTAAATTTAAGAATACTCATAAATATTCTTCAAGCTTACTGTGAAAGCAAAGGTAAACTATGGAAGATGCTAAGTGATGTAATTTAATGCCTAATAAATGAAAATGAGTAAATGTTGTTGAATTTTTTTTTTATTTGTTTATATATATATTAGTTACTTTTTTATTTATTAATGTAATTATTATGTATTATTTTATTTTAATTTGATAAATTATTTATGTATTTATTTATTTAAAATAATAGAAGGTTTTGATTTAACCAATTTCTTTTAATTTTGGAAAATTTTTATGTTAACTTGGAAAAGGAGGATGAAATGGGTCTGTAAAGAAAAGTTTTCTTTTTGTTTTTATTCATGTAGTCTTTTTGCAGACATATTTTATTTATATCTAAATGTTTACACACACACACACACACACACACATATATACATACATTCTCCCATAGTTTTCTTGTATGTATAAGGACATTTATATTTGAACTTTTAAATCTTAAACTTATCACTCTATCCTTCTGGATATTTATCGTATATGAATACAATTATGGCACAAGGCCAAAAAGGGGGGAATGGGTTGAGGCTGGTCTTTACTGACTATCCTATACCTAACTAATCCAACTCACGGCCCATTCACTCATTACAATTTGCGCATTCACCATAAAAACACATCCATCACCAATCAATCCTCCATACACCATAATACTGCATCGTCTCAGGGGACCTACAAAACGCACCCCATGACATACAAATCTGATGATTACAAAATTTATATACAAAAATTCATGGATTATTTACAATCCTTCTGTATATATATTGTTTTATAAAAATTTATTTTGTATATATTAACTCCCTGTGCATTTTCTTTCACTCCCTACATGAGAATGTATAGATCTATGATGGGAAAGGATGTTGTCATAAGATACCCTCCACCACCCACTATAAATAGTAACCTCTGACATATCTGATACACACAAAAACAAAGTAACATCCTCTGACCGACATCATTCAATACAGGCTGTATACATCAAGTCACCTTCATTCATTGAATCCAACATACTAGCATGGTTTTTCATCATGGAAATCCAGTTCAGCATACTCACGTCACTTCCTCTAGATATAGTAAGAAAATTGCAACAAGCTATATTACAATCAAAGGACCATAAAAAAAATAAAAGAAGCCATACTAAGCTGATACAAGAAATCTAAACCAGAGATGCTCAAAAGATTGATGTCATCTTCCAGCATGACAAGGCATCCATCATTATACAAAATCAGCTTATGTCACTAGCCAGTCTCATTGAAGTTAATGATGATATTGTTTGACACAAATCTATTTGGGTGTCACTACTTTCCATCAAGCCAGTAATAGTATCCCAAACTGATCTAGAAACAGGTCACCTTGGGAAAATGACAGATGATCGTTTGCTATATTTTAATAAGCAAGAAGCTTTATAAGTCCAACAAGTAAGTCAACATCATAATAACGGAAATACAGACGTGTCAAGAACAAATGAATGACCACCCAGTGTTCACCCTTTCAAAAAGGACCAGAAACCAAAAAGTTTGTTGGGTTCAAAAATTAACTTTGTTGTGGACACAGGAGCTGTCATATTGATTATACTAAAGAAATATTTAGATGGTGTAGTTATCTGTTCAACAAATGTCTCTAGTGTTGTCTGCTAACAGTTAGAAGATTGAATGCTCAAGCCAAGCTACATTAAATTTGGCATTTCACAACCTCATATGAGAGTTCACCTGGACATTTCTTTCAATTGTTATATAAAGGCATATAGATCTATGGTGGGAAAGAACATTTGTCATAAGATGACCTCACACCAACTACTATAAATCTAACAAGTAACAACCTGTATTTTCAGATTTTAAAAATGCAGAGCAATCTTAAATCCAAATCTTAGAACATCTTGAAATTCTAAAACAAGTCTAAAAAGAACCTGACAGACGTGATGATGTTTTTCTTTTTTTTAATTTGTTGCTAATAAAATGATTGTTTTTAGAGTAGTTGAGTGTGACAATAAATTTGATTTTCCTATTTTGTGACTGAAGTGATAGAGAAATAAATAAATAATAACAAGAAGATGAAAATTTCACCATCTCTAAAAAATAAATGTATAATCAGAATCACCAGGCCCCACAAAGCCATAGTTGGATCAACCAATCAGAAAGCTTTCACAACAAGGATATAAGAAAAGAAATATACAAATAATAATAAGAGTAAAATTTCACCATCTCACCAGGCAAAATAGCCACAGTTTGACCAACTAATCAGAAATCTTTCACAACCAGGATATAAAGCTACAAGCCAACAAGAAGCAGAGTGGCCTTTTCAAAGGGGATCTATAGATATGTATATATATATATATGGATGGAAAATCAACCAAAATGAGAATCGATAAATTTTGTCCATTCTCCAATGATGCAGTCATTGTAACATACACAGAGATGAAATACATTTGCATGACTAGCAGTTGACTTTAGACAGCTAAAACATACTGATACATTTAAAAACATATGCCTTTCTTTCTCTATCCTTTTAAGTGGCCTGCTGATACATTTGAAAACAGACATACCTTCTTTCACCCACATTGTCAAGTGACGGCTACTACATTTTGATATGTACATATACGTAATTACATTCTATTCCTCATTCTCTTTTATATACATCTACAACTCATCCATATGACAGAGTGCTCAGTTTGCAATTACTATACAACATATCATTTTCATCTCTGTAACTTTTTTAATTATAAAACTTAAAAGAAATTACAATTTCTTACTTGTAAAGATCATAAAGTATGTATACTAGAAAATTTTAAACTTAGAAGATGAAAACAATTCTAAAATTTGTAGGTAATTCATATTTAAATCAATTTTATTTCATTTTAGTTTTCTTGATTTATTTGTAACTTTCTAATAAAGAATAATTGGTGTCATTCTCAGTAATATTTTTCTAAAGATGGAAATAAACATAAATAAATATAAATTAAGGATTTATTATCTACAATTTTTAAAATATCTTCACCTTGTAACTTGAAAGAAAAGTATCCAGTATTTATATTCAATGTTTTCTAGTCTTTGAAAATAGGCTGTACAAAGTTTGACAGTTTTAAAAGTAAAGCAATGAAAATTCTGCTTGTCAAAATGAAAAAAATGAATTTGTTGAATATTATAAGACATTATATTGTGGCATGCAGTGTATATTTAAAAATATATTTCCAAAGCTTCATGCTCCTGCTTTTAGAAGCATAGCCAGTTATAGTATTTTTTGTTTTCTTTTTCAAGCAAAAAATGATTTAACTCAGTTTCATAAAATCTTTTTTTATTATATTTTCAATATAATTCTTTTTTAATTCCTAGAAATCTTCAATCTGAGCTAAATCAGCAAACAACTTGTTTCTGCTTCTTTAAAGAACATGAGGTTTTCTTAAGAAATGTTGTTTTTCTTTGGTGAATTTTGTTATCTAATGATCAAAAAATCTTCTCACACATCTAAATAACAGGTAGATTGTCAATCAAAATTTAAGGATTTGTGGATTTTTAGTTAGATGTCAACAGAATTTTTTTAAGTTGGTTCTAATAGTATTAAAAAAAGTTCAATTTTTATGCATCCAGTAAAGAAAATTTTCTATTTTCATCATTCTGTGAAGAAAATAGATTTTTTTTTCATTAGCAAAATTTACAAATATACTCAATTTGGATAAACCTTGGATAAAGTGTGATATGAGAGTTTCCATGGATTATACTTAATATAAGGAGACAGACTGTCAACTAAGGTCTGTGTTGAAGCTTTATATGCATCTGGTTCTTTAAACCAGTGACTTGCACTCATGCTTGGTTCAAGTGGTCCAGTCCTTGCATCTGGGTAGACTTTAGGGAATCGCCTATATAAAACTTGGTCTGTGTTTTGGCTACGTTGGTAAGATATTCCATAAGTTGTAATCATTGTAGGTAAAATGCCAGGGTTGGGATAGATATGCGTCTGATGATGTAGGAAGTTGGCATCTGTGTGGTGCAAACTTTTGTCTGCTTCATAGTTCCTTCGGCCTAGAGTTCGGTTATTATGTGTCTTTGAAAAAATAAACAAATAAATAGAAAAAGTGAAAAATTAAACAATGAGTAATTTTCACAGATAATAATCAAGAGAAAGAGAGGTTTATTTGTCATGTTTCATTATCCAACCAGAATGAGAAAACTGTGATGAATAAGGAATTTGAAAAATTATCAACATTATACTCCATGGTGTATTCCATTGTAATTAAAAGTCTATGCAAATTAAATCCCTTTCTTAGATACATTATTTTATTATTAATGTTTTTAGCAGGCATTCATTTACTTCTCTAGATAAAGGTAGCACCCTGTTTGGTCAAAATTCAGTCCTTTGGTGATGAAACTGGAGTGACTTCTCCAGAACACAGGCCTAAGTGATGGTATATGGAAGCTGTGCACTGCCCAAACTACACTGCCCACCTCTTGACTGTACTGATAAGATTCAAAGGAATACAAGAGGGACAGCTTGGCTGAAGGCATTGCCAGTGTTGACAGCCAACCAGCTTTGGAGCTTTTTATCTGAATTTACTTCAATAGCCTTTTCCATTTTTGGATATGACTACAAGGTAGCAGAAGTTTAAATTCAAAGTTTTCCTTTCCTTCGATGGACTGTCTTCCTGGGCTGTTGAGTTCAATCTACCCAAAGCAGTTGGTTAACAGACACGAATTGTCTCTTCTTTACCCATTCTCTGGTTTGAAGTTGGATTTGGTTCATTATATATATCGTCACTATTTTATATTTTTAATTTCGTGCATGCATGTTGTTTGTTTTTGTTTCTGTCAATTGTACAGTATAGTAGAGTCAGTTTAGCTCCATCTGTGAGAAAAAAAGCACCATGACACAATTCACTCTGCTAGAAATGTGGAAATAGCATGCTGTACTGCTTGGCATTCGTGTTGGAAGCTCCAATACAAACATTTCAGAGTTTTTTGGTGTCAATCTGAGGACAGTGCAGAG
>OZ038497.1:85059542-85417042 GCA_964036315.1 Acanthosepion esculentum | reverse complement strand
CTTAACGTTTCTTACACTCTATGTTAATGCTGCTTCTTTTGAGCCCAGAAGACACAGGTCCCAAATTCAAAAGTCTAGATGTCTCCTGTGCCTGCAAATGAAACTAGAATTTATTCAGCTGCCATGATTGTATGACAATGTTATTACTTCTGTAGGTTTAGGTATCATCCTCATATACAATGTCCTGTCCAAAATGCCATATGCAATAACTATAAAAAGAAGGAACACTATGCTAAAATGTGTAGATTCACTAAATTTGTAAGTGATATGACTAGTAGAGGTCACTTGGCACTTAACTTTATGATAGCTATAATAGCTGGTGCTTCTCCTGCAATGGGGTGCTTACTGATGTACTGATAAACACAAAAGGGACAGTAGAGGCAAATAATTGAAAAAATGTTCCCGGTAAAAGTAAGGTCTTTATAGCTGACTTGTCTCTTTTGCCTAAAATATTGGATATTGCTCTGTGATTCTAACACTTCAAGATGAGGTTTACCTGAATACGAGATTGACAGTTTTGCCAGATTTTTGCACGGATGTGATTTTCAGACATGAGTTTCTACAACACTATGTATCTTTGATAATCCCTTTTGTCTGTTCTAAGCCTCCCTTGAAGTTATATTGCCTTGCTGTAGTTTGAACTTTATCTCCCAAAAATTAAAATATTATTGAGAAGGAAATAGCTGGAATGTTAAAAAGAAATGCATAATCAGGCTTAGTAAATCTGCCTGCAGAGCCCAAGTATTAGTGACCTTTTCAGACAACCTCAAAAAGAGGATGATAATTGAATACTTGCTAACCATTATCATACACATAATTATATACACCTACTCTTTCCTTTAAAGAGATGACATGGTGAATGAAATTGCTAAATATAAAATGTAGTATGTTGGACATCCAGAGTGCCTATCACCAGCTTGCTATAAAGGAAATTTGGTACCATGACCAGGATAGTTGTAAAGAGACAACTGCCGAAGTCAACATGAGTCATCAAAAAAGTTTCTTCATGCAGTGAGAGAGGAAATTGAGAAAAAAACTCACCATTACAAAGTGATAAATTCATCTCAAAAACATCAGTACAGTGTCTTCATCAAAGAGGTTATTATAGCAGCCATAAAAAAAAACCCACAGGTTTAAGTTCACAGAGCAGAGAAAGAAGCATAAATATTTTTTTAAACGTCAACTCTGTATAAACCAATGGTGTCTATTTACAAGGATCAGTCAAAAAGTAATGCATGTTCTAACTTGAGTTTAAAACTATTAATCAAAATTCCTCAAGTTTTTTTTAGTTTTAAACCCTAAAGTGTCAAGAAGCTCAGTGGAAAGATTTTGTGGAGTTATCTTCTTTTTTTTTTACTCATAATTATTTTTCAAAATGGCTGCCCTTCAGAACACACATAAAACAAAAAGATGTTAGAGAATTTCTGTTTTTGAAAGGAGAAGTGCTTCAAACATTCCCAGGAGGTTAGTGAATATTTATAGAAAGTCTATGCTTAATGTATATACAGTAAGAAGATGGGTCTGTAGAGTAAAATACAGTAAGCAGATGAGTTAGTAAAGTTATTAACAATCCTAAAGAGAAAGGAGAAACTGACTTTAGTGACAAGCCAGCTGTTTCTTTGAGTGAGGATAAGGCCAAAAGTCTGGGAAAACCTTCATGGGAGCAGTGCTAGAAGCTGCATTTTCATGCAGTCTTTTAGCAAGTCAAAAGTTTGTGGGAAATGAGTTCACAGAATAATGACACTATAAAAGCAGAAAGTGATCACTTCCAAAGAACTTTTAGAGCTACAAATATAACACAATTACTCTTTCTTGGAGAAAAATCCACCAAGAAATCTTTATGCAAACCACCCATTTTATTAAATATTCAAATGAAACTCATTCTCATAAAATTTTCCCAGCCTAAATTAAGAGGTGGGAAGAAATTTCCTGAATACTTAATAAAAGGAGTGGTTTGAAAAAAGTTGTCCTTGATGGATTATTCTCCAAAACACGAATAATCATCACATTTGGAATTCAATGGTATATAGATAACACCTTCCAAGTTTGGGCCTATAAAGGAGGTCCTCAGATGATAGCAGCTCTTCAGTATTGAAGTGAAAGTAGCAACTCAAACATGCACAATAAAATAGCCAAGATCTTTCTGTGAGACATTAGGGCAGGTCAATTTTGGAACCAGGGTATTGCACTAAATTTGAAAGTTGGGGTTTGACATGATAAATAATGACACAAAATATTTTTTCAAAATTGTAACCAATTTTTTGTGGAAAAGAATTTAAAGATTAAGTTTAAGTTCATAATTGGAACATTAGAATTTCATTCCAGTTATCAGTGAAAGATTTAACTCTGTCAAAAACTTTCATACGCAAATGTGTAAATGTCATATAATAAAATGTTTTTCAATTGCAATATTTACTAGTTCTCAATAAATCAAAGAAAAATAAATCAGAATTATGAATAATATAAAAATATTCACTTTGTAAAGGCAAAATGGAGATTAAAATACAATAATGTATTTAGGTTGTGGCCAGCAATGAAAATCGATTCCTTTTTTTTTCATATGGAATTTAAATTTTAATATTTTTCAGTGGAAAAAAAATTAGAAACTCACCATAAAACCTCATAAAAAAAGAAATTTCTTCATTTTAAATTAATCAAATAAAAATAAAAATATATTTTGTTTATAAATCTTGTACCAGAACTTTTTTCAATAGGTATTATCTAAGTTCTCACTTTTATAAACATTTGCCATTATTTTTTTTTATATTTGGTATTGAAATCTCAACCACTGTTTGTTTGTTACTTTAAAATGAATTAATTCTTTTGTATTTTTATACAACAGGCTTAATTATTTGATTAAGAAAGTAAACATTATATTTAATCCACATAAATTTGTATTTCAAAGTGACTGGCATTTATTTAAAATATTGTGTTTGTTTATTTCCATGGAAGAAAGTTTATTCCCATTTAGGTAAATAATACTGTTTCTTTCTTTCTATTATTCTTATTTCAAATTTACCTTTGAAATTTTATTAAAATAAGGTAATGTTTTCACTTGTCCTCCTCACAAGAAGTTAATGTTATTTTTAATTGTTTTTCTTTTCTATTTTGTTTAATTTAAACTAGCTCATGTCCATATTTTAAAAATTTAAATTAATTGAAAAATATGAATTTACTTCTGATAATCTTTCCTTCCCTGCTAAATAATAATGTGATATTTTCCTTCATATTTATCATGTATGCCAGATCTGTTTTTAAACTTATACACATTTTGAAATTTCAAGTTCCCATTGAAGAAAGGGAAAATTTAAAAGCTCAGAGAGAGAAAACAGGACAAAAAGCATTTTCCAAGTTGAAGATGCTATCAAAAACATGCAACTGAAGCAAAGAGATTAAACAAGCAAACAACAGGATTCTACACACATTGCCTCTACATTGGATATTTTGCCACCAATGTCTTTCAGTGAAAAACAACTGATGACTGTCTAAGGGAACTTACAGTCTCTATATATAGCATGGAACTTATTAAGGGTGATGTATCTACCAATCTTGGGACATGGCTTGCTAATAGCTTTTTATTAGACCTACAAGATATGGGCTTTCTTCACCCAAGCCTTAACTTAAAGGATATTATCATTGATAAGTCAAAAATAGACAGAGAATCGGCTACAATAAAAGTAACCACTCATCAGAAGCATGTTCAGAACCATGAAAATATCATCTGCATTGGTGTTAATTGCAGAGTTGATAAGGATGCTTTGCAATACAAAGAGATTACAGAGGAAAACAGCAAAAAAAATTTAGAAAACCAAAAGAACAGAGCCCCACTTGACTTTCACCAGAGATGGACATGGGAAATAGATATCTCACCCACAGAGTCATCCCCAACATTGGTGCAACTGGTGTTGTTCTAGCAGAGGATGTTGCTGTTTGAGAAGAATTCAACTGTGATAAATCCATTAAAGCAGTTCTTGTGGACAATACCAGTACAAACACTGGTTGTGAGGCAGGACTTGTTACAGCTATAGAGAAAAACCTTGAAGGAATGTTGCACACCACTGGCTGTTCACTTGATCAAAATGAACTTCCATTTAGAGCTGTTTTTAAGTACATTGATGGAACTAAAAGAAGCCCTACTGCTTTTATTGATTCTCTAGGGAAACTTTGTGAAAATGATTATCAGGATTTTCCACAGGTAGAATTTAAGACGATCAATGGCTCCCTAGATAAGTTACTGCAGGGGCAATGGAAGATTTAAGTGGTGACCAAAGACTACTCTTAGAATATACAGCAGGAATTTCTCAAGAAAAAGTGAACCCTAGATTTGCTGCTTGGAAAATTGGGTCTCTAAATCAAGATGGTTAACTTTATCCACCAGAATTCTATGATAAATTGTACAGCCTTATAAAATTTATAATTGAAATATATGCAGTTAGTTGGTTTGAAATGATTTAATTTCAAACCAACTGTATATATTTCAATTAATAATTAATGAATTCCATAACCAACAACTGAACATCTTCAACATGATCCACAGAATAAATCAATATTCACCTGAAATACAGAATGTTGCTTTGAAATATTTACAGCACAAAAATATTTTTGTTTGTTTCAGAAGTAGCAAGCCACCAAAGAGATTAAAAAAATGTAGGTTTTGCAAATAAGGAACTACAAGGTTCTCATGAATGGATCAACATTGGAGTTGCCAAATTTACCTCCACATTCACAAGATGTGGAAAGGGCAGATGTGGAAAGGGCAGCTAAATTAACTACTGCAGCTTTACAAATTGTATATAGACAAGAAGCAAGGCACAAGCACATTACTAAATCATTGTGCCATCAAATAAGACCTTCATTTATTTCAAAGGGATATTATAATGAACTGTTTAGCTATATTATGATTTAATGTTATACAATGCAGTAGTTGTAGTGATTTTCAATAAACAATGTAAATTTAAACATTTTGCCTTGTAATTTGTGCCCGGTAATGAGGTTATATACACTTTTATTTTTGTTTTTATTAATTATAGCCTGACAAATGGTCTAAGATCTTATTCATGGATTAGCCTTTTTGTCATCATTTACAATTTTTACAGTTTTCATTTATCAAATACAATAAAAAATTGCATATTTTGCTTGTGTTGATTCATAATTAGAATTCTGGTTTGAATATGTTTTCCATTCAATCTATGTAATACAAAAAATATCAACTTTATTTGGATTTATTCTTGAAATAGTAAAATTTTGAAGTCAGTTTGTAAGCAAAAACCTGGAGAAATTAGGCATTTCTGTACATTTTTTCAGACTATTTCTAAACCTAAATGCTCAAAGATTGGTAAAAGCGATGAATTATTGGCGTCAGTAATTATCACATCAAACCCCAACTTTTGCACCAAATTCAATGTTGACTTTCTAAAAAAGTGAAAAAGCAACCTGCTCTGCTGAGGCATGTGTACATGCCCTTATTTAAATATGCAATGTCACAATTGAGAAGGAAGATTATTGAGAACTGGATTTGAAATCCTGAAACTTTTGAACTTTTGTGTTCATTTTAGTATGCTTTGTGTATTTCTACTATTAAATGTGGTATGAATAGAAAGTAAAAAATGAGCATACATTACTTTTGACCAACCCTTGTTTATATATATATATATATATATATATATATATATATATATATAAAAATAAAGTCTTTGTTTTTATTTGGGGATGAAAATAATACTTACTGCTGTCTTTGGTTGAATACATTGGATAGCAACATTTGTATGAAATGGAGTTTCCATCATATCTCCAGTAGTTGTTGGATTAACATCTCTAGGAAGTTTCATATCTTCATGGCAAAACTAGAAAGCAATAATACAAGGTTGAGAGTCACAAATAAAATCTTTTGTGCTGTAAATCTAATTCCTTTAATAAATATGTTAAATGTGTAAATTATATATATCCTTGTAAATTGCTTTTTAAAATAATCAAATATTTTTTAATTATTTTAGATATAGTTTTAATAAGTGTTAAAATAAAATATGTGTTGTTCTACAACATGTGATTTGTAGTCAACTTCAGCGTGTCTCTTTCTTTACTCTACACTTTATTTCTCTTCTACTTGACATATGCCAATAGGTACAATCTTATTTACCAATTCCACTACACCTCCTTGAACCAAAGAGGTTTAGTGCCTTTGGTTGTTCTTGAACTTCTACAATCTCTTTCCTCCTCTCTCCACTTGAGGTTTATGTCCTGTTCTTTTTAATGGAGATCTTAATCTCATTCCATCTTTTTTCGCATCTGAGTCACTCCTGCTATCATCCATAGGTTTGTCTCCTATTGCATTATCCTGATCTGAAGAACTCATCCTTTCTTCTCTTTTAAGATCTTCTTCCATCATAATGTCTTCCTCTTCAATTCTGGGTTTTAATTAGAATTTTTCCTTTCTTTGATATAATCATGCTATGTCCCCTTTGCATGATGAAATTACCTCTCAGGATTTACTACTTTGTTTTTCTTACACAAGATTTTTTCATTTGTTGAGTAAGACATTGTTAATGGAGATCTTATTTGTCTTCCCATTAACGAAGATGGGATTTTCAATCTGTCTACATGTGGAATCATTCTATAACTAAGCAGTAACCTTGGTAAGTAACTGTCTATAGTATCTCCACTTGGCAAAAATGCCTTTAATCCCATTTTTACTGTCTGCACCATTTTTTCTGTGGGTGATACAGTGGTGTTTTGTAAGGGAAGCAGCCAATCTGTCTCAACCAATTACATAAACCTTCACCACAAAATTCTGGTACATTGTCTGATACTAATGTTTTAGGAACCTCATTTCTAGAAAATATCACTCTTGGTATTTGTTTTATTGTAGTAATTTTTCTATCTTTAATGACTTCAGGCCATCCAGAGAAGGAATCTACTAAAATTATAAACAGTCCCATGCTATTAATGTGTGCATAGTCCATATGAACATGAGACCATGGTTCCATTTCTTTAGGCCATGAGTGTATTCTCCTTTGTTGAAAATTATTTATTTCTCCCATTTTGGACATTTGTGTACATATCTTTTGATATTGCAATAATAACCTGGCCACCATGCCTCCAATTTTAATCTCCTCCGTGTAGCCGTTATCCCACAATGTACATCATCATGTACACTTTTCTTACTATTTCTGGTGGTCCTATCACATCTCCATTGCATATAACACTGTTTTTCATCATTAATTTATGCCTTATTTCTTTATAAGGTCTTTCAGCTTCGGAACACATGCTCCATCTGTTTATTCTTATTCTTTCAGCAATCTTACTAAATATTGGACCCTGTAGAGTTTCCAATACCAATCTTTGTAGAGATAATATGTCAGTTTCAACCTAATATAATATTTCTTCATCTGGGATTTCTATTTTTTATTTTTGATCTTTATTAAATTGTAACTTTGACAGCACATCAACAGATATATTGTATTTCCTTTTATGGACTCAATGTCAAAATCATATGCCATTAATTTTATTGCCCACCTTCGAATTCTGGAAGAAGTAACTTTTGGTAGCTCCTTTCTAAAGTTAAAAATAAATTCTAGAGTTTTATGGTTCAACTTTAATAGGAAATTCTTATCTAATAAAAATTGTTGAGCTCTGTGCTCCAGACAATGGCCAATGTCTCTTTTTCAGTATTTGAATAATTTATTTTCGCTGCCATCAATCTTTCTGAAAGGTACATTATTGGATGGGCTTCTTGCAATAAAATTACTGACACAGCTTGCTCTCCCACATCCGTACTTAATGTAACCACCTTTCTGGGATCAAAGATTTTTACAATGGGTTTTTCTGCGAATATCTTTCTTAAATCCTTGAATGCTAAACTTTGCTTTTGAGTCCATTTGAACTCACTATCCTTTTTCTGCAGTTCAGCAAATGGTTCTATTAAGTCACTGTATTTTGGTAGGTATAGATACCTCAAAATATTTTTAATTAACTTTGAATTTATATCATCTTTTGAAATTTGGTACCCTAAATATAATATTGTATCATAATCAAATTCCCATTTTTCTGTTTAACATATGTTCTGTTTTTGTCGTAATTTGTCTTTAGTGGTAGCACCAAGGCAAGGGGGTACTATTTTCATTTAATTGTATGCTTCCTTTATACTGCTTTAACACTCCTGATTTTACTTTTTATGATTTTACGCTACTGATTAATTTCAACATATCCACCTTTACAACATCTATATCTAGTAGTCCATGCATATTTTTATATTCCACTACTGTAATTGGAATAACCTCAAATTGGTCACAGGTTTTAAAAGTTGCACTGAAGTATCCCAAAACTTTTATAAAAGATCCATCATATTTTCTCAATTTCAAATGACTTTTTCTCAATTTTAGTTTACCCATTTATTCCCAGAAATTTCTTAGGATCAGAGTGAGTTCACTCCTTGTATCCACTTGCATGCAAAAAGTCATACCATTTAATTTAAATTCAATTTTTTCAAAAAAATTCTTTTCCTTAGGTCTTTGTATTGAAAAAAAATGTCATCAATTCTCTCATTTTCCACTATTTCTATACTGTCTATTTTCTTTTTAACTTTGCATACAGACTGAAAATGATTTTTTCTCTGGCAGTTATGGCAAATTTTTCCTAAAGCAGGGCACTTTTTTTTGTCAATTTCATGCTCAGTATTTGTATTTCTTGTGTTTCTCTTTTAACACTAAATATTAAATACAATTTCCCTATTCTCTCTTGTTGACTGCCAATCACTTGATCCTTTAAGCTATAACAACCTAGAGGGTCCTTCTGCTGCTATTGATATTGAGCAAATGGCTTTGGTTCTTTCCAAGTCCATTACTCCTAATCACAGAAAATTTGTTTGTTGTTGTCACTTGTTATGTTATATTTGTGGTCAACTGTTACATCAGATTGCTGTTTTGTTGTTAGTGCTGTTATGCTTCTTAGATAATGCAGGTAAAATTCTTATCAAATTAAGTTTTTAATTATCAAATGCTTCAATAAATTATTTCTGTCTGATAAAAATATTTATTCAACAGATATTTTGAGATTAAAACTTATGGTCTATATTGTCTGAGCTGTTGAATTTCGGTACAGTGAATTGTTGAGTTTGCTACTCATTCTCAATATTGACTCTCATGTTCCTCAATGACTGGCCTGATTTGTACTAATGAGTAACCCCAAACTAATCTCGAACTGTCTTATGATTTTGTCTTTTAATACAGCAATTTGTGCCTAATCTATAAAGTTAGACTTTTTATATAGTTTGGACTGTGTTGTTAGTAAAGTAGTAGGGGTATAACATCAGCATTGGTAGTAGTAATTGTAAAATAGTAATGCTACTATTCAACACTGACAAAAACAAAGAGAGAGAGAGAGAGAACAAGAGACAAAAATATGGTTGAAAAACATTTTTTTTTTTTAATCAGTATCACCCCATGCAAGGCAGTAAATCCACTAAGACACAAGCGGTTACAGGGTGTGGAAGAATTAGGAACAAAAACATTAATAATGAGATGGAAGAGGAAAGAGTAATCAGGAGGATAGTAGATAGCAATTGACATTGCATTTAAAGTTTTACAGATTAAAGTTGGCTGGAAAGCATGGAGCTGGAAGGGAGTTCCATAAGCAAGAAGTGTGATAAGAGAAACTGTTAGCATAGAAACTTATGGTTACATCTAGCCAGCTCAATTGTAAATTGATGAGATCCCGATGCCAGCCTAGTATTGCATTTAAATTCAAAAAATCTAGGTACCAGAGTGAAGAGCTCATGCAAACAGCCGTCATGAAAGTATTTATAGAAAAGACATGTAGAGGCAACCTTACAGCAATGGGAAAGTGACTGAAGCCGAAATTTGCTAAAACACTTATTTGAGATATTTTAATATTTTCAATATGTTATACTCCGTCACCACTTAGATCTCTTTCTGATTTGTTCTGCCATGCTGGCAGAGAACAAATTAACAAAAGCTCTTTTCTGCACATTAGCCTCCATACATCACATCCGATCTATGAAGAGAACTCTGGCAGTGACCAATCATGAACATTCCTGCCGAAGAGAGAGATGCCCCTGGGGACTAAGAGACCCGCTTAAAAGCACTTCTCTGAGAACAACACCAGATTTGTGGTCCAGCCGGCTACCGGCACTACCCTTACACTCAACTGCCATCCTGACAACCGGCTACTGAAAGGGACATTCCATTCATCCTTCAACGTCTCTGTACTATCTACCAACAATAAACATTGTTCAAAATTTAATCCTCATTATTCCTTTCTCTCGCTACCAAATGCTTAATATAACATATAGAACAATTAATTGCATGTCTCTTTGATGTTGGTATCTTTAAATACCCTTGAATCACAAGTATTCTGAATAAATTGTTAGTTTAGACTAGAGTCAATTTTAGGAATAGAAATGAAAAAAACTAAAATGTATTTTTTCACTTCTTATCACTGAATAATGGTACAAATTATTAGAAGCTATTTCAAGAACAACATATTAAACTCCCATTTTCTTACTTAATAAAAACCATCAAATTTGCTTACACTGAAAAGTACTTGACACCATTTTAATTAGTTTCTTCCAGTCTGTAGGGATGTAGACAAAACTATATTTTGCATCCAGGTTCTTAAGTGATTAATATGCTTGCTATCGTTGCTTGCTAAGAAAACATTGATTTTAAATCTGGGCAAAGAGTTCAACTTATTAATATTGCTTTGTTTGTCTTATGATTAAAAAAAAATAAAACAATATATTTCATGTAGACATTAATGTATTGAATAGCCAGCTTATAAAATGATTTAGATTTTAAGTTTTTTTAAATGATTATCTGTGATATATTTTATTTTTCAAATTCGATTTAATTTTGTTACAATAGTCAAAATTATAAACAAAATATTATAAAGTCAATATTCATTTAATATCTAACTACAAATTGATAACTTTTTTCCTTACCTATTCAACCAAGATACTATAAAAAGAATTTGTTTTAAATATAATTGCTTTATTGATTTATGTCAGAACACATGCTGGAGGACAAGCATGCTACTTACACAAGCCATTACTAATAAGTTTCTCCTTTAGAAGGTAGGAAACAAGACTGTAAAGTTATTCAATAAATATATACTATAAAAAAACTGACATTGTATACAATAATAGTTGATATCCATAAGGACTTTTCCCATTTGTATGTGTACTCAGCTTTTTTTAAGTCAACAGTATTTTATATAAAATATTACTGAACAATTTCTTACCTTAACTATTCATGTGAAAATAACTATAAATAATAAATATTTAATTATATTACTTATATCAGAAGTGTGAAATTTCAGCAGTTCTATTGAAGATCATAAAATAACTTCTAAATAACTTGCTATATCAGTAGATGAAAAGAAATTGTAATTCAATTTATATATTTAATATAATAAATATCAATAATACAAGACAGTATAAATAAAATCATTTTTTTATATACGTGACTGTCATTGCATAATCATTTTTATTCTTTTCTTATGAAGAAAAATTGTATTATAAAGAAAATATGTTTGATATAAAGCTGAAAATGTCATTTTAATTTTTGCTTACAAACTTTTGTTTTGCGAATATTAAGAAGATAACTAAAGTATACTAAAGTAATGGTTTTTAATTAAAAACAAAAACATGATAAATAACTGAAACACTAAAGAACAGGGTTATTAGTTATCATCACTATAAGATTTTTGTAAAATTTCATACTTTTCTATCTTTTTTAGTCAAATATTTTATGATGCCTTGAAAGATGAAAACCATATTGTAGTAAAAAATTAAATTGATTTGTTAATGCTCCCCGCATGAAGCTTTTAATCTTATAAGATTATATTCTCCTCAAAAGGGAATCCAGATTAATAATCCTTTCTCAAGAACTCATCTTGTCAGTGTCACCAATTTTGTTGTGGATTTGAATCAACCCACAACAACAAAAAATCTGAGAAAAGTTTTTAAATATAAAAACATAAAATATTTTTATTTTCGTGTTTCTACAACTACATTTTTCTCAGTGTGTATGAGTGTTAAAATTCTTTGTAGTTGTTTATTAAGATGAAAAGAAATATTAATTTCTTCATGTGTATGTGTGAAAAAAGAAGCAAGAGAGAAAGTGAGGAGGAAAGTTTAAGTGTCATATAGCTTAGTGAGGAAGATGAGTGAATGAGTAAAGAAATTTATTTTAAGCCAGGCCTGTTGTGAACTGCTGTCATATGTTACTCTCTCTATATCCTTACTGGCTTGTCTGGTCTAGAAACTTTGCTTATATACTCTTGAAAGGGATCATGAAGCATGTTTTCTATTATTGGCATAAACGTGACCTGTTGGTTGAAAAATGTTAAGTATTTATTTTCAAATGATTAAATTATTAATCAGATGGATGTGTGCATCCTATGAATCAGAAACCATTTTTTTGCCATTTGATATTTGACTGTCCTGCAGAATAACTAAAAACTAAATGTTATGCGCTAGTTAGAAAGTCAAGTCTTAAGTTTGGCAACAAATTTGAAAAGACAATAAAAGAGAAACAACTTTTATATATCAAACATTATGCAATAACAATTCCACATCAAAATTCTGCTAATAACTGCATCAGGCTTATTGATCATTCTTTGGATTTTGCACAGTCTTATATAGTCTTTATATAGTCTTATTGAATAAATTTTCTATTACCAATTTCTTTTTTATTTACATGATTGCCTTGACAGGAGAGCTATTATACTGAGATGTTATCTTAAAAAATTACAGTCTTAATTCATTTACAATCTCGAGCTGATAAGGTGACCTACAGGCAGAAGTAAGTAAATGTAGTCACATAGTCAGCAACCCACCATGTCATAAAAGCATGTGCATACATGAATTTTAGATAAATAAAAAAAATCTGCTTATTTAGCAACCTTAATTCACGTATCCCTTTTGAGTGAATAACAAATAACCTTTATATAAATCTGTAAGCTTTACTTTATTCAATGAACATATTGTACTATCCAGTCTTAATTAAACAAGTATTATTCTAAAAAGAAATAAATAATATGAAAGAAAATTTTGCTAATGAAAATATTTTAATATGTGATTTTTATTTAATTCTATGTGGATAATCAGTAAAAACCTATTTCAATGATATTTTAAAATTTATATAACTTTATTTATAATAAAGAAGTAACTTATTGTCTTAAATCTGAGTTTTATTGCCTAATGCAATAAATCACAGTTAACAAAACTGTGATTAAGATTGCAATATTAAAATATACTAAATTCTTATTAACAAAATACAAAACTGACATTAATTATATGAAACTGATTAATATAATGGATTAAAACTTTTTAAGTAATTATTGAAATACACATTTTAATTTTTAGAAAATGAAAGAAAAATTAGTTTATTCCAAAAGAAAAATATTGGAATTTTATGGATTAAAAGTAAATGTAAATGTTTGCAAAATATAATATGGATTAAAATATATAATTGTTCACAAGTTTATTGAATAGAATATAAGCAAGCAATTACATGACAATGAATTTTGTAATAGGTAATTTTAAAGCATAATTTATAAAATATTAATTTTATTATTAATTCATTTTAGAATTTAATGAAATTTTTACCTGTATATCAAGTGGATGCCTCAAAGAATAGATTTTTTAAAAATGCAAATAAAACAAATTGATCCTGCTATAATTAGTCTATAAATAAACAGTTTGTTGTTTACACACGTCTATTTTTATTGTCATAAATTCTCTTCTGGACAAATGTTAGAATTGAAATGAATGGAATCAGAAAATTGACATTAAAAATCACTAGTCAAAGTTCTACCAATCATTGATGTGAACTTACATTCAAGTTATCAGCTATTTAACATTGAACCAATATTTCTTTAGTAAAATCTATGGAAGATATTAAGGGAACTTTCAGTGCCTTCCTTGCTTTGCACAAGAAAGAACAATATAACAGTTATAGTCAATAGTAAAAGTATAATACATAAATCTATATCTACAGATATAACCTTAGGTGCCAAAAAATTAGAGCCAGCACTACACTGGATGTTTTTCCTACTCCATTTTCAGAAATGAATTCAGTGAAATCTTCTTCTTTGTGCTGTATCCCTTTAAGACATAGATGGTCATGGCTCTGTACAATATCCTACCATTTGTAGCTCTTAGCAATATTTGTTTCGCTACTATCCCTCCCACTCACTGCTTTTTCAATCATTTACACAAGCTTTCTGTCCAATGTCTTGTGTGTACCAAATTTTCCAAGCCCTCTTTCCTCATTATGTGCCCCAGAAATTTCAAATGTCTCTTTCTGATATAATTGTCCTTTGTTTTAATTTTCCTTAAAACTTCCTCATTGTTTACACATTCTATCCATGGCATTTTTCAGCATCCCTATGTAGAATCACATCACTGTTGCCTCAAGTTTTCTCTTAATCTGTAAGGAGATTGTCCAGCATTCACTTCCAAATATGAGGATTGATATTACATAACAGCTGAACACTCTTTTGTTTATTTCTAAGAAACATTTTCTTGTTTTTTAATGCTTTGTTTAGCTTTTGAAAGGCATCTTTCACTATTCCAATACACCTTCAGATTTTAGTGTCACATTTTCTGTCATCTGTTAAAATATTTCCCAGATATTTAAACTTCTGTACTTGTTTAATCTTAACATCTCCAATTCATAGCTTGCATGTTGGGTTTCTTCTCCTGTTGGCAACCATACATAGTCTTCTTACAATTGATGGTTAGTCCTTTCTTCCCACTTTACTTTACTATCCAGTCTAGGAAATCCTGTAGTTTTTTTTCTGAGTCTGCCATCAACACAGTCATTTGCATATTTTATATTGTTAAAATTCTGCATGGTAGGATCTCCATTTCCCTTAAGATAGCCTCACTGTGAAGGTTGAATAAATCCAGTGAGAAGATGCATCATTGTCTTATGCCCCTTTCTATTTTTGTGTACTTACTCAGTTCGTTTTTCTATCCATATGCAGGTAGTTTTCTCCCAGTATAAGTTCTGCATAATTCTAACATCCTTCCCAAATATAGAAAATTTTCCTAATTCTTCAAATAAATCCTTTTGCATAAACTATGAAATATGAAGTTAGGAAGTTGTCACTGGCTTATAATAGCAGAGTCACAGTTAGAATGTGCAGAGAGTAGTTTTGAGCCACCCATGGGTGAGTTGCAAACCACACATCATGATATAGAGATGAGCAGAGGGATGGTAGGAGAGATTAAGAGTTTTTGCCAACTGGCTGAAGGGAAGATCTCCTCTGTTAGTCTGTCATGACAGAAGATGTTTCAAGTGTCCGTTACCTACTCTTAAAACTGTGCCAAGTGAATTCCTGAATAAACAACCAAGTCTATTATAAACAGAATTAATGTTCTCATTTCTTGCCATGGCATTAATTTCGCCTTTTGTTTTCCTTGTGAACATACACTGGGCCTTTCCCAGTTTTGTGCACAACACCACAAATGAAAATTCAAACACAGCATTGGGTGATTTGTCTGGTCGATAAAAAGACTGAGAGAGGGACCTAGGATATGTTTATACAATATCCAGATCTACACTCATCCATTGTTCAAAAACTAAGCAAATAAGAGTTTATCTAAAAAAAATGACAGTATGTCAAAACTCCAAGATTCTGTCCACAATTGTCAACTGATTTTTCTACTGAATGACGACTTAACCCTGTGGCATTTTTTTCTGGCTGTTCTGTTATAAGCTCTTTGATGAAGACACTGCTATTCTTGAACTGAATTAGAGACATTCTGCCACATCTGCTACTTTGCAATGAGGAGGCCTTTTAGCTTTTTTAATTATTTTCAATTTCCACTTTCATTGCAAGAAAAGATTTTTCTGGTTGACCAGGCTGATTTGAGAAAGTCAAGTGTTTGTTATTGATGTTATTTTTTTCTTTTTTTTTTTCTTCTCTTCATTACTGTACAATCATGCAGTTCTCTATTAAAAGTAGAATTTCCAACTTCAATCTGATTTGGTGCTGGTTCCTTCTACCTTTACATTGATCTATATTCTATTTTAGAATCTGACAATTCCTATGCACCTACAGTATGAGGTACTGTGAAATGATTTTGCAATTTTCTTGTATTTTTATAGTAAGTCTGTGTCAATGAGTACATCTTAATGAAATGTCAAATCTGAATAAAATAATGGTGCCAATTTACTTATGTCATATCTCTATGTAAGTCTATATTTTGTTGAAATTTATTATATGTTTAATCTACTGGAAAATGTGATAATTCATTGTTAGTCAGAACCATAAAGTGAACATGAAAGAAATTTGGTACAAGTCAAAACAAGTATAAACATGACTTGGTATGTATTAACTTGCAGCTTTTATTTCATACCTATTAGTAAATGTAAATCATCAGAAATACTTTGAAAAAAATTTAGATTCCCAAACATAAAGAAATGATTACATGGTTCTAGAAAGTTGTTCTTAAAGAAATTTAGAAATATAAAGATATAAATAAAGAAATGTATATAGAAGCATTAGTACTGTAACAATATCTTTATTTAATCCTTATCAACTTAAGTAAATTTATTTGATTTTTATTTGGCCAGTTCGAAACGGTCATCCTCACACTGTAAGAGATGTTGTACATCATGACAGAGATTCTTAACAATTGATTTTGAAAGCACTACATTGCAACAGGTGCTTTAATTTTTATTTAATAAACATTTTCAGATTTTTTTAAAGTTTACTGATTTTGAATAAAGAAAACGGTTCTTTTCAATTTATATGAAATTCATAGTTAGGATAAAGAGGTGTTTTCCTGGGAAAACATTTTTTGTTCTATCAGTGAAATTCAGAAAAACTTTAACATTCTAATTAGAAATAAAAGAGAATCAATGACAAAATTTGGAGTCTAAAAGAGTCATAAATATAGATTCACATTAACTTATATTGTTAACTTTGGCAATTCTCTGGTACTATACTTAGTTATTTATACCATTTTACTTCTCATTCTTTTTGTCATATGGAGTCGTGCAGAAGAAAAATTCTTATCTCAAATAAATAGAGATTCAATAGACACATTTTCCCTTTACATGAGAATTAGTAACAAGAGACTTTTTATAATTGTGCTTTAGTAAAATATTTCATAAATCTGTACTAACTCTAAATAATGTCTTCATTGTAGCCCCTTTGCTACTCTGTTCACGTGATCAAGGACAAACATTATATATCGTCATGACCTTGACCTCTTCTTCATTGTGTTGCCTCACTCCCTTCAATTTAATATAGCAAGTTCATTTAGATTCATAATAAACCTAATGTCTTTTTAGTTGTTTCAGTATTATGAACTTAGTCTGAATACATTTCAGGAACATTTTGATACTTTTTGTACTTCATAGCAACTTTGGATTTATTTTCTTTTGATTTTGAGTGCAATAGCAGCCCCTGTTAATGTTATTATACTCCCTTATCATATAACCTGGCAACTTCTTGCCGAACAGTAGAGGATGAGGAGGAGGCTTTCTTCTCCTCTGCCTCTCTTGTCAAACTCTCTGCCTCCAGGTGGAGAGGAACCCAGACTAGGCTATACCGAAGACAAACTCAAGCCCATTTATTCAGGGTCTACAGGCAATTTTTGCCCAAGCCTATGGCTCAGAATGCCCCACATTAAAAACTGGCTTTGTGCCACATCTGGCCTTGTGGGGAGGTTGGTAAATAGAAAGGACGAGAAAGAGGCAAAATGCAGGCACCCTGGTCTTTGTGACAACGGGGCCTGGACAAGTTATGTATTGAGTTACATGCTCTTTTATTTTGGTTCTGCCAACTGAACACTAGTTGGGCTTTCCTGTCCACTCTTACTTCTGGCACTCTTGCCCTTTATTATTTCTGGCTGCCACAGACTGTTACTTCCAGCATTCCTGACCATTGTTACTTCCGGCTACCATGGACCCTTATCTTCCGGCACTCCTGGTATTTATTACTTCTGGCCCTTACTTCAACCTAATTCACCTGGTTGATCTGCATTAATGGACCTGCTTACAACAGCTCTGAACTTCTGGCAACACATTGGTCCCTATTTCAGACATTCCGATCTCAACCTAACTCACCTGGTTGATTGGCATCAATGGACCTGCTTACAACAGCTCTGAACTTCCGGCTACACATAAGTCCCTACTTCTGGCTTTCCTGTCAACCTAACTCACCTGATTTAGGAAGTTGCTGTGTACATATCATTCAGATTACAAACAACCTATTACACACACTTCAGTTAAATACTACAGAAGGTTTATCATTGGACTTAACCAACAAACTACACGGACATTGACGCAACATTGGCTAATATTATTTTTCCACCACTTTATCATGGATTTCATTAATGCCTGCACTGGACTGTACAAAATTTTTGGCCTGGCTTCATCTAGCAACTTCCGGTGTTTCCTGTCAACCTAATTCACCTGATTTTGGAAGTTGCTACATGCACATCATCCAGGCCTCAACCAACCTAATCTGTACACTTGAGTTAAATACTACGGAAGGTTCACCATTGGACTTAACCAGTAACTACTCAATGCTGGCAACAGACATTTAAATTGAACTTAATTCTTCTTTGGCTATATTGTCCAGACTCAAACAACCTATTCCGTATACTTCAGTTAAATACTACGGATGGTTCTTCATTGGACTTAACCAGCAACTATTCAACACTTTCGCCGGACAATTGAACTGAACTTTCGAACTGTTGTTAATCATGCCAAGTTAACTTACCTGGACTCTACTTTTAACTTAGTTATAGCTATACTATCTAGGTTCTTCTAACTGGTCAGTATCCTTTCATTTACTTAATCCTGCCTCTATTACTTGATTCATTGTATGTTCAGGTGCCTTTAATCCAAACACATACTTTTGTATATGATGTAAATAAATTTTGTATTAATTTTTAAGTTTGTCATTTGTCATCCTCTTGTTGACCTGTCAGATTCATGTCTTTTCTTTTTAAAATATTAGTGGGCCTCTTGTGACTCATACTTATTTGAGGCACACAGGCCATATTATATTATGTCCCCTCCAGGGGGTCCATTACATCTTTACTGAAAGTGCATGTTATTTTACATTAGCTTTTTATATGTTATTGTATTATTAAACATTGTCATAAACTTGATAATCTAGGGTTTTAATTTACTTTCAGTAATTTTATTACTATTTCTGCAACCATGTCATGATATTTTACAACACTAGTGAAATTTAATAATCTAGCTTGACAAAGGTTAATCTATTAATAGCTAAAATTACTTTCCTTGAATTTATACCTCATAGAGAAATTAAATAATACATATGTAAGAAAAACAAATATAATGACATTTTTAAATGAAATAATAGTTCAAGGTCAATTTTATTTTCAATATGAAAGGAGTTTTAACTGTTATAACAACCGTAACAAAGAAATTAAAAAAGAAACTAGTACATATATATATATATAATAGGCAAAACTCATTGTTAAGGAATTAGATTAAAAACAGCTACAATCCTGTATACTCGGGGGATCATTCATAAAAAAATGATTGTTTAGAACATTTGAATATTATTAATATTGTTAGTTTTTTTCATTTTTAGCAGATGTTGACATATTTTTTAAGTATTTGAATTTGAATGCTTTGTCTGTTAGAGTTTGAAAGTTGTATGTTGTTTTTATACTTTACAATGACTGAAGTTATATTTCCAACAAACACTTTAAACACTTTAAAACCTGGCATAAAGAAATATAAAGAGATTATTAATGAAGGTTTAGACTGGCATATTTTTTCTATTAGATATTATGCTGCATAATCATATTGTAATGATAACAAAAGTGTTTGGTGATGCTATTTCAAATATTCATTTATTTTCCATTGGTCTTTTGATGTGATTTCAAATAATAGCTGGAAAAAAATAACCAGTTCTAATCACAGTGTTTTTTCTTAGCATGAATTATGATAGGTGATAAATAATGTATAGGTTTTGTTAATATTTCTTATTCTAATTTTCTTGCTCCTATTTTTATCAGTTTTTAACTGATGGAGTTTTAGTTTATTATCATGAAACTTGGTAGTGATAATTTTTTTCATCATGGTGGTGGTGGTAAAGTAGGAAAAGGAAGAAGAAAAAAGATTGTCTGTCTTTTACTATATATTCATTAAAATATGCATAGTTGTACATGGCGAAATAACTGTCAAGCTTTAAAGTTAATCACTAAAAGAGCTTTCTTAATTATTTCACTTGATATGCATCACATTATTTTAATACATTATTAAATTTATTTTCACTTGCATGATAACATACTTATAAATTAGCACAATAATTGATTTATATATACAAATTCATTTGCTTACTTTAGCAATATAAAATTTACAGTTAGCAAATAATTAAGAAGTCATAAAATGTAACAGCATAAAAGGCAAAACAAAACAAAAATTAAGTTTCCACAGATCTGTGTTGGAGTGACAAGAAGATAAATAATTCATCAAAATCTACCTATTACATTATTTTACCTTAAAGCATACAATTTGTATAATTATGATTTACATATGGAAAATCTCTAAAATCACAGCTCATTTACATATACTTAATATCTTTAGATATTTTACTTGCACACATGCACATATATATTTATGAATGTACTCCATACTCAATCCAGAACTTAAGAAAATTACATTGTAAGAAAAAGATACAATTTTTTATAGTAAAATGGTTAGCATATTGGTTTTACAAGTTATTAACAATGAATGACACTGGATACTCCAGATACTAATTACATTCAGTTTTAAGTTTTATAATTATATAAAATAGAAAAATAAATCTTTATTTTACAATTGTCTCTGTAATGATTTCAGTATATCACTAAAAAAGGTTTTTTTAATAATAGATGAAAAACTTGTTAAGATTATACACTCAATTCCTAACAGTTACTATGGCATAATAAACTAAATAAATATCCACACTGCAAGGTTGGTAAGTTGCAAGAAAGAATGACTCATATATAGAGATCTATGAATGCATACAATGACTTCACTTGGCATTTGGCAGATGTTTATAAAGCAAGTTAAGACAAGTGATACTCTTAAATCTCCACAAGTCTTCTCAAGTTTTTATATCAGAAACTTCTTTCAGAGACAAAGGGAAACTGAAATTTCTACAAAGTGAAGGACATATCAGAAAAGTTCTAATCATAAATGAGAAAATTAATAAATGTATTAATTATATGAATTAATTATTATTATTATGGCCTATCAGGCAGTAGATGTGCCAGTAGGAAAGAGTCTGAGGACAAAGCAGTAGTAGATATGTAAATATAACAGAACCCTCTTTTTGCAGATGTAATAATCAAGAAAGGATAATTTGTTTACATGGAGTCTGGATTGACGTGAAGCTTCAGAAGATGATACCATTTTAACACATTTCCACCTTAAATATTTTAATAATTTATCAGTTTCTATATAAGTTATTTGGTATAAAACTTGAGTAATGAATTCAGTTACTGCATTATACAAGGAACAGAAAGGTTTTCTACTAAATCTTAGATTACTATACCAGTTTTTATTAACACAAAAAGTGCAATTTAATCTTAAACTTAACCATGCACTATGAAAATATATCAATAAGTTCAAATGATGTAAAAAAGTATTTATTTAAAATTATTTTCAACATCATCTCCTTTCTTGTCAACTTAATTAGTGGTGAATATTAATCACATAGATCAAACATTATACAGTGAACATTTCAGATAAAAATTCAACTAACTTCATGTCAGGCTACAGACGTATTGGTCCACATCCAGATGTGAACATCAGTTTATTCAAATTATTATTACATATGGATCAGTACTTTTACCTAGGATCTGTGTAACATCTGTGGACTCTATGAGAAATTTTACACACATATATAGCGATCAACTACCTCTGTTTATTTTCACATGACAACAGGATTGGGAAAAGCAAGGAAGAGGAGAAGCGAGAAAGAAGGTGTGAAGGAGAAAATGTAGAGAGTAAGAAAGAAAGCTAGAGAAAAATGAAAAGAAAAGTGAATGAAAGGAGTCAGGATAGAGACAAAAGATATACAGACAGGCTTCTGTCTTTCATTTTATTATTCCTTTACCTCTTTTGATCCTTTAAAGTAGGCAAGGCTATACTTAATTTTTCTTCTTTTGGGATATGATGAACAACTTACATAGAAAAATACATAAATATAAAGGTATTATAAAGAGTGTTCCAATAACTTGGACCGATTTTAAATGTGAATTAAGCTTAAGCATCTAATGATTTTTTTCTTTTTCTTTCAGATTTAACAACATGTTAAAGTTATCAAAGCCTATTACAAAATTGACATTCAAACAGAAATGCAATGAGAAGTTCCCAGGTTGCATCATCTCTCGAAACAGCAAAGTCAAGTGGCCACCACAATCATGCGACTTGACGCATTTAGATTTCTTCCTTTGGGATCATCTCAAAAGTAAGGTCTATACCAACAAGCCAACAACAATTCAACAGCTGAAGGATGAGATAATAAGGCATATTGGTGAGATTGAGGAGCAACTATGCAAAGATCTCATCAAAAATTTTGACCATTGAGTGGAGGTGTACCACTGAAGCCTTGGTGGACATTTGGACGATATTATTTTTCACATATAATTGCCATGACTTAAATAATATGATCCAATAGAGAAATAAATAAATTTTCACCAATACTTACTTACTGCTGACTTTGATTTGTCTTAATGAAACACCCTTTAGAAGACAGGACTTGATATGATAAGCTACACAAATGGATCTCAAGTAATATATTTCTTTATTTGGTTATGTTTTTAGAGAAGTCATCTAAACTTTAAGTAGAAAAATTAATTTTGTATATAATATATTTTTATGTGAACAAAAATATGTAGTTAACATGTAATGCTATAAATTATTTTGTAAAATAATATATGGCATGCAGCAATTAATTCTAGCTCAACAACTTCATTAAGATGGTAATTAGTAGTAGAACTAAATTTATATTAAAAAGAGAAAAGGCACGCCTTAGTATCTGTTTCTACCCAACAATTGGTTGACTTGTTTCATCTCCCAATTATATTTTTCACAATATTGTATTCATCTTTTTCAATGTTAGTTCACATTCAAATTTACTAAAAAACAAAATTAAAACAAAAGTTTTGAAATTTTGGCATAGATTATGAAAAGAAAGAGATATCTTACTTTTTAAGTCTTCATTATTAATTTGTCAATAATACATACCATGTTTTATTAATTTTTCACACATTATCTACATATGTAAAAAAAAAAGTTTTGATTCTTTCATTTATTTTGCTTTTGTGTGTGTGTGTGTGTGTGTGTGTGTGTGTGTGTGTGTGTGTGTGTGTGTGTGTGTTTATAAATATTTGTTGTTTTTTAATTAAAGTCTAAAATTTATATCAATTTATGAGCTGAAACTTAAAAGTAGTGAAATTTTTTAAATGGAACTAATAAAGACGACAAAAATAGGACTTGAAATTACTCTAAATAAAATAGAAAATTGGGAAAAAAATTAATAAGAATATATTTACAATTTACAAACAATATTACCACATACACAAAACACAATCAATGAAAAAGCAACATAATTTTAAAAGCTTCAAACATTTAATTAACAAAACAGGTAGGTTAGTGCTGTGATTTGATATTTAAAACAGCCATGAGTTTTTCTGTCATGCCTTTTTAAGTCTTTCGACAAGGGTAACCAAAATTTTCAATAAGTGAATTAGAGAAATGTTTCAAGAAATGGTATTTAAGATTTTTTGTGTGTCTCTATGAGCAATTATAATTCCAGATATGATGGTCTGCATTAGAATGCAGACTTTGTGGGTTTTTTTTTTTTTTGGTAAACCATAAAACTCTGGGTATTTCAGAGTGGGATTCAATTAATCCCGATTATACGCGTACATAACAGAATTTCTTTCTCTCTATATTCACTGGAACTTTCTTGAATTTTTGAATTTATAATAAGTAAATGAAATGCATAAGATAGAGAAAAAAAAACATGGTGACTCATTTCGTTGAGAAGGAATTTTCAGAATGAATTGAAAATAAAATGCATAAGAAGATTAAGATTTTTTTAAATTTTTTACATTTTGATTTTGTCATTCACTTTTTAGTTTTAAAATTCTGACGAGAGCAACCGATAGTATTTGATCCGCAACTTTAATTTAAAATAAATTATTTTTTTTAATTGCTTAAAAAAATGAAAACGTGTAAAAAAAAAAGTTTTAAAACAGTAACAATTTTTTTTAATTATTAAATTTATTATTAAATTTAGTTCTCTTTGTATTGTACTTTCCTTCTATTGATTGTTCTTCATATTTTAAAATAAAAAAATCGATGTAGTAAAACTAAAATTTAGTTGCTAAGCAACACGTCGGTTGCTATGGCTACCAATCTTCAAAAAAAAACATTTATAAAAATTTGAGAAAATAATTTCATTATTTTCCAATATTTCTTTTTTTTTCTTTATTTTTTTTTTAGCATTTTCGCGTGTAAAAATGTGATATTTGAACTTAACTCTCCACTTCGTGACAAAATGTTTTGAACTTTTTGGGGAGAGTGGATAAGTTTTTAAAAAATTTTAAAAATATATATAAATAAAAATCTATATTCTGCAAATAACGGGAGTGTGAAAAAAAATTCAAATTTCCATGAACAAAAAAAGTCATTTTAATATAAACTTTGATGATTTTTAAATTTTAAATAAATTCGGGTATAACTAAAAATAATCGGTAGATTAATAAAAATTAATAAAAATTTTCGTTCTAATTTCTTCACTTTCTGAAAAAATTCAAAATTAATCGATCAGTTTTAAAATGATGTTAGTTAGCAGAAAAATGAAATTTACACTTCTTTTAGAAAAAATCAATTTGCAATAAAATTATTAATTCTATTTTCGATAAAAATTCGTATCGATCAAAAAAAGTTTCTTACCAATTCTTTTTGTCAGAATTTCATTTAAAATTGTGAACACATTTCAAACTTTAACAAAGCATGTATGATTGTTTTTTTAACAAAAAGAAACAAATGAAGATGAAAGAAAGAATGTTTTTAAAATGATCGAAAAAAAAAAGATTATTTTTTAAAAACATTCAAAGAAAAAAGTCTTTTGTTGTTTAACTTACCCACTTGCCCGGTTTGGCAGTGGATGATGGACGGTAATTTTGGGCCATAGTTTTTCTTTCGTTTCTTTCCTTTTAATCCCCCAACTAAAAAAAAAAAAATTCTCTTTATAATGAATAAAAGTAATTTTACTTTTTCTGTGACAAGCAGAAGAAATTAAATCTAGAATAGTTTCTTCGGCTGTTGCTTATTACAAAAACATTTCCACAAGTCACTTCTCAGGCAGACGACATTCCGTCTCAACCCTTGACGTCATACAGACGTGAACGTTCAAGCACGTAACCGATATTCTGCTTGAAGATGTAGCTTAATGGTGATAGCCTAGGTTTGAACTGTAAAAGTCTTTTCTGTCTGAATTTAAGGGATGAGGAGTCAGATTAATATCATCATCTTTGCTGTTATCAAAAACCAGTGGGATTAAAGCGTTGGTTTGTAAATTTAGTGATAATAATGGTGAGTTCAATTCCAGGGCTAGGTAGTACAGACTTAGTCTAGTTAGAGACTCAGTGGAAACAGGGCAGGCAATAACTGAGAAGTTCTAAAAAGAACAAGATGTGGTATCTCTAGATATGAACAGTACAATGAGAACAATCTACCCTGCAGTTTGAAATTCCCTGAAAGTTACCAAGATTGAGAGATTTGTCCTGAAGAAGGTAGAATGACACAATGGCTGAAACGTGATAACAACAACAAAGATGAGGACGTTAAATAATGTAAATTTAAAATAATGTAAAAATCTTAAGTTCTTATTTTGATGGCAGGCTGGTATTGTGGGAATGAAAAATATTATCATTTTATACCTCCTGATACATTTGTCCCATAAACATTATTTGGTAGACTTATGGTATATAAAGATGAAGTAAAGGCCAAATTTGCTGTCTATAGTACCATTTATTGTTGACTCCATTTGGTTACAATATTTAAAATAGTCATAGTTCATTTTTTTGAGATTTGAGAGTTCATACAGGGGTTGTTGTGTTCCTTCTGGTTGACGGAAATTAATTCATTGCATTCATCCTTTCTTTTTCTTCTGGAGTTGTATGTCAGGTCAAACTCACAGCCAATGAATCACCAACCCTTGTGTCTTGAACTGCTACCTTGAATTAAGTTCTCTCCACAACTATGTGTCTCTAGTCTTGTACATGGTTTTCTTCTTTTTATTGGGGCTGACACATCCATGTTTCCCGTTTGATTTTTGACAGAACATGTTGTCATTGGTTGATTTTTTATGACATTCACCAACCCACATAAACTAAGTTCGGGTTCATGTCCATTACCGAGGATAGGAAAAATAGAAGGAAGGAAAGGAGAGGAAATATATAGAGGTGAGGAAGAGAGAGTTTTCTTTGTCACTCAGTTAGTAAAGAGAAAAGTGTATATTTTCGTATAGTGTTATTACTACCTAATCCTACTACAGACTCATGTGAGTCATATGAGTAAATAAAAGATACAAAAACAACAAACAAAAATTAAGGTGTAGTGTATCTCAATAAAAAAATAAAATAAAATATAAAAATAAAAAATATATACAAAAATGATATAACAATATATAATTTTGTATAATTTTATATATCAACAAAAAGTAATTAGAAAAATAGTATGACAAATTGGAAAAAGCTTTTTGTGACGCATTTTATCAGACTGGGCTTTGTTGATGTTGCCACATCTACACATGTGCACAAAACGAGAGATGCTGGTAGTTTCAAAATTTTTGAAAGAATATTCTTTCAATCTACCCAAATTCATCTGTATTCTTTTTCTTTTTATCACTTTTATCCCTGACTATTCTACATAGTACAAAAACATTTCCACGAGTCACTTCTCAGGCAGACGACATTCCGTCTCAACCCTTGACGTCATACAGACATGAACATTCAAGCACGTAACCGATATTAGTCTTTTTTAGTCTTGTTTCTATAACCTAGACTAAAAAGAATTCAACTTAAAATAAGGCATTTGTGCTTTTCTTTAAAATCCTTATCACTTTCTTTCTCTCTCTCTAAACTTCTCTTTCTATATTTCTCTCTCAACTAATGAGAAGGCAACACTCAAATAAAAAGAGGAAGAAGAAAAGACTGAACCTGGCTGAAAAATGCCAGAATTTTGCCGGATACTTATCTGTGACTGAAAAATACCAAAAATCAGGGCAGCTCTATGCATAACTTCAGTTATAAAAAAATGAAAAAGAAAGTGACACACCGTAAAATAAAGTAATTTTGGCCAATAAAATAAACTGTCACAATGAGAACTTTGATTTTAGCTGAAACTAAGGTTTGCACCAGAGTCTCAGAGCATGGTCAAAATGTATATAAGCTGACACCTCTCAGCTAGAAGAAGGGACAGTGAAAAGACGAACGGAGATGCTACCGTATAGAAAACAGCCATACATGATGAGTTAAGAGGTCATCAGCTAATAATACTTCTGCCCTTCTTAGAGCTGAGAAAAAACTCAGTAGCTTGACACTGACCTATTTCTAAGATTACCACTATCCCTATCATGAACTGTCTTCAAAAACTACCACTAACAGACATTTCTCCAGACTGTTATCAATATCCACCTTATTAACAAACTTTTTGCTACACCAAATACCAAAGGGTTCACTCATCACTCTAAAGAAAATAAATAAAAATATATTATTTGAAACCTTTGGGTCAGTTTGTTTTATGTCCTATGTTTCTGATAAACAATCACCAAGAATATCCACAAATGTATTAACAAGACAAAAAGATAAAGAAAGAAATGAAATTGAAGTTATGAATAATTCACTACAATCTTCAGTCTGTATCTTTGAAGTATTTACGTACCTCATGTCTATCGGAATGAAAGAAAATGAGTGTTGCTGCTCCAAAAGTCAAAGGGAAAAGAGAAAAAGCCTTTCAAATATCGTGCCACCTGTGATTATCATCAGGGGGAGGGTAATCCAACCTTGGTGATATTCATTTTAATCATGTGGTAAAAATATCAAAGATGATTCTTCTATGAAGTGTCATAGAATAACATTTTTTGAATGCTATTTTTAGATTTTAATATGACTTAAATCTAAAGGACAGCTGAGAATATGAGTTTACAGAAAAAAATGTATTATGTAAGAAAAATAAATCAGTTTTTAGTATACAGAATTCATTTGAAATGCTGAGCTTGACATTATCCTTTTTTGGTATATGTGTACAATGTAGGTCCTTTCTGAAATGTTGCTGATGTCACTAATTTATGCTCTGTCATCAACCAAGTAAATTGCTTCAACTCTGAAATTTTTACAATTTAAAATAAAAACGCAGCTTTCATCTAAATTTAAATATCATCTGTTCTGTATATTATATTGTTTGTTTGCTTTATTAAATTTTTGTTTTATAATGAAAAACAATTTTTTCAGTAAAATTTCAGTAATTGACATTACAAATTAATGCAATGTCATCATGTATGAAGCCATTTTAGAAATACATAATTCCAATTTTTAAACGAAAGTATTATTTTTATTTTTGTTTTTTATTACAAAAGGACATTTTTAAATAATATAATTTAAATGAAAGTAGTGTTTCATTTTTTTATTACAAAGTACAAAATATAAGGCATAAAATAGAGCATTTACTTTAAAAGAAAATTTTAAAAGTGTAAATTCATAAATAAGAAGCTGGACTTGCATCCCCTGTTTTGTTAGGTTATAGTAAAAGGAAGGAAAGTGGAATTCTCATGTGTTAAAATGACAGTTTTGGCACAAAAATACAAAGTCTCTCTCTCTCTCGGATCACCAGCTGTTGGACCAGAAATATGTGTTTTCTTAAATGAGCTCACAAGAAAGTTGTCTCTTCATACAGATAAGCCTAAAACATTTCTTTCTTTGCATTAATACATACAAATCAATGTGTGTGTGTATTCTGTGAATAATGTGAATCAATTACGTAAGTAATTGTATGTTTAATCAAAGGTTAATCATTTAACAAATTAATATGTTATATTTTGTTATATGCACACCAAAAACTGTTCATATTTTATTTCATGTTTTCATGTAATATTGAGCACAAATATTAATTTAACATGTTGTGGACAGATGATATAATTCCAGATAAAAATAACAAAACCAAAACCAAAGCTTTATATTTTTTGCACGCCCACAACAAAAGTAAGCAATATCTACTTCTTAAATGACTTTGTGCAGAACGCCACCACATAAATTTGTGACATCAGTGACATTCACAAAGGGACCATCACTGTGTACACATGTACCTCCCTTTAAAAAAAAAATAGGGGATTTAAATATAGTACAGGTTTCAGCATACTGACATTCATGGCTGCACATAGGAAAGAACTATCTTTTGATTTTAAGGAATGTGTTATTTACTATCACAAGCAGAACAACAGTTACAAAAATAGCTACAAGATTGAAGTTGAGCAAAAACACTGTTGCCAACCATGGAAAGCTGACCCCAAAGTTTACTCATTTTATCAAGAGATTGGTTGATGATGACCAAAAAGAATCAGCTGCACATGTTGCTAATGAGGTCAGAAAAGAGTTTGAATGTTTCTACAAATATTTCCAATCAAATGTACCCTGAACAAAACAAGCTTTTAGGGCCGACAAATGCATAAGAAACCGCTACTAAAATCAAGACACACAGAAACCCATTTAAAGTCTACACTGAAAAATAAGGGTAACAGCTCAACATTTTGTAAATAATTATGCAAACATTTGAGGCATGTTTCCTTATAGATTAGCTACCTATACATATTAAATTTGGAATTGTGATAAATCTACAATGATCTATACCACCATCATATATATAAAATGGGAAAAAGATCTATATAAGACGTTTCATCCTTTAAGAGGACTTCATCAGACTAAAATAATGTACTTATTGATGGAATTATGTCAATATGTAATATGAGAACATTATTTTAGTCTGATGAGGTCATTTTTGAAGGACAAAACATGTTAAGTCATTTTCACTTTTGACATTCATAACTGAATGACTCATTCAATTAGCCATTATTGTTCTGATATATAGAAATGTATATATTATATTCTCATATATATATATATATATATAAAGAACAGTTGGAGTGAAAATCCACTGTTCGTAGCATTTACTTTTAAAAAAGTGCTCACTACAAAGATCAAAATCATTTAATCCCCAGTTACTTACCATCACCTGAAGAAGTACAATCATAGTATTGAAGCATGAAAGCTTGTATGTAGTGATTTCAAAATGTTTTTATTATAATCTCTTATAATAAAAATAAACTATAATATATATATATATATATATATATATATATATATATATATATTTCTAATAATTAGGTTAGATGTTTTGAATTTTTTGTAATAAATGATAAATGACAAGTCAAGCTACAAGAGAGAGTGGTGCATATGTGGCCAATGATACAAACTTTGGGATATTGTATCTCCAACATTAAAAATCAACAAATAACAATAAATTCTTACAGTAGCTATGCATGAATTCCTAATTCAAATACTATTCTGGTTAGAATAATGCATGAAGACAATACTATTAAAATAGATACAAAGTTAAAAAAACTCAATAAAAATTTTAATTCAATATTTTCCTTAATTCTTTAATAATATCGTCATAAATCATAATTTATTTTATATGTTTACACTATTTTCTTTGGATGTGCACTTTATTTTTCTCACCATAACTTTATCTCTCTATATCAAATCACCATATTTATATTTTAACATTTTCTCATGTACAAATTTCACTGGTTTATTCACAAATATTTATTTTTAAATTCTATTAGCTGTTAAAATATTTCCATCTAATCATAGCATTTCTAAGTAGTACGGTTGATATAGTAATGATTTTTTTCAGTTGTTTTCAGGACGTTCTTATAGAGTGAAATGTTGACAACAGAATAAAAAAATTTAAACATCCAGCTGGTTTTCATATATTCCATCTTACATTCCAATTTGTGTACAAGGTTTAATTTTTAGAAGTATGAGTAATCTCGTTTGAATTGATGAGATTCTTTCATAGAATTTTGGTCTTACTTAGCTCCATTACAATGTAATTTTAATGTAACTGGTGAACACAAATTGAAAGCTTGGTTTTCTTTTTAATGTTAATGATGATCTTGATATTTAGGAAAGCTGAATATTCATAAAGTATATTTTTAATAACTTTAGAATGTTCATTATGGCTGGTGGTCTTAAATAACTATTTTCTTACAGCTAACTGCTTGTTTTTTTCTTTGTTTTAATCATTTTGCTCCAAGCAAGGCAATAAAGCTACAAAGACATGAGGAGTTACTGAGTGTGAAAGAATAAGAGAAAAATAAAAGCATTATTACAGAAAGACAAAAATAAAAGAACAGGAATTAAGAAGACAAAAGATAACAATTGACACTGCATTTAAATTATGAAGGTCAAAGTTGACTGGAAAGCAAGAGGCCAGAAGAGAGTTTCAGGAGTCAAATGTGCAAGAAAAGAAACTTAGCATAGAACTTACAGTTACATCTAGTAATTTCAACTGTAAAATGATGAAACCTAGCTGCCACTCTAGTACTATGCTTAAATTTGTAAAGTTGAGATACCAAAGAAGAAAGCTCATCAGAACAATTAGCATGAAAATAATTTCTAGTAAAGGCACAGGAAAGATACATTACAGTGGTAGGAAAGGCCAATAATATTGCAGATTCTACTTTGGATTTTATCAAGAATATCTAAATATATAGCAGAAGCACCAAACCAAATATGATAGCAATATTTAATGCATGGATGAAAAGTAGACTTATAAATAAATGTGTAAGTTAGATTCTGGCAAAAAAATTGTCTGGCATGACATAGTGAATGAACTTTCTGAGTAGCAGACCTAGCATTTGATTCAATATAATCTTCTCACTTCATGTCTGCAGAAAATGTTAGCCTGCGAAAGTGCAATGAATCATTCTCTTAAATGTTAGCATCTTCCATGATAATGGAAGTCAAAAAATGTTTTTTTCTAAGATGATTAAAAGAGAGCAGTTTGATTTTGGAAGCATTAGAATTAACAAGCCATTTCTTGTCCCCATTAATAACAATCATAGGTCATTTGTTCAGATCAGACGCCAATTATGAAATTCACACATTTCAGAAAGTTATTTTAGATTCCAATAAGCATTTGAGATTTTTATTTGTCATCATATTTTACAAAAAAAATAAAGAAAGACATTAAAATTTAACTTTGCAATTTAATCTCACTCTTTTATTATCATTTATATTTGTTTCATATGCAGAAAAAATACGCTACATGCTTTTGCTCAAGAAAAACACATAAACAGTAATAAATAAAAATAAAAATGACAAATTTATTAGTTTCAATGACAATGAACAATGTGATGTTTCAGTCAAACACGTGTTCAACAGAACTCTTTACAAACATATGACTGTTTCTTATCCCTTATTCATCTTCTTCCATCCTGATGATAGGAACTCCTAATATAAAAGTAAAAACGAGAAAATTTGGTAAATTCATTTGCATATATGTACATAAGAAATCAAACTAGTCACTCATAAAATGCTAATTATTTTGTAAAATTTCCTTTTTTTTCTTAGATTAGCTTAAATGCTGCCCAATAGGGCATCTTTTAAGCTAATATATCTATAATAGGAAGAAGAAAAAAGCCAACAGGAAAATATATTAACGAAGTTAATGTTACTCATACATAAATCATGAACAAATTTTCTATTGGTGTCTTTCTTCACTTTGTCTCTTCATTGACTGAGCCTAATGGTAAATACCAAAAGAGAAGCTAAAGGTCCCTTTAATATAATCCAATGCAGATCTCCATTTCAAAAAGGTTAATATCATAATTATAGAATTGAAACACAGTTCAATATAAACAGATGCATTTGCACATATTTTGTCTTTTTCATCTCTTTGTAAAAAATCAGCATATCAAGTAACAGGAAAGAAGAATGACAAAAACCAAATTTTGTTTATCTTTATATTTAACTTGTGAAGCATTAAAGTCTATTGCCTGAATATTGTTCAAGGAACTTTCAAATGAATCTTTATGAATTTCTAACAAGAATTTTAATATCTAATGTCACTTTAAAATAATATTCTAAAAAAATTTTAAACTGATCAAGCTATAAACCAGTATTTTCTTTATGAATTCTAGAAGAATCATTAACATCCTCACATATGGTACACCTAATGAAGGCTAAAAAATGGATCCGTTGATATGTTGACAACTAAGAAGTACACACAAAAAAGGGTTCAGTTGTTTGAACAAAATTTGGATTACACCAATATTATTTTCATATCTCATTTAGTCACTTTTTAACAAAGATTTTTAGACTTCATAAATATTATGAAAAATATTTCAAGTCATTTTATTACCAGTTTAAATTCAGCTTGTAATTTGTTTTTATGTAAGATTTAAGTAGATATTATTTCAATTTACTATTGCATTTAAAATATGCTGCATCTCAAAATATATGATTTTCATATTAATATTTTTGCAAAACTATATGCATAAAACTCAAATATTATTTAAGACAACAATGAGCTATAATTCTAAAATTAAGTTTAATTTATTCTCTTCTTACCGTCTAACTTCTTGAGCCTTGGAAGTTTTTTAGCAACCAAATCTCTGTAGTCTCCAATTGCTACATGTTGCTCTTCTAAGGGATTTCCTGTAAATATAGAGAGATACAATGATTCACAGTAATAATAAATTTCAGTTATATTATTTTAGATAAATTTATAGGTGATATTTTTGAAGATATCATTGCTAACATACTATATAGGTATAATGGACTTGGCAAATACTAAACGTATCATTCCAGGTACAAGAATTTTTGTAAATAAAAAAATTCTTTTTCTTCAATTTTAATCCTTTGGATGATCTGAAAAAAAAAAACAATAAGCTGTAAAACTTTTGTTTCAATATCTTCAAAAGAAAAAATAACAGTAAGGGTTATTGATTATGATAATTTATTAAATTGACCAACATAATATGAGACATAAGTTAATATCAACTACATAAAAAAAATAAATAAATAGAATTTCCGTTCGAAGTGGATCACACTTGAATTTTCTTTAACTGGAAATAAAGCTGGTGGTACCTTCACCAGAAAGATCTAAGAGAGATAACTCTGCTTAACCCAGAGTGTATTGGCACTCTTCAGGACGAGGAGTGGATTTTGGGAACATACCAAATGTTTAAAAAATTAATTTTTAAAAAATGAAAAAGTATTTTTGAAGTTTACATTTTAGCTTTAATTGAAAGCTAAATGATTAAATTTACTATTTCCAGTAAGCAAAATACTCTGGTGAATTTCAAATAGAAATTATATTAATTGGAATCACAAATTTTAGGTTGGTTTCACAAAATCGGTCATTTTTTACACATTTTGACACATTTGTATACAAAAGTTAATTTTCGGTTTTAAAAATCTTCCAAAAATAAAATATACTTTTCAGAAATTTTATTTGGGGAATATTAGCTGATTTAAAGTATAATTAATCTGATATTTAGTTTAAATTTAAAATAACAGAGAAATGGATTTTTAATGCAAACAGTAGCGATGATTACTCGCTTGTGATTCGTAGATCACTTGACAACCAATGATAAAATCTGTCAACACCTTTACTGTTGTTCTACAGAGACTTTATCTGTTAAAACATAATTCAAGAAAATGACGGATGAGTACCTTTTATATATAATTTTTAAGTACTCAGTAAAAATGTTGGAAATATTCTCTGTAATCTAATTTTAAGAATGTTGAATTTAAATTTACTATAGTCATCACTCTTATTTTCTGATTATGTTATTGTTGTGTATGCTCATTCACACTTTTCAATTAAATTTTTTTTTAAATATTGGGTGTAAACGACTTTTCAATTTTTCATTTATAAATATAGTTTTCATTTCACTTTTCACTTAATAACAATATCGCCTAACTGGAAGGAAATAATGAGGAATCTTAAACGATTTATATATTATAAATTATTATAATTAAAATTTTTAAAAGTGAAAACAATTCTTGTAAAAATTCATTATTTATCAAAATTTTTTTTTAAGACAATACTAGTGTCCTTAATAAATCTTACTTATAAAAGCAATTAAAAGCTTTACTAATTAAATAATGTTATAGTTTTATTGCATTTTTTTATTTTATGATTCAGAGCAGATTTATGAGAAATAAGTAGTAGTTTGAAAAAAAAAAAAATGACTCCTGTTTTTAACTAAAACAAATTTTGAGATTGCAATTAAATTTCTCTGACAATCATTTGATTTTTGCAAGAATTTCCAAATCAATGTGTATTTCAATGGAAAAAAGGCACACAAAACAAAACACTAATCGTAAATTAATGTCGAATGCTGACGTAAAAAAAACAAGATTTTTTAACCAAAATTTCGAAGAAAGGATTAAAAAATGTAATAAAATAATACTTTGGTCTTTCCTTTTAATAATGACAAACATTTTGACAATAAGGCTTTGTTTTTATTAAGCTTTTGCTTTTGCTATGCTGTTTTTCAGTGAGCAAGTGGAGGTACCTACATATTATTAATGATTGTCAACATATGATTCTCTGTATTAAAAAAATCTTTCAAAAATAAAATATATACTTTTGTGAAACTTTATTTGAGAATGATTAGCAGCTAATCTTTCTAATTATTAACTGATTTAAAGTTTAATTAATCTGATTTGAAATAAATATTACTTACATTTAGTTTAAAATATCATAGAAAAACATTTTATAACAGAGAGGTGGGTGATTTAATGAAGTGTTGACAACTCTCAGTAACCTTACATTTGGGAATTTTTTTCTATAGGGGACATAACTGTAGAAAATATATAAAAAATTATATATATATATATATATATATATATATTAACTACCCAGTAATCCTAAAAATTTAGGAAAAAAGTAATTTAATATTTTATCAAATTTTTTGTAATTTGGCTTAATTTTGTCTTATAAAGACGCTTGTTGAGGAAATGTTAGAAAATTACCACTAAATTTTAAATTTACTATAGTTAACTCTCTTATTTTTGAATAATGTCTTTTAAAGATGCCTTTATACACACAGGAAATTTCAAAATTATTTTTAAAATACTTGGGGGTTGATGAATTGTAGTAAGCTTTTCATTTATGATTGATAAATATGATTTTTACTTAATAACAGTATCACCTAACCTCTACAAATTAATACAGAATTTTAAAAGAACTTTATAAATTATTATAATTAAAATTTTTTAAAATGAAAACAATTCTTGTAAAAATTGATTATTCATAGAAATTTTTTTTTTAAGACAATAATGTCTATAATATATGTTATCCATAAAAGCAATTAATAGCTCTTCTAATTAAATAATGTCTTAGTTTTATTGCATTTTTGATTTTATGATTCAGAGCAGATTTTCAGTAACTGGGGGTCCTGTTTTACAAAAGAAAATTGATGATTTAAATTCTCCAAGGACTTTTCCTTATAACTATTATAAACATTAAGCTTACAAAAATGAATTTCTCAAAATTTCATAAAATCAAATAAGTGGGAGGTGTGGTTAAGATGCAAAAAAAATTTTTACCAAGACTTTCTGAAAAAGAAACATTTTGAAAATAATTTAATTCACTTGTGAATAAGTCCTTAAAGTTTCATTAAAATCTGGCAATTATCTGATTTTTGCAAGAATTTCCAAATCAATGTGTTTTTCATTGCAAAATGACACTAAAATTTCCTATACTAATTTATGGTCACCCATTAAAGCAAAAAAAAAAAAAATTTAATCCAAAATAGTGAAGTTTCTAAAAAGGATTAAAAAATATAATTTAATAATCAAAAAATTCTTTGTTATCATCAAGTGGAAAGCTCTTAATAATAACAAAGATTTTAGCAATAAAACTTTTCATCATGTATGCTCATTTTTTTAGTGTATCTTTGGTACCTACTTTTATTCATTTTTTAATACTGAGTACGTTGTTCACAAAAATCTGCTTACCTTCTGTTATGATGTTGGTTTGGGGTTTGTAGAGACAAACGACAAATAACACGTAACAATAAAAAGGGTTTTAATAGGTTGGTACAAAGGTACAGAAATCACCTGAGTAGTCTATAACTAGCTCAGCAGGAACTTCTCGCACTTCTGTCTCTCGACGCGCCACTATTTAAAATCTTTGTTCGCAGACAAGTTCATCTTCAAGAGGGGTGGTAGGTTTCCGACACAACACCTCCCCCTTGAGATTAATTCCGGAGGAATTAATATTTTTTTTCTTTTGGAATCTGGACTTAAACGTTCCACCCTAGTTCTTTTTCTTTTGCTTGTCCTTCTTTGGACAACTGTTTCAGGCAATGGTGGAGTTGGTATATCGAATAAATCATATAATACATCCATTGGTTCTTCATTTTCTTTACTTATTTCCTCAATGATTCTTTTCCTTAATTGGTTCAAATGTCTTTTGTGCGTCCATTTTTTACTTCTTATCATGTATAACATTTTACCAATTCTTTGAGTTACAACTCCATCTTGCCAAAATTCCTTCCCATTTTTGTAATTTTAAAAAAAACTTTATCTCCTGGCCTGAAATATTTCATATTTTCCTGATGCGTTTTGTTCTTTTTCTTAACATATACAACAGGGCAGGCCCACTCTGAAAATTCAATGCGTGAAATAACTCCTAAATTTTCAAGCCGTTCCAATTCTTTGTTAATCTGTTCCAAAACACCAAATGGCACATTTCTTTTTCGCTTGAAAATAGGTTTTACATTTTCCTTCACTTCAAATTTTGTCTCAGTCTTTTTGCAACATCCAAGACCTTCTGAAAATACTTGTGGAAATTTTATTTTCAGATCTTTCACCAAATTTTCTATAACCCGCTTTTTACACGGAGAAGAAACATTAATTCTATTGCAAAAAGAATTTATAGGGAGTTCCCATAAATTAAAAAGTACAATCCAATCTGTTCCAAATAAATTTGAAGCATTTTGTAGCACATACACTTTAGACTTTAGTGTCTTACCAACAAATGAAATATTACAAGAAAATTCACCTTGAAAATGCAATTTTCTTCCAGTAATCCCGCGAGCCACTTTTTCAGTCTTTTTAAGCAAAGGTCTGCCTATTTTAATCCATGTTGCTGTATTAATAATGGAAATATCACTTCCAGTATCTAGCTGTAGTTTAACCTTTATTCCATTAATTTTTACCTGTACGAATTTTCTTTTCTGCCCCTCCTCAATCTCCTGACGTGACAACACAATATTCACATTATCATTTTTCGACTTGAATTTTTTTCTTTTGCCTTTACAATGAGTACTTATATGGCCTTTATTGCCACACGAATAGCAATTTTTGTCGTGAAAAAAACATTCACTTTTAAAATGACCACCACCGCATCCAAAGCACGTTGGTTTTTTAACGTTTTTATTAACTATTCCCGTTTTTGGTCGAATAGCATGGACACGGGATATGTCTTTTTCTTCAATTTGCGTATTGTCATGTTTTAAGTTTTCAATTCTTTGACATTCTTCCGTAACCTTCTGCAAAGTGATCTCAGAATTTTGTTCGAGTTTTGCCAATATTCGGGACCTTATGTCCTTATCTTTGCTAGAAGTCAAGCCTTGAACAAATATCAAACATTTAAATCGATCAATTGAAAGATCATGTAACATAAAACGTTCACACATTCTGTTAACATTTCCAGCATACGTAACAATATCCTCATCGTCACGCTTTACCATATTCAAACATGAGAAACGAGTATGAAACAAACTAACTCGCTTGCCAAAAATACTAGATAAAATATTAACAGTTTCTTCGAAAGAAATGTCACCAGTTTTTCTTAAAGGAAGGACAAAATTCGTATACTTATTATTTTCATCTGTACCCAACTTTTGTAAAAGTAAATTCACTTGTTGTTCGTCAGTCCAACCTTCACATTTTTTTTCAAATATTGTTTCAAATCTTTTGAAATACGCAGGAAATGTTATGCTCTCTTCTGGGTTAAATTTGAACTCCGTAATAGAATTAGCAATACCTTCGGCCGTGAATGACGAATTTACTGGATTCTTAAGTAAAATCGCTTCATATAAAGCCTTTGTGTCATTTCGCTGCTGAACTTGTAAATCCAATAGTTGTTCCTGAAACAATTTTTGTTGCTCTTGTTGCTGAATTTGACTTTGCACTAGAGTTTTCGTTAATGCAATCAAATCTTCCATTATGCGTAATAGATTACACAAAACACTTTTCAAAAACAGTCAAAAAGGGAAAAACACGTATATATCCACAATAAGCACAAGTCTTACTTTTTTGGCACGTTGAAATCCCATTTCTTCGTGAAGAACAAAGTTCAACGTATTTTTTTTTTGTCAGAGTAAGAAAAAAAAAAATTTTATATAGTCCACCTAGAGTTGAAAAATTCTACACTCAGCGTGATGAACGAATCTTCCTTCGCCACTGTTATGATGTTGGTTTGGGGTTTGTAGAGACAAACGACAAATAACACGTAACAATAAAAAGGGTTTTAATAGGTTGGTACAAAGGTACAGAAATCGCCTGAGTAGTCTATAACTAGCTCAGCAGGAACTTCTCACACTTCTGTCTCTCGACATGCCACTATTTAAAGTCTTTGTTCGCAGACAAGTTCATCTTCAAGAGGGGTGGTAGGTTTCCGACACAACACCTTCAAACTTGTTAAACTCCAGTAATTTACTGGACTGTGTGTTTTGTTAGGTGTTAATGATCTGTATTGTTATTTATATTCATGTACAGAAATATATGAAAGCATTCATAATACAGGTTGACTATTCTTTATCCGAAATTCCAAAATCTTTTTTCAGGTGCTGACATGACTTGACACAAATGGAAAATTTCAGAAAGCACTGGGAAGGTTTCCTAGGTGATGTGCAGCTGCTGTAAGTGACCCTCATCTGCTCTGGGCGGGGGTTTTCCAGCCCAGCTATGTAGCCTACATTGGCACCAGTTTTTTGTTAGCTATTGTCACAGCAACACCTTCATTCATGGATTACTTACCAGGTGCCTCATGCTTAGTAAAGATATTATTCAAAATGTCAAAAAAGTCCTGCAAATACCCATATGGATAATGAAAAGAATAATAGAGAGCATTTATGCTTATCAATATCGCAAAGTGAAACTGTTTAAAAAAACTAGACAGGGGTGTAAGTGTGAAGCATCTGACTGAGGAGTTTGGCATTGAAACAACCGCCGACCATATACAAGCTAAGGAAACAGGAGAAATTGTTAAAGTTTTATGCTGAAAGTGATGAACAGAAATGAATGACAAATACAAAAACACTGCACAGAGCGAAAAATGAGGAGCTCAATTGTGTATTGATGGAGTAGATTCATCAGCATTGGAGTGAACATATGCTGCTTAAAACTACCTTCAGGCAGAGCCGTCTTAATGCATGTGCCAAATGGGCACTTGCCCGAGGGCCCCACAAGCATAGGGGCCCCAATGCTCATCTGTGTATGTTAAGTAATTTGTGTTACAGAAGCCTCTTTTTAGAAAATACTAAAAATAGAAATTCCTACAAGCCACATATATATATTATGACTGGTGAAAATATGTCATAATAGAAAGATCCATTTCATTTGAGTTGGTTCTCGAATAAAAAAGAAAGTAGGAGAATGGCTCCTTTTGACCTAGAAGACACCGGAGTGGGTGAATGGCAAAGACTGACTTCAAGGAGGCTGCCCATCTGTAAATGTGGAGCTGGTTTGTCTCGCCAGTTCAGTTAACTTGCAGACAATTTCACTATCGCAGAAAAGAGCAAAGAACTAAACCCTTACTCCTGACGATCAGTCTTCTCACAGTCCCAGCACATACTATCTTTTAATATTTGTGACCGAGACTATCATTGACTTTCTGTTAGAAACAATACTATCTTTTATTTTTTTTCTGGTTTGATTTAATTCTTAAATTTCCCCTAGACTGAATCAATATTGTTTTGAATGATTAATTGCAATATATTTATATTTGAACTTTTTTAAATAAATTATTTTTATTGTTAGCGTTGATAGTATTTCTTTATTCTCCTTTTCTTTCACCTTCTCTCTTTTTCTTTTCTCTTTTTGTCACAACAGTGACAAAATGGGGGCTCGCCCTAAGCTTTGATGTTCATTTCAAAACAAAAACAGCAATTCAGTTGTTTTAACTAAAACAAATAATTGTCTCATTTGATGTTTATTTCATAACAGCAACAACAAAGAAAGTAACTCATATTTCTCTTTAGATATTTTTTTGATAAAACTTACTTTGTACCTGTGTTTGTTTAAAAATGTTTTCTGTTGAAGAATTTCTTTCTTCATCTAATTTGGATGAAGAATTTCACTTATTAAAAAAATCAGTTATTGCAACTAGTTACATATTTTGATTCAAACATTAATGCAAATCTGAAAAAACCAGAAGTAACATTTAGACCTACTGTAGTACTAGCAATGACATGATTATTGGATATATTTATTACATTGTATATGAACCCAGGTATAGGGCTATGCCTAGATTATTAGTGGCTGATCATTGAACACTTATACAGTAAGCATGTAGTGGTTATTTAAGATTATGAATTTATGATGCAGTACTAATTACAAAGTATTGATATTTTGTGAATATATAAATGGATAAGGTTTTTAATTGTGCAAGTTGAGAAAAGTGTTGAATGTAGTCTTGTAGACCTATATATAGATGAGGCTAGATCAGTGCCAGACACCCTATCCATGCCACTAAACTAGATCTAGGTCTTGTCTGGCAGTTTTATGAATCAGCACACAGTATAGAATTTGTATTAAGAATAAATACTGTTCATAGAATTAAAGGAAGAACATGTTCATTATGGAAGCAGAATGTTTAAATATTGAGGTTGTATTGCAAGCGCACTTTTATAATATAACCCTACATCCTGATGTGGGACTAAATACTAAATAAGATATATATTTCCAGGTGAATAACCCTTTCAGCAGAAATGAAACACAATGTTTTGAGTGGAGCACAGAAGAAGAAGAAAAGAGCTGCAGAGGAGGAGGAGGAGTAAATAGGAAAACTTCCAAAATTAACATCATGGCTCAACACAGGTGCAACGACAGCCACTCATACCATTCCTTCAGATATAGCATTGACATCAACATCCACTACTGCAATGTCAGCCACTAGTACTGTTCTTTATAACATTCACATCCACATCCATTCCTGCTACCAATCATCCAGTTTCAGCAGACATACCATCACTGCCTGCTGCTGCTGCTGGTGACATTTTACACAAGGAAATACCCAAATCTGTAACAGTAAAGGGTCTGCAATCCAAGAGACAGATCTGGGGCTATGGAACATTAATGATACTAACGCAATAGATTACTGGATTTGTAGTGGACTCTCATCATATCAGAATCATGATATCAACCTTTCAAATTCATGCAGAGTGTATAAAACAGCTGGAGTAGAGAATATGAAGGCAAGGTATTTATCAAACAATGTGCTCAAAGTGAACTTTGGAATGGCGAGTGCGTAAAACGTGAATGGTTACTCTATTCACCATCTCAAGGCCATTTGTACTGCTTTGTATGTTACCAATTGTCCAAGAAAGAATCTCCTTTTGCTACATTGGGGTTCAATGACAGGAAGCTCAGCAATGTTGTTGTATGAAAATGGGGATCAACATCAAAGTACATGACAGCATATTTGATAAGATATAAAGAAACTGGAAGCGTAGATTCTTTATTACTTAAGCAACATTGCTCAGAGCAGAAATATTGGCATAAAGTGTTGACATGTGTGGTTTCTGTAATTCACCTTCTTGCCTCCAGAGGTTTGCCATTTCATGGAGAAAATCAGATTATTGGGTCAGCAAAAAATGTCAACTATTTAGGTATACTAGAGCTGCTGAGTGAATTTGACCCTTTCTTGGAAGAACACCCCAAAATGTAGGGAATCCATCATATTTGCAAATATTTGTGAAAAATTTATTGAATTAATGGGACAACATGTTCTTTGTACTATTCTTAAAGAAGTAAAAGAATCAAAGTATTATTCAATAATTGTAGATTCCACTCCAGACATCTCAAACACGGATTAACTGACACTTACTGCATTTATTTTTTGCTGTTTCTACTGATCATTGGAATGTATTGACATTATCACTAGGAAAAGATTTTGTGGTCAAGTGTCTGTTTGACACAAGATAGCACATTTTGATGCTGTTCATGCTCTGCATGGGGGTCTCAAGAAAATAAAACATGCACTGGGTTCTCTATCAGCTGACAATGAACAAGTGAATACAAAGCGAGAGGCAAAAGGATTGAGCAAAAAAAATGGAAAACCTGGAAACAATCTTTCTCACAATTTGTTGGAATGACATGCTAGAAAGAATGAACAAAACAAACAATGTCCTGCAATCAAAGGATGTGAACATCTTTGTTGCCATGGATCTTCTTAAGTCTATGAAAACCTATCTTCATGGAATTCGAGATGTCCAGATACAGATTACAGTGATGGGGGAAAATGAAAATGAAGTGTGCATCTTAATAGATATGATGGATCAGCAGAAAAGGTACTTCTCAGTAAAACCAAAAAGGTCAAGGTAGAAACGTTCCTTCCTATTCTAGACATTCTAATCTGACAAAATGTGCAGAGGCTTATTCACAGACTGGAAATCTGTTTTCTTTCTTCAGTGAATTGAAAACCATTACTTCTGATGCAGTAAAGAAAAAGTGTGACCAACTGGCTAATATGGATCACAAAGACCTGAATTATGATGACCTTTTAAATGAATGTGAGCATCTCAAGCACTTCATGGCTCTTGATGAAAATTGTGAGACTCTCCCTGCACTGTACAGAAAAATAATTTCAGACAATTGAAAATATTTATTCCTGAATGTTGAAATTGCACTCAGAGTATTCATGTGCCTGACGATGACCAACTCTACAAGAGAACGTTCTTTTTCAAGGCTGAAGCTTATAAAATATTTGCATCATAGCACAATGGGGTAGCATCATTTGAACAGGCTTTCATTCATGTGCATGGAAAATGACATCCTATTCCTGAAGGCCATTGATTTCAAGCCAATAATAAAACAATTCTCTGAAAATACCGCAAATGTTTGTTATAATAAGAAGTTCATAGTAATTTTATACTGTGCTAGCTACTCTGTGTGGCTCACTGAGTATTATTGTATTTTTCAACCCTTGTGTAAATGTCTATCATGTTGATTAGTTGCTGTTGTACAGCATGTTTTTAATGTTTTAACACCAGTTTTGTTGAAGTGCCAATAAAATAAATATATGTTTAATATTATCAACCATTTACTTTTTATTCCTGTGAGTGGTCGTAGGGGCCCCAGCACACTGGTTTTCCCAGAGGCCCCTAATGCTGTTAAGATGGCCCTGCCTTCAGGGTATATGTATAAATTGTGTTATGAAATGTAAAAGGATATTGTGTTTACACATAGGTTCCATTCCCAAGCTACTCCGTTTTGTAGATACTATATACAAATTAAATAGCCTGTGTTCCAAAATCAAAAAAAATCTGAAAACCAAACCACTTTTTTTATGAACCTAATGCCACGTTTAAACCAAATTAGAACTTAAATCCCCATTTAACTGAGCCTCTTATGAAAGAAAAACAAAGAGTTTTTGCTTTAAGATGTGAATTTGAAAGATTTTAAGCTGTTCTGGCAACAAAGAATCTGGAAATTCTTGCAGCTACTTCCAGAAGAGTTTTGTGAGTTCAAGTCAATCAAAATGTGTTTCATCTCTATATCAATATGACTCTCAAGTCTTGGAGATTTGATAGAGCTTCTAGAAAGGTGGGTTACCAATAATTACAGAAATTTACTCACTTGGCACACAATCACTGATGATTCAATGAGTTAATGACAATTAAGTTCATAAATAACTTACCCACAAATACAAGATCTTCTAACTGCGGTAAATCAGCCTGAAATATGTAAAAGATATAATAAATAACTCATAATTATTGTCAAAAGATTTACTTATTTTGAGAACAAACAAATCCCCCACTTGTACATCTTGTGAAATAAAAGTTTACAATGAGGAGGCATTTTCAGCTTTTCCTCTTGCAATCAATTAATTAGCCAGCGGGTATTTCAAGTGCAACTGATAAAACAATATTCAAAACAGAAGCTGATAATCTAATTTTATGGCTCATGGACAACATTTTATTATTTTAAAAAATTCCTAATAATCTGAGATTGTTCCCTATTTGATCTAGAAATATAGGAATCAATTATAAAATATGATAACATTTATTTTTATTATTAGAAAGAACTGACTGAAATTGATGAGAATCCTTCCAGTGAAATTTTAGGGAATCACTGTGTATACCATTAAAATTTATAACACTATTTTTCAAAGACTTGTATAAACAATTTAATATCTACCAATTTTTTCAATTTATTCACAATCAAGGAACATTCTTAGTCTAGACAGAGTGAGAAAATTACAAAAACTGGTATACCTCAACTTGTCCAAGGGAGGCATTAGTATAAATGAAAACACTGAAAATAAACAAACTTGCAAAATGTTTTTTATATGCATGCACTTCAAAACAAATTGTTAGAGATGCATATTTTACAAGCACATGAATTCTAAAGAGATGAGAAGATCAGATTGTGCTAATCATCTAAGCTGGAAAGTCTGCTTTGAAAATTATCCCTTAAAATTCTAGCTTTTGTCTGGCCAGTCACCTCAAACACTAACATGCAAACTATGTCAGTGATGAATCAGGCCACACATAGATAAATAAACTAAGGAGTGTGTAAACAAGTGCATAAAAAGAGAGAGAGAGAGACAGTGAGAAATAGAAAATTGTTGCCATCTACTAACCAATTTATTAAATTCATTCCAGTCAGCTACCAAATTATTTGACATATAAAGAACCTGAAAATTTCAAACAAAATTTTAAAATATAACAAATCTATTCAGCAAATAAACAATATTATATAATAAAATTTGCTTTAACAACAAAGTCTTTTGCAAAAGGTTTCAGTTCAATATTTTTTTAAAGAAGCTATTATCTGTAAAATACATTTGTTGGAAGATGCTGATATAAAAAATGTTGGAGTATACAACCATATATTTCCAGTTAAGTTTGTGTGTGTATGTAATATCACATATTAAGTATGAGTTGAATCCTGGGGATTTATTTCTCTGTATAAAAAGGCCAAAGTAATTTTGTTCCAGTTATATGGCGTATATCAGTTCCTCAGTGTGTTGGTCTATCTATCAGTACAGTCCCTTATATGGATATTCCTACTTTTAATTTCTACTGAGAATACCATTTTTGTTCTTCTGAGAACATAACTGAACAAAATGTTGGGTAAGATCCCCTCACTCAATAAACTGTTCCAGTAAGAATCACAAGAGGTGGCTAGCAGGACAGTATATAAAACAATCTACATAGACATTGAGTGTTTTTTAGATGATTCTCAGATAGTTCTCACAAGAGTCAGTTACTGAGAATCCATAAAACAATATGCAATATTAGCAATGAGAACACTGCTATTCAATAGGAATAGAAGTTTTTACACTTCCAAAAAAAAATAACAGTGTAAAAATAAAGTCATGATCAAACAGAGAAATTACAAGTTGGGAATATTTCATGAAATAAATTTGTGTTTCATTAATTTTATTATTTTAGGGATGAGTTGCAAAATGAAAAGTTTTTTTTTTTTTGATGAGATGAAACATTATATAATAAACACATTTGTATACGTTTGTAATGCAAGAAAGAAAACTTAACAAAACATTTGTTTGTAAGTCACATAAATTGTTTTTTCTGTTATATTTCAGATACAAAATTTTCCTGCTGTAGACAGTTTTTGTGTCTGGATGAAAACTAAAACCCATATATTATTTTTGTTTCAATTTTTTCCCCAGATTGACTATTAACATATCAATAGCCAAAGCAGAGTAATATGGCTCCACCCAAGTGAACACCTTGTACAACAGAACTTCAGATAAAAAATTAAAAAAGATACCAAAAATCTTTTTCTAAAAAATGTCAAAAATAATTACCCGTAATTTCTTGAGGACAGCAATGCCTTTCAACTTTTCAATAAAGTTATAAGAAATCCATAACTGTTCAAGAGTCTCACCCACTGCATCCTGGAATATGAAAAAATATTAATAACTCTATACAAGATCAATTCAGATTGTCACTAACTAAATGGGATAGCAGTACCATGCCAGTCAAATTCTACCTCCCACCTGAAATGTTTGCTTTCGGTCCCTCTATAAATGCATTTTCCTTAAAACCTTAGACAGAAATCTGTAGCATCAAGGAATGCTATGTGCGAAGGGGCTATTTTTTATTTTATTTAAGGCTATTCTTGTCATTGCCATCTACACACACCACTGGGGACTTCGGGGACCCTAGCCACAACTCTGTTAGATAATTCATGTGCATTCTCACAAACTGGTTACTTTATAAAAAATTTAATTGAAAAGTCAATTTGAATAAAAGTTAGCAGATATGAAATTGTGAAAGAAACACTGGAACAATTGCAGTTGACAACTTTGATTACCCAAATTATTTCACTTAGCATTGAAGTATCCAGTCTAATCATTATCTATAATTGTGAAATGTATTCTATTATTTATAAAGATATGGAAACAAGGTAAATATCACTTACCAAACCAGTTAAATTTTTAATCTTATTCCTCCCAAGGGATAAAATTTTCAAGTTTTCTGTCAAGTATAAATCATTTACAGGATTAAAACCTGATCCTAGGTAATACATTTTTATGTTTGTTTTTTTGGGGGGATGTTTTAGTTACAAATGAAAGTAATTCTTTCTGTGTCTAAATTTATAACTTGAGTTGTTAAAATATGCTTCATTATAATTTCTATATGAATTTTCTGAAATGAGGAATTCTCTTAATTATACATTGTATTCTCAGAATATTCTTTTTATAATTTTTTTTTTTTGAATTGTTGGATCTGAAATTTTATACAGAAGCTCTTTTACTTATAGGTTTCAATGGAGCTGTAGTATTTGTGAATGAAAAAAACCTTAAAAATCAAAATAAATTAAAATTTAGTAAAATGACCAAATTAGACAGATTCAAATTATAGCCAACACATTATTATAACATGTAATTAGTCAGTTTTAGACAAAATAAAAATGTCTTTTTATTGAAAATTATTAATAACATACAATATCCCTACTGAGTGCATACCAATTTAAAATAAAATTTAATTAACTTATAATTTATAAAATGAGATAAAATCAACACAGCATCTAAACATATATAAAATTATTAAACTGTAAAGTTTCAGCCTTTAGGCATTTATAGTCATTAGAAATTTTATACTCTTCAGTTAACACACGTTCAAATAGAATTTAACATACTTCTGTTAAATATTCATGCAGAACCTTGTATCTACAACTTGGTCTGTGTTTTTAGTATAAATAGACAATGTAGGAAAAAGATTTTCCTTTATTTTGTTTATTTCTGATAGTATGAAAACTCTGTCTTCAAAAGAAGAAACTTAACTTAAAACGTTCCTTGTAAAACTACATCAATGATTTGTGAATATAATATTTGTTTATTAGACTTTTTTTTGTCATTTGGAGATATATTGAATATATTGGCAAGGTCAAATTTTCACCTCCTCAACCTTCCACAGACTCATCATAAGGCAAATAAGTAATAAACAAAAATGACACTAGCATAATCTAGGAGGGTCTCTAACACCCCAGTGATCTTATAAAAGTTGTTGCTTTTTATCTGTTTGTTGGTTTCTGTCACTCTAAAGTAAATAGATATATAAAATTAATGAAAAGCCCTACCAGGATTTGAACACCAGCACCATGCTTTTGAAACAGAGAATAAAATTGACTTATATAATAAGTTTTGGTTTTTCTTTTTAATGTTTGTAATTATTTGTACATCTATAAAAAAAATTTAATCTTTTATAATTGTTGGATGCTCATCACTATTATAGCATTATATAGTTGAAAACTCATAAGTTTTTGTTTTTGTTGGGCAATTATAAAATGAAAAGATATCTGTATGAATATTACTTGTAGTATATAAAGGCTAAATTTATTTTTATATAATTCATTTTAAAATCAATTATATTCATGAAATAGAATTTTATAATTTCTATGCCATTTTCCAAATTTCATCAGCCATTAAAAAACTTACTGAGTCCATTCAGATTAGCAATTTTTTCAATATTGTTGGTTGACAATGACAGTTGCCTGTAGGAAAGAAAAGAAATTAAGTTTGAAAACTGACTGAACAAACATTTCTAACAGGCAGACAAGAAAGGAAAATATTACCACTTTGATATGGAAAATATAATCTGTGAAACTGTACTATTTATACATTTCTATAACTTTCCATTTATTAGTATTTCATGTTTTAACATACTTAAAAAAAAATCTACTATATCCTTTCAGTAAACATAATATAAACCATCCTTGCAGTTTTAACCTAAAGTTATAACCAATGAGCTACTACTGTGTATTTATTTCTTGTGTAATAGATTCATAGAATTTTTTAAAAATTGTACTTACTCACAAGCCAAGAGAGTCGTTACTGTTGGATCAATTTTTTCAATAAATGGAGTTTGAAAGGCAAAACTTAAAACTGTAGCTTCAGATGCTTTTTGTCCTTCATTTTCCTTCTCCTGGAAGAGAACAAAAATATTCTTTTTTGGTAACTGCATTCTTTTAATCATTATAAATTTTTTTGATGATCAAAGAGCATCAAATCATTACAAGTAATTTCTGTTGCTTAAAACACAATTTGTCTGTTTGCATTTGTATCTTGGGTTAACTTTGAGATTTTAGAAAATCAATAAATATAATATAAATATAAATTTGCAAAAGAATTGAAGTTTCTGAATAGGAAACAAGAGGTTTGATTGACATAATTGTAATTGATGTGGAAATTGAAATTGTGGGGAAAATAATAATAAAAAAAGAAATATATTTTCCCATGATGCAAGTAAATTTTATTATCCCACTTAGCTTCGTCAAACACCCATTAGTTGGCACTGTTGAAGTTCTATAAAAATACAAACATGTCCTAACACTTTCTCTTTTCTCCCTCTTGCTCCAAGTTGTAGCAGAACATGGAAAAAAGATGTCTCTGCTGGGACACGTTCATTTCTCCAGGTCCACTGACAAATGAACTCTTTCCACTTTCCTACACATAGCACTTGTATGTGTCTTCCAAAACCTCCACCTATGAAGTAAATCAATCTTTTCTTTGGTCATTCCAACTCAGCACAAGGCTGGCTTGAGCTCTACCATTGTAAGGATGCTTATCCTTACTTCTGGATCAGAAAAAGAAAACAGACATACCAAAGAGATATTGAGAACTTGTTTTTGTATGCTTCTTCTTTAATCGTTTATATGTGAATATGCACACACCTTACAATATACACAAGCATGCAACCTTTAAATTTCAACAAGATAAGTTCAAATTCTGGTCAAGGCTGATTGTGTTCACTTTGCACTACAGTTCTTGGGAAAAATATCCCATCTTTTCTCCTTCTAGCTATGGGTGAAATAGTAAGTTGAACTGGGTTCTTTAGCCTTGTTAGGGCAACCAGGGAAGGATAGCACTGAATTAAAAACTAGCCTGAAAAAGGATAGGCTCAATCAGGCTATCTTACTCTAGATACACCCATTGCTGCTGCAGCTGTGGCAGAAGTACATATGGTGCCTCAATGACCATACAATGGGTTACAAAATTTTTATTACATAGAAAAGTATGTTTTTTTATCTCAATAAAATTTGAATTAAACCTTCATCATTCTTATTTCCTTTTACAAGAACATTTGTTCTTTCCTATAAAATTAAAAGAAAGAAAGCAGTTAAAACATTATTTTTCATGACATTAAATTTAGCCTGATCTTTAGAAATTCAAGAGAAAAATGCTGAAAGACATGTGGGAATACATATATTGAAATTAATTTATTAATCTGTCTATATTTCTGAGATGAGGTATTATGTACAGTATTTACATTAGTCGGACTATTGTCCTCATCTTTGTCGCCATATTTGTCACAACGTTTTGGCTGTTGTACACTCCGGCCTTCTTCACTGTGCCATGTGTCCTCAAGGACACATGGCACAGGGGATAAAGGCGTTGGTTAGATCCAGTGATAGACCCAAAGAGTGTGAGTTCAATACCCAGTTAAGGCAGTGGAGAACTTTCAGAGGGAAAATTAGCAGGAGATAACTGATAACTGACATCCATCAAACATGGCACGTGGAACTAGAACAGTCTACCCCAGTGATCGAAATAAAGAGTTCAGTTCGAAATTCCAACCACCTGAAGAAGGCCGGAGCGTACAACGGCTGAAACGTTGTGACAAATATGGCAACAAAGATGAGGACAATAGTCCGACTAATGTAAATACTGTAATTTATTAATCCCTGTTAAGTGAGAAAGTAATTTCAATGTAAGGATTCCTGCATAACTTCTAATATTTACACACACAGAGAAATAGAGACAGAGAACAAAAACAGTCACTGTCTTCATTGTCATCATCAATAATAATAATAATAATAAAATAAAAATGAGGCAAGAGTGGAAATAGATACTATGACAGATGATGAGATACAAACTAAAATAAATGAGATACGGAATAATGATCTCTCAGGAAATAAAACAGAAGAATCTACCTGCGACATAAACAATTGCAGTGATTCAGATTCTGTTACTGAGGAAGATGAATCAAACATTAGTGTAGAATTCCTTGAAAACAACAGAGTTGAAACTGGTATGAAGCTGGTATGAACATCCCCCAAACTCCGTTACAGAGATAGGACCTGTAACAATTTTGGGGTTTTACAATACACACAGACACAACAATCAAAACTAATCACCCAGACATCATGATCAAAGACCACAAAAACAGACTATGCTTTTTTGGCAGTCTCTGCAGATTTTAATGTATCTTTAAAGATTTACAAATTACAAGGATCTTGAAGTGGAAATCTCAAAATTTAGCACATGGGGACATCAGTAATTCTAGTTGTAGTTGAAGCCCTCAGATTGATTTGACCAGTTCTTCAATACATGAACAATTTTGAACTGTAAATCTATAAGACACCCAATTTATACATGGTCAATTCTTGCATTATCAAACCACAAGTTTTCTAATTGTATATTAATTGTACATAAATGTCTGTTGTTTTTATTGAAACCTTAGTTACCGTTGTTTCTTATTCAATTGCCTTGTGATTGATTCGTTTTGAATGCCTATATTCTATATTGTTGTGGATTAATATGGTGAACATGCCCGTAAACTAACCATCTTAATATTAAAACCTTCTGATAACAAATTCAAACTCATAGCAATCCCAACAACATAACATACACAAATAATAATAATAATGAAAATGGTGTTGTTTTTATTATTATTATTCCTCTTCCTCCTCTAACCATTTCTGCAGATGTGAATGTGGTAATGCTAATCATAAGAAAATGTTGAATATGAATCATAAAATGTAAATATCATGATCATTGCATTTCAGGTTTCTTTTATTTTAGATTTAGAGACAGACCGTGCTTGCAGTTGTGCTAAACAAGATTTTAATTTTTTTATTTTATGAAGGAAGAGGTCAATAAAAATAAATTTATTAAATTTTGTATTTTCAAAAAACAAATTTAAAAAATACCACTTCGCATAGCATTTTCATTTTAAAATGGAAAAAATTATTATTGCTGAAAATTTGACATCATTTAAGTAGGCATTTTTTTTTGCATAAAAACGTTCCTAAACTGGACTTTAGTTCTTTTTCTCTAACTTTTTATTTCTTTTTTAAATAGTTCAGTGTGACTTTTTATAGTAAAAATAAATGCAAGAAAGTGTTAAATATGAAAAAAGGAAGTTACCGAAAAAAACTTTTTTACTTGAACTTTTTAAAATAAATCAATTACTTGGCGTACTTACCCATTTAGCAATAGCTTCACGAATGGATGTTGGTTTGGACTATTAAGAAAAGAAATTATTTAATGTAAAATCTTCGTTTTAAATAGTATGCATAATATTTCCAAATAAAAACGAACAAGCATTTGTTTTTCGTTGCGGACTTACCATCGTGACGAAATGTTGAGGCGTCTACTCGTTGCCTAGGTAACTAAAGTCAACACTTAAAATGCGGAACACGCACGTAAAACGAAAGACGAAACGTCGCCTTTATTTTCGACAACAGTGAACAAAATGTAGTTTTTATTTTCTAAACGTTTTATTCTTTTCAATTTGTTAAAAAGGAAAAAAGTGAATGATAGAGAAGGTTATCTTAACAAAATGTTTGTTTAAGGAATTCCTTCAGTAAACATTTTACTATCAAACATTAACATTTTTGTAAAAACGCTTGATTCCATTGGTGAAGCTGAAGTTGAATTTAAAAAGAATAAAAACTTCTAATTCGAACAGAAGAGATATATATTTAGAAAAGCTTTTGCAATCCTTGATCACTCTTGAGAAATAAATGAAACAGTGACTAAGCTACATACTGTGTTTTGAAAATAATTACGTATTCGTACATATGTACGAATACGTAATTATTTTATTTTCAAAACAACCAGGACTTATCTAGATTGGCGCAACACTGTCTTTTCACCTTCCTCAGTTTCATTCAGTTGCAGTAATTTTTACGATTATATGGATTTTGCATGTATTGTATGTTTTATTTTGTATGTTAAATAAATGTGTATTATCATTTGTAACTTGTTCACGGAATTTGTGTGACAAATGACACAACTATGGATTATGATTAAAATATGACAATGATTAAATGAGGTAAATTAAGGTAATTAATAAACACACAACATTAACTTGGCTAGGCTAGGAGAGAGGGAGGGAAGGAGGGAGGGAAGAAAGAAGTTCATAATAAAAGCTTAATCTTTTTTTTTCTTTCAGAAATTGTAAACAAATGACATTATTACCTGATACTAAATGATATGAGTTAAAGTCTATAGACATTTTATTTTAGTTTTTTAATCATTTCATGCCAAGCAAGATAATAAAGCCACTAAGATGCAAGGAGTTACTGAGCATGAAAGTATATAAAGAAAAGAAAAACATTACTAAGAACAATAATAGAACAGGAATTAAGAAAAAAGATAACAATTGACATTATATTGCAAAAGGCTGGAAGAGTTCCACAAGCAAGAAGTGCAAGAGAAGAAACTGTTAGCATAGAACTTACAGTTATATCTAGCCAGGTCAATTGTAAAATGATGAGACCTAGCTGCCAATCTAATACTGCACTTAAATTTGTGAAGCCAAGGTATCAAAGAGGAAATCTCATCAGAACAATTACTATGAAAATATTTATAGAAAAGGCACCGGGAAGCTACATTCCACATTAGTGTGGAATATAAGTTATAAAGTTACTTAATACTGTAACTGATGAGCTACTTGGTTGTAATGGACAAGGTTACTTTTGGTCACTCGTTTGTAGATTGTATTTAGATAAATATTGTATTTAGATAATATTAGTGGTCAATATATATATATCTAGCTGGGTGAACTTAAGGATAAACCAAGAGAAGAAATAAGAATCTCCCTTGGCAGAGAGAAGTCCTGTTATTTTTGCTACTACATTCCAGAGCAAAGGAGGAGGGTTTATTGTCTTTTTATAGCCCTGAACAGCACCATCTAGTGGGCATCATGTCAGACAAGGTGGGGATAATCCCCACAAAACTATGAAAATGCTTGTGTAAAGAGTGCAACTCCACCAAATATTTTCATTCACTGATGTCCAGTGAGAGCTTAAAATTAAGGCTGATGTGTCAGAAAAATAAATGGAAGTCAGCATTTTTTTTGTATCTCATAACTGAACCAAAACTCAAGTTTATAGAAACATTAACACTGAACATATTTTGGTAATAAAAGGGTGCTTTGACATGATGTAATGGTTAATAAGCTTGTCTCATTAGAACAATTACAACTGAGTAGTGAGTTTGAACCTCACTATGGGTGTCCCATACTTTCGGCCTTGGGGCACATCTAAGCTACCCTTAGAAGATCATCATATTCTGGTAATAAGATAAAGAAAACTGTCTGAATTAAGTAGAAATAAATAAAAATAAAATGTTTTGTCTCCACAATATTTATGAGGGACAAATTCATCATCAGTGGCTTGCAAGACTAGCAAACATACCACTGCACAATAGTGAACACCCTCCCCCATAAATAATCAAAAGAAATCTTGTTGAAAATGTAGTAAATAAATAACTTTTTATATTGCAAATTTACATTTTTTTTTTTTTTTTTTAAGCGTATCACCCCAAGCAAGGCTGGAGGCCACTATCACGCAAGGGGTTAAAAAAGGGTTGGAGGAAGAGCAGATTGGAGTGGTAAAGGAGAGGATGTGGTGAAAGAGAAAGACAGTGGGTCGATCAAGGCAAGGGGGTTACAGAAGATTTGGAGCGAGAGCAGATAGGAATGAAAAATGAAAGGATGTGGAGAAGGGAAGTGGATAGATCAAGGCAACTGGAGATGTCGATTGACGCTGCACTTAAACCGTTGGAGATTGTATTTGTCAGGGAAACAGTAATAGGGAAGGGAGTTCCATAGGCGAGATGTGCGAGACATGAAGCTATTGGAGTAGAAGAGACATCTACATCTAACAGTTTCCACGGTGTAGGGGTGGGAGCGGGAAGCCAGCCTCATGCGGTGTTTAAATTCACGAGGTCTGGGGACAAGCGAAAGCAGCTCCTCGGAGCAATTACCATGAAAGTACTTGTAAAAAAGGAAGAGCAAGGCAACATCACGTCTGTGAGAGAGCGACTGCAGACGAGATGACAGATCAGGGCCAATCACGTTGCCTATCCGTCTCTGGATCTTATCAAGAACCCTGAGGCAAACAGTAGGGGCCCCAGACCATATATGGCAGCAATACTCCATAGTAATAAAATTACTAACCAGAACTTTATTGTGGTGACAAAAGAGAAAACAGTCTTACCTTGAAAACAAATTTGTGTTCTGTGCTGTTGAAAAAGAAAATCAGAAAAAATAAAAGATTGCATTGACTTTTGGTCACTCGTTTGTAGTGGGAGGAGTTATAATTTGTTGCTAATAAGAATGGAGACTTTCAGAATAAATGAATTCAACATTTTTAAATGAATCTTTTATAGTGGGCCTTTTTTGATTCTTGTTAGTAAAATACAGCATATATTCATCACAGCAACAAAGTGTGACATTTATAATATATAATCAGAATGATTTATTATACGACTGACTCTTTTGTACAAGTTTGATGGTGTAAGAAAGTTCTTGTAATTTGGTTGCAAGTAGAATATTTCTGTTGTGTGTTTATGTTGGTGAATGAATAGATTTTTTGTCTATTAGGAAAGACGACTTATTCCAAGAGACAGTGATATTTGGGCAAGTTGACTTATCTATGGTCTTCATATCTGGAGCTGCTCAATTCCACGTGCTCTCCTTGCAAAAGACTGAATGAAAAACGGAAGGACTCCAAATTTCCTCGTAGTGGTACGGTTTCCTTTGTTCTATGAAATCATAGATTTTTTTTATTTCATGTGATCGCAAGATCACTACACATCTCAACATGTGACGACATCTCATATGGGTTATCCTTCATATAAAAATATGTAATTCAAAAAGAGAGAAAATGTACCTGTGTACTCAGCTAAAAAAAAGAAAAAAAGATTTACAGATTTTGTGCATGTCATATATATATATATATATATATATATATATATATAAGTTCTTGTAATTTGGTTGCAAGTAGAATATTTCTGTTGTGTATTTATGTTGAAATATGGTAATTGTTTGCATTTCCCTCACAGTCTCAAGCAATCACAACCTTTCTTACCCCAATAAAAGAACACTATTTAAACAACTGGCTGTTTTTATTCTACGTGAGTGAAGAAGATCGATTGGTAAGCTGTAGAAAATGAAACAATCTTTTGCAGGTTATTTGAAGACAAAAAATATTTTTAGATTGTAACAATTTTTTTTTTTTTAGGTAATAATGGTTTTAGTGATACAAGGAGGATAGTTGTGTGTTGCAAATTTTTTTTTTACTCTTTTTGCAAAGCTCATTTAAGACCCCATGGAATTACAACCCCAAAACTTTTTATTACTTTGGATTTAAATATCTCCATTACTATTTTCTCCAACAAGGTATTTCGATAGGTAACACAAAATTTGTTTTCGAAGACTTATGTTTTCTCCTTCATCACTACCCCAATCTCATGATGACACAGGTCACTTTAGTCTTGTACTTCTTCTTAGTGCAATAATCACTGTCTCTTTGCCAGACAAATTGTCCACCAAGAAGTTATCAGGCTTCAGAAGAAAAACTGGATGCACCTCTAATGGCGACTAATCTTTTGTTGTGTGAAAACACACTGTTTGTCTCACTCACCCATAGGCTAACCAGTTTTATCACCATTAAATGCAGAAATCAATCTTAGTAATTTCACCAAAGTTCACCAGGGCCCCAATGCTGTGTCAGAAATTGTTTGCATGCCAGGAATGAGTCAGTTGCAAACATGGTTATTAGGGCGTGTTTAATTTGCCTTTGAAATTCTTGTTCGAATATTTGCTACCACCACCAAGAACTGCACCCATGATCAGTTTGTACCCTTGGCTTCTATGTTCACTATGGTACACTTCCAGACATTGCAGCATCAAATTGAAATCTTCCTTAAGTAGAGGGATAGCCTTAAGCCGATTGAACGGAGCGCTCTCAATTGAGGTCCATGTAAAAGTAATCTATTCTAGTCATGTCAAATACACATAACATTATAACACTTATAATATAATACCACATTGCAGATTTTACCAAGAACAATTTATATTATAAAAGAAGAGATGATTCTCCATCCCACAATGTCTGTGCGCAACTTTATATGCATGTATTTTGAAATAAGACATTGGAATAATACATTACTTGCCCCTAAGTCTGGGAAGCCTTACACTGGGACGAACAATGAAATCCTAAATGTGGAGAAAAAAAATAAAACTTCACAGCTTGATGTTTGTCAAAGTATCTTTTTGATTACATGAATGAATGGTTGTGAATAAAATAAGAAAAAAAATAATCAGCTTTCCTTTTTCTTGCCTACAGTGAGAACTTTCATAGCATTTTACTAAGCATAGTTCAGGCACAATACCAACATTATGAAGCACCCAATGAGGAGTGAAGTCTTGAGTCAGTTGTAATTGGTCCAGTGAGCCAAGCGGAATAACCATTACACCACTTCAAAGTGCCCTAGTGAGAGCTTTAGTATCTTGTCAAAAATTACCTCAGTCTGTTTCTATTTATTGATATCAGTCTATTCATATCAATTTATTGGTACATAGAATCTGAAAGCATAAAGATGGCCAAAAAGTAAATGTCCAGTTTATTACATAGAATGATATTATTAATTTAATCTAAATTCAATTTAATAATAATTAATGGACACAAAAAGTGAATCCAGGTAAAAATTGAGGATTAATTTCTTAATGAAAAACCTGTTAAGGTTTTAAGCTAAAACAAATAAAATAAGAAAAAAATAAGAATAATTTGATAGTTATAAGATTTTATTGAACTTTCCAGAAATTATTTGGTAATAACAAAATTATATTTTTAATGATTTTTATTTTGTAGTAATATTTTTAGTTCTGTCGCTGAATTAACATATACATGTGCACATGCAAATGTACAAGAACAATTGTTCTTGTACATTTGCATGTGCACATGTATATTTTTGAGAATAAGATACTAAAGCTCTCACTAGGATGCTAGTTTTGAATTCAAAGTTGTCTTTCTCCATTTATTAGAAATTTAATTTGAATTAAATTTCTAATAAATGTAGTATTTTAAATGGACAAACAATTTAGGTTTTAAATTTTATGCTGTCATCAAAGCAATGGGGTACAAAACCAGTTATTATTATTATTCTCTTTCGAATTCTTAAAGTCTATAATGTGGCTTGGAATAAAAAATCAGAGAGTTGAGTTTGAATTCCAGTTCAGTTCATTGCATTCACTTACACGGAAATACCCTTGAGAAAGTTATGAATCCATCTCTCCATCAGCTATGGGCTAAATAGTAGAGCAGACCAAGCTCTTTAGTTATAGTTGGTAACCAGTCTAGGAGAAAGACAACTTTGAATTCAAAACGAGCATCCTATAAAAACCTACTACTTGCTACAGAAACCACAGCTGTAATGTCTAGTATACTGAGAGCTGTAGCCCTATACTCCTCAGGGAGTATACAGGACAAGTGCGTTGAAGGAGTATTTATGTGCTTGGCTAGTCATGTGACTTAATGAACGGTCAGTGAAGCCCGGTTTGCAGATAAATGCCCGAGAAAGATGCTTTCCTGATGTAAACAGTCTCTTGCAACATGACATACTGGATTTGTAATGACAACTTTTGTAACATCCACTAACTTTCCATTTCAAAGTCAAAAGAGAAGACATGTAACATTTCTATACTTTATTAGTATAAAATCTTTGGCAAATTTGGATCTTTGCACCCACAATCAAAACAATGTGAAATGGACAGTTTTTTTCTCTTGACAACATTATTTTAACTACATTCACTCCTCAGCAATGTTTGCTTTAAAAAGCAATGATTAGAATTGTAATAAAACCTAATCATATCGAAAGCGAATTTATATATTTTGCTTGTTCTTGAGAATTGACAACAAATATAATAAACACTATTTATTTATTAGATTGTTTATTTACACTATTTATTTATTATAGTGATTTACTAAGCAAAATTTAGATATAGCACAAAAGTATGGGGCACCTAGTTATGATCAAACTCACTACTCGGTAGTAATTTATATGGCAAGACAAGCTTGATAACCATATGTCAAAGTGTTCTTATTTATTTATTTAATTTGTTTATTGGAATGGTTGGCAAAACATCAGTTAATTGCCAATTGATTCAAAATTTATAAAATGGTAAATAATAAGGATTTTCTTATAGTTCATTCACATATTTTAGTAATTTATTTACTTAAAAATTGGTAAACGATAAATATTGCATAAGTTTTTAGAATGCTTTAAATATAAAATTATTCTTGTAAAAAAAAAAAAACAATCTAATAAATAAATAGTGTTTAATATTTTTGCTGTAAATTCTCAAGAACAAAAAAAAAAAAAACGTATAAATCCAATTTCATCATGTTTAGGTTTTATTACAATTCTAACCATCGCTTTTTAAAACAATAAACATTACCAAGAAGCAAAGGTCCAAGTTTGTCAAAACTTCATTAATGTTCTTCTGACTTCTCCTTAGCCACCTTTATTTTTTTAGTTATAAATGTTTAGGCATATATCTTCTTGGCTATGGCTAGACTTGATACATTCATAAATAGCCCCAACAAAGAAACAGACACAAAGGAGAGAGAAGAGGATGTGAATTAAACATGATCACAGGTTTATATAAAGAAACCATTTATTCAACACAGCAAAAATCAAAAAAACAAATAATATATATAAAAATGTAAGTACCTCCACTTTTTCACGGAAAATAGCATGATGAAAAAAGGCCCCAAACTCAATAAAAACAAAGTTTTAACATCAAAATGTTTATGCTATTATTAAGAGTAAAGACCAAAGTATTTTTTTTTATTATTTTTTTGAAATATTTTAAAATTTTGAATGTGCTAGAAAGCACATTCGAAATTTTGTTTAAATATCGTTTTATTTATTCCATCGGGTAATGTAATATAACAATTGCTTCTTTTTTTTGCACTACCCACCTCCCCCTGTGAAAAACACATTAATTTGGAAATTCTTGCAAAAATCAAATAATTGTCAGATATTGAAACTTTCAGGACATATTCAGAAATTAATTAAATTATTTTTTTTTCACATATATTACCACTCGCTTAATTTCATAATATTTTGAGAAATTCAATTTTTAAGGTGGAGATTTTTGTTTTTATTGCTTAAGCACGACGCCTTAGAGAATGTAAGTTGTCAACTTTTTTTTTTTTAAAAACAGTTCATGGAAAATCAGGTCTGAATTATAAAATAAAAAATGCAATAAAACTATGACATTATTTAATTAGAAAAGCTTTTAATGGCTTTGATAAGATTTATTAAGGACACTATTGACATACGAAAAAAATTTTTTCAATGAATAATTAATTTTTACAAAAATTGTTTTCATTTATTAAATTTTTAATTAAATAATTTAAATATTAAAAATTTGTTGAAAATTCTGCATTACTTCAAGGCAGCAGTTAGGTGATATTGTTAAGTGAAAACTACATTTACAAATCAAAAATTGAAAAGCTCATAGCAGTCATTTGTACCAAAATATTTAAAAAAAAAAAAAAAAAAAAAAAAATTTAGTGTATAAATGTTTCCAATTTTAACTATTGTAAGCCATAAATGATGTTATCCTTTAAAAAGTCATGTGATTTAAGAGTTGTCTGGCACTCTGCAATTCTTTCAATTTCATTATTCAGTTCTGTTTTATCATTAATGTCTTTGCAAATCATCCCTCCAAAATTTCAAAGTAAATTTTCCTTTTTTTAATTACTATTTCACTAAATATTTTTATTTTATGTACTTCTCTTAGTTTGGGTCATACTTCAATTAAGTAATTTTTTGTTTAAGTTAGTAAACTAGTGACAATTCCCAAATTTCATAAAGCATCTTGAAATGTAACTAAAAATCAATAGTAAATAATTGCTGAAAATATGTTAATTTGTAAAAATTACTAGGTAGTTAAAAACCAAAAAAAGGAAAAAGAAATGCATTCAGTTAGATTTTGTAAATTTATATCAATTCTGGTCATCCATACTAGCTGCCATCAATAAAAGAAAAACAGGAGCTGTCATTAAGAAATGCTTGTATATTACTTTTTTATGCTATAAGTAAGCAATGTTTATTTCAAATCAGATTAATTTAACTTTAAATTTGCTAATTTTACTCAAATAACATGTCACAAATATATATTTTATTTTTGGAAAATTTTTTAAACTGATAATTTTGTTTTGTTTGCAAATTTCTTAAAACTAAGAAAATGGTCACTTGTAAGAATATTTTCTGAAATTGGCCAAAAAAGTTGAGATTCTTATCTATAATTTCTATTTGAAATACACCAGAATATTTTACTTACAGGAAATAGTAAATTTAATCATTTAGCTTATAATTAAAGCTAAAATGAAATCTTCATGAATGCTTTTTCATTCTTAAAAATTCATTTTAAACCTTAGGTATTGAAAATTCAGTGGAGGTACATAAAAATGGTATGATTGAATATACTTACTGATATACTGTTTTTGTATTAATTATTCCCTAATTAACCTAGTACAGTTTTATAGTCCAATGAATTATGCTTAACCTTTATCACTCTGTATATGATTTCATTTGCTGTACAAAGTGTTTTGCTTGATCATAGCGACCTTTCATGGCCAAATTGGCCTAAAGCGTGTTGGATTTCACAATGGTTAGGGGGCAGTTTCAAATCCTGCCAGAGGGCACATCTTTTCTTTAATAATATTCCTCTAATATTCAGGCCGGCAGATGAAAATAAATAAATATACTATACCCCTATTTGAGTAGATGTTCTGTTTATTTATTAAATAAACAGAATGTCTACTCAAATAGGGGTGTCCACTAAAAATGACATTTAATTGATAAAAGATGCATTTTATAGATTGTTGTAGCATACCTAATGACAATAATGGGTATGTCCCCATTTATATAAATACAGTAGTAAATACTGTACACCGGTCTGCAGTTGAAGATTCATCTCCAGCTTTGCTGGTAAAACTGTCTGCCTCCAGACAGAGAGGATCCCCAGACGAAGCTATGTCGAAGGACAAAGTCTCATCTCAGGAAACAGCTACCCGACCCCATTTTATACAAGCTCTATTGGGAATTTTTGGCTGAGCCTAAGGTCTCCGATGCCCCACCTTAAATTCGGCCTTGTGGGGCGGTTGGTAGATATCCTGCATTTGGATATTCATTGTGAAATTGACTTGACTCACTTCTAGCAGCTGACTACTTCTACGTGCCGCTGGCGAAACTTACGTGTGTTGTTCATGCCCTAAGTTTTATTGTTCATTACCAACCTTCATTTAACTATTCTATTCAGTAACCTTCCCTAGGTTACAATATAGATAAAACTTGAATGAAAGCAAGATGCTTACATTTCATTCTACTTTGAAGAAAAAAGAAAAATCAGGAGTGGGGGGGGGGGGGAGAAAAAAAAAAGCAGCATTTAAATTTTCTGTTAGGAAAAATTATTTTTTGTTATGGACAAAAATAAAAGTCGAAGATTAAAGAGACATTTTGTATGAAAATAAAGAAAGAAACGCAATTTGAAATTAAACACTGTTCTTATCAAGAACAAAGTGGATTTTTATTTTGTAAAAACAAGAAATTGGAAGTGGCCCAAAGTTGTGTATGTACATAAGAAATTAAACAAGAGTCAAAGTTTGGACAAAAGAAAGAAAACAAACAAAACCACCTTGGGTAATAATCATGGACAAAACAAATAAATAGATTAATAAATATACTGGAAAAAAATTTTAAAAAAAGAAAAAGAAGAAATTGTTAAAAAAAAAATATAAATAAATAAAATACAAATTAGTAGTTTTTTAAATTGCAGATTTGAAGTCTGCTGAATTATAAACATAGAATGACAGGAAAGGAAGAGGAGGAATGAGAGTGATATAATATTTGTAGAATTCCACAATTTGGTGCTGCCCATCACAATAGGGAGGTAAGTAAGTTAGCACAATATTAAGGTGATCATAGAATGGTATCCACTTAACATGGACAAACATATACAATTTGACTAGTCAACAGATGGCGTCTTGATATGAGTATGGAACAGGGCTTTAGGGGGATAAGTGAGACATAATGTGCTCCCTGCCTCCTTCCCATGGCACATTCGGAAAGTTAGAATATATTATTTGAAAATTTGTACTTATGTAAGCATTTAGAAGAAGCTGAAATATGGAGTTGAAGGAAGATAATCTACTTCAGCAATAAGCAACAGGTGATAAAAACCTGCTGGGCACATTAGTTTCAGGTACAGAGTATGCGTTCAAGTGTTTATCTATATCTTTCTTTTTTGTTTTGTTTGATTAACAACTTTAGAGATTAGGGGATACCATGTTCTGAAAATAGCAAAAATCAAGGTAGTATAAATATGTTATGTAAATTCTTGGCCTCTCTTTGTGGTTTCTTCCTAGTCCTTTCCTGCCTGGTTGGACTAGTTTAGCCCTTTCACTGTAACACATTTCTGGACATCAACCCCCTAACTTCCTGTATTTTTCTCATATATATATATATATATATATATATATATATATATATATATATATAGCATCATATCAATAATTTCAGATCTTATAGCCAGTATGAACAATATCATTACAAAACAGCGATTTGCTTGTTTTCCCTCTCTGTACTAGTAAAACGTTTATTTTTAGAGCAAGCTGTACAAGCTTGTTAGGTAGCTGATGTAAAAAAAAGTTTCTATTAAGGTAAATAACCTTTCAATATTATTGATAATTTCTCCACTTATTAGTTTATGATGGACTTATCTATGTGAGAGAAATGCTAGAAAAACAATTGAAGTCATGCTGAGGTACAGTCAGCAGCTGGCCATTTTAGTAGCCAAGATTAGAAAAAATTATTGATAATGAAATAATAATTAAAATAAAATGATTAAAATTCATATTGTGTTTGTATGTACAATAAACTATTAATATCTGTTGACTCCCTGCACTAAAATCATGTTTGTCAAAAATATTTGAAATTTCTGAATGTAACTTGAGGCTTTTACTGCAGTAATTTTACAATGAATGAGCCTTTAATCGCTTGACATGCCAATGAGAAAGAAAAAAAATGGAGAGAAAAATAATATCTATTAATCATTGTATGTGGGTTTACTTTGGATTAAGTCCTCCCCACTCTCCCAATTTCTTGGATATTGACAAATCCTATTCATTTCTCATCCCCTTTATAGAACCAAAGTACATATTAACCAGAGTTCATTTCCCGACCATTCCAGTAGGCAACATCTATATTTAAAGAGGTCAGGTTAGGGTCAACCTCTGATGCCTGAGATGTCCTAAAAAGGGAAAAGCCAAAAGAACTAAACATTTTCTAACATTATTTGCATTTAAGCATGCAAGGACATATGTTAACTGTAACCTTGAATTGAATTCACTATCATGGAAGGTAGCGGCAATCAAACAAATGGGTAGACCACAAACCCTCCAAGGAAGGCCAGAGGGTATGTGGCTTAAAAGAGGGACAAAGATAAGGAAATTCGTTCAATGAAAACCACACATAGTAATTAAAACAGGTTGACTAAAATTCAAACAAGAAATATCTATTTATGTTCCACAGTTTCTCACCAGCTGTAAGATGTTAAGAAACTTCTTACTGCTTGTTAGTTACTGTCTCAGTTATCTTAGAAAAGTGCAAGAACTCCTAATACTTGATAAAATGACTCATTTAGGCCAAAGTAGGAATATTGCAAACTTCTTTAAAATGGTTTTTAGAAAGAGTTTTATCAAATAAGCTATATATAATTTATTAACAGAGATTTCATGCATTTAAACTGGTTTGTTTTAGTTTGGAGTCAGTTTTACTTTTAGGTTAAAGCAACAAGTCTAAGCAACTAAACAGTTCACTTTATATGTGAACTCACACTATAAGCCTTAAGTTCTCTATTTTGGCAAACCCACAATCATTCAAGCACACATCTATGCCACTTGTTTCTGGATATTATATCAAGACTGACTGCTAATGAGAAGGGCATATATTTGGGTTTTGAAAACAATTTTGACTAATATTTTTATGCCAGTTTGAACGTTGTGACTTTATCTATGTCCTATTATTATAAGCTCAAAAAAAAAAAAAAAAAAAGAAAGAAAGAGAGAAAAAGAAGTTGACCCAGTCAAATAATGATTCAGATCAAGACACATTCTGAGAACAGCTGTGATGTGTACCTCAAGTAGAGGTAAATTTACTATGTTAGATATATTTCCCTGGAGATAGATGTGATCATTCAATTTTAGTCAGTATCTAAAGGACCACTTGGAGACAAAGCTTCTAATTGTTCATCTTTAAATAGAATAACTTTAGCGTTTTGAAAATACCATGATTACTACTACTCTTTATGGAAAGTTTGCATGTTCAATGGTATGCTTATTTAAACTTCAATTGGAGAAAAAAATTTCATTTAATAAAAATCATTCATAATGTCATTAAGTCTTTACAATAATGGCAGAGTTCAAAATTCTAAATACTGCAAAAAGATGAATTTCTTGAACTTTCCATCATTCTGAGATTCCTGTTTATAGCTTTTGAGAGTACCATAATTTTTGCTATTTGGTGCAATGGCATCTTAATGACTTTGCTGTCTTCTTGTCTTGGATATAAAATAAATAAGATCATCAGCTTGTGAAGCATTAAAAACTATTTTAAGATATTGTATTTGCATGCAGCAATAGTGTTAATTGTATAGATAAAAATCCTTGATTATTCATGCAGAAAATACAACCAATGTAAGTGCAAAATTATTTAAATATTGTGGTCGTTATTTTATGACACTACAGGTAAACTAGTATACGAATAATGTAGATAGAAAAAAACTTCAAATGAAATTTTTGTAAATATTTATAGTTAGTAATATAAAACTAACAGTAACTATTGCTGTAAAATGTTTCAACAGGAATCTTTCAAATACTTTAGACCAGCGTTTCTCAACTGGTGTGCCAGATTGCACTAGTGCACTCTGAAAGGTAGCCAGGTGCGCCTCAACAGGAAAGAAATTTATAAATTATTTTTATATTTTAAAAAAATGTTTATTTTTAAAAATCTAGAGACACCAAACAATGTAATGTCTTAAAAATAAATGTTTATTTCTGAAGATTTTTTATTATTTTCCTAATTTTCAAATTTCATGACTAATTTTTTCCTTATTAAAATTCAAAGTTTTAGCTATTCTACAAGTGTGCCCTGAAGTAAAAAACGGTTGAGAAACACTGCTTTAGACAGATTATTGGCAGGGATGGGATAAGAGATTGAAATTGTTGTAAAACAACAGGATTGACTCTAAGGACCAAAAGTGTGACATCAAAGAAGCAGTAGATATAAGAAACAACTGCAGAAAAAGAGGAGGATTCTAGTTCACAAACTATTCTCAGATTTAGAGTCTTTGTTCTTTTCCATTAAAAGCCATCACAAAAAATGACACACCATATTCACATAAATCTTAACTGAAGGACAAGTATTTTAGATTTTTTTTATGAGATATATGAAAATTTAAAGAGAAATTTTAGATGTTTATTTCAGCTGTTTTCCTTGAAGAACATGTAAATTATTCATTAACCAAATAATATCAAATGAATTATGTGTAAAAAAACAAAAAACATTATCTATCTCAATGGTTGCCTCTATGCTTTAATACTGAGCTAATCAAGTTATCTTAAAAGTCTTGTTAAGAATCCAATGTATTTTTGTTTAGCTACATTGTAACTTTTGCAAAATGAGTAATAGTATTTAATGTACAGGGAGAAACTCCCAAAGATATTTGATTTTCTAAATACTAAAATATGCAACCTTCTTACATGAAGGAGATGTAAACATGAACAATTATTCTACTAGCATGTGAGGGAAATCCAACAGATATGTCTTTCTCTGGTTCACCTCAGGTTTTATTTCGGTTATAGAAGATTTTTAACAAATTTCATTTTTTAGGATGAACTATTCTTTAAGTGAAAGACTGCTTCATTTCATGGGTATTTGTGTTCAGTTTGAAAACCCCAACATGTAGCACAGAAGTCATTTCCAAATTATTTGAATAACAGATTGAAGCTAACATGAAGAGGTACCTTAAAGTTAAAAAATGAAAGCTGAAAAGAGTTTGGGGAAAGAAAGGGTTCCAATAATAATTATGGTACTACAAGGCTCCTGGATGGATTCTTTTAAAAATCAAAATGCAAAGGACAGGAGAATATCATAAAGAGTTTGTAATGAAGAAAATGACTGTTTATATAATTCAAATCAACATTATATGCAGTTGTATAATAAAATGTATAAAAAAATAAACAAAAAATAATTGAAAATGCTATATCTGAAAATTTTACATTTAAAGTACAACAATGATTTAATTCTATTGAAGAAAAAATAATTTATATAAAATAATTAAAAATAAACTGAATATGTTAGAAATGAGATGTTGTTTAAATTTCCATGTTTGATTCTTATATGCCATATTTGTGCTATAAAATAAATAATATACCATCTGCTGACTTTGTCTTTCCTTTGTTTGCATAGCCAATACAATAATTGCTATCATTGGAGGCAATTTATACTCTGATAGTATCTTGAATGGCCTTGGATACATTCTTGTTATATTGTTGCTCTCTTTTTGCAGCTTGCTTCCTGTAAAGACGAAAGACATTTTGTCTCTTGTCTTCTCCATGAATTTAGAACACACTGAACTAAACCTGGACAAACCAAAGAGAGAGAAGCTGCTTTTTAAATGATTTTCATACTGAGATGGCAGCTTGTAGACAGTGCTATTATAAAGCAAACAGCAGTGATGGGTAGGTAAATGGGCTGAAAGTAGGGAGGTATAAACGATGTTGGAGATAGAAGCATTGAAACAGAAGTAATAACCAAAATTTAAAATCATCAGTTACATGAATTTGAAAGATAGCTCAGAAAATAATTTTGTTAAAAAAAAAAAAAAATCCAGAAAAAAAAAAAAAAAAAAAAAAAAAAAATCCAGAATTAAAAAAAGAGAAGGGTGAAATGAAAGAAAAAAAAAAATAAATGAAGACGCTCCTGGCTCACAACAATGGCTTTGAGTTCCAAGTCAGAATTGCTTTCAGATTAAATGCAATTTTCCAATTAAAATAAGTTGAGAGCAGTTTCTGATGTCCTCCTCTCTTTCCAGCATACACCCCCTGCCAAAAACAAAACAAAAAAAAAAAAATAAAAAAAATAAAAATAAATAAATAAAATTAAACCAGAATTACATTCCATACTGTATGTCTAATTGCTGGTGGCTGAAGTTCTTGCTTGTGTTCTCAGTAGCGGTGGGTGGCTGGGTGGGTGTAGGGTGCAGTGGCTGTATGGAGAAGAGCCAAGGTGATAGAAAGAGAAGTTCCCTTTTCCTTTTTTTTATATTTTATTTTTTAAATGCTTGTTAGCATTTTAAAAAGAGGCAGGCAGGATATTATGGACTAGGAACAGACCCCCTCCTCTGTCATGCACTTTTGCTTCGTTGCAGGCTCTTCCTCCTCCTCTTTCCAATTGTCCACCACTGGTCAAACATAGAAGAAGAGGATGAGGAGGTAGGCATGGACAGGGTTAGGGAAGGTGGAAATAATGTCAGAGTGGTGGCAGGAGGAGGAGGAGGAGGAGGTGGAGGAGAGTTACTTGAGACCCAGAATAGCAGACCCCACTCCAGGAGCTCTCCTCCACTACTGGCCACTGCCTTGCTGTGGGGCGGTTCCATTCACCAAACCCTTCAACTGCTTCAACACAGTATCCAACAATTTCTTCTTATCGCGTTCATTCTTCTTTAAAGAGGCAAATACAAATTTCTTCTTATCGCCACTGTTCAACCTGTGGGAGAAATAAAAGAAAAAAGCAAAGAACAAAATTATGTTCAATTTAGATTGTAACATTTATCTGCCACCCATTCCCAATACTTTTTACCCTCTTCTGTGAAATATCTAAAATTTAAAGAAAAAAAAAAAAAAAATCAATATATGTAATATATATCTAATTCAGGTTGTTCCTTAGTGAGTTAGCACATACATTACATACTGCTAATACCTCATAAATAATGGACTATACCATTTTGATTGTGAGGAAAGACAGAAAAGATAAAGACACTGTTTGGTTTCAGAGAGAGAGAGAGAGAGGAGGCGATAATACACATGTATTTAATGTCTGCTTCAGGGAAATGGTTTGGTTGTTTAACAGCATTCCAACCTTAGTGGTCATTTTATGCTGAAAATGATTTTGAGTGACTTTCATTTGGTTTTCAAAAATGTATTGTTCGAAAATGTATAGCTGATAATACTATTTTTCCAAAAACAGCCTTTCTGCTGAACATAGTTTATCACCATACCCAGTATGCATGGACGCGGATGCAGTTTACCGTCATACCCATGGACGTCAGGGAAATGGAAAAATTTGTCAATTTCTAATCTTTTCATTTGTACCCTTCTACCTCTTTAATGATCTGCTTTCATATTTATACTTGTTATTGCAATATTTTGTTAAAGTTATTAACCTCAGATATTTAACAATGCAATAAGGAAATTTTCATAGGTTTTATTTTATAGTTGTGTAGCTTGCAAGGAGCTTATTCAATCTTTATTAACTTAAGAATTATGATTCATCAGAAAATTCAAAAAGCAAAACCATGAAATTTTCACAGGTATTTCTAATCTTATTTACAGTTGAACTAATAATAATTGTGAGTTTACTTCTCAGGCCAGAAGATATGGATGTACTCAATACTTGGTGGAAACAGGACTAGCAATAACGGAACAATTAAGCAAGATGAGAGATCTCTAGACATGGAAATTTAAATGAGAACAATCTAACCCTGTAAACTGAATAAAGGGTTCAATCCAAAGAAGAATCTGCAATGTTAACATCATTTCAGCTTTAGTCACTTTTCCACTGCTGTAATGTAGCTTCCCCATACCTTTTCTATAAATAATTTTCATGTTAATTATTCTGATGAGCTTTCTTCTTTGGTACCTTAACTTTACAAATTTAAACACAGTACTAGAGTGGCAGCTATGTTACATCATTATACAGTCAAAATAGTTAAATGTAACTGTTCTATGCTAACAGTTTCTTCTCTCACAAATGGAACACTTTTCCAGCCTCTTGCTTTCCAATTAACTTTGATCTTCAAAAATTTAAATGTAATGTCAATCATTACCTTCCGTTTTCTTAATCTGTTCTTTTGTCTCACTCTTTAATATTTTTTCTTTTTATATTCTTTCACATTCAGGAACCCCTTGTGTATTAGTGGCTTTATTATCTTACTTGGGGTGAAATGAATAAAAAAAAAAAATTAAAAATTTCCTGAAGGTTACACAGATCAACAAACGATGAGGACATTAGTCCAACTGTAAATAATGATAACTCCTCAGCCCAGAAATTCAAGCACTTAGGGTCTCTCCCCACTTTCTTACTAAAGTAGGAAAAAGCAAAATCTAAAACAAGAGATGAAATAATGTTGATCACACAAAACAAGAGTAACAACATAAAAACAAATATAATGGTTTATTTATAAACTTTCAAATATTTTTTCTTGAAAAATAAAAAATAGATGAGATGATATTGTTAAAAAAAAAAAAAAAAAGGATTTGTTATAATTATAATTTATTAAAATGCTTTTGTAATGATTTTAATAACTTAGAGTAAACAAAAGAATGTATTCCTGTACAATCACTGAAGTTAAGCAACATTGAGCCTGGTCAGTACCTAGAGGGGTGACCATTTGGGAATACTAGGTACTGTAAGCTTGGATGTGAGAGTGGTGTAATTAATGGACAATGGCTTGGAATTGTTAATTGGAGAGCTAAGTTCCAATTCCAGTTGGATTTGTTATATACACTTACACACAAATAACCTTGAGAAAAGTATGAACCCACCTCTTATCCCCCAGCTATAATTAGTAAGACTTGTATCAATAAAACATTAATGTCTTTAAAAAAATTCTAAAAATCTAAATCTAAAAATATTTTCTGGCTTTAAAAAGGTTGATAAGTCATAGAAAATGAATCAATAAAAAAAAGACAATAAAACAAAAAAAAAGATAATTATCATTTAAAAGAAACATAATAAAATGATAAATCTTTAGATAATTTCAGCACAAAATGTGTGCAGTCTATTCATTTAATACCTATTTATAGACTTATTGCTTCTTTATCACAAAAAATTCTTAACAGGAAGATGGTTAGGATCAGGATTTCATATTAAAATTCATTTATAACACACAGAGCTTGGAAGTGATATGCATGTTACAGATTAGATGTAACTGGAAATTAAAAATGCACATCTATAACTACACAATTATTCAATATTTAAAATTAAATACTTCTTCATAGTTATGCATGTGATAGCTAAAAAGATTGTAAATTTGTTGATTACAATTAAAATTCTAAGTAACTCAATTTTGTTTTGCTATTCAAATAAGAAAAAAGAAACATTTCTAGAATATATATTTAAGCACATCTTTTTAGATTGTTTTACATTTCATAGACATTTAGTAGATCAAATGATATACAAAGAGGTGCTGAAAAGTTCTCAGCCCCAAATCTAAGAATTTTTGATAATGTTTAACCTTCATGCCCACAAAAAAACTGTGTATTCCTTCAACACTTCTATCACTGGACATAATTTTGACACCCTCTGCAATGTTTATTATTTGACTTTCATAAAAAAATTAATTTGAAAAGAAAATCTTTTTATTCAAAAATTTATAAAAACAAAATTATCAAAATATGTAAACAAACTACAATGCAATATTTGCAGTAAAAATTACAGACATTCTATAATTATACACAAGGAAAACTTTGTCCACTGGGAGATAAACACTCAAAATATCAAGTGTCTGTGAAATGGCCAGAAAATGCATTTTTTCAAAATTTATAATTACAGTTACTTATGCGAATTTTCTAGTTCAGATATTTTTATAAATATTGGAAATATAAAATTATTCTTGTAAATAAGTAATCTAATAAAGAAATAATATTTAATATCTTTGTGTTCTCAATTCTCAAGAATAAAGAAAATGTATAAATTCACTTTCATATGTTTGGGTTTTATTAAAATTCTAATCATCGCTTTTTCAAACAAAAAAATTTAAATGCAATGTCAATCGTTATCTTCTCATTTCTTAATTCCTGTTTTTTTCTTGTTCTCTCTTCTTAATAGTGTTTTTTTTTTTTGTTTCTCATATTGTCTAACACTCAGTAACCCTTTGCATCTTTGTGGCTTTTTATTGCCTTCCTTGGTGTGAAATTATTAACAAAAAAACAAAACATTGCCAATGAAGTCAAATGTTTATATAGTAATAGCAGTGTCAAGAGAATAACTCCTTTTGACACATCATTTTTTTGCAGGCATGAAAGTCAAACATTGCTGATTGTTTTTTTGGTGAAAGGTCTTTTTGATAAGGCCAAGGACTTTTCAGCAAACCCTCATAATCACACAATATAAAGAAACTATTTACTCACTTCTCTAACAAAGAAATAGCTACATCTGGCTTGACACGGACATATTTACACTTGGCTTGCCCATAATCAGCCAAATAAGCTGACCAGTCCCAGTTCAGGAATAAATCCAGTAGCTGAAAAATAAGGTTACTTTTTAAATAATTTTTATTGATATACATATCAATAGATAAAAGTAATTTGGTCCTATTTGACAACAAAATCATAGAAATTGTCAGCACTTTCTTCAGTCATAGCCATTTGTAAAGTGCTGTAATCAATTAACCCATCAACTATGGATGACAGGAATTTTGCTATATGTAAGTTAATTTCAGTATTTGTTATAATAGAAAGAGGAGCTTAAAAGTGGAATTTCTTTTTCTGATAAAAGATTACAATTGTAGACAAGACTTAATACTAAATTAACTTACAAATACTAAGTTAGACAGAGCACACAGTTAATACATTTATCTGAGGCAGAAAATCCAACCTATTCATACTGGAATTTTTGATAAATATTATGTTTATTTATAGATATAAGAACTCATGTGAAAACTTGATCAAAGTAAAAACTTAACAAAATATTCAGTCATTTGTGACAGCAATAGAAAATAGTTATCTTAAGAAATTTTACTTTAGGAAATTAATATAAATGCAAATATTCTTTGCTGGGCATTTTTTTGATAGATATGTAGTCTACTAAAAAGACAAGTCTCGTCCACAACTCACCAAACGAGACTTGTCCACAACTGTAATGTTTTAGGAGAAAAACAAACTCCACTTTTAAGCCCCTCTTTCTATTATGACAAATAATTTCTGTGTCATGGGTCTTAAAAATCTGAAAGTCTAACCTGTCTGAGGTCTGCAAAAGCAAGTAGCAGCGTCCCATCATTAAATCCAGGCACTGGTTCTGAAGCAGCAAATTCTAAAGTAAAAAGAAAAGAAAAAAAAACACAAAAAATACAGTTATCTTGTACAAAGAATCTTATTGCCATTACACAATACTTTATTACTTATTAACCTCACCAATTTCAACAAACTGAAAGTTCCATGAAATAATCCAAGCATCTTCTACACTTTTAAATAAACTTTATATATATATATATATATATATATATATATATATATATATATATACTCACCTTCAAAAATTAAAGACAAATTAACAAAAGTTAATTTTCAATGGTAACATTGTCCAAACCACTTCTTTATATTTATCATTGTTAATATAAAAGACATCATTTTATTTGAAGGCATGAAAGAATATGTTCAAATTAATGCAAATATTTTATCAGTGAACTTGTAGTAGGGTAGAAAGATATTTATAATGTTCTGGTGATGTGGAAAGGGAAACTAAACATAATGTCTTATCTTTTAGCATAGATTGCTTCTTCATATTCTATCCAATTGAGTGAGTTCATATTAAATGCCATCATATTTTGGCCATCATCTCTTTAAACAGTTGAGAACAACAAATGTGTACAATTCAAAACATTTTATTCAACTATCAACAAAATCTAGCAACAACAACAAAAGGGTTGTAACTTGGACACTAGAAGTGGTCATTATATATCATCATCATCATCATTACTGCCATTATTAGTAATTATCATTCACTGCTATATAAAAGAATAATTCTTTCTTATTTATAGAATAATAGCTATAACAATTTAAGTGATCTGATTTAATTGCTTTAGACCTGTCTGAATAAATAATTTCTTTCTATTTCTACATATAGTCTATCAGAAAAATGATACATACTCTGTAGAAATGTTAGTGATCATTAACAGATCAACCAGTTGTTGAGTTTGAAAACTTTAGGTAATAAATTGAATATGCCACCTAATACAAGGAAGGAGTCTTAATAATTGAGGGTGTTGAAATTTTTAGCAATATTCAATAAACAATGGGTGCCTTAAAAAAGTGGAGGTGCAAAATTCAGTTAAATGGTCAAAAAATACAAAATTTATAAGCTTGAAGGGGGGTTGGAAAATTTCTTAAAGAAAAAAAAGTCCCTTTGACTTCTATTAGGAACCTAAGTGTAAGGGATAAAATGAAAATATTTGTAAATAGTGGATTCATCAAAACATGATTTGACTCAAAAATAGTAATTGTTTAAACAGTCTTTTTGCACCAAGGTAATTTAAACAATTATACCTGTCACACTAAATAAATGAAATTATTTACCTATAGGTAACTACAGTTAAAATTTGATGTGTGTGGCCTTTATCTTCCATCTACCCAAATAGGATATTTACTTTGTAACTTCTTTCATCTATTGTACATTTATGAACATTATTTTTTTTTACATTCATTTATGCTTAATGTCTATGTATAGATGATGCTGTTGTAATTATAACATCCTTTGATAATTTAAAAAAAAAAAAAAAAAAATCAGAATCAGTAATAAATAAGTGATCAAAGATAAACTTCTTTAACAATTTTTCAATTAACACTCAAATGGAGAATGTCAGTTGAACCGGAAGTGAACGTAGTTACTTCCCATTACAGTCAAATATCTCCGGCATAAATTTAAGTGAGATAGTGAAACTAGTGAAAACTGTTTTGTAACTTCGATTTAGAACATCAGTTAAGTGGTTAATAAGCGTTTGATGTTGTTCATTACTGCAAATTCAGCCTAGATTTATATGGATTGAAAAGAAAAAGAAGGAAAAAATTAGTTTATGTGTGCTTTGAAGGTCTAATGCAGTGTTTCTCAACCTTTTTAAGCAGCAGCACAACTAAGTGCAAATAAAATATTATAACACACTAAGCAAAATTTTTAAAGGGTATACATTTAAACCATAGATTAAAAAAAAATGCACACCAATATGAACTTACTTTATTTCAGCGTTTCTATTCAACTATTTGTACAGCTTATTTAGTGTGAAACCTGTGCCTGGTGTTTTTTTCACAATTTCTTCAATGTTTGGTCAATTGTGCAATAAGCAGACCTTCATTTCTTCTCCAGTTGAGCATAGTCTTTCTCACATCTTATTTTTGATGTTATTTATATTTATTCAAATGCTAATGCTATACCATTACTACTCCCCCCTCCACACATATATGTTGTGACAATATTTCATGTCATACTAATATGCCACAGCACGGCAGTTGAGAATCACTGGTTTAATGCATCCTGTTAAAAGATCTTGTAAAAAGCTAATGTTTTTAAATATATTTGGTTTGATAATTATTAATTCTTTATGCAGAAATTAAAAGAAAGTAATGGCTGTATAATCTAATGAATAAATTTATTTTTGATGCATTACATAATCAGTGATTAATATTCAGTTTGACAAGCTTTATGCTGTTCAATATTTTTAAGAAAGTGTGAAAAATTGTCTGCATATATATATATGATCAAAATGGTAATAGCAGAAGTTTAGTCTGCTATAATGGGCTTATGAAAATCTGCCTTTCAGTGATATGCCAGTAGACACTAATAGAAAACATATAAAGTTGAGTAAATTGAAGAAATTAGATGTTGCACAACTTTAAAAGAAAATCAACTAACTACTGATCTACTGTAATTGATTCTGGCTATTTTTATGAATTTGATAATTCAAACAAATGCTAAATTTTACTGGAATTAATTTTTTAATTACCATCCACAGTGCCATATTCCCCTGTGGAGAATAGGCCTACAACCTCACCAGGTTAGGTGTTGCCGCTGTGGTTTCCATAGGAAGTAAGTTTTTACAGGTTGTATTTGTCTTTGCTATTCTCAACTGATTTAGAGTTCAGAGTTGTTTTCTTAGACGGGTTGCCAACCAAATCTAGAGAGTTTAGTCTAATTTGCTTATTTAACCCATAGCTTGTGGGGAAAAGAGATGGATTCATACCTTTCACAAAGGTATACAACTGAATGAGAATGAATGGAATTAATCAATTTCTCTTATATTAATTCTAATTAAATTTTACAAGGTTCATATTGTTAAAGTTTCCTGAGCCAGTCCTATGTATCACTACATCCTAATAATGATAGAATTTAAGCAGATCCTCTGGTAATTACATACAGCTTGCATACAAATGGCATGTGTTGCTTCCCGCTACTAAATATAGGAAAATCAAATTTTTGTAGGTAAACATTTGTTCATAATCCTAAAGCAGACCTAAACACTATTATTTAAAAAAAAATAAAATTGTACCTAATAATTTGGAAGCTAGTAGCTATTGTCTGCAATTAAACAGTAGTTACTACCTTTTAAATTACTATGCAAAAATTTATCTTAGTTTTTAAAATAAAATTTTTTACTTTGCAAACAAAAGATGAAATAAAAAGAAAATTCTTACGTTCACATTGAATTAAATCCAAATTGAACTGTTGCAATGCTCCCATTGTTATCTGTTTCACATCATTATCTAACACAAAGTCCATGAGGCTGGAGGCTATATGTTTACAGGCTGACATGCAAGCTGTCCGTGCTACCTTCTCCTGAAAATAGGAAATAAAAAAAATATATAAGGACAAATATTTGGAGGTTCATTTAGGTTATAATGCCATGAGGATCTTATTGAACATTTTTAAATTAATTAATAGCTATATAATAAGTAATGTAAGTTTGTGAAAGACAAAACTGTGTGTAAGAAAAATGTGTCGGATTTTTGAGGATAAGAGAGTCTATAAAATCCCCACACATTTTCCTTACACTGTTTTGTTTTTCATTCTAACTTGAAGAAAACCAAACTCAACTCATGTTACATTGGCAAAATGTCTTTTCTAAGAACACTTAGTGAATGCTAAACTTTCCATTTCAATATAAATGTTTGGTTTGGTTTATTTTGTTTTACAGCATATCAACCTCAATGGGTTATTTAATGCTGACAACATTTTTTATTGCTGGTAATATTTTGTTTTGTCAAATTTCTGTTTCTGGTAATATTTTTCCTTCAAAATTGTATTGCTGGTAATAATTTTTTTCAAAAAAGTATTGCTGGTAATAGTTAACTATTTGCCCATAGCTGGGACCCTAACAGGTGCTACCACCCTGGATCAGGGTGGACCTGGGAACACCAGCAATTAAGAGGTGGTTCCACGCTCCGCAAAGCCTGAGGGCCTTGCTGCTGGATGTAGTTTATCGTCTTACCCAGGACATCATTATAAAGATTATTGAATTAAAAGAGGATAAAAAAATAATCTTCCAACATGGAATTTTGTCATTTTTCTTTTATCCATAAAAATGTATATTGCATTAATAATTTGCTATCCAATTTTAATTTTTGATGTGAACATAGCAGTGATTATTGGCATGCAAAGTTCAAATTCCATCAGTTTATTGAATTCATTTTCATTCAAGCATATATCTTTGTGAAAGATATGAATTCAACTCTTTTCCCCCACAAGCTATGGGTTAAATAGCAAAGCTTTTCCACTTTGTCTCATCATCTTCATAGGTAAAATAATATAGTAACTATAAAATGCGAATGAAATGACCAGCTACCAGTTGTTTCTGTGCACACCCCATGCCATGGTGTGCTGACCTAACCCTATTACAGATGCCTGCTCAGAGTACACCTGTGTTTTATAGTGTAACTATGCTGAGCAGACCATAGTTACAGTTTCTAGGAGAGAACACATAATCTGGCCTTGTTCAATTTCTTGAACAAGGCCAGTATGCTCAAACCCTTGATAATGATGACTTGTGACTGTGTTAGCATAACCATCAACAGCTCCAAAATGGTTGCATCTACCCAATTCTACTCACAAGGCTTAGGTCAAACAATGGTATGATTTTTTTTTTTTTTTTAGGCACTTTCCAAAGATGCCACATGCTAGGATTGCCTCCCCAGGTTGATAACACCAAGAAGTCACCTTGATGGCCAAATCAACCATAGCAAGATTCAAACCTGTCTCTGATGGTCATAAAGCAACTGTTCTAACCACTCAATCACAAGACCATCATAGCAACTATAACTAATCTAATAGTCAGCATAATTGCTGTACTAAAGAATGGGTTATAAATCTTCTCATTGTATATCTTTGAGCAGGGTATGGCTGTTTTTACACAAGCGTTCATCTCTCTCACATTATTTTAAATTTGGATTATTTTATCTCATAATAATCAATTATTATAATTATTTTCTTTTTAAAAATACGATTCCATCATGACACAGAAAATTTCCATGTTTAAAAAACTGAAACTAAATTTATAAATTTAATTATTATAATTAAACTTAAAATCCATAGTCCTGTTCATTGTCAAGTGATAAGATTAAACTTTCAAAAAAACAAAAACTACTTAATTTATAAGAGTATACAATATTGATATTTTAAGTTGTTAAGGTTAAAGAAAATCTATTTTAATTTAGGGATGGCTGGGTTTTAATTTTCCTAGACAGCTTATGTATCCAATATATGTTGCTTACAAAGTCAGGTTAAGTTTAGGTTGGGTGGGGGTGTCTGCTAACACACGTATAATTTCATTCTTCAGTGAGTCGGCTGGGTTTCCAATAATAAAAGAAAAAAATTTAAGTATTTTCATTCATCTGCTTAATTCATATTTTTATACACAAAGACTTTCAAAAATAAAATAAAATAAATAAATAAAATAAAATAATAAAGAATAGAGATGAAACATACATTTTTATATTTGATCTTTAATTAGTAATTAAATTCTAATATATTTATTTGTAAAAATACCGTATAGTCCATTAGTTATTAGAAGGTCAAATGGTACTTTAAATCTATAAGAATAAAATTTAAATATTAATAATATGTCTTGCACATATTTAAATGGCCCTTTTAGAAAGTCTTTGTGCATAAAAATATGAAGTAAGCAGTTGAATGAAAATGCCTAAATTATTTTTTTTTTATCATTGGAAACCCAGACGATTCCCTGAAGAACGGAAGTGTACATTTGTTAGCAGACACTCCCAACCCCACCCCACCTAAACTTAACCTGTCACGATGGAATCATATTTTTGAAAAGAAAATAATTATATTTTGCTCTACTGTTTTGTATCAAGCACTGTTTTTTTTAAAATAAAAATAACTGTTAAGAACACCGGATTATAAAATCTTACTATTCTTTCTTATTATTTTAATATATATAAAAATCAATTATATATTTATTGTATGTTTGCATATTAAAAAGAAATGCATTTATTAAGATTTTATATATACAGGGTGAGGCAAATGTTGCACACCCCAGGATTAATTTATTAAAAGTATAATTACACATGGAAATTTTATTTACTAGTTATCTAATTGTTATATGTGCTGTTTAAAATGTCCTCCTCCTTTTTCAGAAAACATTTTAATCCTATGCCTGCATGATTCATTAACATGTTGGAGAGTTTCCTCTGTCATTTTACTGCATTCATATTTAATTCTTCCTTTAAATTCCTCAATATTTTTTGTGTGTGTCTGTTAAATAACTGATTTCAAATGGCCCCACAGAAAAAAAAATCCAAGGATGTGAGGTCTGGTGACTTTGGTGGCCACTCAACAGGACCTCTTTGACCTATCCATTAACCCCTATGGTGTGTGTGACTTTTGCCTCACCCTGTACATTCAATATGATATTACAAAATTATGAAATTTTAAAACATCAATACACAATTTTTTTTCAAACTTTACACTATTTTATTTCCAGCATAAAATTTGGATATGCAGATGCTGCTGTTCTAACTCTAAAGAGTTAACAATCAAATTTACAATGAAGAAAATCATATTACACAAAAATCTAATAAAAAATTATTTATGACTTGTCCATTTTCTGTTATAATTATATTAACAAATTCAAGAAAGAATTCTGTGAATTTTATTTGAAAGTCAAAGAGAATACCAACTCACAGGCAGATTGGTGAATGACATAAATGTACTTTGTAAGAAAGCAATAAGATCCATCAGGTATCCACTGGCATGGCCCTTGGATTCAGTCAACATCCAATCATAATTAGCTAGAAAATAATAAAAATAAGTGCAAATGATATAATCAGTTGTCAAGGACAGTAAATGAATAGAAATATTCTTTAAATAAAAGGGTTAATAATTATAATTTTTTTTTCATCATTCTTTTGTGTTTGACTGCTTCTGTGTATGGAAGGGTGTCCCTGCAAAGACCTCCAGTGGGGAACCCCAAGGCCACACTATGTTGCACTCTGTGCCAATTCCCTTCCTGCATGTTATATTAGATGACTGACTGCTACTACTACCCTAGGCTTTTCCTTACCAAAATAACACATCGTGATTATAAACAACCAAAGATATAAACCTAAACCAGCTGAACAAAAAACACCTAAATCCCTCACAACCTTTCTTTCTCCAAAATTCATGGTATTCATACCAACTTCTGCAGTGTGAAATCGTTCCTCTTCAAAATATTTCCAGACATCCTAGCTCTCTGTGAAACTAATCTTAACACTTCAATCCCCCCACCCCCCGGATTTCTCGATTGCTGGCTACCTTCCGCTCCTTAGGAAAGACTCTAATGTCCACATGCATGGCCTGGGAGTTTATGTATGCGAACATTTACCACTGGCTAGGGAACTATCTCTTAATCTCCAGACCATTTTTACATGTGTCTCAGTCTCTCTCTACTAAAGACTAGTCAGCTATCTCTTCTTTCTCTACCATTCACTTTCCTCTCATGACTGTTGAGTGCTAGATAGTATTTTTGAGGCCATCTCCCTAAACCTGTTTGCAAATATATTCGTTCAGTAACTTTAATGCCCATCATACCAGGTGGCTTAAATACTTTCACTGACCTCGCTGGCATCCAAACACTTAAGTTCTCAATCATTAAATCTCTCATGCAAGACGGACACGCTTCTCTTCTGGGTCTCTTTTTCACCTCTATCCCTGCCCCTTGTATTATGCAACTCTGCCCATGCGGTAGTGTCTGTAAACATCCCTTCCCGCTGCTCACCAACCAAGAACCTCCTACCAACAAAATATCTTTCTGTTATCAGCAAGCAGATTGTGACATCCCTTGGAAAGCAGTTTTTAATCATCCGGTTCAAAAATGCACATCTGAGGTCTCCTGAGTGAAAGCTGGCATAGATGCTTTCATTCCAGCAAGGAAATTCCAAGTTAAACCACATTCATCTCCTTAGTTCTCACATGCATACTCAGCTGCTATAGCCCACAGGAATTACTTCTGGCTGTACCAGAATGACACATCTGATTGCAAACAGACGTCTCTTTGTCTCTGTTTGAATGAAGTGAAGTTACTGTTTGCTGATAGAACAAAACAACGTATAGCATCTCACAAGTTCAGTTCTAGAAATTATTGGTGACTCTGCAAAAGTGTACTGAATAAAGGCAAATCCTCAATCCCTTCTCCATTCAGTCAATTTGAAGTCCCGACATCTACATTAGATAAGGTTGAATGCTTTGCTCAGAAATTCTCTTCCAACTCAACACTCATTTGGAGTACCCACACCTGATTTCCCCCCTAGAACTGAGGCTCTACTGAGTGATATGTGCATAACCCTGTCGCTGGTCTTGGACATCATTTCTAAATTAGACTAAAGGCTAGTGGATGTGACAGGATCACACCTGTTGTCCTAAAGAAATGTAATCCCAAGCTGGCTCAGTTCTCTCCAAACTCTTCCAACACATATCTGGCTGCTTTCCAGTTTGTTGGAAGTCCTCCTCGGTAGTTCCTGTTTTTAAGAACTCTGGAGAACCTTCTGACCCCTTTATCACCCTATTAATCTCCTACTGCTTTTCAGCAAAGTATTTGAGGCTTTAATCAATTTAATCAATGGTTAAGCATCTTACCTCTCATGACCTACTTTCTGACAAACAATATGGCTTCTGTTTTGCCAGGTCTACCACTGATGTGCAAACGGCCATCACTGAATATGTACATCAAGCTCTTGATAATAATAGCAAAGCTCAGGCTATGGCTCTAGATATCTCAAAAGCATTTGACAGGTTATAGTATGCTGGTCTCCTACAGTATATGGTCAAAGGAAATTAGCAACTGTGTTTTGGGACACAATTACAGATTGGGCATCTCTTTCCTCTACACTAGTTTCTTGATATTTTTCATTGTTCTCTTCCCTGTATCTGCTTCGTCGTTCATTCCTCCTGTCCCAACTGTACGTACAGTACGACGTACTCCAACAAAGACATCTCTCATCTCCATGATGGTCTACTTATAATGATGAATCACTAATCATTCACCCAGATGATAGACATACTAGACATACAGGCACCTCAGAAGGGAGCACCTGGATGTCCCTCCTTGATTCCATCCAACCACACTATTATACACAGTTGCTAATAAACCAATTTCTTGTAGGTCAAAGAAGAAGGGTCTCTTTTGACAGAACAACATACTCGCCTTCTCTCAAATCAAAGTCCTATATGCCAGACAAAGACAAAGCAAGTCATGTTCACCATTTCTGCCATTCAACTCAGATTCTGGTTCACTATGTCTGCCACACAGTATTACAGGACAATTGTTTGATTTAATCCAATCATTCCTGTCAAATCATGAAATGAAGGTTGTTCTGAATGTGTTTGCTTCCAGATCCTTTCACATGAACATAGATGTCCCCCAAGGCTCTATCCTGGACCCTACATGGTTTGTGATCTTCATCAATGATCTTCCTGATGTCATCAGTTACCAAATAGGCATTTATGCAGATGACACTACCATTTACTCCTGTCTCAATAGCAAATCCGTTTTAACCTGCAATGCTGCTCTTAAACAGGACCTTGAATCAGTGGTTAACTGGAGAGCATCACACTGTGGCTTCTTGGCCTCATGTTTTCAACGGACTTGAAGTGGAACAACTATACTGAATCAATAGCTGCATCTACTGCAAGGAAAATTGGGTCATTGTGTTGTGCTAGAAGGTTTTTCTTGTCAGAGTCCATCTTACACATTTACAAATCTACTATTTGATTGTGCATTGAATACTGTTGCCATATCTGGTCTGATGCTCCTGCTATTTATCTTGAGGTTGTTGACAAAATCCAAAGAAGGATCTGCAATGTAATCGACCTTGACTTGGCATCTCGACTTCAGTCACTTTCTCACAGACGTGATGTGACTTCCCTCTGCCTTTTCTACAAATATTTTCAATATGAGCTTTTTCCCTGGTGCTCCGACTACATGAATTTAAGTGTGCTACTAGATTGGCAGCTAGGTCCCACCCATTTACTGTTGAAATAGTTAAATGTAACCACCACTTCTACTCCAACAGTTTCTTTTCTTGCACTCTCCGCCTGTGGAACTCTCTTCCATTTACTTGCTTCCCTGAAAACTATAAACTTCAAAAATTTAAATGCAACATCAACTGCCATAAATTTTGAACCCCGTTCATCTTTTATCCTTTCCTCAATCCTCCCTATACCCAGTCTTTTCTCTCACTTTCACTCTCTGTAGCCCCCTGCATACTAATGTCATTCCTGCCTTGCTTGGGGTGAAATGATTTTTAAAAAAAAAAGAAAAAGACTCCAAATCGGAATTTATGTTTCTTCTGTGCTGAAATTGTATAATAGTAATAGATCTTCTGAAAAATTTATGTCCATTAAAACACATTCATATATGTTAAGGTATTTCCAATCAATTGGCAACATGTGTTACTTGGCTAAAACACACTGTCTGTGGCTTAAGATGCTAAGGCAAAACCTCAAAAGACAAATAGGAGTTTGCTCTCTGTTAACCATTCTAAGGGATGGTAGTGCTGTGAAAGGAACAGATTTTATTTTATAATAATAAATGTGTTGGATTAGTAAATGTTTGTATTTCAATTTCAGATATTTCTTCTATATTCAACTGACTAATTTCCTCTTTAAAATTATCATTCTAAAATGAATAGAATAGGGAAAAAGTGGAGAAGAAAATACACCTTGCAGTTGCAAAATGGAGGGGGGGTGTAAAAAACGGTGAAACATCAAAACCAGTATTCTTAATATTTTTAGTTTTCAGAATTATTAAAATAAGCATAGGAAAAAAATCATTAAAAGTAATAAAAAATAATGCTTTCAAGTAGAAAATGACTATTTAAATTTTAGATAAATAGTCATTTATACCACCTCCCCCTTTACACAATGTTACTTTTTCCCCATGGAATTTGAAAAATTATTCAATATTTGATTCTAAATAATTTAATTCACTTTCTTTATAATAAAGAAAATTATGCACACAGAATAAATATAAAATTCTGTATAAAATAAATTTGTTAACAATATTTGATTTTTTTCTTTTTAAGAAAAAAAAAAAAAAAATCAAATTTAAAAATTCAAAAAAGCTTAATGTTGGGGGAGAATTTCAGCTGAATTGTAAATATTTAAAAAATGAACAAAAATTAATAAACTTGTCCAGAATAATAATTACAAAAGAACATATTTTGCATTGTATTTATTTATATCTGATATGCGACCTTATAGGGAAAATGTGCACTTTTCTTTGCACAATATGTCATAAATTACTCATGCTTATGCCCTGAGGCTGTAAAAGTGAGGATTTATAACATTGTGTCATTTCAACTGAGAAGCATTCATTCAAGTTGTCATCACCATCACCTCCTCAGCATATTGTCTTATCTGCAAATGTCAGCCGGTATTCAACTATTTTTCACAATATAATAAAACTTTATTCAGAGAAATATAAAAATCACTAAAACTGATTTCTCAACAACACAGAGTAAGTAAACTACATTGTTAGTTTATATTCTTATATATCTGGATATTGGCTAAGCTTTATCTCATGTCTACTCATCACAAAGACCCAACTGTTCTGTTTTTGTCCAAAATGAGGTCTTATCTTTTCACTACCTCTTTCATCCTGCATCTAAATACTAATTTACTTGGAACTAACTTCCACTGGACACAAACCTGATCGTGTGTGTTTTTTTTTGTGTTTTTTTTATTGTCTAAGGAACAATAAAAATTTTTTTGCTGACAATTAAAATGAGACAGCTGAAATTTTGTGGTCAGATAAGGAAATATTTTCTGTCTAAATTTCTAAGATGAGGTGTTATCCTTATTTACATACAGACTATAGTCATTTTTTTTTCTAATCAAAATGTTTCAGCCATTGTGCTCTCCAGCCTTCATCAGGCGTATGTCAATCCGGGTAACCTACAGGGAATTTTGAACTGAACTCATTATTCAATCTGTGTTGGTAGGTTGCTCTCATTCCACTGACCATGTCTAGGGAAATCTTGTCTAGTTCTTATTTTAGTAATACTCACTTATTGCTCACCCCATTTGAAAGAAGACTAAGTATATGACACTCACAGGACATATCAAAGGTGAGAGAAGCAGAGAATTTACTTGACAAATTTGAGCAAATGGATGATGTAATAAGTACCTCAAGGAAGTGTCATAAAAGAGCAAGTATTGCTCAAAGAAAAAATTGTGAAGTAAAATTCATGACCATCCATATCCTGAAGGGATGTAGCACATAGAGAGATTATGATTGTGAGGTGATAATGTAGCATCTATAATACATTTTTTTTAATGAAATTACTACTACTAATTCCTTTTAGTGGCAGAATGACGTCCCTTACAGTCAGTTATACTTACCTAAATCTAAGAACTCATCAATTTTTACATTCAGTTGTTTGTAGATATGTTCTTCTGCTTCACTTCGAGCATCCTTTAAAAAAAAATAAAAAAGAATCATTAATTGTAAAAAACAAAATACATTTAGGTAACTAATCAAAAAAAAATTTTAAATCCTACTAATATTTGCTACTCATATTTGATATAAAAAAAATTTATAGTTTTTTAATGAATTTTCAAAGTTAGACCAAATTTTTCAAACATAAGATTTAATTCCAACAGTGAATAATATTCTGATGCAGCCATTTGTAAAAGCAGTTTTAGCATAAATTTCAAATATGATTTTTTTTTAACATCTTTATAAAAAATATCTCTATTTTTTGTTTAAATTTTGAGATGAGGAATTGCCAACATCATTTTCAAATGGTTATTCTAATCCTTAGTTATTGTAGACATATTTCACTCTCTGGTCATCTCAAGGTGTGCATCTTTTGACTAAAGAATATGTTCTGTCACTTTTGGGCCTAGTATTCTTACTTTAACAAAATAACACAATCAACTAAAACAAGATACCCCTCATCAGCAAAACAGTCACCTGAAATTACCTGGAGTGTACTCAGTGGAAATAATGAACACAATAGTTTGAAATATCAAAGTATATTGATAAAAATAGAAATATTTTAAATCTTTTCTAGACAGAGTAGAAAAAGATTTAAAAGCAGATATATTAGACGTTTAGTAATAATGACAATATTCATTTACAAAGCACTGCTTTCATCATACTATAGTATGTTATTTTTTATGGAGGCATACAGAAAGAGTCTGGGGAGGGGAGTAAATGTATGTATCCAAATATAGTAAATGCCTCCTTAACAATGTGGGTGAAGGAAGGTATATATTTAAATGTATCAGGATGGTGTAACCATGTTGTGTAAATTTTGTTTTTTGTATCTGGGTATATTATAATGACTGCAGCATCTGAGAATGGACAAAGTTCATTTATCAACTAACTTTGGTTGATCCATCATCTGTTTATATACTCATTGATAGATGTGCTTCATAAAAGGAATTTTGCTTCTTGTTGGCTTGCAGCCTATATCCTGGTGTGAAAGCTTTCTGGATGGTTGGTAAAACTATTTTTTTAGAAATGGGGAAATGTTGGTCTACTTGTTATTTGTTTATTTCTTGTCTTACATCATGGGTGTGAAAGCTTTCCGATTGTTTGGTCAAACTATGGGTTTGTTTACCTGGTGATTTTTATTATCCATCTATTTTTAGAGATGGCAAAATCTTGATCTTGCTATTTATTCTCTAATACCACAATATTTACCTTGGTTTGGTTTGTTTTATGGTATATCAACCTCAATACACAATACTTACCTTAAACATAGATGTACCAAGTAGTTTGGCTACATGAATGCTATCCTTCTCAGCACTGAAAAGAAAAGAAATTGCTAATGTAAACTAATGATAATAGCACAAATGACTGGTTATTAAGATAAAAGACTGAACAACAGAAATAGAAGAATAAAAGATTTTAAAAAAAAGAAAAAGGAAAGGAAAGCACTTACCCAGTTATGTTAGAGATGTATTCCTCCAGTGAACTACATGAGTTCTCTAGATTGTTCATGTTAATGGAAATCTGTATTAACTGTTAAACAAAGGAAAGTAGTAGAAGTAAAGAATTCACACAAGTCATGAAAATTCAATTTCTTTTTATCCACAGGAATAGAGAATATTTCCACTTGTAAAGATTAAAAGTTACATTAGGCTATATTCATTTTGAAAAGTCCTTATTTAATCCCATATATATATATATATATATATATATATATATATATATATATATATATAAATAATAAAAAGGCTTAAACACTAATATTCCATGGTCATAATTTATTCCATTGTAATTGTAAATACGATCCAATTCATCAGACCTACAAATTCAAAAAGAAAACAGAAAAAACAACTCCGGGAATAAAAAATAAAATTTAGTGACAGTGTATGTATGAGAGTGTGGGATGAATGCTAGAGTAAATGAAAGCTATAGGGAGGGGTAACAGACGAGAGAAGGACAGGAAGGTCTAAAGATGAAGGGGGGATTAAAATTTAACAGAGAAGTTTTAAAGAGGGGAGTCAAAGACGGTTTAAGTAAGAGAAATATGAATAAATTCAAATGTCTAATACATTAAAGATACACCGGAAAAGAGTATACATTTTGTGGTGACATACACGCTACACACAATAGAGGATATAATCTTAAAGCTCAGAAGATGACACCTCAACCCAGAGGGTAAGACGTCGGAGGTTGAGGGGCTGGGGCGAAAGTGTTAGAACAGAAATTAAGAGGACACATGTTAACAATTGACATTGTACATTGCATTTAAATTTTTGAAGATCAAAGTTGTCTAGGAAGTAAGAAGCCAGAAGAGAATTGCACAAGTTTTACTTTATTTATAGTTGGACTAATGTCCTCATCTTTGTTCATATGACAATGCTTTGGCTGTTGTGCCCTCCAGCATTCTCCAGGTGTCTGTTGATCTGAGCAACCTTCAGGGAATTTTGATTTTTTTTTTTAATCATTTCACCCCAAACAAGACAGTAAAGCCACTAAGACAAGGGGGTTACTGTGTGTGAAAAAATATGAGAAAAAGAAAAATATTAAGGAGAGAACAATAAAAGAACAGGAATTAAGAAAACAGATGATAATGATCAACATTGCATTTAAATTTTTGAAGATCAAAGTTGACTGAGAAGCAAGAAGCCAGAAGAGAGTTCCACAAGTGAGAAGTGTGATAGATGAAACTATTAGCATAGAACTTACAGTTACATCTAGCCATTTCAAATGTAAAATGATGAGACCTTGCTACCAATCTAGTAGTATGCTTAAATTCATATAGTCTAGGTAGCATAGAGGAAAGTTCATCAGATCTGGTGCAAAAATATTTTTGTCATATTTCCATATTTCCCTGATGGTATAGCTAATTTGTATTGCTTCAGTTTTAAGGCCTCATTGATTCCAGTTTAATTTTTTATTTTCTATTTACTTTATCTCTGCTATTATAAGCTCATTCAAAAAATGTAACTTATTTTTAATCCTTGTATATGAAATTAATTTAGAGGTCTTCATTCATAAACCATCTTGCATTGTGAATATCATATGTGGGATCTATAGTTTGGAAATTATTTTTTATTTTCTATTTTTTAAAATTTAATAATTCTCCTCATGCTATGACTAACTTCAATTGGATTTTGATTACTATTATGGCATTGATTTCCACATAATGTTTACTCATGGAATTATATAAAAAATAAATTTAAAAAATGGCATATATACTAAGTCCTTTAATTTCCATATCATCTAATGAGAATCTATATAACAACTGCTCTCATCAAGTGTGATTGCTGGTTTGAAATTTGTATTCTTTGCTGCAAATATGTGATGTTGTACAGTCTATAGATTGTGTATTTTTTTCCTAACATGCTTTTTGTGTAAGAGTATGGTGGTTGTTACTATGTTTTTTTTTTTTAAACTGATTTTCTAGTGTTTAATATATGGAAGGTCTCATACAAATATATCTATCATCACTTGTAAGCCTCACTGTACCTACCTTGTTTATACAAAAGTGTTGTATTTTGCACAATGTTAGGGAAATCTTAGAAGTGTCTTTGAAATTTACTTGGTTCTATATTGCTTGTGAAACTAGTAGATTATAATAAATCATTTACAATCCCTAGAAAAAATTCAGAGAAAAATAAATTTCAGACAAGATAGTCACTTGTGATGAAAAATTGATTCATGTTAATCTACAATGAGGAAAACTGTGAAATCCAGGAGAGACTTCATGATCTGAGCCTAAACAGAATCTACTGTGGAAAAAGTTCAATGTTTGGTAGAATTCGAAAGAAATTCTTTATTGCACATTGCTGGAACTTTGACAAAGTACAAACTACACAATACTACAGTGAGCAATTGGCTATTTGAATATCATTGGAAGAGAACAAACTATTTGGAGGGTAAGGAAAACTGACCAATGATTTTACTACATGACAGGACATACTCATGTTGCAAATGATCATGGAACCAAGAATGACTTTGATGGTTAGGTTTCTAATTCATTAATCAATAAAACTGAATTATTTTGGATAATTAATACAGTGATATCAAGTAATAAAATTCAGAGCTGGTTAGTTTAAATGTTTAGTACTTTTAGTAGTTAATTTTTTTCATATCTTTTGTATTTCTATATTTCAAATGATTTAGACAGAAATTTAAAAAAATATCAAATTTTTATGAATGTACAAATTAGAAGCTAAAAGAAAGAAAATTTGATTGATTTTTTTTTTTTTAAATATATATGTACATCATTTCTTCACTGCAGATATGGCCAATGTGTTAATGGCCATCACAGAATTTCTCTATAAAGCTTTAGAAAAGAATGGCGGTGCTCAGGCTGTGGCCCTAGATATCTCAATGGTGTTCAATGGGGTTTGACATGCTGGCCTTCTACACAAGCTCAAGGGCTACAGTGTCTCTGGATGAATATTTGGTTTAATTCAATCATTCCCAAGAAATCATGTAATGAAAGTCATGTTGAATGGATATGCTTCATGCTAATGCAAGGGTCCCCCAAAGTTCTATCATCAGACCTACTTTGTTTTTGATCTTTCGTGAATGACCTTCCCAATGTTGTGAGTTCCTAACTAGTTATCAATGCAGATGACAACTATTTACGCCTGTCTTAGTAGCAAGTTCAACATATTCAACAAAGTAGAACTGGCAATCGTTCTCAAAAAGGACCGCCAATCAGTGGTTAACTGGGGTAAGGAATGGCTTGTAAATTTTAATGCCTCAAAAACAAAACTGCTTTCATATAATCACTACAGAGAACCTTTTTTGCCCGTCATCAGCATGGCTGATGTGAAACTCCAGGAGGAATACACTTGTGCTTTCTTGGGTTCAAGTGAAGTGATTGCTAGGTCTACTACCACAAAAATTAGTTCACTGTATTGTACCAGACAATTCTTCTCTCAGAATCTTTCTTGTACATTTATAAATCTACCATTCATCCTTGCATTGAATACTGTTTCCATATCTGGTCTGGTATTCCTACTATATATCTAGAGATTCTTGACACAATTCAAAAAAGGGTCTGTAATGTAATTGATCCTGACTTGGCATCTCTATTTCAATTACTTTCTCACCAATGCGACATGGTTTCCCTCTGTCTTTTCTACAAATATTTTTATGGCAACAGTTTTACTGTTGAATTAGCTAGATGCAACCATCAGTTCTATTCTTTTCTTGCCTGTGGAACTCACTTCTGATTTCTTGCTTCTCTGCCACCTACAATCTTCAAAGATTTAAATGTAATTGCCATCTTCTGTCTTCCTGAATCCTATTCCTGTACCGTTCTTTTCCTCACTTCTCCTTAATAAAGTTTTCTCGTTCTCTTTCACTGCCTGTAACCCCTGCGTCCTAGTGGTATTGTTGCCTTGATTGAAGTGAAATGATTAAAGAAAAAAATCCTTTTTATACACTTACTGGATGACATTTTCTTTCATTTATCCTTATAAAATTCTCTAGGAAATAATTACATTCATTTTAATAATAAAAACTTTAATAATATCACATGAACATAAAAAGGAAAAGACTTACTTGCAAAAGGCTGAGGGAGGGTTTTTTTATGAGGGTAGATAAACAAGCACTGAGAGTTCTGGTCAAAAGAAGATTGGTTGACTTCCGGATCATATCATCTATCTCTGTATGACTGTAAACAGGAGAAGAGAGGAATAGAAAAAAAAGGAGAATTTACTAAATAAACTGCACTAAGGCATACTATTAGAACTATTTTTGCTTCACTCTTCATCCTGAGAACATCTTTTAGAGAATCATTCAGAAATGTTAAGATGATATTCACATATAACAAAAGCTTTCTGAAAATTTGTGTCATGTTCTTAAATAACAGATTGAATGTTTCATATAGATGTCATACATGCTGCCAAACCAGTTCAGAAATATCTAAACTGTCAGCTGTATAGAATGACTTTCTCAGATCAATGGTTAAGATGGGTCTTGGTGAAGAATATCCTTCTTTGAACCTTGTGGACTGGAGCTACAGAATTACAAAGAATGGCACCAGATAACAGAAACCATGTCACTTGAGAACTTTATATATATATATATATATATATATATATATATATATATATATATTACTGAATTCCTCTCATTTATTACCCAGGTTTTGTTTGTTTTAACTCTGTTTTCAAATTTGGGTCAAGTTGGATGAGAAAGCAAAAGATTATATTTACCTTTTCAGACATTTTTATTGAAAAAAAAAATGTGTGTATATGTGATCAAATATGTTATAATATCTGCCAGTTGTGAAACAATGACACTCCACAAGATTTTTTAAAAGGATAAATAAAAAAAAGTATTAAAAAAAACAGAATATGTAATATTGCTAACAGGGTGAGTAAAGAAGCAAATTAATTGCTCCAATAATTGGAGAGTTAGAAACCTGGCTCAAGTGATATCTGCTAGAAGAAATTTCTCAAGCAACTACCATTTTGATTTTAATCTATTAGCCATTATCAAGGATGTTTTTGCGTTTCAACAACAGAAGTGTTTTAATCCTTGAACAGTGCCAGCAGATTGTAGTCATGTTCATAATTAATATTATTAAGAATTAGGCTCTTGATTTTTATCATGAAGGCATCAATTATTTTTAAGCACCTTCTGCTATTAGAGGAATGTATTATGTTGGTATTTTCTACAAGTGTGTTGCAGAGAGAGATTGGCAGGTTTCTGTACATATTTAAATGCATCCTAATGGAGCTATGATCTTTGAAATGCAAAGTAAATCTTCTTGATAGACATCTAAAATGTAATTATTATTCATGAATTTGTTTTCAGCAGGAACATATTAAGAAAAGCAAAAACATCCCTGATAACGGGCTAAGAGATTAGCCCAAAGTGCTTGGATCCAAAGATCATTTGGATAGTTCTTACACAAATGTCAACTAATAAAAACACTCTCTTATATGCATGCAAGAAAAACATAATAAAAAGCTTAATTGCAGTATCCTGTAGTTATCCTCAATGAAACCTGTATAAGAGAGGAATTGCTGTCCACATACAAATTATATATATATATATATATATATATATATATATATATATATATATATATATATATAATATCTGGATAAAATAAATGAAACAAAATTGGGTGTTTTTTTTATGAAAGTATTTATTTCTGTGTTTTTGTATATATTTATTTAATATTTCAGACCACCTAGGTCTTTCCTCAGAAATCAAATGAGATACTGTGTTTGTGTGTTTGTTTACAGCATTTGTCGTGAAGCGTGCATGTCACGTGATGTGCAATGCGACTTTGTTTGAATTTTTGGCGGAAGACTGATGATAGTGTCTTAAATGTTGTTTAAAAGGTTTTTTGACCATAACTCAAGAAATATTTCTTAAAATATTTTTAACTGTTGAAATATTTATGTAGATTTAAAATATCCACGTGTTTGTTTACCCCTAGTTTATATGTGTCTAATTTTAGAATTCAGTATTTTTCTTTTTTTCTTCTTCGTATGTGTGTTGTACTTAAATTACTGTGTTTGTGTGTTTGTTTTTAGACTCGGACGACACGTGGTGTGGAACGCGATTGTGTTTGATTCTTTAACGGACATCTGGTGTTTTGGTTATTGTTTAAAAAGGATTTTTTACCATATCTAAAGAAATTTTTTGAAGAAATATTTTAACTATTGAAATATTTATACTGATTTAGAATACCCAAGTCTTTGTTTAACCCTAGTTTATATATTTTATTAAGTTAATAAGTTTATAGTTTTATTAAGTGCTTCTATCCACATAAACCGTAACACACTTCTCACATACAAAAAAGTAAAAACAACAATTGGATTCCCATGGTTTTTAACCACAATCAATATTCCCACACACTTACTCACAAATTAAAAAATGACTACAAGATCCTCCAATTAAACAAAAATATCAAACACATTTTCGCCAAACCACCCATCAACACAAAAAAAAACAAACACCTAACTTATCAGCTATCCTCACCTCCACCAAATATCTAAATAATACAAACCAAACAGGTAATTACAAATGTAACAAAACTCGTTGTCTAATTTGCAAACACATAATAACAGACAGTGAATTTCTCGCACCCAACTCCAAAATCACAATACATCCACCCCGCCTCACTTGTGATAGCAATAATATAATTTACTACCTATTCTGCACAATATGTCCTAATAGTGGATATATTGGCGAATCTGGAACTAACTTTAGGCTTCGTTTCAACAACCATAAACAAGACATACGACAAAATAATTCATATTCCCCAGTAGCAGAACACTTCAATAGACCACGACATTCGATAGATAATTGCAAATGCATATTGATAGACTCAAATTTTAGCACTACATACATACGAAGAAAAAAAGAGAAATACTGGATTTTAAAATTAAACACATATAAACTAGGGTTAAACAAAGACTTGGGTATTCTAAATCAGTATAAATATTTCAATAGTTAAAATATTTCTTCAAAAAATTTCTTTAGATATGGTAAAAAATCCTTTTTAAACAATAACCAAAACACCAGATGTCCGTTAAAGAATCAAACACAATCGGGTTCCACACCACGTGTCGTCCGAGTCTAAAAACAAACACACAAACACAGTAAGTTTAAGTACAACACACATACGAAGAAGAAAAAAAGAAAAATACTGAATTCTAAAATTAGACACATATAAACTAGGGGTAAACAAACACGTGGATATTTTAAATCTACATAAATATTTCAACAGTTAAAAATATTTTAAGAAATATTTCTTGAGTTATGGTCAAAAAACCTTTTAAACAACATTTAAGACACTATCATCAGTCTTCCGCCAAAAATTCAAACAAAGTCGCATTGCACATCACATGACATGCACGCTTCACGACAAATGCTGTAAACAAACACACAAACACAGTATCTCATTTGATTTCTGAGGAAAGACCTAGGTGGTCTGAAATATTAAATAAATAAATATATACAAAAACACAGAAATAAATACTTTCATACACGAAGATCTCATTATGCTATATATATATATATATATATATATATATATATATATAAGCTCCCAATTAACAGTAGAGCACTTTCGCTACATTTTTAACCTATCACTGACATAAAAAAATTTAGATTCAACTACTCCCTAAAAACATAACCACCTCACCCACAAATTAAAATTAATAGAACAAAAATAGAAAGCCCCATAAAAGAATGAGACTGAAAGCACATTTCTTTCTAAATACACACACAGAAACACACATATATATATATATATATATATATATATATATATATAAGCTCCCAATTAACAGTAGAGCACTTTCGCTACATTTTTAACCTATCACTGACATAAAAAAATTTAGATTCAACTACTCCCTAAAAACATAACCACCTCACCCACAAATTAAAATTAATAGAACAAAAATAGAAAGCCCCATAAAAGAATGAGACTGAAAGCACATTTCTTTCTAAATACACACACAGAAACACACATATATATATATATATATATATATATATATATATATATATATATATATATATATATATATATATATATATATGTATGTATGTTTTAGTTGTGTACAGAATTATTTGCCCCCACTGAACATTTGCATATTTTCTAAGGAAATGTGAATATTTGCAAGTAATTATTGAATTTACCATAAATAATTGATTCCATATTTAGTTTTGAATAATTTGTGAATTTTTTTCAAAAGTTTCGGTCTGTTATCTTCATAGGTATAGATTTATCTAAAAATTGCTGCAGTCCAAAATTATTTCCCCCCTTATGAAATAATATTGCTCTATGGTAACTGTAATATTATTTTTTCCTTAATTTGACATTTAATACTAACACCCTTTGAAAATGAAATAGTATTGACCTGGTTCTATAACATTCTAAAAGGTAAAGAATAAGATAATATGTGAGTGCCATGTACTGCAATAATTCATTCATTCTGCAACCATGTTGAAGATAACTGAACTTGACAAGAAGCTCCAAATGAAGATAGTTGATACTTATAAACAAGGTGATGAACATACAACACTTTCCAAGCATTTAAATGTTCCTAGATTGACAATTTGTAGCATTATCAAGAAGTACATCAAGACTCAGTGTTGAGAATACATTAAGGACTTTCAGAAAATGGTTAATCTCTGAGAGAAAGGAAAATTGTTAGAGATGTCTCAAAGAAGCTTCACTTAACAACAAAGGAAATTGTCAATGATATAAAGACATCAAGGTTGAATGATGAAGACAGTCACTAGATGCTTTCATCAAGCAAAGATTTGAGTTTGTCACCCAAAGAAAACTCCCTTGCTTAAGGCTAAACACCTAAAGTGCAGATTAGCTTATGCTAGAAGCCATCTAGAACATGGGAGCAAATATTGGAACTCTGTTTTATGGTCAGATGAAAGCAAACTAGAATTATTTGGTCACATGAACTCCCATTATGTATGGGGGAAAGTGAATGAAACTCACAAAACAAAAAATACCCTCCCTACAATTAAGCAGGGTGATGGGAGCATTCTGCTCTGGTGATGTTTTGCTGATTCTGGTCCAGGAAAACTAGTAAGAATACAGGGTATCATGGATAGAGAGCAGTTTTTGGATATTCTTCAAAATAATAAAAAACAAAGTGCATGAAAGCGGACTTTGGGACATCACAACATGACAATGACCCAAAACACATGGCATGAATTATTCCAAAATACTTAGATGACAGCAAAATTAAGGTATTGGTGTACCCTGCACAAAGTCCTGACCTAAACCCTATTGAAAGTTTATGAGCATATTTGAAGAAAAAGTAAGAGAAAGAAGTCCTTTGAATTTGGAGGAACTAAAAGCTATTGCCAAGGAATAATGGAGTAAAATACCTATCAGCATGTGTAGTGATCCTGTAAGGAACTATCAAAAACAATTAAAGACAACAATCAAGAATACATGTTACACAACTGATTGTTGAGGCAAAAGGGCCAATAATTTTATCCTATGTTAAATGTTTTTTGGTGTTTTTTAGCATTATTGTTTAAGATTAAAATAAAAATTTTGCTGTTGTCATCACTGTACATTCTTTCAAATCCATTATTTCATCATTTGTGAAAAAATGCACATGAAGTTTCCATAAAAAAAAAAAAATCAAAAAAAATCGAGGTATTTCAGCTCTATTTGTAATTATGGAAATGAGGGTGAATAATTCTGTCCACAACTGTATAAATAAAAGTGGGCATTGAAATTAAAATCCAGCAATGACAGTCTGTTTCATGCTTATATACAGTTGTCAGGCCATATGTGTTGTGTTTTTGCTCGACTATTTATATATACAGTTCAATGATGCATTGTGGGTAATATATTTACATACACTAACCCTGATATTGAGCACTTTAATGCATAAATATAGAATATCGTAAAACTATGTGTGTGTGTGTGTGTGTGTGAATTGTCTAGGCTAAAAGCCATAATTTAAAACTGACTATTCAACAAAGCAGATAAATACACATGCTTGAAGAGCAATTGACATTTATTTAGCTTAAAAAAAAGCAATAAGAAATTAACTGATTTCTACACTTTGTGTTTATCAAGTTCTTTCAGACAAAGTGAGAAATGAGAAAATTATAATTCTCTATTTAACAAGTTACAAGCATTGCATTATTTCTGAGTATAAGAGGTTTAATTATAGTTTTAATGCAATCCAATTGTGTTCATCTTTTAGGACTGAGATTATATATAAGAAAGCAAATTGTAACAAAAATTAATATATGACATGATCTTTGGCCAGAAGCAACCTTTGAATTTTAGAAACTCAAATAATATATATTAGAGTGTAGCTATTATCACTATAGTTATTGGATTGATTTGTTTTTATAGCTTATCAAACCTTTGTAGTTATTTATATATTTAGCCAATATATATTTTGGATTGTAAAAATTGTTTTAGTTGTGAGTGAATATTAAATCAACAATATTTTTGAGCACAATGATTTTTCCAGATGTAAGTTCAATTAATTAACCCATGGCTAGGGAGAGGAGGTGGATTCTTACCTTTTGCATGAATGTAACAAACCTGACTGGAATTTGAACTTGGCTCTCCAAGTTGTCATTCTGAGCTACTATCCATTACACTATCTGCACATCCCCATAGACATTGGAATGAGGATGAGAATGAAAAATTTAGTCTAATGATTAACAATATTGCAGTGAAACAATTACAGAAAATGAGCTCTTAAAAATGTCAAAGTTCAAAATCATCTTTTGTGAGAAAACAATTCATCTTACCTTAAATGCAAATCTGATGAAAATTTCAAGCAAGCATTAATGTATTCTTTAACCTCATGGTAAATCTTTGGTACAAACTGAGAGAATGGAAACTGTTTGGGAAAGCTATCCTGTAATATCAAAAAAAGAAACATTAAGTAATAATAACAAAAAATGACCAATATATTCTTTATAATGTTTAATGTTATCTTCTTTTCCAATATTTTTAAAAATAAAACACAATCAAAACAAGTAAATATTAAAATATGAACATATTTCAGTTTAGACAATTGGACTTGTTCTAGCTTCCAAACCAGCTGAATATCTCTATATCTAACAGATTAACTCGAACTCTGAATTCCTCCAAGTGCAGCCAGAAACCTGCTAGAAGAAACTTAACTACTGTTAGTTTCACAAAAGTCTAACAGATAGGTTTTCACTGCTGCATTGTTATATGTCATAAAACAGGTCATGTTGCTCATGCTGATTTTGAAAAAAAGATGGATAGTTTATAACAAAAATGCTATGAACTGACATTTCATGGTTTCTTGAATATATACACGGGGTGCGATGGATAAACTGTCGTCTAAATTATGCAAAAATAAAAATAATAATGACATCTCATTTTAATAGATTTATTTAATAAAATTACACAAAAATATCTTGAAATACTCATAAAAGTAACCATTGGCTTCAACCACAGCCTCCAGATGACTTTGGAATCTCTTGCGGATGGTTTCCTTGTTTAAGTTTGTGAATGCTGTCATAATACTTGCCTTCAGTTCATCTTAGGGGTTACAAAGAGTTTTTTTTGCTGGTCTCTTGCTCAACTGTGCCCCATACATAATAATCAAGAAGGTTGCAGTCTGGGGAGTTTGGTGGTCAGACGTAAGGGGTGATGATGTGCAGAAATTATCTGAAAGCCATGACTGGCTTCTCCTGCTTATGTGGCATGATGCAGAATTCTGTTGCCAGACATAGGGTCTTCCAGCATCCACCCTCTTGAACTAGGGCAGCACTACCTCTCTGGTTATCAACCCGATTGACTTGGAGGGATTGTTTTCAATCATGGCCTGGATCTCACCAACAAATTCGAGAGTTCATTTCTTATCAGTATGATTATAGTGAGTTTTCTGAGCTGCTATACCTTCGTAATCACTATTAAACTCATCCAACTCTTTCCGAATCCTCTGCACTGTCCTCAGATTGACACCTAAACACTCTGATATGTTCGTATTGGAGCTGCCGGTATGAATGCCAAGCAGTATAGCAGAATGAATAGTGTCATGGTGCTCTTTTTCTCATTGATGGTGCCCAACTGACCCTACTATACTGTGCAGTTGACAAAATCAAAAACAAACAACATGCATGTGTGAAAAATAAAAATATAAAATGGCGACAATTTACCGATTGCACCCTGTAGATTTGATAATAGTTTGCTAATCCTAGAAATGTTTGTAACCTAGTAACATTCGTTGGATGAGGTATATTCTTAATTGCACTGGCTCTCAACAGATCTGGTTGACAACCACTTTTGTCAATGATTTGTCCTAGGTACTTGATTTTAGGCAAAAAGAATTTGCACTTTTCCTCATTGAGTTTGAACCCATATTCTCATATTTTTTCAAAAAATCTTTTCACATGCTCAATCTGTTGTTCCTTAGATACACTTTTAATTAATATATCATCCAGATAAGCAACTTCAAAGTCACAATCTGCAAGCATAGTATCCATAGCTTGTTGAAATGTAGCTGGAGCCAATTTTATCCCAAAGTCAGTTGAACTTATACAATCCCTTCTGTGTATTTATAGTTATTAACTATGAACATTTTTCTTCAACTTGTATTTACAAATATGCTTCAGAAAAATCAAGATTTGAAAAAAATTTTCCACTGTTTAAATTTGCAAGAATTTCCTCTGGAATTGGTAATGGGTAGTTATAAGATTCTAAAGATTTGCTTAACACTGTCGAAAAATCAGCACAAACACAAATTTTATTATTTCTTTCTTTACATTCACTGCTAGTGCTACCCATTTTGAATAGTCAATTTTTCAATTACATCTATTTTTTCAAGTCGGGCAGTCGTGTCTAAGATGTAAACTTTCACATTTAAAACATCTATTAATTTTTCTTCTTCCACATTTTTCTTTAGTTTGTATACGCATTCTTTTTCTTCATTTTCTTCCATATCATGTCTCAGATTTCGGATTCTCTGACATTTGTCTGATATTTCTTGTAGTGTTAGTTTTTTTTATTCTGTTCAAGTTTTGTTAGAATTCTAGCACATATTTCTGCATTTTTTTTCACTGTTAACCCTTGAACAAAAATTAACCCTTTAAACATCACCAGAGTCAGTTCATTTAATTTGAATCTTTCACACTCCTTGTTAACGATTCCAGCATATGTAACAAAATCTTAGTTTTCATTTTTGTCAGATTCATACACTTCCAACGAGTACTGAATAATAAACTTTTCTTGCTAAAAATTTAAGTCAGAATATTTACTGTTTCTTCAAAGCAAATTTCTCTTGGTTTCTTTGGTAGTACAAAATTACAATATTTTTCATTTCTACCAATGCTAACTTTCTCAACAAAAGTCTTGTTTTTTTTTTTCTTGTTTTCCCAGTTGCCACATGTTTCTCTGAAAATTTGCTTGTTCCTTCTAAAATAAGCAGAAAAGGTAATTCCATCATCTGAATTGTATGTGAATTCCACTATGGTATTTGCCACTGCATTAGGAGTGAAAAACTTGAAGAATTTTCCATTTTCTTCTGTATTATTTCAATATCTGTTTTTTTTTCTTCTCTTTTTTAAAAAAGAAAAAAATTAAATCAACATGATTCTCATTGTCACTGTTATCATGTGTGCCAAAGCAAAAAGTACTTTTTCTTACTCCATACGAGTTTTGATCCCTCGTCGGCACTGTTATAACTTGCCCCTAATGGTTATAATATTATGTCTCGCTTAGGATACTCACTGTGATGTCATTAGAAATTATCCTCAACTGACTCCAACGGACTTCCTCCAACTCGCTTTGAGTTCTTTATTTAAGGCGTCTTGCCTAGTTCATTTGTGTTTCTGAGGTATCTTATAAGTAGGAGAGATCAGGTCATTAATACAACTTTGTGTTAGCTTTCTGTGAATGTTTTCACTTTTAGTTTAGTTCAAAAGCACAATTCTTTCTTACAGATAAGAGAATTAACTGTATAGCTAAAAATCCTTAGATTACCCATTCAGAAAATTATAACCAGTGCAATTGCAAAATGTTATATTCCGTGCTAATAGGAATATCACTGGAACAACACGGTGGATAAATAAATAAAGGTTATTGTACAACCAGTAGTGAGTGCTGCTTTTTGGAAGGTTCAATAGCTCTCAAGTAAGTCGGAGTTGTACTCAATAGATCACACCAAGTATTACGTAGTCTGTTGACTTTATAGGTACTTACTACCTATAGAAAATTCACTCATGGGGGTGCCAGGTTATTACATTACATCACAAAATTACTTAATATTACTGCCATTTTTTAAATAGTATAGGTAAGCTGTTTTTTTAGAGATATTTTACTAAATTAACAATGTATAACTTACCGGAGTGATCTGTTCCGTTAGAGGAAAGTCTTTCATCACAGCTTGGAATTCCTGTTCGGTTTCTATGTACATAGGAGTGTAGTTGTCATCACTAAATATACTGTCAAATATATTGGCCCATTTTGTCATCAGCATTTCATTGTACTTGTCCCTGAATAGAGAAATAATAACACCAATAGAGTCCAAAACACTTCATCCAAATATTTATTTTAAAAGTTTACCTCAAAATTATTCTTCAATTATATTAATTTTTTTTACAAAATTACATTTTAAATGAATTTATAACTTATTTTCTTGAGTAAAATCCGATTGTAAATATCAAACTTTTACTATGAATAAATCAATCAAATAAGGAAATGAAAAGAAAATTCAAAGTAGAAAACAATAACATTATTTCTATTTGAACATAGTCATAAATAAAAGAGGAATGAGAAAAAAAAAATGCTTCTAAAATATTAAACATATGTTGAATGTTGAAGTAGCCATCAATGTTGATAGTTTCTTCAGAGATTATTAAAGAGACTTTATTAATTACAGCATTAAATTGAAATAATCTTACCTGATCTCAAGCAACAATTCCAACAAATGACCCACACTGAAACCATAACCCTAGGGGAAAAATGCATATGACTCATCAGTTATAACAGTTAACAATTTAATTTGCTTTCCTAAAATTTTTAAAATATTCTGAAACAGGAACACACACACACACACACACACACACAAAATAAAATACTTAAAACTTGATAGCTGTAAAACATCTCTTATATACTAAGCATGAATATTAAAATATTTAAATAGTATTTCCGGCCAGAAGTATCATGCCTATGAAGGAAAAAGTAGTTGGTTGGTTGATCAGACAGAAAGAAGGAAAGAGATAATTTCCAAGACAAGGAAAAAAAAATGGTGTTTTGGGAATATAAAATGACAAATGACTTTATGATAATCAAGTTCATGATAAGAAGAAGAAACATACTGACTAAAGAGTTGAGCCAAGAAAAAAAATAAAAAATGAAAGTAATATTACTGACAATATGTGCATGAATTTCTGTAGAAAATTTAGTCATGCCTAGTTAACAGAAAAAATAATTTATTTTTAAACAGTAAAAGTATATTTTTGATAATTTTAAGAAAAAAAAAATAGTCATGGAAGACTATGAATTCATTCATTCATGGATGAAATAGAAAGCCATTTTTGAATAAATAGTAAATAATATTATCATTACACAAGATAAACAAAACACTTACCCTTAGTGTATGACAGAATAACAGAATCAGATTTTTTATCTCTAACATATTGCCAGATGATTTTGCCTGCAAAAGACAATGTTGAATAGTTTATTTCAAACAATTTACAGACAAATTATACTTTAACTATTTAAAACATTAACATTTATTGTGTAAACAAACAAAGAGACCTCCATCCAGCTTTCTACCAACTAGCCAATGATTACTTCACATTGCATCTCAATTCTCATGCACATCTGGAAAAACTGGGAAAGGTCCACTGCATGTTTATAAGGTAATGAAAATGAAAACAAATGCCTCAGTAAGAAATGATGACTTGAATCTTGTTGTCAATAATATAACAGGTGTTTATTTATTTATTTATTAAGGGTCTTGCTCAGTCTGGGTTGGTAGCTAAGTGACACATGGAAAAACTTCTGCCATGTAACAGCTCCTACCAACTCTTTGCTCCTCTACACTTAATGGCTGGTATAGGAACTATGCAAAGAGCAGTCTGGCGAACCAGAACTGATTCCACGATCATAAGCATCACTGTTAATATCAACCAGCAACCAGAAATAATCAATGTCTGGTTGGTTGTTGTTTGACCTCAAAGAATTTTGTAACCGCCTTGTTCCTCTTTGAAACAAGTCCATGCACTTATAAAAATGGTGACTACAAAATATACAAAAGCAAAAATCTGATAATATTTGCTAATTCTGCAAATGATAAACCTCAGATTTTACATGCAGATGAAAATTTAGGTCAGGTTATTTTTTTAGAGTTAGTTTTACACTTTCAATCTCCATAAGAATAAAAATCCCTTGCATAAGTAATTAATCAACTATAATTGTTTAAATGTTTTCTGCTTTATGTTAAGAAATTTATTTACTTACACAATTTCTTCGTAGTTCAGCAGCTATCTTTGACACAGCCATTTCCCACAATTCATCCATGTAAGCTCGATTTACCAATTCAGATGTTGTATTCAGAATGTGATCTTCTACCACAAAGAATCTAGAAACAAACAAGAACTTGTAATGGTCAATATTCCAAGACATAATTCTTTTCTAGTCTAACATGCATGTCAGAATTTTGAGCAGTATATGATAAGGAAATGTTTATAAATTTGACATGTTTTGCTTTTATTTAAACTTCATTTGAAAATGAAATATAGAGAAGAAAAGAAAATTCTGGTTATTTTTATTTTTGTAATTCGCATTGGTTAAGCATACCTCACTTGTATTTCGTAATATCGTTTTAATGTCTATGTAATAAATGTTTGTTTCTTTCAAATTTCACATCAGGGTTTTGAGTCTTGTTTATTTTCATATGTCTTATTCAATATTCGAGATAAGAGCGGTAACATTCTGTTCTCCCACACTCTCTGAAAAAATTCCTCTAAAGTTTTAAAATTTGGAGATTTTGTATTATATATAAACAAAATTATAAAATTTTAATTATTAGGAGATAAGGGCTGAAATGGAATTTTTCTATTTTAGGCCTATAGTTCTTTTTTGTTTGTTTTTAAACATTACATTTGTAAATTCTTCTTTAAAAAAAAAAAAAACTATTAAAATGGATACACCCTAGACTCAAAAATATTTTTATACTTTAAGTATTGTTACAGAATGCAGAGGCTGGCCCTGAATGGCAAACTGCTGGTCAGAAGATCCTGTGGGAATGGAATTCTAACAGTGATGGATAATTCAAATAGTGATTAAATGATTCAAACCAAAATGGAGTATTAATGCCAGTCCTCATTTTCCAGTTCAAAAGCATTTATACAGACTTGTGGGTGTCGAATTATTTTCTACCCTACAACCACTTTCCCCACAGATGAAATGCCACTAGCTTCTCACTACTATATCACTATTTTTATGGCAAATGTTCAGACAAACTACATTTGTTAGTTCCATTAGGTCAGAAACTTCACAGCTAGGACCTGTCATACCACAGACAAAAGGTCAATTCATCCTCATTTTCATATTCCATTAGTAAAGAAGAAGTTCCATTCAGAAAGCTTCTTCCCCAGAAGTGTTACTTTTTGGAACAAACTTCCAATCACTACAATCTTAACTTCTTCAAATCTTGGGTTAACCATTATCTATCCTACATACCCTCATAATATGCACTTCTTACTGCCTCCTTTTACACACTTACAACAATCTTAGTTTGTAACCCTCTATCTTGCGAGGCTCTTGGGCCTTGTATTGGGTGAACAATATTATAAAAAAATATTAAAGATACTTTCAAGAATGAATCCAATTTCCATAAGAAACATAATCATGATTAAGTTACAATCCTCAAATGACGCGGTTATCAAAATCATTGAAAGTATATTTTCAAATATTGAAATCAAACTAACTCAAAATATACATCACATATATTTAATGTTATGAAGGTAATTTTTGATTAAGAATCTTTATATATCAAATACTTGTTAATCCCATGATTCATTATAAACTAAAATTGATTGATAAATAAGAATTGTAATTGTTATTTTAGCTTTTGTTAAACAATTGCCTAACTAGGAATTAAGATAAAAAAACACACTTTAAAACACCTTTTGAAAGATTAATAAAATTTTTAATAGTTAACTTACCCTACAACATCATGGAAATACAACTTATAGGCATCTAAACTTTCATACTGAAATAAAATTCAAAAAATGATGACGTACCTTTTATGCAAAAAATTGTTTTTTTTTAATTAAATACAATGATAACATAGTAAAAAAAGTACAGATGATTTGGATTAACTGATAATTCAAATTTTATTCCATCTATCACAAATATATTCAGAGGTTGCATATGTATGCCATTTCCTTTAGCAGCAAGTTTTGCACAAGAGTAATGTTTTCCAGTTTTAATCCAATTCACAACAATGGTTTAAAAGAATAATGCTTCAACATTCTTTCCTGATAGGTCAGTGCATCGTAGCATCATTAATGAAAGCTTTAGTGGATATATAGGATAGTATTTACATTGGAGCAACGAGGAAAAAAATTTAAAGAAAGATATGCAAACTCATTTGCTATCATTCAAATACAAAAAGATATAGAAATAACACTATATTATCAAAATACAAATGCAAATTAAAAGTGAAAGAGAAAACACGCACACACAGTAGAATGGGTTATAATAAAAAAAAAAGTTTAAGAAAACTAGAGGAAGAAATTGCAATCTATGTATGGAGGAGAAAATGAAAATCATAGAATTCAAGAATGTGAATAGATTAGGATATAAAAGGAATTAAATTATTTTGAACTGTCAAAGGCTGGTGCATTCCTTTTGAAAATAACATGTAAAAGAACAATATAGCACATGAGTATTCAAGATAAAATGAACATCTTGAGAATCACACTGTGTGAAACAGACTGTTAATGAGTAATTAAGCAAGAAATTATATATATTGCTGATACTTCCTGACAAGTGGACAAAGTGATTTCTGGAGGGTTCATATACAAAACTTTGAAGTTGGGATGCTGAAGGTAACATCAATCAGCTAAGTGACAAACTACTTTAAACTTGTATTAATTCTAATTCATTCTCTCTCTCTCTTTTATATATATATATATATATATATATATATATATATATATATATATATATATATATATATATTCAAATTTAACTTGCTTATTCACTTTTGTATAAAGATGGAAAATTCAGTCATTACTTTTGTTTTTAAAGATATGTTTTGTCCATATGTAATATTATAATAGTTCAGACCTATTTTATTGGAAATCTAACATTTCAAAAGCATTTTTGCTATCTACATATATATTTTTCTTTAAAAAATGACAGGTATTTCAATAATATTTGACTCATAAAGAAAACTTTAGCAGAATGATAGTCAATGAAGAAAAATATATAACTCTCTCTAATTTGCAGTTCTGCGTTAGCCAGTCAGAAAAAAATCCTCTTGAAAATGAAACAAGTGTACATCTGTATATTTTCGAGATCATGTATTGTAACTATTTACATTGTTGGACTGTTGTCCTCATCTTTATTGCCATATTCATGACGTTTCGGCCATTGTACATTCCGGCCTTTGTCAGGTTTATGGCCCAGTGGAAAAAAGTGTTGGTCGATTGATACAAAAGTGACTTGACCAAAACCAAAAGTGACTTGACCAAAAGTTGTAAATTCAATACCTTGCCACAGCAGAGGGAACAAAAAACTTGGAGAGTCGAGCTATCAAGGGGAATTAACTGAAAATGAGATATCCAAAGGCATGGTGGAGTAGGTAATGGCTGCTCCAGTTACTGCTATACATTAACTACTTATTTAAGATGTTGCATACGTTGACAATCTTTGGATTATTTTGCAAATGGATCCAGAATACCTAGTTGAAAAAACTATGGAGTTTTACTTTGAAAAGACAGACTTCAAAAAGTTCAGAGGTCATCCAAGGACCACCATAGTTACAACACTGAGCCGAGACATTCAAAGAACAAGGCAGAAAGATCCCACTTTTCCTTTGAAGAAGTTTACAATCAAGGAAGATCTGCAACGAATCCGCAAACTCACAGAGGACAGAGAAGGCTGGCAAAATATTGTCGAATCAGTATACAATATCACTGAAGATGAGAGAACATGTTAATTCATGACCTCAAATCGAAACAGTTTTGATGATGATGAAAGGCACGGCATGTGGAATTGGAACAATCTATCCCTGTGGACTAAATAAAAGGAAACATTGTGAATATGGCAATAAAGATGAGAACAACAGTCCAAACAATATAAACAAAACAAGTGTAATCTTGCTGGAAAACAGACTGAATAACTGTTGCACCTTGACAACTAACAGGAGTAGCTAAAGATGCAAACTTCACAAAAGAAAAAAAAAAAAACTGAGAATTAAATTATTTCCTATTCAAGTAATTCTCATTTAATCTTAATTCAATTTATTCTTGCTTTTAGTGAATATACTGACAGTATAAAAGAAAATACATTTTTGAATCACTGATAATTACAAAAACAAACTTCAGACAAATATGCTAATTTGAAAATGTACTTTGATATGAAATACTGAAAATACTTACCATATTTGAGGGAGGATTTAAGGAAAGGCGTGCTTGTTTTCGTCTCTGTTTGCGATAATATGTTTCAAATGTTTCCCTGGCACCCTGTAAAAAAAATTTTAGAAAATATAATCCACCAAGATAATACAAGAAATTTCAGATTGAAAGAATTTAAAAGAATCCATATTGAATCTTAAGTCTGCAGCTAGGAAAGTTGGTTTACTGTGTTGTGCTAGACAATTTTTCTTGCCAGAATCTATTTATAAGTCTACCATTCATCCTTACTTTGAATATTGTTGCCACATCTGGTTTGGTGCTTTTGCTATATATTTAGAGATTCTTGATAAAATTCAAAGAAGAATCTGCTATGTTATTGGCCCTGATCTGGCACCATAGCTTCAGTCATTTTCCCACAACCTTAACGTAGCTTCTCTGTGCCTTTTCTAAATATTTTCATGGTAATTGTTCCAATGAACTTTCCTCTATGGTACCTAGACTTTACAAAGTTAAGCACAGTACTAGATTGGCAGTAAGGTCTCATCAATTTACAGTTGAAATAGCTAGATATAACCGTAAGTTCTATGATAACAGTTTCTTCTGTGACTATTCTATTTTGTGGAACTCTTTTTTGGCTTCTTGCCTCTCAGTCAACTTTGATCTTCAAAAATTTAAATGCAATATCAATCATCATCTACTGTCTTCTTAATTCCTGTTCTTCTATTGTTCTCTCTCCTTAATAATATTTTCTTTTTTTCCATATTCTCTCACACTCAGTAACCCCCTTGCTTCTTAGTGGCTTTATTGCCTTGCTTGGGATGAAATGATTAAAATAAAATCTTGATTTTTTGTTTGGATTTGAAATTTTTTTATAACTACAAAACAAAATTTAAATTTCAGCAGTATTATTTATAATTTTTTTTTATTTGATGAAACAATATGAATTGTTATTATATAGTATTTATTTTTATCTTGATTTTTAAATGCCTTTTCTTTTAAATCACTGAAGCCTTTATTTTTACCACAAGGAGTAGACAGCACAGAATGGGAAAATAAAGGATAAGCTCTGAGATTTTAACTTACATCTCTTTTGTCTCAGAAAAGCCTGCTAAATGCCTTGATCTAACTGTTAAGTTACAAGAATATGACAATTTGCAGAAGAAAAATTCCAACATTTTAAATTCATTACTTTATTCCACAATCTTCATCAGTGCCATATTTCCTTTTATACAAACAGTATTAATCGCAGTCTTCTGACATTAAAAACAAAAATTATTTATTAGATGAAGCGTTGTCAACTAAGACTAAATGAAAATTTAGGTAATTCTTTGTGTGGAAAAAAAAATTCACTTCAGTCCCATAGAAAAAAAAGAAACATTATTTATTTATTTTTTTGCTAAATCATGATTTTAACATGATTGAGACATGAACAACAGTATCAAAAGAAAGCTGTTCATTTTGATTTTTAAATAAATTTTGAAATGATAAAAAAAAAATTATCAACTAGAATTATAATAGGCCACTTTAACCTGGCTAGATGAGAAACAAAATATCAGGGTAGCTATATCCCTACCAACATATAATAGGTCATTTTGACCCGGCTAGAAGATAGGTGAAAAACAAGCTATATCCCTGTCCATACATACTCTAGTATATATTTGCTTCATCAGCTAGAAGCTGTTCATTCCTTACATAAAAAAGAATCTAAAAAATGAAAAAAAAATCCTGAAGACAAACTATCGTCCCCTTGATGACAAATGTATAAGTTCAAATACATGCCATCCTTTCTTTTTAAATTTTACTTAATACACTATTCTATTCTCCTTCTCTTCTTAACAGCTAAGTAAAAACATTTCTTTTATACTTAAATAAAATAAAACCTTCTTCTCCAATTAAATCAAGATTAGAAAAATGCCAAGGAAAACTGCTTGTAAACTTAGATAAAACATATGGTATTCTTTTGGGAATTTCGTTTAGTCAAGATATTTCAAAAGTCAACATTTTAACTTTCTGCAAAGCCCAATTATGGATCATTTTTCACCAAACAACAAAAACAAATACATGAGCACAATAATTTACACTATAGCATCATTTTATACCTTTTTTATTTATTTATATATATATATATATATATATATATATATATATATATATATATAATTTTCTTAGGTGTAGAAAATTTTATGAAAATAAAAATGGCAAGACGTGCGTTACCATTCATGATTAAAAGGAAAAAAAAAAAAAAAAACGCTGAAAAAAATTTGACCAGCCGACTGGTTTCGCCCTCACTCAACAGAGCTGAAATCGAGGGAAGACTAAATATTACAATATAAAACATGAGAAGCATGTGATAAAATAAAGGTGGAAAGATCAGATGGAAATCATGTCAGGCATTCACTCTGTTTACAAAGGGAGGGCTGCCTGGACCTGACAAATCGTTTCCAATATCTTTAAGTGTAAAACAGAATGAGCATGACTAAGGATGGAAAATGAGTCAATGCTGAAATTTGTGGCACAAATTGGATTATATATAAAGTGCTCAGCAATGGTGGAGCCGTATGTGTTCCTGATATTGTCACCAGATTGGAACTTACAATTCCTAATACTTCCGGGTACATGTTGGTTAATCCGTGCATCTAACCGTAAGGTAGTTCTACCTATGTAGTCGGCTCTGCAACTACATCCAAAATGGTATATCACATTATTAATATGGTGGGGAGGCAGAACGTCCTTACAAGTAGACACCCAAGGAGAATTGGTAGAAAAAACGACACACAAATTGGCAGAAAAATAGAAATTTTTAACTGTTGGGTTGATTCGTTTGGCAAATTTACCACTTATTGAGCCCAACCAGGGCAAACGCAAATACACAGGGCATTTAGGAGCCGTACTCAGTCTGGGTTTAGAGAAATTTAAGATTTTCTTTACCATGACCGACTTGATAATATCCAAAGGGTACCCATTATTGGCTAGAGTCTTAGTAATTGTTTTTAGCTCTTTGTTGGTTTTTATGAAAATCATTTATTTTCTGAAACTGCCAAACTACTAATGTACCATCGATATGTTGATGATACCTTTTGCCTCTTTGAAAATATAATGGAGGCAAAAATTTTCTTTTCACTTCTTAATGGTATGCATCCGGCATTAAGGTACACTATGAAAATTGAAACTAATTCCACTATATCTTTTTTGGATGTTTTAGTAACCAAAACACCATCCGGTTACATTACATCAATCTATCGTACACCAACTTTTACCAGACTATACATTCAATGGGATGCATTTTGCCCCACCAAATGCAAAGGAAACCTTATTAGTACCCTTACACATAGAGGTTTGATGATCTGCTCAGCATCCAAACTAGATGAAGCGCTGAAAACAATTACAATTGGGATGCAACTCTCACAGAGGCTACTGCAATGGAAACAGCAAGAAGTCTCTGACAACTCTTTGCTGTGTTATTGCATGTGTGGGAGCTCAGTGATCCTGTGTCTTTATGGGAGAAATACAAAGAGGACCTTTCTGAAAACTGCAAACACCATTGGCAACTAATGCTTTGTGGCTTTGTCACAGGATTCAGTGATGAATTTATAAACAGAGACATCTAAGATAGGATTGTTTCTGTGGGCAGAAATTCATTGCAAACTTACGGCCTGCCCTAAGGAAACTTTCTACAACGTTGACACTCTTGAACAGTATATCAGCAAAAACAAGCTAAAGTTACTTAATGACCAGCAGTTAGCTTACAATGCCATTTTCAACTTTGTTCACCTTCGAAGAGGTGGTTTGTTCTTCTTGGATGGACAGGTAAAAGATTCATCATGAAGCTCCTTCTTGCAAAAGTACAGCAAAAGAAGGGGACCACCTTGGCTGTGGCATCCTCTGGAATTGCTGCAATGCTTCTGTCCGGTGGTACGAGAGCACACCCCGCCTTTAAGCTGCCAATTAATTTAACTTCATCTGATTCAGTGACCAGCAACATCAGCCAGGGTTTGGATAAAGCTGACATCCTGAAAAGGTATGAACTCATTGTGTGGGATGAGTGCAAGATGACCCACAAAGGAGCCCTTGAGGCCCTGGATAGGACTTTGCAAGATATAAGGGATTGTCAACATCCAATGGGAAGAGTACCTGTCCTTCTATCAGGTGATTTCAGGCAAATTCTCCCCGTTGTTCCCAAAGGTACAAGGGATGAACGCTGTGGAAGCATGCATTAAGTCATCACCTCTGTGACAACAGGTCAAAATTTTGCCTCTTAAAACCAACATGAGAGCTAAACTGTTTTGGGACCGAATGTCAGCACAATTTTCAAAGGACCTTCTATCATATGGTGACGGCAACATGCCATTGGCTAAAGCTGGAGAGATCTCAGTTTCACAAATATGCTCCATTGTAATTAGATTCCATGTCCGTTTCACTAGAAGAAATGTCTCCAGTATACTACTGTCTTTTGCTGTGCTTAAATGGAGAAAAAAAAAAAAAAAAAAGCCCTTTTTAGGGCTACCACAATTTAATTTTTACACTCTCAGTGAACAGCCCTTTTCAAGGTTTCTCCTTAAACTGCCACTTCTTACAAACATTGATATGATTAAGACTCCAAGTAATGCTGGGTATCTCTGCTAGTATATATATATATATATATATATATATATAAAAAAATAAAAGATGGGAAAATTTTCAACCATATAGTTAAAAAAAAACATTTGAATAATTTTAGGTTGGATCATGAAATTCAATAATATCCTTAAGAAAGAACAAATTTCAAATAAGTTGACATAAAAAAATAACATTTTTTTTTATGTAATGTTTTTTAATTAACCTCTGATAAGTAAATTAAATAATTCACGTAATGAAGTTGAGAAGTTTTTGAACATTTTTTTTGTTGAATATATATGTGCTAATAACAAAAGTTCTTTAATAAATACAAGAGAAGGCAGAAAACATGTCTAGTCAGTCATGTCTTGGGAAGGGAGTTAGGTCAGACAGAGAACTTCTCTGCACTTCCCTAAATTTTTAACCTCTCAAAAAGTAGTTAGTCATAAGCAATTAGCAGTTAAAGTAAATATGAATCATAAGGACTTACCAAAACTGTGTATATATGAAGGCATCTGTAAACGGGGGAGAAGTCAATAAGATCCTGGGCACTTAACTCCTAAAGTAGAACAAGACAATTACAGTTCTTGAACATAAAATCAATATAACATTTACAAAAGAAAAAGCTCCTAGCATAAATAGCTCCATATAAATGACCAATTTCTGAAATAAATATTTAAGTTAAACATATCTATTTAAAAGTACACTTTCAGTTTCATTCAGGTTTTTATAGTATTAAAAATGTTATACAGAGGAACCTTGGTTCTTGAACATCTCACATGTCAAACAAATCAGTTTTCGAACAGAAAATTTGAGATGAAAATGCCTCAGTTATTGAACAAAATTTCAGTTCTAACAAAATAGCCGAACCAAGTTAACACAAACAGAATAATTTCTGAGTCAACTGCCATGTTGTATATCTTCGTGTGTTGTTCTGTGTTTTTTTTTTCCAATTTTATTGTACTGTGATTTTTTTTTCTATACTTTGTTTCCTATTGGAAAAATAGTTTTGGTTTACAAACATTTCGGGTTACGAACGGCTTTCAGGAACGAATTTGTGAACTGAGGTTCCACTGTATTAGTATAACCAATCATAAATACTTCAACTTTAAGCCTTTCATTTAAATATTGTGAGAAATTTTAACAACTTCTAAAACAGGGGTTCCCAGCCTTTTATGCATTATAACTCACTTTCATATGAAAAAATTTCTACCACCCACCTGTATAGTAAATATTCAAAAGCATACAGTGATAGGTAAACTATGTTTTGATTGGTACTTTTCCTGCCTTAATAAATTCAATATGGCCAATGTGATAAAAAATGTAAAAATAATTTTATAACAATTATCTTGAGGTCACTTCTTAATTTTACTGGCAAAAATTGTTCTTGGTCTTCTTTTATCTGATTTTTTTTCTTTTTTAATCAGATTCATCCCCAAAAAGACTGTAACGCCTCCAAGACACAAGGAGTTACTGGGTGTGAAAGAATTAAAAAGCAAAAAGATTATTAAGGAACAAGAGCAATAGATGAGTAATCAGGAAAACAGTAGATGACAACTTACATTGCATTTAAAATTTTGAAAATCAAAGTTAATTAGAAATCATGGACCTGGGAGAGAAATCCACAAGCAAGAAGTGTGAGAAAAGAAAATGTTAGTATAGAAATTACAGTTACATCTAGCCATTTCAACTGTAAACTGATGAGACCTTGTTGCCAATCTAGTCTTTATGTGCTGTCCCCACTCAGGATGTAGGTGATCATGGCAATTTCCTGTCACTTGCAGTTTTAAATAAAGTCTGTCTTTTCTTTATTTCTAAATTCTGTCCTGCCATCCATTTTCTCAAGCTTGTCAAGTATGCTATGTGTTGTTTTCCTCTGTCCCTCAATCTGTCCTGTGAGTAACAGATTTTCCAAGCCCTCCTCCTTTATTATGTGCCTCAGAAATATCAACTGTCTCTTCATGATGTTAAGTATAAGTTTTCTTTTTGTTTCCATTTTCTCTAAAACCTCATCATTGCTCACATTCTGTCAATGGTACCTTCAGCATCCTTCTGTAGAACCACATTTCCGTTGCTTCAAGTCTATTCAACTTTGAGGAGATTGTCCATCATACATCAGGACAGATATCACATAACAATTCAGTACTTTTTTTCTTTGTTTCTAACAAAGTTTTTCTCTCTTAATACTCTGCTTAGTTTATGGAATACATCTTTGGCTATACCAATGAGTCTTCGAATTTCAGTGTCACATTTTCTGTCCTTTGTTAGATAATTTCTCAGATATTTAAATTTTTGTGCTTGGTTGATTCTGGTACCTCCAATTTGTAATTTGCATTTTGGGTTCATCCTTTTGCTGTTAACTGTTCACTCTGTCTTCTTGCAGCTTATATTTAGTTCTTCCTTCTTGCTTACCATCACTGCCTTCTGTAGGAGCTTTTGTAGTTTTTTTTTTGCATGTCTTTCTTTTCATGCACAGTGTCATCTGTATATCTTATGGTGATAAGATTGTGGCAGCCAAGACTGAATCCTGGTAGGACATTTAATTCTCTCAGGATTGCCTTGCTGTATAGGGTGAATAAGTTTGGTGAAAAACACATCCTTGTCTTGCACCCCCTTTCTATTTTTGTATATCTGCTGGACTCATTTTCTATCTGCATGCAGGTGATTTGCTGTCAGTATAGTTTCTTGATTATTCTAATGTCCTTCCCAAATATGTCCAGGTTGCTGAGCAGTTCTAACAGGTCTTGGTGGCGTACTTTATCAAATGCTTTTGCGTAATCTATAAAGTACAGGTACATGTCCTTCTGCATTTATATTGCTCTTTCTGGCAATATTCTGCGTATAAATATTGTATTTTTTGTTCCAGTGTCTTTTATGAACTCATACTGTTCTTGTTCTATCTCCAGTCTGATTCTGCAGTGCATTCCATTCATCAGAATTCTGATGATGAGTTTTGTTATATGGATCATTAGGTTGATTGTTCGATGGAGTTTACATTCACTTGCATCTGGTTTATTAGGCAGAGCTATGAAAATTGATCTACTTAGGTCTTCTGGTATATCACCACTGTTGTAGATTTCATTAATTATTTCTGTAATATTGTCTATGCCAAATTCGTATAAGACTACCAGAATCTCTATTACAATTCCATTTGGCCCTGTTGCTTTTTTTCTGTTCAGTTTGGTCAATGCTGCTCCTACTTTGGTTTGTAATATTTCCAGTCCATTGATATTTCTGTGTATTACCGGTTGTTCTCTTTCATAGTGGAAGAGTTCTCCAATATATTTGTTCTATCTCTGAAGTATTTTTTTTCTTTCTCTAATATCATCATTCCATCCTTGGATTTTATTCATCCTGTTGATGAGCATGTCTTTTGTCCTATTAGTTTTCTTATTTTTTTATGCATATCTGTTTTATCTATGATACTTATTCTATTTCTACACATTTTTTATTGAGACATTCCTCTTTAGCCTGTCTGCATTTGTCCCATATTTCTTTGTGTAGTGTTCTATATTCTGCTCCATGTCTTGCCCTTGCTTTTTGTCTCTTTTTCATCATGTCAAGAATCTCATCTGTCATCCATCCATTTTTCTTTTTTGTCTATTTTCCTTTGAGATGATCTCATTTGTTGATGTCACTAAGGCTTCTCTTAGTGTGTCCCACTTCAAGTTTCTATTTCCCTTTTGTCCCTCATATCTGCTTTTCACACTATTCATATATTTCTCCTTCAGATTCAGGTCATTCAAGTGTCTGTCGTATTACAATTTGGTTGCTGCCTTAGGCCTCTTCAATTTCCATAGTTTCACTCTAAGTCTACATATAATTGGGAGGTGATCACTTCTACATGTGGCATTTGGATAGGTTTTACAGTGTACAACTGCATTCCTGAATATCTTGTTTATAGTTATGTAGTCAATTTGGTTTTTCATTTCTCCTCCTGGGCTACTCCATGTCCATATTCATCTTTGGTGTTCTTGAAACCAGGTGTTAGCTACTAGTTGATCACTTGCTGTATACTGTATTAAACTGGACCCATTTTTATCTGTGTTCATTGTGGGCTCCTAGTCTAAATTTGCCAACTATTTCACCCTCCCTCTCATTACATACTTTAGCCTTCAGGTCTCTCATGACAATTATAATTTCATTTAGCCTTGGCATTGAGCTAATCTGAACAATTACCATGAAAAAGTATTTATAGAAAAGGCACAGGGAAGCAACTTTACTTTATGGTTGAGGGAGAATCAAATCAAAAAAAAAAAATTATCTTGTTTGAAGAACTATTTGAATGTTAATGTCTTTTCTCAAAACTATAGAAAATACCAAAATATTCCTTGTTTGCAGGGGATATTTATATCTTATCTGTGACCCAATTATTGCCATTTAGCCTCTTGTTTTTTTTTGTTTTTTGTTTTAATACAGGTTCTTTACATATCACCTTTGAATTTTTTTTTTGATGGGGGGGGGAGAGAGCATATGTTGAAATAAATTTTTAATACTCAAAATCCCATATTGCCTACCATTTTCTGTTCAGTTGTTCGTTGCTCATCCAACAGTTGAAATCGCTCTCCAGAAGTGATATCACCCAGGTTGGGAAAACCTGTTCTAGAAGTATATGAATCCTTGAGTATAATATGTAAGTAGCAAACTCACTTTTTTAATTTCTGTATATAGATTAAAGGTTAATAAAAAAACAAAAAAAATACCCCTTAAGGTGTGCCCAATAAATTTAAGTATCTAACTGACCTCTTCATCGACCTGGTCAGGTTCTGGCTCCTCTTGAATCTCTACCTCTCCAGTGAATGGGTTAGGTGGAGGTGGAGCCCGTCGTCGCCGCCGCCTCTGTTTTGCAATGGAGGGATCAATGTTATTTTGTTCAGCAGCCTAGAAAAGAAATTAAATTTTCAAATTATTGGAGAAATTTTTATTGATAAGTGCAGACATGTAAAATTCTTAATCGTTTAAAGAAATTAACTTAATTATTTTTTTAATTATAACTTTAATAGACAAACCAGGATTCATTAATAATTTGAAATATGCCTTTCTATTCAGACTAGTATGTTCATCTTGATTGTTATCTTCAAGGCAAAGGTTGACAAACATTGAAAAGAAATAGTTTGGTGAGGAGATGCTGAAATCAATCATAGCTGATCCTGTATAGAGGAAAAATATGGTCATCAACCACTGTGGAATAAAATAAATATAACAGAAAACAATGCTGAAATATAAGACAAATGAAAGAACCATTACATGACAACCTCCTCAGTAGACCTAACATAGAGATAGACACCTTTTAGCCTCTATTAGATTATTCAAGAGACATATGGCCTTGTAGATTCAAATATATTTACTTTTATGGCAGTTGTGAGTTTTCAATCACTGGGTTAATGGTGTGTAAATCATATACTTTGATTCATTCAAGGAAACAGACACAAAGGTGAAAAGACTATAGAGAATCATTTGATATAAGATTCTTATAAGCATAGAAGGTGTAATGAGAACAATTTACCCCTGTGGGCTAAGTAAAGGGACAAACAATAATTAGAGCTACAAAGGTTAGGAAGTTGTGGAGAGCCGTTATTACCCAAAATGTGAAGGGACACAGCTTATAAAAGATCACTCTTGCAGTTCTGTGTTTATATGCATATAAACCATTACAAAAAATATCATGCAGCAATGTTTGAATCATGGCCAATGTACCAAGGAAGACATTTGAATTTCGTATTAATACTAGTTACTTGTACCATAAAAAAAGATGACAATATTTAAGTAATGTTGCAACTGCATTGCTTATATCTGTTTATATTTCCGAGATAAGGTATTGTAACAATTTACATCATTTGAACTGTTGTCCTTATCTTTATTGCAATATTCCTGATGTTTTAGCCGTTTTACGCTCCGACCTTCTTCAGATGATATATGTTGGAACAACATATGGCCCAGTGGATAAAAGTGTTGGTTGAGTAATCTAAAAAGTGACTTGACCCAAAGAGCTGCGAGTTCAATACCTGGCCACATCAGAGGGAACAAAAAAGGAGAGCTGAGTTAATAAAGGGAATTAACTGATACGGAGATATCCAAAAAAGGCATGGCATGTGGAATTAGGACAATCTATCCCTGTGGACTAAATAAAGGGTTTGGTTTGAAATTCCAATGTATATCACCTGAAGAAGATCGGAGTGTACAACAGCTGAAATGTTGTGAATATGGCAATAAAGATGAGGACAACAGTCTGAACAGTGTAGCATAAATAGTTGCATTGTTTAAATTTTCTGCAAAATATAATGTAGGATACTTATCTAGACAATTAACCCTACTGCCACATTTAAGAAAGAATCCTGTTTTTAAGTCATTAAATAAAAAATATCCAAAGAAAACTAAGATTATATATATATATATATATATATATATATATATATATATATATATATATATAATAGAAAAGAACAGGGCAAAAAGACTAAAGCAAACAAACAATATATGCAAGACAAATCAACAGCAATATGGCAAAAATTTCACAAACTAAGAATTGGCATTGACGCAAAAGAGCAAGTTTGGACAAGCAAGCGTAGCGTTCTGACTTCAAGACAAGACAGATCGAGATTGCATCAGGTCAAATCAAAAACCAAACTATTTTACTGGCTAGGAAAAAATCCCAGTATGCATTTGTGTGCTTCTGCCTATAAAAAGGAAGAAAAGAAGCATGTGTTTTACAGTCATTTGTAGCCAGATTGAAATCAACAGTAACCTCATGATTATTTGCTTATACTTCAATTAATGTTGAGATTCCCAAAGTGGGCAGTACCAACATCCAGGGGGTAGTTAAAAAAAGGATGGGACAGAGTGGCATTAGAATTTTTACCAAAATTTATATGACAAAATTCTAAGTTACTTAAACTTAATGAACATATATACTTTACAAAAAATAAAATTATTATAAAGATTTATATATGAATTTGTGATTTTATTTTGTTATCCAAAGTTAAAAGTTCAAACATTTGCTTGCAATTTATGGAGTTATTTAAGAATTATCATTTTCACTATTTACATTCAAACTATTGTCCTCATTTTTGCTGTTATTATCACAACATTTTGACTGTTGTGTCCTCTGGCCTTCATCAGGTGTATATCAATCTGGTAACCTACAATGTATCTCTTGACATGGACAGTGGAATGAGAACAGTCTGCCCCAATAGATTAAATAAGAGGTTCCAGAATTTCCTGTTGGTTACCTGAATTGATATACACCTAATGCAGGTTAGAGGGCATAACAGCCAAAACATTGACAACAACAAAGATGAGGACAGTAGTTCAAATATAAATAATGTAAATACAGGCTGCGATGGATAAATTGTCGTCTAAATTATGCAAAAAGGAAAATAACATTTCATTTTAACAGATATATTTATAAGGATATTACATCAAAAACATCTCAAAATTGCTACACAATTGCAGTCATGTTTTGATGCATCTCATCAGACAATTGTAAAATACCAGACTTGCCAGTAATTTACCATCGCTGATGAGATGCGTTAATATGCATCGAAACACGACTACAAATGTGTAGCAATTTTGACATGTTTTTGATGTAATATCCTAAAATAAATAATATTGATCTACTTTGTATTAAGTCCTCTTTTAAATTAAATGTTATGAACGATGGAATTGTACTCTATTTGTTCTGGATACATATATGTGTGTGTGTATGAGAGAGAGAAATAGAATTGTATGCTTACGTGTCTCATGGCTACCTCTCCAATTCTAGCTGAATGTTTGCGGATATTCTCCAGGAAATCCTTCAGGTCTGACATAGAAGCATCTTTGATGCTTTCTCGCAGCTTAGGAATGGCATCGCCCATTGTCTGAGAGAACCAGTGACTGCTTACTCTAGGCAGGTATGTATGCTCCAACTGCTCCAAGGTTTTCAGGGCAGGATAGTACCTTTTGAAGATAAAATGTTTTACAATCTAAAAATACTTGTTACCATTGATTTTTGTTTAATGTATTGAACATTGTCTAAGAATAAAAAATAAACTTCCCAATCTTAAATGTTTCTTCCTAATCACTATGTAGAAAACTGAAGTAATTTTGTAATAGCTAAATAACATAATACATTAACAACAACTCATTAAAAATGAAGTGAAGTATCTTGACAAAAAATGTTTTCTCTACTAGCATATATAAACTAATAATCATAAAATACAACAGATTCATACAAAAAAAAAACAACAAAAAAACTAAAAGTTTGAAGTTCGCATGCTTAAAAACAGTTTTGCATCTTTCAAATGTTTTTTTTTGAAAATTCCATATTTATTCAGTTATCCATTCTTCAAGGCAATGTACATTTGGCTTCGTTTTTTTTTTTTTTTTTTTTTTAAAAGAAATTGTGTAGTTAATACTAGGATATAATATCAGGTCTGTCACCAAAGTGGGGGTTACTCCCAAAAATCCCCCCCAACATCCATGACAATGATATGAATTATTAGTTTTCCCCGAACACTCTTGCAACAGGCTGGTATGATATCAATATTTCTAAAAACTTTGGTGCAAATTTTTCAATACACAAACTTGATCAAAACTAAAAATAAAAAGGAGAAAAGGCAAAGTACAAAGGACTAGCAATAACAAATCGTTTATATATGTCAGCTTCCAGTAAAATCTGAGTAGAGTTCTATGCATTTAATCAACATTGTATACATCCTTTTAACTCATATTTAGTTTGCTGTAAGAAAGAAGCTATTAGTGTAGATAGCTGTAAACAATTTATTTGAAAATAGGAAATTAGAAATGAAAAAAATAATTTTGGAAGAGAATACAGAATTTGAATTAATCAATAGAAAGGTATTTTCTGAAAAAAAATTATCTACCTCTTGCTTTTCATCTGTTCTTTCAGCTTACCATACATCTCAAGAACTACAACAAAAAAAGAGAATTTTTTTTTTATTTGTGAAGTGATAAAGCAATATTTTAAAGAAGAAAAAATCTAATATAAAAAAAATTCTTCATCTATTGGAGCATTCTTCAAGAAACATTTCATTTCAGGAAATACAAACATTCTATTAAACATGAGCAATTATAGCAGCAGTATTACCTTTTATTTTTTTTATATGAAGCATTGTTAGCAATTATTAATTTTGATTAGTATTTGATATTCATTGATAAAAAGCAGCTAAAAATTAAGATGAAAGCAAATAGTAGTCAAAATTTATAATGTATATTTAGGGGGGAAAAAATTATAAATTTTCTAAATTACTACTACACGGGACCATCTTCCTAGAATGCTTATATAGATCACTTTCAATAACTATTACAAAAAATAGATTTAAAATACTACCTCTGTACTAGAATAATTGTTAGATTTAGTCTATAACACATATTCTCGCTTGCACACGCACACATGCAAAGAGAAAAAAAATTTACCTAACGCCAATAACTAATGAATAAATTAATTTTTAACTTGGTATAAAAATAACAAAAATGAGAAAATTTGCAGTCAATTGCTGATACTTCCAGACGAGTGAACAGAACAATTACAAAAAGGTTCATTGACGAAATTCCAGAGTCAAGGTGTTGAATATAATATCAATTACTAAGTGACAAATTTTATTTGTATTAATCGTGTGTGTGTGTGTGTGTGTGTGTGTGTGTGTGTGTGTGTGTGTGCAAATAAATTGAAAAATAGGAAAGAACCGTTAGGTTAATAATACAAAGTTCTTTCGTATTTCTGTTTTTATTTTTAAAAAACAGTGCTCGATAAACAAGTAGAGCCTATATTATAATTATTTATTTAGAAATATTATTCCATTGATACATAGAAATTACCATGTTACAAAAACAGAAGCTTAAAACTTCCAATTCAATTATAGAAATTAAATTAAAGTACCTAGTTCTGTTTCATCCTCAAGCGAATTTTGGAACCTAGTAGTCAAACTAGAGCTTAAGTAATGGCTCCAGGCAGTTTTGTACATGAAAAGTATTGATGCTGAAATTTACTCTTTAGCAAAATGTGATTTTTTTTCCCTTCATGTTCACATATATTCTTGTAAATCTATTTGCAGCATTTGCTTTTCTAACTTGAAATATAATTTCATTATGAATCTATATTTTAGTCATGATTATTCTAAGTCATTACAACTCTACAACTGAACAAAGACCTTTCCTAATTCCTTAAGACAATCATGACTTTGCTATTTTCTGCCAGAAAACCCTTCTATGTCATCTTTCCATCTTGTTTGGTCTTTTTTTTTATCTATTGGGCACCAATTAACCAAACTTCTGCCATGTTTGTTACCCTTTAATCTTGCTACGTGAACCACCTATCTCTATTTTTATCACTTAATCACTTCTATATCTATTTTCTGATATATGTTGACCTCTTTCTATATCAAAAAGATCAAGATAAAACATTGTACTTGTGTCCATCAAAAATAAATAAGAATTAATTATACTGTCACAAATAATTATAATAAAATAATTATAGCAATTCACCTTCAGACAAGAAGAGTGGTCTTGATTCACATTGATTTAGAAAATCAATGAGAATCAAGACCACTCTTCTTGTCTACCACACACAAACACATGACACCCTTACTATCAGACAAGCAATCAACATGAGTTGACCAAAATTTCAGCTCCTTTAATTTTCAGGCCACAATAACATTTGTCCCTTCTTAAACCTCATAACCAAAATTCAAGGTTAGTAAACTCCTGAGTTTTTCTCCAACTAAATTATCTGGATACTCTCTACACACATTATATAAAAAAAGCATACAAGAAAGACTATATACAATTTACTCAGTATTACTGTCTCTCATGTCTTTAATACCACATAACAACCACTGTCAACCAGATAATAAATAATACTTGTTTGGTCGTTTCCATATCTTGCCATTTCTCCTTTTCTACTTATTTTTGTATGTATAAATCTTAGTGGGGAGGGGGTATAATTATTTACCCAGATTTACAACTCCTCTACATTTTATATAATTTATCCTTAGAAATAAAATATTTCTATTCTAACATGTAAAAGAGAAAAAAAGCATTTAATTTACTAATATTTCAAAAGACAAGAAAATTTTTACATGGCAGGAAAGTGATAATCACTTCTAAGTTTATTTAGCTATCAACTAAAATATTTGAGTGCAATTAACAATGTTTATAAACGAGAAATAATACAATTGAATCAATAAATTTGGAATTGATAACAACAGATCATTCTTTTATTTGCATACATACCTTTGAGTTTCGAACAGACTGGCCAGAATGATTTTTTTTTTGGCCTTGAGAAGAAAAATTTACCAAAGACATACTTATTCCAACCCTATTTTCCACTCAGGAAATGTTCACCCACCCTTTAACTTAGAATGTGAGTATTCTAAGACAAAATGTTTCATTACATGAAAATTGTTAAAAATTCTAGTGATACCATTTTATTTTACATACCTCCTCTATTTGAAACTGAAGTGTGTGCGTGTGTATATATTAGTTGGCTACTCTCATTTTCTAATCCATCTACTAGGGTGGCTAGCCAATCCGTCACAGGCACCTGCACAGGCACATTTGTGGTTTATACTGCAACTATGCTAAGCAGCCTTTAGTTAGTTTCCAGGAGAGAACACAGGATCTGTCATGACGAGCAGTTTGAACAATGCCAGTACACTCCAACCCCCAGTCATGATGACTTGTACTTCATACTAGCAGATTTATTGACCGCTTCCCAAAAGTTTTGTCTACCCAATTTCATTCACAAGGTTTGGATCAATTCATGGTATGGTTTTCAGGCATTTTCCAAAGGTGTCACACATCTGAGATTGCCTCACCAGACCAATAACATCATGTAGTCATACTTCCTGAAAAATCGACCCTGGATAGATTCAAACCTAGGCCTCATGGTTGGAAAGCGAACATTCTAACCACTTGGCTATGTGCCCACATGTACACATATGTGAGTAAAGTTGATTGAGAATCCAATATAATGGTAAATATAAACAACAATTTTGAAGCTTTCTACTTTGACATGTTTCACTGATGAGCCAGCATCATTAGAAAAAGAATTCAACTCTACATAAGCTGAAATGACATTCATGTTAAGTGTCTGAACATTTGATTTTTTTTTTTTTACTTTAATTATTGTTGTACAAATAAGATTTTAACTAATTTCAATTTTTATTTTTTCATGGTTCATATATCTCACATTGTTTCAGTTCTAGTTTAGTCAGAAGAGTGGATAAACTGAAATAGATGTTTGGTTATATATTAAGGGGAATCATAGATCATGACATCTGAGTAAATTATATTGTCATTTTTTTATTATTTTTATTAAAACAACATTTTCCAGGTCAAGTATATAGACATATATAATAACATGCATACACACAGTGAAACTTTTAAAAAGTGATGTCCTTTGCAATAATGCAATGACCAGAGTTATTGCATTGCTGCCATGATATCAAAGAACGTGATATAGTTTCTGGGGTTAGGGCACTTGTTAAGCATGAATTCATATCAATTATGTTAATACAGGCATGATCCCCAAAAGAACTCAAAACTATATTTAATATTCTCATTAATATTCCAAATCTCATTCAGATAATTGAATTCCTTTGTTTTCTTAATGTTATTGGGCTAGATTAGCCAAAACCTCAATTGTCTGAACAAGATTTGAAGAGATATATTTTTGGTTTACTTTAGATTATTAAATTGTGTTGATTTGATTTATTTGTTTAATGGCATATCAACTCCTTATGGGTCATTTTATGCTGAAATTTAATTTTCTTGGGAGTTTTGAAATAATAAAAATATGATATATATTATTCTGCTTTCACAATTGAATACATGATAGATGATACTCAGCTTTTGTGCATAGACATGTTTGTGTGGAGAATTATTAGAGCTGGTGATATGTGCGTTTTATGTTATAGTTTTGTTGAAGTTATATTTAGGAATACAGTTTGTTTTCTTTAAGAAATTATAGAACATTATATGGATAAATGTCATGAAAGAGTTCTTTCATGTTGGTTGTTTGGCAGTATTTTAAATGGATTTGGCTGAAGTTGCTACAATTTGTTAGTATGTGTTTTATTGTGTATAGTTCTTGGCATGCCGTATAGATTAGATGTGGCTCTTGTTTTAGAATATAAGAATGTGTTATCATAGAATGTCCTATATGAAATCTGGATATTATTACTTCATCTTTCCTTGTTTTTAGTGTTTGATTCCATTCTTCTATGGTAGGTTTGATGTTGCATAATTTGTTGTTTGAGCAGCCAGACGATAGTTTATGTCATTCTACTTTGATAAATGTGTTAATGGTTGGTTTGAGGTATGTGTAGTGGATCTTGATGTTTGGACGATCTTTGGAGATTGATATTTGGCTGCTAAATTGGCCTTATCGCTGCCCTTGATGCCAATATGGCTAGGTCTTCAGCAGAAGTTGATATCATTATATATTGAGTTATAAAGTGAAGTTATTCTGCTTCATTCTTTCTAATATAAATAAAATCTCCTAAGTGTATGAGAATCATTGTTAATCTTTCAGTAACATTTGTTTTCTAGGCAGGATTCTTGTCTCTACACAAATCCATTTAATCTCTGGGAGAGGATGGTTAAGAAAAGTCTGGAGAAAATGATACTGAGAATGAATTAAAGAGATGGAGAAGCAATTGAACAGGAAAAAAAAACTATGAGATCCCAGAACCAAGTTTGATGGAGGATTGATGTTGATGGTTTATGCTCCTCTAGGAGTGAAAGAGCTTAATAATAAATATAGTAGGGAAACAGATTTAACAAAAAGTCTTTAAAACTAAATTATAGCTTTATTCACTGCAGCTTTATAGTCACTTTACTTTCTTTCTCTATTTTTAAATTTCCATTCAGGATATAAGTGATCAAGGCTCTCTACAGCTTCCTTTTATTTAATCAGTGAGAATTGCCATGACTACTTGAGAAACCTATTGGAGTGATCTCTCATCACTTTTTCCAGTTTTGAATGGAAATGTTATGATAATGCACAGTTTAGAGATATTAAAGACAAGAAAAGAGTAGAGGGCCACGACTGCTTACATCATTAAAGGATATAGTACTTAAAAAAATAAATAAATAAAATAAAAATTATTAGCAAACATGGACAAATGTGACCACAATAAGATGTAATGTCAAAAAGAAGTTTTTCCCATGATACCGCATTTTTTTTTTTTTTTTTTTTTTTTTTTAAATATGTTCACCCTTTGGCAATGATTATTGTTTTAAAAAGTGATGATTAGAATTGTAATAAAACCTAAACATATGATGAAAGTGAATTTATACATTTTTGTTCTTGAAAATTTACAGCAAAAATATTAAACACTATTTATTAAGATTGGTTTTTTACAAGATTTATTTTATATTTACAACATTCTAAAAAGTAATACAATACAATATTTATCATTTACCAATTTATAAAGAAATAAATGTCAAAACAATTTTTTATTCATAAATTTATAAACATTTACTAAATTATTAAAATATATAAAATCAACTATAAGGAAATCCTTATCTACCATTTTATAAAGTTTGAATAAGTTGGCAATTAGCTAATGTTTCGACAACTTTTCCAATAAATAGTGTAAATAAACAATCTAATAAATAAATAGTTTTTATTTTTGTTGTAAATTCTCAAAAACAAAGAAAATGTATAAATTCACCTTCATATGTATAAGTTTTATTCCAATTCTAAATATCGCTTTTTAAAACAAACATTGCTGAAAAATGAAAGTAGTTAAAAAATGCAGTGTCATGAGAAAAACTATCCTCTTGACATTCCATCTTATTGCAGGCATGTTTGTCCATGTTTGCCAAAGTATCTATTATTCAATTCAGGCATATTACTCAAATAAGTAATATGCATAAATTGAATAATAGATAGTACAATTTAATAAGTTTATACCTGGTAAACAAAATGATAAACTTTCAATGGCTGAGGCAATGTTCTTTTGTATCCTTCGACATTGGATAAGTTCCTCCCCTTTGGCCAGGAGAGGAGCACAGGATTTTTGAAGGGCATCATTAGTAGTCTGTATTTCTTCCTGTGAAAACAAAAAAAAATATATATATATATATTTATATATATATATATATATATATAGGTGATGTTTAATGAAAAAAAAATTTACAATAGCCTATAAAGATTAACAATATCTTTCTGGAACAGAAGATGAAAGTTAGAGTTAACCACTACATCTTTTTTATTTTTATTTTTTATCCAACATTGCCAAGAATTGTTTTATCATATTATTTCTAAATATTAAAATGTAATAAAATGTATTCACCCCAAAATAAAAATTACAACTATATACATTAAACTTGGGGATGCTGAAATGTTCTTAACCTGACAAAGATGGAAATAAATAAATTTAAAAATTGGTCATTGTCAGATTTTTGGAAGTACACCCAGTAGAGACCTTTTTAGCACCTCCTTATTTATTGTATAAATGATGCAGGAAAAATCAGTCTTTCTATTGACACTTGTTTATTGCCATCAGAAATAAAAACATTTTCATATGATTGAATTGATATGTGATAAAAAACTGTCATTGCAATAAAAATCCATTTTATATTAAGATACCATCAAGCAGGACTAAAAACTACACTTTGCAATCCAACCAAAATAACCAACCCTTACACTAAACAGCAAATAAGACTGCATTAGACTTAATGATTTCATCATATCTAAAGTTTCTTTATAATTAATCAAAACTTAAATATCACTGAGAGATTTAAGTATAGAAACTGGTATCAAATTATAAACAAATATCTCCATTAAAATATTTCTGAATAAACTAGTCAATCCATTATTAGGTTTTCACATGTCATTTTAAAAAAAATATATTTTCCAATTATTATTATTGGACTCTACTCTTTCAAGGCATCTATTATTTCATCTCCCATCTTCATAAACTTTACTGAATGGTCCACTCCATAGTCTTAACAAAGATACTGCCACCTGATATTAGCAGTACAAGGAAGATAACGTTTGTTCAAAAACGCTATTACTTTCAAGGATTTTTGGAGAGTCAAACACAGCTAGAAGTATCTAGTAATTTAAATCCTTCTTGCATCATTCTTGAGCAGGATCAATCAAGTAGATCTTGTTCTTGGTATGATATTCAGTATTTTAAATTCACTCATTATGTAAACTCTCAGAAGAACCGTTGAGGCAAAGAACAAAAAGTTAAGATGGGGGGGGGGGAATAGAACATTAAAGATATGATAGTTGCCAATTGAGCCAACAAAAAGCAAGTGAATTGATTTTTACAATAAGAAATATAAATATGAAATCTTTTTTCTTTTTTAAAAATCTAACTTCTGGGATTTGATAAAATATCTCAATATTAAATGTCTTCCAATCATTTCCCGAATTGGTCTAAACACAAGTTACAATGATTAAAATTTATCAATAATCCATTATTCTATGTGGTAGATAATGTAATACCCTAAGATGTAATTTCTGTCTGAATTTCTGGGATGAGGAGTTACCATTATTTACATGTGAATATTGTCCCCATCTTTGTTATTATCACAATGATTCAGCCACTGTGCCCTATGGCCTTCATCATGTGCTTGTCAATCCAGGTAACCTTTAGGGAATTTTTAACTGAACTCTTTATTTAATATACAGGGGTAGCTTGTTATTCTGCTGACAACGCCTTGTTCTTATTTAGTACTGCTCAGTTACTGCTCACCCTGTTTCCACAGAGTCCAGGGTTGCACTGCTCGGCTCAAGGATTAGACCCAAAACTATTATGTTACCAAATCATTGAAGTTTACCTGAATCAAAAAGTTCCTGATGAAGACTGGAGCATGCAACAGCTAAAACATTATTATAATAAGAACAAAGATGAGGACAATAGTCCATAAATAAATAATATGTAAATATTATTTATTATACAGACATGTCCATAAAAAAATCATGCATATTGTATCCTTGTAGAGTCATCAGTTAGCTACTATTTTCCATATTTCATTAATGATTTTCTATTACTTTTCAAGTCAAATTTCTCTAAGAAAATGATAATACATCTACTAGACTCTCTACAAGTAAGAATTGTTTCTTTGATTTGGCATAACAAAATGATAATTGAATTAATGTTCATGCATGTCACCAACTTTATCCTTAGCATGGAACTTCAAACCATGAAGATCTTCTGTACTCATTATTAAGAACAACTTCAAAATGCTTTTTTTCCCTTTAAAAACATTAATGTAAGCAAAAAATCACCTGAGATTATAGATACCATATTCTTTAGTCCAATACTGCAATCAATGAACTATCATCAAGTAGCAATTGATTAGTAAGCAGTAACCTGATTCACAATCAGAACTTGATAACCTGCACAGCAAATAGATTTTAAATGGATTCTTTGCATTCTTTTAATTAATGTCAATCATTGTGGTATTGGGTAATGTCAACTTGATGACCATGTACTTTTTTTTTTATACAAAAGTTAACTGGCTAATTGGTTGGTCTCATTATCAATAACCAGCAGACAATAGGAATAATTTAGCATTTGGAAATACCCCTTAAAATTATTGTTGTTTAAAATACAGTAGGACCCCCACTGCTAGGGTCAGCTATAAAATAACAAAATATATAATTAAATGAGTGTTATGTCAGTTTTACTTATTTATGGTTGACCCAACCTGCAAAATTTTTATATTTAAAACTTATTGAAACAAAATGAATAATTCCATTATTTACTTTTTTTCATATTTTTCCAATGAAACATGACTCAGTGCACATGTTAGTACTTCATATGTCCATTCCACAAGTCTTTCCTTGCAGATTGACCACAGATTCTTGGTAAGATTTATATCAGGAAAGTTTCCGAGCCAGTCAATAGTACTTTGATTTGCTCACTGGTAAGGCTTGCCATTGTGTTCATGCAGTGTTACAATTTTCGTACGCTTCCTTGGAGTAACATCCATCACAGACAATGGCCATAGGACAACTAATCGACAATCGAGACAGTAATGTCTGGGCGCGATGAAAACCTGATGCAATCACGGATGATGGAATACTTTTCAAGGCCAAACAAATTTCATCATACACCCCAAACATAGACTCATATTACAGCACAGTGCACACCATTGCAAATGACCTAATCTGAGGAAAAAATAGAAATCAATTACACCCTGTCACTCCTGTGGGTCTAAAACTGACCTTATGGTGAAAGAAAGGAAACTAAAGCAGTTGTTTCAATTAATTTGCACAAGGGTGTACTTTGCAAAATATACTTCAAAAGGAGTAAAGAATAAAGTTTATCATTTTTAAACTTTTGCCCTTTGTCTTATTTTTTTATGTGGAAAACATGAATAGTAAATATTCCATTTGATGGCAATGTATTGTGTCAGAAAGCATTAAAATTTGAATTAGGTTTTTAAAATAATGTGTCAATTTCCTGGTAAAAGAAATTTGAATATATGTTATTAAAAACAAAACAAAAATCTTGTCAAGAACAAAAATAAAAAAAACTGCTCTGTAATATTTAGTATTTCTGGCAGTGAATGTTGGACAATTTCCACATAGATGAAGAGACTTGAATCAAGAGGCTTATAGCAACATCATATCAAAGTTAAGCAACATCAAGCCTGATCAGTGCTTTGAAGAGGTGAATTCATACCTTTCCCAAGTGTATTTGTGTGCAAATGAATATAATGAACACAACTGGACTTGGGACTCTGCTCTCCGATGAACAATTCCGAGCCATTATCCATTACACCACCTGCACATCAAAATTTACAGCACTTGATGTTCCCAAGCAGTCACCCACCTAGGTACGGACTAGGCTTGATGTTGCTTAAATTTAGTGATTGTACAAGCCCTCCAATTCTGATAACCAAAGAATTACATATCTGCTATATTTGTCATTTATACTTAAATTGCATAAGAAAAAAAGAAAAGAAAATCTAGTACAATCAAAAACTAACCTCTCCCTACTGAGAGATAAAATCATAAAAATTTGCCAACTTATTACAATTACATCTGTATAATTGATTATAAATATAAGAAACAGACCTGAAAGATAAGCATCTCTAAAATCAAAAATGATATTAATAATGTTCTTTGACTAGAGAGTCAAAATAAAGCTGTTCAGAAGCCTTCAAACATACAAATTTGAAGAGGGGGGTATACACCAAGAATCTACTTAGCTGAGTAGTAGGCAGTTTTGTAATGTCTACAATTACTTTAGTGTCCACTCAATTTTATGAATAGTCTTCAGTGAAAATAAATAAAACTCTCCACTCATGAACTTGTAAGTAGGGATCTTGGTATAGCCAAGTAGCTTGTTGATGTAGCAATACTCTTTTATTAGAGGAAAACAATCAAAGAAAAGAAATATTGTAGCACCTTTATTTAAATATCTGAAGACGCCTTTGAGCAAAGATGATTTCAAATTGCTTCAATGAGCAATATAAAATGATAAATTTCTTTTCACCAAGTGGCAAGTATGAAATTTTCAATAGAATTTCAAACAATTATCTGAAGCTTATAGTACAAAATAAATAATAATAATAATAATCACAAGTTACAATGAAAATTACTTTTCCATCATTCAACAGCATTTATCAATTAAGCTAATAATATCACATGGAACAAATAATATTTATATAATACTAAATAGTGAAATTAACTGTTTCCATGCAGGAAATCTTTAACATTCATTGACCAGTGTTTCTGTTGCTTGAAACTTATAAAATCTTTTTATTAAACCATTATTTTCAGGAAATTAGACTTCTCAAATCCACTGTTATTGCTCTTTCTAATAGTGATGGGATTTACCTTCCAAACCATGTGTGGAAAGGCAACATAATGATTATATCATTATTTTCCCTTCTAGTTACATGTGCTATTCATTTTAGTTGTTGCTGCTGTTGGAAGTCTTCAGGTAGAGCAGTTTTTGTGAGGATTTTGCATGTCTGTATATATCTCTAAGTAACCGAAATGGTACATTGTAGTCAGAGGTACAATTGAATTAAGATACTCCTAATATGCACTGAAAATGCAAAACAAAAATCCAGGTAATTTGCAACTGAATGATAATATTCAATGTTCAGGCTAAACTAGAAAATAAAATTATTCAAAGATTATTCTTTTATATAATGTGTCCCTTCAGGGTATGGTGATTACAGCTCTCTACAGATTCCTGTCTTTTGCAGCTCTAAGGAATGTTTGTTCCCTTACTATCCTTTCCCATATTTGCGCTGTCATCCAATGACAAACTCGTTAGGTAGGTCATTCCTTGTTGGTTCCAATAGTAGAAATGACTGCAAAACACTTTCCCCCTCCCAAATTTATAGGAAGACGCACACAAATGCATGCTGGGATTTCTTCCCAGCCAAAAAAATAAACCAGTTCTTGGTTTCATAGGACTCACTCTTGGTCTGTCTTGAAGTCAGAACGCTACATTCGTTTATCCAAATTTGCTTGTATGTCAACCCAATTTCTTAGTTTGTAAAATTTTTACCATATTACTGTTATTCTGCCTTATTACTGTTAATTTACCTTGCATATATTGTTTGTTTGCATTATACATATATATATATATATATATACACACACACACACACACACACACACACACACACACACACACTGTTTATTGCAAGCTTTGGCAGTTCTGCCATTTATTTACATTTAATCAGGGCCATTCACTCTACACCCTTTGGAGCTCTTGCCTTCAATATACCTTGAGAATACTAAATACTTTAAGCCATATCTCTTCATTATGTGTTTCAGAAACATAAGCAATCTCTTTCTGATTGTCAATATGTATTTTTTTTTGTTTTCATTTTCTTTAAGACTTCCTCAGTCTATGGTATTCTGTAGAACTACATCAGACACTTCCATTTTCTTCTTCATCTGTGAGGAAATTGCTACATAGAATGATAGATATTACCTAACAGTTCAGCACTATCTTTGTTTCTAACGAAATTTTTCCTACCTCTGTTTACAGCATCCTTTACTATTCCAATGCATTTTCAGATCTCTATTTTTCATTCTGTTATGATACTACCCAGATAGTTAAATTCTGGTACCTGCTTTATTCTGATGTCTTCAATTCATAACTGACACCTTGGGGCTGTCCCTTTTGCTTGCAACCACTCTCTGCCTTCTTACAGTTCTTTTTCTCATTTTCATTTACTACTTTGTTTAGGACTACCTGCAGTTTCCTTTCCGAGTGTCATCAACACAGTATCATCTGCACATCTTGTGTTAAGATTTTATGCCTGCCAATAATAAATCCTGGTAGGTCTTTCTAATTTTCTTAGGATTGCTTTGTTGTATCAGTTGAAGAAATCCTTTAAAAAGATGCATCCCTGTTTCACACCTGTTTTTATCTTTGTCTACTTGCACATCTCATTTTCTCTTCACATGTAAGTGGTGTGTCCCAGTAAGTGTTGCAGAATGTTCTGTCTTTCCCAAATAGAGTTTACTTATCAATTCAAATATATCTCTATGCTGTATTTTATCAAATGCTTTTGAGTAATCTATGAAACACAGGCATAATTCTTGAGTAATCTATAAAACACGGGCATATGTTCTGAGTAATCTATGAAACACAGGTATAAGTCTTTCTGCATGTATTACTCAGCCTTATAGCATTCCAATCATAAAGATAGCATTTCTTGTTCCAGTGTTTTGAACAAAACCTTGCATATGACTCAGAAATCCCAGTTTAAAAAAAAAAACTCAATTTTTTCTGTCATAAATTTCTCTCAAATGGTGGCCTAACATGTCTCAGGATTGTCTTGCTACAAAAACAAAAACAAAAAAAAAATTCAAGAAACAAGAGAAAAATCAGATATGACTATTTAGATGCTCCCATGTTAATTACATAAATATTAGATTCACTAAAATTCTGCGAGTATCACGTACACATTGTTTGGGTATAATTATCCAATAATGTTTGTATAAAATTGAAGATTTTACACAAGTATGGTTAATGCAGTATCATTAATAAACTTATAACCAAAAATATGTTAAAATAATAAAATGAATATATATATAAAGTGATCCAAACTCTTTCTGATTTCTTGTAACAATTTTGGATAAAGCCATATCTAACAATCCTTGATTTGTTTTTAAGTCAATTCACTAAATTATGTGTTCATTAATAGGTTAAACTCTTAGGTTTGCAAAGATTTAATTCAACATTTTATCTATGTAACAAGTACATTCATTCCAAGTTGGTAAAGCAAAAACAAAGGTAACCATTAAATGATCATATTTATAACAGCGAATTATATTAGATATTTGTTTTATGGGAATATTATGGAAATATTTTGTGGAGAACTGAAGAGTGATAGATTCATTTTCTACAGCTTATCAAACCTTTCCAGGTCATTTAAAGCCAGAAAATATTTTTACATTGTAAGAATTTATTTTTGAGATAATAATAGTTTAATGAGACAAAGTATTACTAATTAACCCATAGCTGGGAGAAGAGGTGGTTTCATACCTTTCCCAAGAGTATTTGTGTATAAGTGAATATAATGAAACCATTCCAAGCCATTATATCACCTGCACATCCATGCTTACAATACCTGGTATTCCCAAGTAGTCACTTTTATCTAAATACTGACAAGGATTGACATTGCTTAACTCTGGTGATTGTACAGAAACCATTGGCCACAAACTGGAACTGAAGAGATTGCATAAAAAGCATTTGGTGATATATTGACATTACTCCGAAAGTGTTTCAAAACAAATCAGCTTCAAAGGATTTATTTGTTGTTTTTTCTTTTTTTTTACTTTTACAAATCCAGCATCCTTAAATGCTCCTTCATTTTAATATTAACAAAGAACACCAATTCCTATCAATTTGATAATATCTGTAACTCAGTAACATTTACTAAATGATAGCGAGAAAAAGACAGTTTACTGGTTAGAGTCACTTAGAAGCTGCTTTTCACAGCATATAAACAAATTAAGAAACTAAGACAGGTGAAATGGCTGGTGTGCACTTGAAAATCAAATGCTATAGATCATGAAAGTAAGTTAATAATTATCTTGGCTTAAGAACAGAACTTGATTACTTGTGAAACAAAACAGGTGTGACAAGTCATTGCTAATTGTGCAGAATGTACTTCACACATTAATTTACAAACTAACAGATAACAATATTGAGTTATCAAGACAATCATATGCTGTGCATTTTAATTAACAGATTTTGTAAATTAGCTCTTGATCACACATTCTGTTTAATAAACAAACAAGTTCAGTTTCATTCTTGTTAACAAATGTCTGAATACCAAAACACAGGCTAAAATCTTGTTAGTGACTAAATTATTTAGCACTTGTTTAGCTGAGTCACTGATATAATTTAGGTTTTCATTTCAGAGGTTGAGTAATTGTCAATACACTTGTATTATTTCAAATTATTGTTCTCATCTTGGTTGATACAGATGTTATTATAGATAATATTTCAACCAAGTACTCTCAGGTGCCCATTGATTGGCCGATATAGGATATCTGTTGATTGTGATATTTTGCCCCTGTAAGACCAGTTATTATTCTTGTTGAATCCGTGCTTCACTACCTGATACAGGGTTTGAATTCCTGACCACTAGATGACAGTAACATATGCATAATCAATTCCTATATCCACAATGCCAAAATATCATAATAATCAACAGATATCCCATATCCAAAAAATGGACACCTGATGATGACCAGGGGGTATTTGGCCAAAACATTGTGTCTAATAACATCTATATCAATCAAGATGAGTACAATAGTTTGAAATAATACAAGTATATTGAGTCACTGATAGTTGAAATGGTGAAAACAAAAAAAATAAACATTTTCACATTTTCACTTTTTTTTTTTTTTTTTTTTTAAATCAAAAAATATGCAAATTTGCCTCATTTTTCAATTAAATATGTCCCAAGTAGGAATTCGATATTTCATCTAAAAACTTTGTATAGGTATTTAAAATATCCTTTGAAAAAAAAAATCCCTGAATATAAACCATCATTTAAATAAATATCTAATAAAACTGGCATAAAATGACAGATAAGCTAATATTTACAGTATTTCCCCAAGCATAATACGCTTTCATCCAAAATACACACACCTAAAATTGTGCTGAAAGTGTGAGAAAATGCTTCTACTCATGCATAATATGCACCCCTTGTTGTAATTGAAGATATTTATCAAAATTTCTAATCATCACAATTCTAAAAGGAAACAGAAATACCTATATTGTGTCTACTGCACAGACTCATTAACCTGTTTTTGTTCGATAAAATGTGCAATTTACCAGATCTGTATGTAGTTCGAGTTAGTTATACATAACTAGTGTTTGCTTAATAGTTCGAGATAGATATACATAATTTGGTGAGTTTTATGGTAATGCTGCTTGTTCCCTTCAAGTCCAGTGTTTGGGATGATGGTAAATCAAAGGTTAAAGGTGTCTGGTCTGCATTGCTAATGTCCTTCATATCATGGTTGTGTTCTTTCCTCAAGTTCAGCATAAACTTCTGAAATTTTGTAACTTTTTGGTCTTGAACACGAGGCAATTTCTGTGCAACTGAGGTTCTTCTCCAGATGGACAGGTTGTTGCTCTTCATGAACCTGTAGCACCAATTTGGAGAGGCTTTGAAAGTTTCCTCGGGGTATTTTTTCATTTTTTACAGGGCCAACAACCTTACGTTTATAGTACTGATGGCAAGTCCAGCAGCCCGCCTTTCTGCAATTTCCTCCACCAATTCCTTTTCCATTTGCAGATACTTGGCCTCTTTTCCTCTACCAGGAGCACTTGAAGGTTTTGCAGTCACAATTTTTTCCTTGTTTTTTTTTTCTCCATAATATTTGCTTCATTTATATCATATTTTTTTTCCTGCTGCACGATTTCCCACTTATTCTGCCACAGCAATAACTTTTCTCGTGAATTCACTGGGGTAACTTGTTCTTGAATTCATTTTTAACCAGGGGTGTTGATGAGTAAGAATAAGAGTAGGTAAGAATAAGGTCTGTTCTTCTTGAGCGAATGTTGTGGACTGCTGTTGTTTAGCTTATACACACACATTTTACCAATATCTGTTTCCATCAAAATAAACTTTCTTATTCTGGTAGTCTCAACCAATCAGAGCGTATCATGCAGAAGCAACATGGTGGCACCCATAGTTTGTCACATAGCTGTAATTTTTTTTACAAAAAATGATTTTAAACAGAATAATATTATTCTAATTTAGTTTTATGATAATTCTTATTTTATTTTACATTTATAAGTATTGTTAGGTACATATGAGTGTATTTGATATCCTTGTGGAGTCGCAATCTCCAAATGTTAGTGTCAAATTTCATGCGTTTCTGGTTAGTAGTCATTTCGCAACTGAAATCGACCTATGAAACGGAAATTTTTTAAAAGATTTGTTTGTCGCTGTGCATAATACACACCGCTAAATTTGCTTGTTATTTTTAGAAAAAAATGCATATTATACATGGGGAATTACGGTACTGAAGAAATTTTTTATACAAATACAGGCAATGTTTAATATTTATGCTTGCAAAACAACAGATATTCTCTTGATACTGCTATTACTGCATACATTTTTGACTCCTTAAGCAATGTTTATTTCTTTAAAAAGTGATTATTAAAATTTTAATAAAACCAAAAGATATGAAAATGGATTTATACATTTTCTTTATTCTTGAGAATTGACAAAGATATTAAACACTATTTATTTATTAAACTGAATAAAAAAAAAATTTCATAGTTATAAAATGGTAAATAATAAATATTGCATTGTAGTTGGTTTAGATATTTTGATAATTTTGTGTAAATTTTTCAGTAGAAAGATTTTTCAAATTTCTTTCTTTCTAAAATGATAAATAATAAATCATTATAAAAAGGTAACTAATAAATATCACATTGTACGCAGTTCACATATTTTTATAATCTTGTAAATAAACATTGGTGAGAGAGTCAAAAGTGTATACAGTAATAGTGGTGTCAAAAGAATAACTATCCTGTTGATTGATAGTTTTTTTTGTGTGGCCATGAAAGTTAAACATTGCCTATATATATATATATATATATATATATATATATATATACATACATACATACATACATACATACATACATACATACATACATACATACACACACACACACACACACAGATTTAAAACTTGAAAGTTAATGGTATTTTTTTTTATCACCATATAGCTATAAAAATTATTTTCAATTGCCTGAAATTAATTTCCTGCAATGCTATGAAATTATACTTACATATTATCTTACATAACACAAATCAATAACAACTTTCAAAATACATCAATATACTAAAATTTAACAAGCAATTAGAATTATCAAGAAAGTGCACAATAGTGAACTAGAATGACAATAGTCAATAAATTAATAAAATAAATGCACATGCCCTTGAAATATTACACTAATCTAAATGTGCCTAATACTATGAGATGTATGGCCCTGGCTAGGAGATTTTCAGGGATAATGTTAAGTAAAACTAATGATTCTATTTAGATAATGGACATAAAGTGTCAAGTTCAGCATTAAATTTACATTCTAAACAAACCTCTCACAAAAATCTTAAAAAGTTTGAAAATTTTCAAATCTAATGTTATAAACATGCTTTGATTTCCCATGTGTAACTGTAGAAATACTGGTGGCCATATCTCAATACAATATGAGGTGTTTCAAAACAAATCATCTTTAAAGGATAAGTTATACAATGATAGACAAAAGATATTTGGTGAATTATAGCAAAAGGTCTGGATGTTCTCTTTAAGACAATCTGATACTATGGGTCATTTAACTGAAAGTAACCATAAAAATGTTAAATAAACATTTGCTGATGAATGTTTATGGTGAAGTCTGAAAAGCCTAAGCTATCTAAATTATTGTTTAATGTGACAAAAATCATCAAGAAAATTCCTTAACTAGAATGAATTATTGAAAATATTCTACAGAGAAAATGAGTCATTAAAAATAAATATCAGTAATTACTGACATTTAGAGCAGACAATAAGGATCCATGTAACAATGGAAAGTACTTTTGAAATAGATGTTAAAGGAGGTGAAAGATTAGTCTTTCAAGCTGATATGAAAATGACAAGTAGACTAAAAAAAAAAAAAAGATCACATAAAACAATAAAAATCTTTCTAAAATATAGAGTAAGACAAAATGATTTTAATCTCTGTTGTGTTAAAAGCTAGTTTTTAGCCTTCTTAATTTTGAAATATTGTTAACCATTTAAGAATTAGTCATTTTTACAATTTTGATCAGTCAAGACAAAAAAAAGTTTATTTGATCAACTCCTAAAAACAAGTTGACAAAAATGATAAAATAAATAAGCCTGTGAAATTATTAATTTATATATTTTTTTTTTTTTTAAATTTGAGATTAGATTATTTTTTACTCACTTTTGTCACAACTTTGGCAGTCAATCTATGACAATGAGCAGACAGTACAGAATTTGGAAATAAAGGATAGGTTCCCAGTGAGATTTGAACTTGTATCTCTTGTCTCAGGGAAGCCTGGTTGAATACACCAGCTGCTTTAACAACTAATTTATGAAAACTTGATAGCTTTGTCCACCAAGAACGTATCCTTTACTTCTGATCATGCTCTATCTGTTCAGTGCTGTAGCTTGATGGCCCAAGTTCCAATAGAAAGCAGCTAAAAAAATAAGATGAATGCCAATAGTAAGCAAAGTAAAAAAATAATTGCTGACAATGCTTTATCTGATAACAATAATTATAAATGATACGGCTGCTACTGACATTATTAGTGTAATAAAAAAAAACATATATGGTACCAAGGAGTCAGAGCACAGAAAGAAAATAAGTTATGGGTTAGGTTCATTCTTCTTCAAAGCCATCAGGTCCTTATAGCTGAGTGGTTAAAGCAGCTGATGAATTCAACCATGCTTCAGAAGTAAAATGGATATGATTTCAAACCTTACTGAGAGCATATTCTTTATTTCTAATCATGCCATCTGTTCCCTCTGAAGAAAATTGCAACTAAAAAAATTAAGATGGAAGTAAATACTAATCAAAATCAATCATAGCAGTTCACAATGATTCACAAAAAACATTAAAAAAAACAATATTGCTCATAAAACCAAATTGACAATACAAACCATAACAACCAATGTAACATTACTGATACTTAAACTATGATTTCATAATTGTGAGGAAAAGTGGCCTATGAAAGTTGATGTTATATAATATTAATACAAGAGCATAGAAATCTGGATCTCCATAATTTTCCAACTAAATTAGGCTTTGACCCATATCCTCCTGGCATGTTTTTTCATATATTGTGACCATTCTGCTTAAAGTTCATATTTTCTTGATTTCATTTGAAAATTTGTAAATTTTCAAAACACATTTCAGTGAAGATTTCATAAATTGTAGTTTAGATATAAGGAAAAAAATTAAAGGGTGTCAGTTTAAACCAGTGTATCCTAACATGTGTGCTAATCCCCCCTTATGGGTTCTGTTATATTGAAAGGGGGTACTGGGAGTTTTTATTTCATTTGGGGGTTGGTGTATATACTCAGGGATCAGCGAATATTTATCTATTTTTTTTTTTTTTTTTTCCAAAACTTATTCAATATTTACTACAAAAGGAAATTTTTGAAAGGTATCTAAAGCTGTGGGAAGCTATCAAACTTTTCTTCATTGCTTTTCTAACTTCCTATATAGCCGAATGTGGTTTCAAAGCTGTTACACAGCTTCTTATTAAACAAAGAAACTGCCTGCAAATTACAAAACAAGAAGATCTATGATCACCTCTAAGCATCATGTAACCTAGAGCCTTAGCCAGTAAGCACCAAAGTCAACCATCGCACTGAAAACATTGAGATAAACTATCAAATCAAAGGGGAGGCTGGTTGAAAAAAAGACTGTGAAACACTGGTTTAAACTGACCATGTGTTAATGATCTCTCTTGATTCATGACTGACAAGGCAGAAGATTTTCCTGCAGTAGGTAGGTTGCCAACCAAGGCTATAGGACCCTGTCCTGCTATTTAACCCATAGTGGGGAGGAAGAGATGGATTCACACTATTCCCAAGGGTCTTTGTTCATAAGTTAATGTAACAAACCTCACAGGAATTCTAACTCTGATCTCCAATTTCCCATTCTAATCTGATACCCATTACACCACAATGCATGATGATATAGTTACTTAAAAGAAAATAAATTCTAGTACTGAGTTCCACCTGTTATTTAGTAGATAAAAGGTAAAAGGAAATAGATTGAATAGATGTACAGGTGGAATTAAGCCAAGCAATGAGGTGTCATGAAAGGTAAGTATTGTTATGCTTGCAATCCACACTTATTTACATTCCTCACTGATTGAAGAACTATAGATTGTAAAAGTAATTAATAATAGTAGTAGTAGTAATATTAGTTGAATAATTCATGTCAAGCCTGCAACTATGTACAACGCAACACAAATGAAATAGTTACTGTGTTTGTGTGAGTGTGTCTGCATACATGCATGTGTGTGTAAGAAACAAAAAGCATTGTGAATTATAGTAATATCATAATATTTAGTTTATACACTGTATGCCCATCACTAATACATCTACCAAAGACAAAATTTACAGCAAAAGAATTCTTGATGTCAGCTAATAACAATTTTGCTTTTATTTTATGAATGATCAATTCATTTTCCACAGCTTATAACTCTTTGCAAGTTATTTAAAGCCAAAAAATATTATTAGATTGTAAGAATTATTTTTTTTTGCAGATAATGATTTTAGTGATACAAGTCTGACTAATTAACCCATAGTTGGGAGGAGAAAAGGATCGATTCATAACTTTCCCAAAGATATTTTCATGTAAGTGAATATACCGAACCCAACTGGAATTGGAACTTGGCTATCTGATTAACAATTCCAAGCCATTATCCATTACACCACCTGGTACTTTTTTTTTTAATAAATTTTTTTATGCAGACTAATTTAATCTTATTAGTCAAGTAGAATTTCTTGTTCCAGCTGGGACAAATATTGAAAGATGGACTTTCCCTTAAAACCACTTATAATTTAACTAAAACAAAACCATTCTCAAATCTGGAATAGATTTAACTTCAAAGTATAAAGCAAATTGAATTTAGTATATAACTTGGTATGAAACTTTGTAAACTGTCTTGAAATCTAGCCAAAATAATAATTGCTAAAGATAAAGTGTAAATCTAGCTGTCAAGGTTATTTAGGTTTTGTGTAACAGAGAAAGTGTTTAACAAATGATTCCAAGAATCAATAATGTACTCAATCCAGGTAGAATTCTTGTTACTCCCCTATCAACACATCAACCCTAACTTCAAATACTATGTCTACAGCTCTGATAAATAGCAGCAGCAGCTGCAGTACAAGTACTTATAATAGCATAAACAAGGTTAAAGGACTTGCTGGTTAGATCTCTATTGATCTCAGGCTGGGCTGTGATGATGCAGTTCAAACACACTGGTGAAACTGTGTCCACCAGTGACTCATTTTGGTGGCATAGCTCATCTGGGAAAGGTACTTACTGAGGTAGTTTTTTTTTTGTTTTTTTTAGTTTAGGGAAAGAAGTATTTGAAAACCTTGCAATATATTTATCAAATCCAATGCTTACATTTACTTTTAAATTTACATAGGTGATGCATTTTATTATAAAAATTAACAATTACTATAAAAAGAAAAATTAAAATTTCAAATGTACACTGCAGAATAAAATATAACCATAAAGTAATGATATAATAAGTACATATTGGTTTCATATATTAATACTTAGATGCATAGCCTTGGATTGCAATTACTGCTTGTAAACATAACTGTTCACAAATGGTAATGGTAATATTAGCCATTTTCTTACAAGAAAACATTTGGCATTCATTGACTGAGCAGTTAGTACTGTTTTCAGTTGAAATTTATAAAATCTTTCTCTTTAAAACAATTTTTCAGGAAAATGGGTTTCTCAAATTCAGTAGCTCTTTCCAGTATTGATGGAGTTTTCCTTCCTAGACTTTTATTTGAAGTAGTGTAGAATGTCAACACCTTGATTATGTCATCATTTTCTCTTCCAGTTACATGTGCTATCCATTTTAGTTGTTGCAGCTGTTGCTTGTCCTCAAGTGATGTGGTTTCTATTATTTTGTACAGCTCTTTGTGAACTGGCACTACAGAATCACAATGTTCAAAGAACAATGGTTTTTTGCTAAGACCCTCAGGCTTCACTCTCTCAGCCATTTTCAATCAATGATCTGAGAAAATGATTTTATAGAGCTGACAGTTCAGATATTTCTGCATGGGTTTGGCACCATGCATATAAAAGTCCCAATCTGACAAGGCTATTTAAGAACATGACTAGAGTTTTCAGGTTGATGTTTTGGTTTTGTAGTAATTTGTGGTGTTGGGTGAAACTACCTCTAACACAGCCTATTCTAAGTTCAAGTTCCATTTCTCCTATACTAAATTTGTTATAATTGATCCAGTCACTGAGGTATTTGAAGTGTTTAGTATTTCCAAATTTCATATCCTGGAACCCTTTACATTATTCTTTCAAAATCTTGGCCTATTCTCCTTTGCAAATAACTTTCAAATCATTTCTGGGGCCCTTCTGTTGAATTCAATCTTTCAAGCTTCACCATAAATTTTCAATTGAATTCAAGAGATTGGTGAGGCCAATTAAGTTGTTCAGGAATGCAGGGCTCAAAGAGGTAAAGCCAGAAATATTTTAAGAGTGTATTTTTTTATTTTTTTTTAGATAATGATTTACTGATACAATTCTTACTAATTAACCCATAGATGGATGAGAAGAAGCAGATTCATACCTTTCCCAAGAGTATTTGCACATAAGTGTATATTATAAAGCTGCCTGGAATTGCAACTCTGCTCTCTGATTTCCAATTCCAACCCATTATCCATTACACTACCTGGCATTCCCAAGTGGTCACCTAACTAGGTTCTGACCAGGATTAAAGTTGCGTAACTTCAGTGATTGTACAAGAACCAGTGTTTCAATGTGATAAGGTTGTAAACCTCTTCCTGATTCTATGTGTAAGTGTCCTCTTTGTTTCTATTTTCTTTCAAACTGTCATTGCTCACATGTTCAGTCTATGGTATTCTCAGCATCCTGCTGTAGAACCACATTTCTGTTACCTTAAGTCTCTTCTTCATCTGTGAAGAAATTGTTCAGCATTCACTGTCTTATCGGAGGACTGATATTACTCAACAGTTCAGCACTCTTTGCTTTGTTTCTAACAATTTTTTTCTGTTTCTTTTTAAATGTCAAAATAAATAACATCAACTGTTGATAGATTTACATTTCACTTGGATGATATTTCATAAGCCTCTGAATTGACCAACTACATTGGGTATAAAACATGTCCAGAATATTTGATTACTTTTCATTGAATTATAAACAAAAGTATAGTGAAAAGAATATAACCATATTCTGTGACTATTACATTGCCTTTAAATGCACATATATTTTGAACATAAGGTATGAAATTTGAAACAGTAGAGCCCAATTATTATTATTATTCACCAAAATAATTGTTTAATAGTATTGACTAAATATACTTCTATTTAATTATTTTACAAATGCAAAGCAGTTGCTGCTCTAACTTAATGAACCACATCATCAATTTGATATAGTTCTACAAATAAACAAAAGATTCAGACAAATATTCTTCTTTTATATGTCCTGTCCCTTCAGGACGTAGGCAATCATGGCTCTCCACTTCCTCAATAGCTCTCAATAAATTTTGTCCTCCTGTTATCTCTCCCAGGCCCTATTCTACCATCCACTTTCTTAAGCCTGTTAAGTATGTCACGCATTGCTTTCCCTTGTACCTCTTTCTATCTGCCATGTGAGTATCAGATTTTCCAAGCCCTCCTTTCTCATGATATGTCTCAGAAATTTCAGCTGCCTCATCCGGATGTATAAGTTGCCTCTTTCTTTGCATCCTCTAAACGCCATTAATGAAAATTATTTTCATAAAAGTTTTGGAAAATTATAAAATCTCAAGAACCAATCACTTTAGAATTATACACTAATGTCATTTGCAAAATTTGTTATTTGTGCTGAAAGGGTAATCAGCAAGCCAAGTTCAAATCCCAGCCTAATGTGTTATGTTCACTCACTCAAATAGGAAAGGTAAGAATCTATCTCTTCTCCCCTCAGATGTGGATTAAATAGAAACTAGTCTAGGAGAACAACTCTGAATTCAAAGACAATGAGAAGCCAGTATATTTCCCCCAAGAAGTTATGGTAATGCACAACCCCAACATTAAAACATTAAATAATTATTATAACCTTAGTTCGTTGTCAAGTTTTTTGAATTCTCATATACTTGTATTTTGATTGGTCATTGCAGCTTATGTAACAGCATTTCCCCTAGCAAGGGATGTTTGATTGATTTGAACCTTTTAAAACCCTTTATTCTACATTCAACACCATCACTTAATAAGACAGCAGAAGTGTTGAAACAAAATGGCTATTTTTGTAGTGATTTTATAACATTTATGTTATAATTTTTTAATAAATAATTATATATATATATATATATATATATATATATATATATATATATATCTGATGATCACTTCAGGTGCAAAAGTACAAGTCAGCATGTATACTATTTATATCTACAAATGCTCTATTTCTGATATTAAGTACCCCCCTCCGATAAATATAGCAAATTTTATATACACACACATGACATGAAAGGCAAAAACACAAGTAAGGCATCAAGAGGAGAACATGCTGCTGAACCCTCAATACATTGTAAGTGACAGGAGAGTCCATCATATATATAATTGTTTAATAATAATACATACTATCATAAAAAAAATTAAATTATTAATAAAATAACTTCACTCAGCCTAATTTGTAACATGCTCCTTACATAGGAGTTCCCAATTACAAAGAAGTGTTAATCAATTATAAAATCAAAAAAACTCAATTGGACTGAGACTTTTAGTTAAAACCGAATATAATACAAAGTAATACTGAAAAAGTTCTCTGCTGAAATCCACAATTCCAAATATGACCGAACATCAGAATCTTTTGAGAATCCCTTCTTGGTCAAGCCAAGAACTTTTCAGCACTTCCACATACAATGCAAGGTTCCCACAGATTTCGGTAAAAAAAAATCCCAGGACTTTTCCAGGACTATGTTAAGAAGTTTCAAGGACTGAAACTGACACACAAAGTGAATGATCATCAATTTCAAAAACACATACTTTGTGATTTAATAAATTTGACAGATGAGATGTTCAAAGAAAAGCTATAGCTGGTTCCAATAATTCATGTCACATGGATTAGTTGAAAGCAGTGAAGAAATCAGTGTTGAAGGCTAAAACACAACTGAATACAGACCTGATTATCTTACTCATTTTGTGTAACATTCTACACAGTTTGGAGTTCTACTAGACTTGAAAATTTTGAATTACACACTTTAATTCTTACTGCTACACATTTCAGCTATCAAGACTACTCACGGTTTGTTAATGTCACAACAATTCTTGATTGCTGCACATTTCCTGTGAAGTTAAGTATAATGGTTTTTTGAGCAGCAGAACTATAAATAGAAATGTCCACAAAAAGACTACAGATTTTTAGCTACCCCTACTACTCATGGCTTCTGTTGCATATGGCACAAAACAATGATGTCAACATTTTTCCACTTCATCTAGTTCAGCATTCAGCTCCTCTTCCAATTTTGATATCTCTATGGACTTGTCCTTTGCAGATCTTCACATGGCATTGGACTTTGCGATAAATGTGAAGGTTTGAGTCTGCTCAGCTTTCTCTGCACAGCTGTCAGCTGACTAGAGAAAATCTTGTTTGCAACTTTCAAGCTTGTGTTTTTTGACCTTCAGTTCTTCAATTTCCATAAGCATGGATTTCTATTTTTGTCCAACTGCTTCTTCCTTTCTTCTTAGCCTCAAGATATTGTTTGTATACTGTTCTGGCATTGGAAGCACTGCAGAGAAAAGCCTTAGTCATGGGAACATTCCCAGCACCTCCAAATGTTGCCAACTCGTCCGTAACAATGCACTGTCTGCCATTTCATATTGTCAATGGAAATTTCCTTATTGACTGAAATACCTCTCTGCACCGAGGCCTGTCCATGAGAGAGTACCAGTAATTTGCAAACTTTCCAGTTTTTCATATTCTTTGTTGCTAAAGTAGAACAAAGTGTCCAGCCAGCCTTCAAGCTTGCTGAAATTCTTGAAAGCAATATTTTCAGCAGTCTCTTCCTCAAACTTTTTGTACTGACTGATGATGTCATCACAATCAGACTGACTGACTTGTTTTCTGTCAATCATGTGGGAAAGACATCTTTTTAGACTGTCTTCTGTGGCAGATTTTTTTTCACAAATGGATCCAGTGTTCAGCCATGCAAGAAGGTATCTAAGGGAAGACTTTGCCAGAAGTTTCTCAGTGATGATGATGAATATTGTCTTTGTTGCAATTCTGCATGCAAAGAGATCTTTTGTTGACACATTTCCTTTATTGGATAAATTTTGCATCGCCCTACCTGCCAGAAATCCAAACTTGATGTTTGCAGCATTTTTACACATGTTTGGGTTTGACAAAATTCTTAGAAATTCATTCTGTTTCGAAAATGTAATTATCTTTTTAGTGTGCTCTTCCTTTACAAATCTTCTTAACAGTTTCATGATCATGCTAAAAAGATCATCTGCAAGGAACGGAAACAATGGTTTAGCACACTGATATTTTATCAGAAATGGTTTCAAAACATACTTTTTACTGGAAATAAAACATCATTCACGTTTGACAGCACTAAAGAGAAGCACTTGGTCTGGGGACATTTTTCTGTTTTTTTAATTAAGTTTACAAATTTGATGACATCTGACCAAATGTCTAGGATTGTTTCAAGTGTTTGTGCATTTTCTAGCCATCTATGGCAGAAATAAAAAAAAGTAAAAGGAATAGGGTTGCCAGATTGAACTTTTAATATATTTCATCATTTTTTTCACTTACAACAAAAGTTAGAGATACAGGTCATTATTAGCCTGCAAACTTTAAAAATAACATTCTTATTTTTTCAAAAACGCATTTTCTATCCAATCCTAAAGACACATCAAAGGCATATTTTCTATTTTATCATCCTTCCCTACTACATTTAGAGTCAAATTTGATTATCAAACTTGGTACTTTTGGCAACAATTTAGATAAACATGGTTTATACATATATACACACTGACACAGGAAGTGTAAAATATCTATTTTTTTTCTGTATGAACTCACTCACCGCTGACTAGAGATCAAAAGGACTTTTTACTTTTGAAATTGCCATGTGAATAAAATTTCTTCAATTGTTCAAATCCTTAAAAACACTGGTAAATCTTTTGCAATTCTACCAAAATATATTTTATTACATTTATTATTTTCCTTTCAACTACAAATTCAATGGGTGTGAATTAATTTACATTTTATGACTTTTAACTTTGCTTTTCTTCTTTTTTTGTTGAGTGAGGGCAGCAGCTAGAAGACACACCTTCATATTCTTTTTCCCTTTCTTTCTTGTCACCTAGATTAGAAAATACAGAAGTAACTACAAGGCCATGAATTCATTCTAATCAAGGAAACAAACCACCGTTCAGAATAATTGCCAATTACTGATGAGTAAAAGAAAACAAACATTTTTCTTAAAGGACAATTTTAGCTTGTAAAAAAGACAGATTTCTGGGATTTGGCATTTTGACTTTCATGAATTGAGAAAAGGGTTGTGTGAACAGCCCAACTGAGAAAATTCCAGGACTTTTCAAAGAGTTTTTGGGCTACTACTGTTTTTTCCAAGACTTTTCAGATCCTGGAAAATGGCCCTGTCAATTTTCCAGGACTTTTCAAGGTTTCTAGGACCTGTATTAACCCTGAATAAGGTTTTCAGTAAAGACGGTTACAAACATGGTGAAAGTGTATCGCCACTAATTCACAAAAAAAGAAAAGAAAAAAAATTTTGATGAAAAATGCTCCAAACTTAATGAAAATAAAGTTTTATTGTCAAATATTTGCATAAAAGATAAAAAAAAAAAAACACAAAAAAAAAACAGTTCTTCAAGATGTTAAAATTAAATATGTAAATAAGCATCTCTTTTTTAAGCAAACTAGTTTCACAATACCACCTCTGTTCATCTTTTAAGATTTTTAAAACCTTCCTCCACTACAAACAAAACAAAAATAAAATTAATACAACTATCAAATAATTCTCAAATTTTAATAACATTTTTTAGGTGAAAAAAATTAAAGCTGAAGCATTTAAGTTCATACAGAAACTATAATTTTTTGGTAAAAATTCAGTTATGTTTAAATTCAAATCAACTTTGTGGTTTATTTGCCATCCATTTGTAAAATATCAACTGCTTGGACTCATTATTATTGTTTATTGTTTTATGATATCAGCCGATGACAACAGGATTTAACTGACATTTTTCTTGCTATGTAAACATAACATTGAAAAGTAAATATTTAAATGCCTCTCAAAATGATTGACTAGAAATATAAAATTTAACATTTTTTGTTCTATGTGCTAAAATAAAAAGAAGAGGCTATTTTGCCAATCTCAATAAAATAGACAAACATCCTTGTAAGCTTATTTTACCAGTCTTGGTAGAATAGACCCCCCAGGCTATTTTGCCAGTAAATGTTTTTATTATGAAGGTAGGTAATGTTAAAAATAACAACACAGAGATTTAACACAGAACTTGATTTATTTTCATCATCAATTAAGACAATTTAAAATCTTTTCTACCATCAATTGTTAAAACACAAGTTAAAGTAGTTTTTTCATCATCAATTATTTAAAGAAATATAGAAGACTCTGAATATTTTAAGCACTTCTAGTATAACTGTCTCTGCCAATACAAAGCTGGCCCTTGGGCATGGTTCTCTTGTTAATACAATTCAGGTGCACCCACTGAAGACAACAGTCACAGACCACAGAATCCATGTTGTTCAAGTCCTGCCTACACAACCACTGCCTTGACAATCTCAAATATAATAAAACACTACTTATTTTTACTGGCAAAATAGCCTTGGTGTCTTTTACTGGGACTGGCAAAATAGCCTATTCAAAAATAAAATATATTCTAAGATTCTTTATCAAAAAATAAAACTTATAAGTTAACCTTTTTTTAAGTAAATATATTTTATATGAAATTGCCATTATGCAAATAAATTGAATAAAATAATTTTAAAATATGATCTCAAATTAATCCAATTACTTGGGGTCCCTAAACAAATGTGCAGATATTTTGTACACTAAATTTTTACTAAATGGAATTTCAAACCTATGGAAAAATTCCTCACTCAGTTGATAAGATTATGATGTAACCGAGATTAGAGATAGTCTGATGTTTATTGCTATAGACTTCAGTCAACTAGATTTCCAAAAGAAAAATTGGTTTGTCTGGATGACCTTCACAAGAAGGTTTTTTTTTTCTCTCTTTAAATTTAAACCATCACGTTTTTGTTTTGTTTTAATCTTGACATTTTGCCACTTTTAAAGCATAATATATATTAGGTTGGCCAGAAAATCCTGACTCAATTAGGAAGTGGAAAGAAAACAACAAATCTTGAGTACTGCATTTCAGGCTTATACTACATGGTCGCACCATCAACACCAAACTGTATTGCCAGCAGCTACACCACATGTATTACAAACTAAAGGAGTATACTGCTTTGGTCAATTGAGGTTAGGATTTTTTTCAGCAAGACAATGTGAGGCCACAAACACTGCTTGGTTGACTAAAAAGAAGTTCAAACAGATGGATGGTGTTGAGATTCTTCCACATCCATCATTCAGTCCCGATGCTGCTCCAAGTGACTATGGCCTATTCCGCTCAATGACACACTTCCTCCGCTACCAGTGATTCAAAATTTTTGATGACGTGAAGAAAGCTTATTTACAGTTTTTTTTAATCAATTCCAGCAGAATGGAATCCCGGACAGATCCTGGCTGATCGCTGGCAGAAGATAGTCAAGAATGATGAACTTTTTTGAAGAATAAATGTTGGTGTTGCTCCATAAAATTTTGTTATTTTCTTTCTGCTTTCTAAACGAGTTAGGACTTTTTGGCCAACCTAACGTTTTAAGTGATATTTAATTTTAAAATATATTATTTGTTGGTTAAATCTTAAATGTTACAACCTGATACAACATTGTTGTAATAACTTTCAGCACTCTATAGGTGATTATTTTTGCCAAGCAAAATATTAGTCCTGCTAATGCAAATTGAATTTGAATTTCTTGGTTGTGTAGTTATATCCTTCTAGCGCAACCTCTAAAACAATCTTGACTGAAATTGAGAGCCAGGCTACTGCAATTTCAAATATATAGAACTAATATATAAAACACTATAATTTGAGGAGATTCCATAGGCAGTAAAAAAGGAAATAATATTTATAAATGATTCTGAGAGATAAGTGTTTTCCTAAACCAACATGAAGCTGTTGTTTTTTTTTCATAAAAATTATTATATTTAGTTATCTAATATAAACTGTTATTTATGACTTGTGTATTCAGATTACATAAATATAAATGTTTGTTGGCAAAAGGTCTATGTGATCTTTTATTGAAACTAAATAAATCATGAATCAGTGGCTTTGTAAAAAGAAGGATCACAAGTTTCTTCACTTTAATCTGTTATTACTTAATTCCACTTGAAAAAGTATTAACTATGGGAAAAAAAGGTTTTTGTTGTTTTCCTCATTATAACAAAAGGTTTTAAACCTTAAGTACTGTCTAGACATTACTCAGATTAAAATAAATCTCACATTTCCTTTTTTACATTAAAATACATTTGTGGGTTCGAAATAGAAAGGAAGTAGCCCTAAAAATATCGTTGTAAAACAAAGAGACAATATAATCAAGCATATTCAGGAGAATCTAACCTGCAACTGTCAACGTCAAAATTACTCATAGTGAGATGAAGGTTAGCATGAATATTGTAACAGCAATATGTCCATTTCTTGCTTATAATACAAGATTTAGCAATAATAATAATAATAATAATAAAATATTTACAACTGTGTACAATCACCTACAAAAGTATAAATGTAAGTATGGGAGCAGAATGCTGGACAGTCTCCTCATAGATGAAGGGACGTGAAACAACAGAAATGTGGTTCTACAGAAAGATGCCAAGGATACCATGGACTGAACACGTGAGCAATGATGAGGGTTTTGGAGAAAATGGAAACATAAAAGAAATTTATACTTATCAGGAAGCAGCAGTTGAAATTTCTGGGTCACATAATGAGGAAGGAGGGCTTAGAAAACCTGATACTCACAGGACAGATTGAGGGAAATAGGGACAAAGGAAAGCACGTAACATACTTGATAAGCTTGAGTAATTGGATGGTAGAACTGGCTTTGGGAGAAATAACAAAATAACAAAACTGATTAAGAACTACAAGGGACAGGAAGATGGGGAGGGGCATGATCACCTGCATCCTGAAGGGACATGGCACATAAAAGAAGTAGAGTAAGTAATCCAAATTATGGAGAAACTTTATAGTCAAACAGTTTAAATCAAATTTTATAATAAATCCTATTAAAATTAATGATATTAATATTTCAGATTATGCCTATTCCTAGCAGAAGTCTCCTCTATATATATATATATATATTAGAGAGAGAGAGAGAGAGACATAAATTATTTTCAGAGAGAGTGTATCTGTAAAGGAAAAAAAATGAATAAAAAGACAAGAGGAATAACTATTCTTAGCCGACATGTTTCGTCCTCTGAAGGACTTTATCAAGGCAAATGTAAGGGTTTATTTTGTTTCCTGTGTTTATGTACAAAAGCAAGGATGTCATTGGTTTATCAAAGCTTTTAAATTTGAAAACATTCAGATGGCTGAAAGGTCAGTCAAAATATATGGAGGACACTGATTGCCATAATTATATATGTGGGGGTCTGAAAATTTCTCAACCCAACCAACTTTCCAAAATCTAACTAAATGACTAAACATCAGAATTTTTTCTTGGAATCCCATGTGGGTCAGGCACAGAACATTATAGCACACTTTGTATATATTTTTTATCCCTAAGTACTTAAGTGCACTGGTAATACCAGACAATAAGACAATAACAAACTGTTCTATTGCTGATGTGTTAAAGAACAGCATACAACAATAATTATAATAAATAATAATCTTTATTGATAATAAAAGACTCGTGCATAAAACTGGTGAAATATTAAATATTCAAAAAACCTTATACTCTATAATCTTTGAAAATTTTAGCTCACATATAAACACCTAACTCATTGTAAATACAAAAGATCACAACAAAAAAAAATATAGCAAAATTCTTTTAACTATAAATTAATTTCAAAAAGATAAAGCAGTGTTAACATATCAGCACAATAAGAATTTATCAAATACTTTTACCTTAAGTTTGGCAGCATCATTGCTGACTTGCAATAATTCCCGTACAGAATCGATGAATCCTTGGTAATGGTGATTACACATCCGTTCAATTTCCTTGTCATGATTTTTAATCCGGCAATCCAGCCTCTGCATAAATTTGTCCAAGTCATCACCATCATATACAGCTCTACAAAGTATTAAAAAACAAAAAATTAATTTCAAAATAGGCATGGGGAGATCTCCAACCATAACTAATAATTCATCTTGAAATCTATTATTAAAATTTGTTTCAAATGTCAGATCTATTTGTTATTCTATTGAATAAATAGAAAATATTCTGTTTTGTTTTTCTCATACTGTAATTGAATAGATTTGTATTAATCTTACTATACCGATTCTTAAATATTGTAATATTATCAGTGATATTGAAATGAAAAAAGCTTTAAATATTATAAAACATGATTTAGAATGAAATGAGTTATAGAATATTCAAAGAAAAAAAAAAAACTTCAGGTACAAAATAATTTTTTTTTTTTTTTTTAAATAATTACAATGTACTGTACATTTTTAAAGCAACTTTTATTTAATTAGAACAGTTTAATTTACTTGATGCATATTTTAAAAGTTTGCTATAATTGAAAGTTATTTAAGTCCTATGGAATTTACCAAACTAGTATCAGAGTATGGGACAGTCAAAGTTTATTCAATGTTGAAAAACCAGCAAACATATTTTAGCATATGGGTATTCTTTTTCTGTCTCAACAACAATTGAGGCAGTAGAATGTTGTTTTATCCCCAGTAATAATTATCAAGAAAGTGTATTGCCCTTTCCCAGCACCCTCTCTTCCTATGCTACATCCATTGCCATTTCACAGGAACAGTTTTCAGGTCAAGATAAATTGGCAACAAGTACACTGCGTATATGTGCTTTTGTAGAGTTGAGCTGTGAGTCTATTCCTTTTCGAGGGCAGTGGTATGGAATGACATTAGTGGAAGATCATAAAAATTGTTAATACCGAGCTAATACTGCTGACCTATATATTATGCATTAGGTCATTTGCAAGTCTCAGTCCATGACAATTATTACTGAACAAGAAGGAAGAAGCAAATAAGTGATAACATAAAAATGAAAGAAATTCAAAGAACTGGTAAAGAAAGAAACACATTGTTTAAAATGCTTGTAAGTTTGTACAGATTTCATTTTTAACAATACAAAACATTAAAGCCAATAGTTGTTTATCTCATGCTAAAAATATCAGGTTTTTACTTCTAAATAAATAAATGGCAAATTCTGTCTGTCCGTCCGTATGTCTGATACCTCTCTAACTCAGGCCACACTTGCTCTACATAGACATATTATACCTTCTGGGAATCAGGATGATCCCATGATTGAAAATCTGCCCTTCATCTGGTGTTTGAACATCAGGCATTGGGATTTGTGTCCAGATGAGGAGGGAACAGGTAAACAGTGATTTTAAGTTTTTAATTTATATTGACTTTAAAGTAAGACAAAAACTTTATGAATTTAAACATTTTTGTGAATTGTGAATTCAAAACTTTATGAATTGAGGAAATCAATTTTATTTTTTCAAAATGCCAAGGAATCAGAGTTAAAGTGAGAGGTTTCGTGACATGAGGTTTTGAAACTTCACAGAGTTTGTGATTTGAAGAACTAAATTTTTGGTCTGAATTGGAATTTTGACCCAAACTGGACTTTGTTCAATTCAGTCTTTTGGCCAAAATTAGACTTATAGCCCAAATCAGAGTTAAAATGAGGTTTTGAAGTTCCATGGAGTGAATTGTGGAATTCAAATTTATTTCTTCAGAATTATCTGTTTTCTCAGCTGGATCAGAGGTCCTTTTAGTTTTGGGCCTAACTAGCTTAAAAAATTGCATGGAGTGTGGCTTTTAAGCTAGCTTTTTTATATTAATTTTTAATCAGTAGGAGTCTCATGTTAAGTAATGTAATGTCTCATGTTATTAATATAAATTCTTACAATTTAGAAAAAATATTTTTTTACAATAAAGTATAGAAATACTTTCTTATAAATCTCATTTTTTTGTATCTTAATTGCAATAACAGTAGATAGGTTTGTCTATCAATCAGTTCATACTCCTCCCTGGTCTTTTGAACAGGAGTAGAGGTATATCCCTTGTTTAGGATTGGATTTCTGGTGCCTTGTAAAGTCTTTCAACTTTATACTTCTGACATCTCTGTCTAAACTATTAAATTTTATTTACTATTTATTTTTTCCTCAAGAGGAGTAGATCGGTTTGTCTATCATGTGATTCAAACTCCTCTTCAGTCTTTTGAACAGGAGTGGAGGTTTATCCCTCATTTAGGATTAGGTTTACAGTTCCTTCTAAAAGCTTATTCTCTTTCATTCCCAGTAGCCCCTTGCATCTTAGTGGCATTATAGCCTTGCTTGGGTGAACTAATTTAAAAAAATGATATTCAAGATGGAAAAGAAAAAGAAATATAAGCAGTAATAAGTTTTGCATAAACTAATGATATCCATTAAATAATGATATATTTATTTTAAAGAAAAGGTTTATTTCTGTATAAAATATGTTAAAAACAAATGTTTTCTCATATTTACAAAATAGGGATCATTTCATACAGCAATTAGTAATATTTTTTCGACTTTCAATGTTTAAATGATTTTCCTTTCTGCTTCTGTAACACACACACACGTTTCATTGAATAATGTAGACATATGTCTATTTTTATAATGATCCTTTCTAGTTCTCTAATCAGTTTCTTGATGTTAAGAAGAAATTCATCAAGGAAGGCACCATAGTTTTTTCCTACCCAAGTACTTTCAATCTCTTTCTTAACATCAAGAAACTGATTAGAGAACTGGAAAGGATCAGTATAAAAATAAATAGACATGTCTATATTATTCCATGAAACAGATTTGAATGAAGATATGCTCTCTCTCTTTATATATATATATATATATATATATATATATATATATATATATATATACACATACATACACACACACACACACACACACAAAAAAAAAGATCATTATTATCAAGGTGAGTAAGAATACAGACACTACACTTATTTTACAGAAAAAAAATACACTTACAGTGATCTGTACTTTTTACATAAATTTTATTCTTATGCAATTAAATCTTGGTAAGTATCCATTTACATAAATATATACTTTTAATCCTTATCTCTTAAATGGTACAAGTCCCAACCAAATTTGCAAACATTATTTACAGTTGAACTAATGTCCTCATCTTTGTAGTTACAATCACTTTGTTTTGACTCTAGTGATATCTCATCTTTGTTAATTGATCAGTTATTGACAGGGACAATGCGCAAGAGGATTAAGGTTTTGCTTAGTGAATTTGATGACAACAATTGCAAGTTCACTCCATAGGCTAGGCAGTACAGATATACTCAGTGGAAACTAGACTAGCATTAACAAAACAATTAACCTAAAAATGGACATCAAATTGAGAACAATCTACCCTCATAGGTTAAATCATGGGTTCTGTTTGAAATTCCTTGAAGGTTATCTGGATTGACAAATACCTGAAGAAAGCTGGAGGGGACGATAGATAAAATATTGTGATGATAATAATAAAAATGAGGACATTAATCTGACTGCAAATAATAACTCCACATCCCCATGTATTCAAACAAAAAAACAAAAAACAAAGAACTTCTTTTTAGTAAGCCAAATTCTAACAGTTTTTCTTTATTTTCTTAACTTCTTGAAAGATTCAAACATTGAGAATAAAACTTGAAGTTTTAATAATAATAATAGCTTTAAGTAAATTATATTCTTTTCAAGGAAATTTCTCAACTCACAATAAAGAAAAAAATCTTGTAACACTTATGAGTTGAACTCAATAGTTATAAGTTTACAAGTTAGTTTAAAGATTTAAATGTTTATCATTAACAATTTAGCTGTAAATGGCATTTAACATGAGTTTTGTCTGAATTTTTAAAAAAATGAGAAATTATCATTATGCACTTATTTACTTGGACTAATATCTTCATCTTAGTCCTTATTATTACAACTGAGATTCCTTTAGGAGCATCATAACCATCTAGGGATTTTGAACTAAACCCTTTATTCAATCCATGAAGGTATAAATTTCCATGCTAGAAAATATATTAAAACTGTAAACTGGTTCAATGAAAGAGCCAGTGACATTGTAAGAAAGAATTAACAGGATACAAAATATCCTCTAGCATAGACAACAGACTGAGAAAAATCTATGCCTGTGGACTGAATAAAGAGTTTGGTTTGAAATTTCTGCAAGGTCACCAAGATATCTCGGAGGTGGGGGAAGAGGGTATAATGGTCAAAATGAGATAACAAAGATGATTAAATCAGTAGATAATAATAGTACTTGACAGTCAACAACAGAGCATGTGTTTATTATATCCAAGAATAACACCAGGTTACATGAAATGAAGATACTATTTGACTACTAAGAAGATTTATTAAAGCATTACAATTGAGAAGATAATGAAAGTGAATAAAGAAAAATGACTGAAACAAGTTATTTCCAGATAAAAAGAATTCAACATTAAATTTTCATGTGAAGTAGTTTAAAGTCATAATTGACAGATGAGTCAAAATATTCATAAGTAAAATTACACTGATCAACAAAAAAAAAATTTTTGAAATGGTGTTGAGACACCAAACATTTTGTTTAGCTAATTTGAGGGCACTGAATCTGAAAATGACCATACTTTTTCTTGGTTAGCTACCATTTTTGCTGTACATTTTTTGCCTCATTTTTGGGGGGAAAAAAAGCATTTTTTTCATATTTTTTTTTCTGTATATATGACATTGACTGATGGCAATATTTCTCAAAATAAAATCATAGAAACCCCTCAATTTGTATTTAAACCAACAAATATTGGTCTACTTATTGAGAAATACTATTTTTGCAATAACAATCACACCCTAAGGCTTTAAAAATAACACGATTGAATATACCAAGATCAACAAGTTTTTTCATCAAATCATTTAATAAACTAACAGCAGAAATAAAACCTTCATGAACATAAGAACTTTGGTACAAATTTTCTCTTTTTGATTGTCTGTCATGTTCAATGTTATTGAAAGTCCCTTTTGATACTCCAGCAGTATCATGTACAATGGAATAAGTACATTTAAATGGGATGTCTTTAGCTGGAGTTTCTTTCCAACTGTGAAAACAAAATGCTCCCAATGTGCTTGGTTTCCTTCTGTAGTGAAGGAATAAAAGTGATGGGATAAATTTATGAATATCAAACAGAAGATTTTAGGGTTTCAATTTTTTTTTTATGCCGCCTTAATTATCAGGTTTACTAAAGTGTATTAGTGATAAAGTTTATCAGTTAATTTGAATTTTGACGATAAATTGGAAAAATTTGGTACTTCTATTTTAAATTTTTGGCTCAAAAACACTTCTTTCTCATAAAAATAGTTTATTTCAGGTGGCGGACATAAATTGCTCAGCCTACCTGAAAAAGTGATGGGTTTCTACGACCTTTATTAACTAAATTTTGCAATCAGCCAAGATTATAAATTGATCTTTTTTCCCAAAATGAACAATTTCAGTACAGCAAAAACGGTAACTAACCATGAAAAACTAAGGTCATTTTCGGAATCAGTACCATCAAATTAACTAAAAAACGTGTTTTGTTTCTTGGCACCAAAAATCGTGTTGATCAGTGTTATCAGTATAATAAAAACTAACGGTAAAACCAACTAATATTTCATCAGATGTGTATTAGAAAACGATGGGGCTAAAAGATGTAAATATTCTTTCATTGAATGTTCTGTATCATTAAACTTAATTGTAATTTTAAGATTCAGTTTTATACATTCCTAAAAAGACTATGATAAAAGACCAAGAAAAAAGTATGTGTAATTCCAATGAAGCCATTAAAACAACAGATTTGAAAAGGCATCAAGCAAAATATAAACATGAGAAGTAAACATTAAAGACAAGGGGAAAAAAAGCTCTTTGTCTCATAGAGGTAAAATTCTCTTTAGTTATCTATAACTTGAGTTTCCTTTACCTGCAAAATCAACTTGATAAATTTCAAAAAGATTGCCTCATCATTAGTGAATTTCCCCTTTTTCTTAGTTTTCTGGGAGGTGGGTAAAAAGTCTTAGAATAATGAATTAATAGAGAAAAATTACATTTGAAAGCAAAAAGTGCATCAGAAAGATATAAAAATCTTCAAATAAAACTCCTCCAGAAAAAAAAGCACTTGCCAATCAAATTTAAAGTAAAAAGTACAACAGTTTCATGAATAAAATTTATAATTATGTTTTGAAATTAAAAAAGTAAAAAAAAAAAAAAAATCAAACCCCTACAAATTCTAATTTTTTGATTTTTTTCAATTAATGTAGCATACCAATAAAATTATTTCCTTTATAATAAACAGATGTTAATATATGTATACTTTTACTTTTGTTTATTTTTCTTAATTCTATTTTCTAAAAAAATTAGTTAATCACTAAAAACAGCCAAAATTTCCAATGCTTACTCAATTAAATACTATCCTTGACCAAACTGTTTCAACCACATAAAAATTTTTAATGTACTATACTGAAAACTCTTAAATTATATCAGAAAAAGTAAAAATTAACTTTAAGATGTTATATAAATTTGACATATGTTGATTGTATTTTAGATTAATTATATGGAAATTTTAATCAATTATTTATAAATTGGATTTGTAGCCATTATGATAATTCATAGGTCCAGAAACTTAATTTCTTTTCAGAGTGGATTTTTTAAATTTTACTTTGTAAACATAAAAATATTAATTGAAATTTTAATTTAGTTCATTAAAATTTCAAAACCAACCACAGCAATTCACTTCCCAATAAAATGTTAGACAAAAAATTATAGTCATAAAAGTAAAATAAAAAGTAAAGATTGCAGGTAAGTTAATGATTAACTTTTTTCTTCTTTTTTTTTAAATAGCTAGAGATATGATAGATACAAAGCTTTTCTGAGTTAAGCTATAAAAATGTAAACATTTCACAAATAACATACTTTTTAATTTTTTGATATGGCATTCTCAACAAATGATTCATTTTTTCATAGCTCAAAAAAAAAAAAAAAAAAAATTAATGGTTATAAGTTTAATGTAAATATTGCTTAAAAAAAGTAGTATATAATAATATAATTTGTAATTATTATTTTTTTTATTATATATATTATGATTATTATATTTATTTGAAGTTATATATATTTTTGTTCATTATTATTTCTTTCAACTTTTTCCAGTTACTGGGCTTTTATGTATTAATTAATATTTGTTTCTGTACAACTAACCTGATGATTCTCAGTCTTATTTTTACTTATTTTGTTTACTAAAATTATATTTATTAATTTTACCTTTTCTACTCTCATTCATTTTTTATCAATTGATAGTATAGATATTAGTACTGTTAAAAAGGTAGTATGAATTATTTTATTGTATGTTATAATTCAATGACTTCGTAATCTCCAAGTATAAAATCCCGATTTAAATCCTGATTTATATTTTCATTTCTTCTATCTTTCCAAAATTAACAAATTTTTGATTTTTGTGTTTGTTTATGTATGACTATTTTGTAATATCTTTTTTTTTCTCTATTTGTTTTTCTACAGCTATCTTAAAGATCATTTGTTTTACTTTTACTTTCTGTTTTTGCTTATCTGACGTTAGATTTATCAACTTTTTTCTACTGACATTTATTTTATCAAATGATAGTTGAAGTTATAGTATTTGTCAAAAAAGAAGTATAGATTATTTTTTTTATAACTTCATAATCTCCATGTTGTAAATAAAATAAAAGGAATATTTTTTTTTAAATAAGCAATCTTATTTTGGTTTTCAATGGCGAATTTTGAAAGATAATTCAAATATTTTATTTCTAATATAAAAATAACATTTTTTAAGATCCGAAATGGTTACTGAAATAAATTTTTAAAATTTATTATACAATAGTAGCACAAAAGAAAAAAAAATTCTAGCTTATAAGAATGAAAAGTAAAACAGGGAAAAAAAAATCTAACCCAAAACTTGTCTTCAATATTTAAACCAGATTTGTTTCTTTCTTTTTAAATTTGCCACATTTGAATCAAAGAAAACTATAACTGAAAACAGTTGTGGGACCTAGGTTTAGAAAAAACAAAACCTGGAAATACAAGTCATCACTTCCCCATAAAACAAATACTAACTCTGTCATATAATAATTATTACATTTAGTGTATGAAATGTGTATGAAATGTAATAACTGTTATGGACAGAGGTGGTGGTAGTAGTAAAAATAAATAAAATAAAGATTTTATAGACATTGTCTGCAAGTAAAATATCTTTATGCAACAAGTGTACCTGTGGCCATTGGCAGAAAGAAAATTGATGATTGGACGTAAAGTATAATATAATTCTTGATCCATGTTTAAACAAGATCCAGATTTCTCATTTGTGGCCATTGAGAGAAAAACCAGCAACTGGCACGAGTACAACTCGGGCTTTTCTAATTAGTAGAGCTCAGCAGTAACTTGCTATACAACACTTCTACATACTTTATTTAAATAAGGTGTTAATTGTTGATTTACAACAAACAAGAGAAAGAGGGTAATGATAGACTCCTAACTACAACGACCACCAAATTTCACTATGTTCATTACAGCTACAACTATTGTCAGACAAGGATGTCTTAGTCTGAAGAATCTAAAACCTTTCTTTTAATTAAAGCCAGAAGTGATATCAAGTCTACATGCAGAACAACAAAATCTGTGCTGAACTTCATAATTAACACTGATCATTACATTCCTTTTCTTCATAGCTTTTAAATTGAATTTCTTGGTGACAGCAATGGAAGAAAGCAGTGTAATGGGATTGAATGTTTGACATCCTTGTTCAAGGTAGCTTGTCAAGTCAAAATAACAAAGATATAGTAAAAATAATTGAACCAAATGTTTGCTGATCAGATTTTAGTCATATATATATACATGTATATGATTGAAATCTGATCAGCAAACATTTGGTTCAAGTATATATGTATATATATGAAATTAGAACAAACCGAATATAAATTCTGATGTTCATAACAAATTTAAAAGAGGGCTCAATACAATAGTAGAGCAATATTTTTATTTTAGGATATTACATCAAAAACATGAATAACGCTACACAAATGCAATCATGTTTCAATGTGTATTAACACATCTCATCAGGCATTAGTAAATAACTGGATACTCATATTTGAGTAGATGCTCTGTTTTTATTTAATTATTAAACAGTATATTTATTTATTATTTGTTTATTTATATCTACCATACTGAATATTCGAGAAATCTTGTTAGAAAAATATTCGTCCTCCGGTAGGATTTGAACCTGCATCCCCTGGGGGAAACTTATTAGATTAACTTGGCCATGTAGAACCTCCTGATCAAATAAAGACCATATAGTGCTTTTGAACACACACTTTCCTGATTATTGGAATACACATATCTGCTCTATTTAGATTCTAATGTAAACAAAGACAATTTTTCAGGAAATGGGTTAAATCAAACTGATTTTTTAAAATTCATTTAAACATTATTTTTAAAGTGACACTCATATTTGAGTAGATGCACTTTGATCAGAAGGTCCTACATGGCTGAGTCTGTCTAAGGTACATCAGACCTAATGATGGTTTTCCCCAGGGGACGCAGGTTCAAATCCTTGTGGAGGACACATATTTTTATAAGATTTCTCGAATATTCAGGCCGGTTGATATAAATAAACAAAAATAGAGCATCCAATCAAATATGAGTATCCATTTAAAACAAATTTAAAAATGTGTATGTGTGTGAGAGGGAGTGCATTTTAGGGGGGGGGGGACAATACAAAGTGGAGAAAATTGATGAAAAGTGATGTTTACATTGATGTGACTACACATGCACACGAAAGAAAAGGTGACACTGAGAATTTTAAATTTAATTGTAAAAAAATGTTTTTAAATATATGTTTCGGGTATATTTATAAAAAAAAAATTTAAATTCTTACCATCCCCCACTTTCCTCCATGTGCACATGCAGTCACATCAATGTAAACATCACTTTAGTCTTATGAAGTCCTAAATGACGAAACGTGATACAAAATCTTTTTCCACTTTGTCAGCACCCAATCGCACTAAAATTGTTCGTGACATATAAAAAAATTACATAGTTTTCCCATATGTATACATTAACATACAACTCTACACATAAGAAATTGTGAACATACCAAAAGGCTATTGCAATGCATTAAAACCAAAGAGAAAAGTGGAGAATTGAGCTTATTGTAGACAGTACATAATTAAAAATGTGCTAAACACAGCCAATGCATAATACACTCTTAAAAGCAGAGAATGCTTTTTTTAACACCTTAATGGACAGAGAATGCCTTTTTTTGGTGAGTTTCTCCTGGTTCTGAATAGTTCATTTGATATCTGTCTATATTTTTATTTACATCATTCAGATTGCTATCCTCACCTTTATTCATGATGTTTTGGCTGTTGTACACTCTGACCTTCTTCAGGTGATATACATTGGAATTTCAAACTGAACCATTTATTCAGCACAGTGGATAAAAACATTGATTGATATAGTACAAAAAGTGACTTAACCCAAAGAGTTTTGAGTTCAATACCTGGCCACAGCAAATGGAATAAAACTTGGAGAGTTGAGTTACTAAAAGGAATTAACTAAAACTGAGATATCTAAAAAAAAAAAAAAAAAAAAGAAGCATGATATATGAATTAGAGTAATCTACCCCCATAGACTAAATAAAGGATTCTGTTTGAAATTCTAACATATCATCTGAAGAAGGTTGGAGCATACAACAGAGTTGAAACATCATAAATATGGCAATAAAGATGAGGAGAACAGTCCGAATAGTGTAAATAGGTCATTTAGGCATGGAGGAGTAATGGGTAGCAGTTCGGATTGAGGAATCGGAGGTCCGAGTTCAAATTCCAATCGAAACCATCACAATCAAGTTACTTTGTAACATTTTCAAAATATATTAAAAACTGTTTTAAAAATGCACAAAGAATTCTTGTATAAATCAGTGATGTGTAGAGAGAGAGAGAGAGAGAGAAGCTGCAATGTTTTACTACTATGATGAGGATTGCAACAAAACTTTCATTGTAAATAGGCTAAAACCTTGAGAGCAATGCCACTCAGATAAAAATAAGCAATGAACAAGCTGGCCACTTTTGATCAGTTGGTCAATGGTCCTAAACAAAGCATGTCTGTCTTTTCCATACAAATATCTAAAGGGACAATTGAAAAGACATGCTTGCTTATAAAATGGCTGTTACAAATATTTTAAGTATAGGATATGAAAATCAAGTTAAAAACAACTCCATGAACTGAAATTCAAATCAACTATGTATAAATTGAATCCTCTGAATTAAAATACTTCTTGATAAAATACAAAATTTTAGCATCTGTTTTTCCAATAATTTTTTAATGTCATTATTCTATCAACTCTAAGAAAAAAGAAAACTAATTTGGTATATTATACACTAACATCTATAAGGCATTCTTAGTCTGGATCATAACCTTCAAGTAAAATATCCAATTTTGTTTCATTGGTTTCAAGTTATCAATTTTTCTTATGTAAGAGGGTTAATTTATCATTAAATATATTTCACTGTTTTATTTACTGGTTGAATATGTCTGATGCAGATGGTAATAAACATGAATTTCATAAATTTTATTAAATCATATCTCTTACTACAAAGTGAGAAAGTGTTTGTATATGTTTGAACTGAAAATTAATCTACATGGGTAACTCAACTCTAGGATGAACATGAAATAGGTGACACCAACATATGAGGTCAGAAGTCACCACAGCTCTATTTAAGATCAGATTTGGTATTTCTGTCTGAACTGGAAAAAAAAAAGGAGGGGGCATCTCTTTATGAAACATTGCAAATAATAGAAATGCCTTATTTATCTACATGTTATTTAGTTTCTGTAGTCATGTTAACGAATAGCTCAGTCTTTACAAAAAAGAAATCTCACATCTACTTGCTTCTACTTTTGATTTTACTCTACCATCATTGTATACCACCTTTTAAAGTAGGTGGTCATCCTTGTATGCAAATGACCGATGTTCATAAAAAGGCTCAATATCAGGCATGCACCTTTGACCACTCGTATGGTGGTTCAGGAGGCGAGACCCCATGGGCACTTTGGATCAGGTAAGTGCAAATATCTATCGTCACACTCCACCTTAATTGTACAATCACATGTGACAGGGGGTGGTGGCTGGTGATTTCACCCTAGTACTCCTTTACAGTGGGACAAGAACTTCTTCCTCCCCAGCCAAATCATCAGATGTGCTGGGGTCTGAATCAGAATCTGCAGTATGAGGGGGCTCGATAAAGATTGGTACCATCTCTCCCTCACTCTCAGATGGGGTACCATTGTTGCCTTTCACTCGAATCTGGTACAAATGTAACAGATTGGTGGGTGCAGATGATGCGAACATGTCGTTCTTAGGTGTGATGTTGTACTGCCTCCATGATAGGGTAGCTCTTCTACTCAGCAATCCGTTTTACTGTCTTTACGATACCATTTCCAGGTGGTTTGTACACACAGTGTGGTCAGAATCAGAAGGACCATTCATCCAGAAATCGTCTGAATTGCTGACTGCAGAAGGCAGCGTCATTATCAGCCGAGAGCTCAGCTGGGGCGACGGATATTTGTCATGTTCAAAAAACGACTCCAACTGCTGGATCACATGTGCAGTGTATTGCCAAAGTAATGGCTGCCAAATCAAAAACTGTGAGGGGCCACAATCAATCAGTGCCAAAAGTGCTGCACAGACAGGCCAGGTTTCCTCAAACTTCAACTTTCAGACGGTGTGATGTGAACGTTGCCGAGAGCCTTAATGGCATCAATGCCAAGCAATAGATCAAAATCCAGAGGCTTCCCTCACATAACCAGCACACCGATCATGGCAGTGTTACTGGTTGCTGTGTGAATCCTAATGGTACCACTTCCACAGCAGACATGCGTGGCTCTGGTTAATGTGGTTACCATCATGTCCTGCTTCGACCAAGACTGACATAACTTTGCTCTTAGAATGGAACATGAGCATCCAGAGTCAAGGAGAGCCAAGTGTAGTACACTATCAATGTAGACAGTGACGATATATAGTGCCAAGTTCACCTGTTTCCGGGGAATAGACCAGCGTTGACGTCTCGTTCCCAACTCCATTTCCTGGACAATCTCTGACTAGATGACCGATCTTGTTACACTGATAACAACGCACATGTGTGGGCTTCCCTCTCTGCATGCAGTCTCCTCATGAAGTGATTGGGACCACTGCACTTATAGCATGTAACAGGCGGGCTCATGACCACGGATGGTCGAGTAATCTGGGCAGTCTGTGCTGCAGCAATGACTGGTTCCTCCACTTCAGCTTCGTCCTTCATAAGTGCCTGGGGTCAGGCCAACAGCTCCTCGAGAGACTTATCATCCACATATCATCTGGGATTCCTCTAAAAAGGACCCACAACTTCCTCAAATCCGCCAAATATATATCTCCAGTCTCACCTGAATGCAACACACGTGCCTCAAATTTCTCGTATGCCATGAATATATCAGCAGCAAAGGCAGTGATTAGTGCTTCCTTGATTCAGGCCACACCCAATATCTCATCCTTAGTCAGTTGTTGGTAAACCATGAACACTCCTCCAGTTAAGCGAAGAGAGAATACCCAATCAAGGTGATTCACCCCAGATAGGTCGCACACTAATTCCAGCTTCTCGATCCAGTCAATCACAGCTCCAGTCCCATTAATAATTATCGGGTCAAACCCCTCTGCCAAAATAGCTTGCTATTTAGTTTCTGTAGTTATGTTAACGAATAGCACAGTCTTTACAAAAAAAAAAAAAAGAAGAAATCTCATGTCTGCTCACTTCCACTTTTGATTTTTCTGTCCTCTATCATTGTTGTATACTACCTTTCAAAGCAGGTGGTTGTCCTCATATGCAAATGACCGATGTTCATAAAACGGCTCAATATCACGCATGCGCCTTTGACCTCTAATAAATGATGGTTTGTCGGGCTAGACACCTTGGGCACTTTGGATCAGCGAAGTGCAAATATCTATCATCACAATACATAAACATTAAAAAACAAATAGTGAAACTGTCATTGACTGAATAGTTAACATGGAAAATATAATTAACAACTGAGATAATATGCACTAATGCCTTTGGGAAAGGCATTAATAGGAATAAATAATGCAGACATTGGAAAAAGGTTCATGATTAAAAAATAAACTCATATACAGTAATTATGTAAATTAATACAAGTATTTTAAGGGAAAAAGAAAAAGGAATTTTTCCCTCAGAAAAGATGTAGGAAGAGAAATTCATTTTAAGTCTTATCTTCTTTATGTTTCTTGTAAATCTTTATAAAAGGTAAATTAGAATTATTTTTTAATTGTTTAGAAGGATCAATTTTAATAGAACCAATATTTCTGGATCAACTAAAGAGTGTCAGCATCTTTTAAAAACAATTGACAAATATATAAAAAGCTCATATGATTTTATTCATTTTAGCTATTTACAAACCTTTGCAAATAAAGGATACTATAAATTATGTGTCAAGAGATATGGCTATAGCAAAATTCAAACTAATGTTTTTTGTTGAAAATACTGTTCATAAAGAATTAACATTGTTATGAGAAATAATAAGCAAACTATTTGAGATGTTGTATTATATAATTTGGTACAAAATAGTGAAATTTATTAACTATATACAATACAGCTTGATGCTTGTATATTTTTCTAATCTTTATAACATGAAATTTGTCAATATTTTTCAAAGAATTCTAGTAAAGAGTTGCATCATTTATTTTATATCAGTAATATGCTTAAGTAAAGATCAAAATTTAAGTTACTCTCTTATACTTCAAAGAAATGGCTGTTTAATATCTGTCATCATCCAATAGACTAAAGTACCAAAAGTCATAAAACAGCAGTATGTATAAATAATGGTACCTTGATACCATAGAAAGAACCAAACTAATATCAATTGTGCTCTCTGATATCTGGTGAGTCATTATGAACACCAACTAGAATGCACATGGCAAGGTGATGTGAATTATTGGAGTTCAAACAGGGTATGAGAGTGGATGCCAGACAAACTGGATATTTCATTTTCTGAAATTGTAGAAATATTGGACATCCCTCAATCTATGGCATCATGTATAGAGAATACCTGAGGGAAAGTATTACTGTTTACCATGGACAATATAGCATTGGTCCTTAATGACCATGACCAGGGACATCTGGATAGAATTGTCAAGTGTTAACAGACAAGTGACATTGGCTCAAATTCTCTAGTTCACATTCCTCCCATCTTTTAAACAGGAGTAGAAGTTTATCCCTTTTTTCTTGTTTAGGATTGACTTTCCAGTTCCTCCTAAAGTCTACTTCAACTCTATATTTCTAATGTGTGTTTAAACTGAAATTTTATTTACTATTCTGTTTCTTTTTCTCTTAATAGGAACAGATACAATCCCACTCCTCACCAGTCTTTTGAACAGGAGTAGAGGTTTATCTTAGGATTGTATTTCCAGTTTCTCCTGAATTCTTTTTCATTCTCTTTCACTCCCAATAGCCCCCGTGTCTTGCTTGGCATGAATTGATTAAAAAAAAAAATAAATAAATAAATAAATCGCACTAATGCAGGAGGTACAAGATACATATCCAGCAGGTCAGTTTAGCATGCTTTAGATTCTGTGAGATAGGGATATGCCCTGGCTAACATCCTGATAGCTGACACAGTGCCTTGCCTGGGCTTATGGCATCCTGAAGGACTAGCATGGTTCACCAAGTCCAGTTGTTTCACTCTGTAGGTTTCAGGTGTGGTACAGACTGCATAAAGACATGGACCCCAGTTGTCAACAAGGGACTGTGCAGGCTGGTGGTGCTTTTGGTACGGTGTATGTCATGAGTTAGATCTGCCTAAACACACCACTGAGTGGTGACTGCTCCATGACCATTTACACCTGTTCATGAACTCTATATAGCCCAACAAGAATTGGTTATTCTAGAATAATGCACAATGTAATCAGGACCAGGTTGCCCAGAATTAGTTTAAGAGGCATTCTGGAGACTTTTGATGAATAGTGAGGCTACCACATTCACCTGACAGGAGTCCTATCAAACATTTATGGGGCATCATGGAGAGGTGTATCCTCACACAAAATCCTGCACTTATAAGTATCAGGAAGCTGTGGAGAGCTATTGAATATTCTGACTATATACGGAATTGAGGACATGTCAAGTTGCCAGCATTTCACCAAACTAAAGGGTGTCCTATCCCATAACTTTTGGAATGTCAGTGTAGAAGAGAGAGAAACTGCAATAATAACTAATGAGCTAATTTCAGACACTATCTTTAAAAAAAAGTGCTGATCTACACTGCAATTTCAGAAAAATTGGCACTGTACCACATTTGACCAATTTTGGATAAATCAATATGATGTACAATTATAGTTTTTGGAACAATGGCACATATACATATAATACCTAGTAGGTTTCTTTTGCGAAACTACTTTCCTTTAAAATTGTATTCCAGTCCATGAACAAGTATTTAGAGATTGGGCTTACTTTTATATTCTAAACTTGTAAAATCTGTATCAAGTATATAAAAGATGGGCTAAATCAAATACAGCTTTTATTTTTAACATTATAAATGTAAATAAATCTTTTTTTATCAGACATGATAAATTTAATTTTTCTAAGCTTGTTTAGTTAATGACGACTTTCTTAACCCTTTACCATTCAACCTGGATCATAAATATCAGCTCTCAATGTTCAACCCACTGTGGCCCACCCAATGTACACTCTCTCATAACGATGACATCATCACAGATAATGCAGAAAGTCATGCAAACAGTGAGACTTCAAGAGCTGATATTTATGGGGCAAGTTTGAACATATTGAACGCTAATGGGTTAAGATAGTTTAGCTCAACAGTTCTTTAACTGGGTGCAGAGTGAAATAGTTTCTATAGGGTATCTGGGTGCAAATCTACCTGGAGTAGTGGTAACCAGCAAGTAAACAGCAATATCTGCAAAAGTCCAATATAAATGTTAATACTTGATATTGAGTTTGAGTATGTAGTTATAATGTAATTAAAAAGAAAAAAATAACTACAGGGCATTTTTTGCTGAATCGGTAGAAAAACAGACATTTAAAATTTGACAAAAAAGTTAAAATTTTTTCTTTCAAAAATTCACATGAGCCTAATTTATTTTTAAATTGATTCAAAAACAAATTTAGTCAAATTTATGTATTCTAGACTGGAACCAAATTATTCACAATTCATAAGTAGAAAATATTTTCAGTAAATCCAAAATTTTATAGGATATTTGTTATTCTTTTTTTAGAGTATTTGAAACAGTAAAATGCTATTTAATCTTTTATATGTATCTTTCGTTTTAATTGAAGTTAAAGATGTGTTGTAACCTAAAAAGGGTTACTGAATAAGGAATAACCAAAATGAAGGTTGGAAATGAAATGGTAATCTTTATAACATCAACAAAATACAATACGTGCCAGCAGCGTGAAGTAGGTAAACCATTACTAATGGTGGACTACTTAGATAGCATATTACCCCCACTTACAATAGTGCCCAAAGTATTTATGAGGATTGGGACATACCCATTAGTGTTCATAGGTACGTGTAACAACCTAGTACAAAGTTTAAATTAAATTTTTAAAATATGTTTTATTTTTATTTAAAGATTTATAAAAATTTTTATTAAAAGATCTTGTATGAATAAAATTTTTTTTAAATCAATTCACCCAAAGCAAGGTGATAATACTGCTAAGACACAAGGAGGCTACTGGAAGTAAAAGAGAATGAGAAGACTTTAAAAGGAACTGAAAACCCAATCCTAAACAGGAAACAAAGAATAAACCTCTATCCCTATTCAAAAAAATGGGGAGGAGTATGAACTGGATGATAGCCAAACCTATCTACTCCTATTAAGAGAAGAAAAAAAAATGAATAGTAAATCAAATTTCAGTTTAGATGGAGACATTAGAAGTATAAGAGTTGAAGTAAACTTTAGAAGGAATCAGAAACCCAATCTTAAACAGGAAACAAGAGGTAAACCTCTACTTCTGTTCAAAAAACCGGGAAGGAGTGTGTTTACTTCTATTGTAATTAAATACAGAAAAAAAAAAAAAATATGTTAGCTTTATAAGAAAGACATAGCTCAAAAGAAAACATTATAATCCATTGAGATTACTGAGACAAGTGAAAAAAGAAAAATAACAGAATCATGTCTATCCAACTTTTGAAGTCAGCCTGAGTAAAAAAAAAAAAAAAAAAAAAAAAAAACATTAAAATTAAGTTTTTAGAGGAAATATAAATAAACAGACAGTAAAATGACTTCAAAATAATTAAGAAAATGTTTTGCCAATATCATAAGATTAATCAACTCCTGTTTCTGATATTTCATGAAAAGAATTTGATAAAAGAGAAACTATAAACTGAAAATGATTTCAGAAATTTAAATTTCTATCCAAATTTCTGGAACGAGAAGTTATTTACATTATCTTCAGTTGAACTATCATCTTTGTTATTAATACATTTTGGTCATTGTGATCAGGTCATCTTCAGGTGTCTATTTGATCTAAGCAACCTTCAGAGAATTTTGAACTGACTCCATTATTTAATCTATAGAGATCGTTTATTCTTCTTCCACCATCTATGGATATATAGTCTTCAGCAGTGCTTGAACTCACAATTATTATGCCACCAAATTCACAAACCAACATTTTAATCCTCTAATAGCATTCATCCTACTATTCTGTTTAATCCTGATCCATCAATTAACTTCTACAAAACCTAATTGCATATTTGTATATAGAAGATTAACCACTAAAATAATTAAATTTAAAACTTTCATTTTAACAACACTGCTCTTTTCAAATCTCAAAAGTGGAATGTATTATTGGAATTCAAATTGTGAAATGTCTAAACCCGGCTTGTAATGTTATCAATGAAAACCTAAAAAAAACAAAAAAAAAACAAACAAACAACAACTCACAATGAATCTTGCTATACTAACCATAATTTTTTTTATTTTAATTAGTTTGGTAAAAGGCTCCAAGTATAAAATGTTTACAAAACTTTCCCGTTTGAGGCACATATAAAGTCATTCTCAGTCATTACATCAAAGCATTCAAAATGTTTGAGAAGAAAATGTGTTAAAAACAGTTAAGAACATGTCTGCAGTACGATTCTAAAGTGAGCCACTATTCAACCAAAGTAATAAACCAAACCCATCAAGATTATTAAAAAGAGAATACTATTAGTTTATGTATAATTCAACAAGTTTCAGTACTGTCTGTATTACATAAATCATGTTGTTGACCATTTGAACGGGATAAAGAAGAACAACAATTGGCTATGAAAACCAATCCAGAAAAGACCAACTAAGGATGGCAGTTCAATTGCATTTATATTACAGTCATTTGGCTGCAATTGACAAAGTCTCTAAACATGGATATATATTTGCTAATGGATAAAAAGCAAAATCATTGTCTGAAAACAAGGAAGTCTTTCATTTCTCTGATATGCATACATTCCTGAGCATTATTGACACAATTATCACAGGTGATGAAAAACAAAAACAAAAACAAAAAAAATAAACAAATTATGTCTGTATATACCAACAATGTGAATACAAAACTAGACAGAAAAAGAGTGCCACTTCTGTAGCAACACCAAAACAAGAATTGCATTGGAAAGGTTAGGTTTAATTATCAGTGGGATATATTAAACATTGTTTATTGGGAATTGTTTGAGCTGAACAAGACAGTCACTGCTAAAATATAGTGAATACAGGTGGTAAATATACAAAAAGAAAACACAATATTACATAATCTACATGTTATGCGACAATGCTCAATTACACATTGCATGAATGATTCACAAAGAAGAAGAAAAAAAAGAAACAGCTGTTAGTTTGAGAAGTTTTCCATCTTACTCATCATCATCTAATTGTTACCTTTCCCACACTTCACAGAACTTCCTGAATGATCAAAGCTTTTGAGGTAAATAGAAATAGGGAGGTTCAGATCTAAAAAAAAACATAAGCCTGGGGTTATAATTCTAAGTGTTAAAAATCAATCTCGCAAGTATGTCAGAAAATACCAGGGGCATAAATCAAAAGGGTAAAAAATTCACATCACAATTTGCAATGCACAACTAGCCCTTCACCTACAAAGAGCAAAAAAAACTCTCCTGTAATTCAAAGTAGAGTTTTTTTAAACCTACTGTCATCCATTTCACAATTTACAGTTTGGAATTATCATTTTCAAATGTTCAAAACTGAACCAATACAACATGTAATTACTTAAAGACTCATTAAAAACTTCCAAAACTTAGAAAGCACTGATTACATAGTGTCATTTTTTGAAAGCTCCGATTTCTCAGTAATCATGCTTTTATATAAATCAGATACATTTAGAGGCAATCAAATATAGATAATGTATATTAAAAGACTCATAGTAAAGCATCAGTTTGGAATTGTTTTCTAGTTCGCACTTTACTTTCAAATGGCTAATCATATTTCAAAGCGTCCTGGGTATGACAAACTACATCTGTGTCCTGGGTAAGACGATAAACTATGTTCAACAGCAAGGCCTCTGATCAGGAGGTTCTGAGGATCGTGGAACCACCTCTTAATTGCTGGTGTTCCCAGGTTCACCCTGACCCGGGGAGGGGGGGGCGTAGCACCTGTTAGGGTCCCATCTATGGGCAAATAGTTAACCCCGAAACTGAGGTAAAAAGCATTATAAAAGTGTAAAAATAGGTTTTAATACCAGAAATACTTTGTAAAAAATTATTACCAGAAATAAATTTAAACTATTACCAGCGATACGTTTTTGAAAATAATGTTACCAGCTATACAATTTCAAGGAAAATACATTTCCAGAAATACATTTTTTGACAAAACAAAAATATTACCAGGAAAAAAAAAAGTTGTCGACATTAAATGACCCATTGAGGTTGATATGCCATAAAACAAAACAAACCAAACTTCAAAGAAAGATAAAAGAATTACAATAATAAATAAAGAAAGATCATTATCACTTATCATTCATATATGCAAGATACATTTGTCAGTTAAAAAAAAAAAAAAAATGTTTACTAAGCTTTTGATTTAGAGGCAAAAATTTATTCACATGGGTAACTGTCTTTTCAAAATATTTAAAAAAAAAAAAAGAAAAAAGTTTTCTAACTTTAATCCTGTTTGAAAACAAAAAAATGTTTTCATTAAAATATTAATTACTAATAATAAAAAAATAATGAAATTTTGTTAGAGATGCTATATTGCAACAACATAAAAAGTTATATTATAAAAAGTAAAAGTTTTTATTATTCTCTTTCACTCCCAGTAACCCCTTGGATTTTAGTGGCATTATTGTTTTGTTGGAGGTGAAATGATTAAAAATAATTCAATGTGTTGACCAAAAGGTTCAGATTAAGCTACATCTATAGACAAGACCTCACTCAAGTTCCCAATAATTATTAAGCTTATAGAACAGCAGTGACCAAACTTATAGAACAGGGGTAGCCAAACTTGCTTAATATAAGAGTCAAATACTATAAAGTTCAGATATTTGATAGTTGCAATACATGAAGAAAATTTACACTGCATTAATGTACATAACGAGTGCAGTCCCATTAATACCCTTACCCATGACCCAGTCTTCTGACATTCCTCAGTAACCCTTTGCTGTCCAGAAATTTCTTTAATCCCTCTGCCTTCCACCATTCCTTCCCTCACCACTAAAGAATAATGCCTCACTCAGATCTAGCATTAAAATTAGGATTTAAATTCTTCAATATTTTTTACTAACCATGAACATTAAACTAACATTTTAATCCAATGGGGTCTCAATTCATACCCAGTAAATAATTATAAAGCTTGAAATTTTTCTTATTTACCTTTAACTGTGATGAAAAAGGGAACTCAGCCAACAAATTTCCATGAGCCACATATTAATGGTCAAAGAGCCGCATGTGGCTTGAGAGTTGCGGTTTGGCCACCTATGTTACAGAATATACAGCATCAAAAGAGTATAATTACCTAATTAGCCATTGTATGCAGGAGGAGACCATAATCAAAAAATATAATATTTTCAACTCTGCCTTCTATCTACAGAGTTCCTAGTGTAGTAAATTGACTTCAGCTTGTAAGAATTCAAGCAAGTTATTCACAATACACTTTTATTTTAATAAGGAAAGAAGTGAGAAAGAGGGTAAAGATAAAAAACAATACAAATAAAAGGATGTGAGGAAGAGAAACACACAGACAAGTGATTATTTCCTCACTTTACCAATTAAAGAATAAAACATTGTAATTTGACATCAATGTCAAATTATTTTACTACAATATATACATTTTCACACATTTCCTCATATATATCTCTTTTCAAAACATCCCTGATTTCTAAACAAGAATGAACTCCTATTGAGAAAAAAATAAGTCAATAATGAAACAGCATAGAATATATTGGGGACATAATTGATCATTATGCTTCAATTTCTAAGCTAAATTAAAAAATAGTTACATAAAATGTGCTTCTCAAGGCCTTATTTTAAGAGCCAAATCTATCTTAAATCTGTGTATAAAATTCAACTGTACTAATTAAAGTAAGCTCAACTAATTAAAAATTTGCATAATAGATTTAAGTGTGAGTCATGCAAAGTTAGCTCCAGTGTTTTATCACTGGTTTCTGATCTAATACAACTGGTGACTTGAACTGGTAGGAAGCAGAGTTTTATTCCTATCTATTTTTATTTTAAATCTTTTGTTACCTTTTAAGATGAACACTAAAAAGATATATATTATGATGTGCTACATTTAGGATTCAAGCATTTTGTAATGCAAATAATTGTTGTTTTCTTCTTTCATTTTAGATTAGACAGCTAGAGTGGAATCAAAGATGTACTGGCCACCTCTTAATGACAAGAGAAAAGGTAACATGGATTCTACCAGGAATGGAACCTTGTATTACAGCTAAAATGCACAAAAAAGCATTGTTTGACAGGCATTACAAGCTTAAAGCAAATAATGTGTGTATGTTGCATTTAGAAGTTTCTCATAATTGTTTTATCTTTATTTGTGCTACAAGCAATGAAGTATATGACTCAGCAGTAAGACATTGAAAAACTGATTTCAAACAAAAGTAAAGCACTTGCCAAATATTCACTATTCTTGCTAGAGGAAAGAATTAAATAAACATGCATTTAAATAAATAAATGCATAGGTTAAAAACAAAGTCATTTAATGTCTATACAATTATAATTGATCAATCGGTTTCCTACGACTTATCTTTGCAGGTTATTTAAAGCCAGAAAATATTTTTAGATTGTAAGAATTTGTTTGAGCATTAATAATTTATTGATACAAGTTTTTCTAATTAACCCATACCTTGGGGGAGAAGAGATAGATTCATACATTTCCCAAGGGTATTTGTGCATAAGTGAATATAATGAACCCAATGAGAATTGGAACTCAGCTCTCTGATTAATGCCCTTATCCATTACACCATCCACACATCCAAGCTTACAGTACTTGGTATTCCCAAGCGATTACCCATCTAAGTACTGACCTGACTCAATGCTGCTTAATTTTAGTTGTTGTATGGGAACTGGTGTTTCACTGTGGCCATAAGCCCACAATTATAATTGATAATTTATATAGTAATTTGATGTAATATTTATATCATTCATTTCTCACAAATGGCTTGAAGCTCATAAAAAAGGAATAAACAACTTATAATTTTTACTTCCACAAAAGTCTATTTTTTATTAAGAATTAATATATCTACATAATATGCTACAAATGTTACAAAGCTGACATTTGTCTTTAAATAAAGCATAAATAAAAAAAATAAAAAACTGTTCTCATCATTTGACTGTAAAAGTAAGCATGGTACAAATTTGAAATATTGGGAAAATTTAAAACAGGTCATTCTGCTTTTTGTAATTCAATGATATTTGAAATGTTTAGTTTTAACTTTGTTTAAAAAAAATAATTATATTGTCACTGCTGTCATAACTATATTTTTGTTTAGTGATACTAACAATGAAGATGGAAGAAAATAAACAACTTTTTTCAGCATATTATGCATATCCTTTATTTCAAATAAAGGAAATAAAACACAAAAGATACAAAATTGTGGATGACTGAATAGATCAAAGGTAGTCAGTGAAATCTTGTAAAAATTTCTTACCAAATAAGGTATTATGGTTGGGTAGACCAGCTGAGATTGATAGCAATAAAATCAAAAGTATAACCCATGGGAATAATCAATGTTATATAACACATGTGGAAGACAGCCAAGAATTAAAAGTTATCTGCACCATGCACAGACACACATATGTATATATATTTTTTAATGGCCTGATGATAGCATTTATCTTGAAAGAAAGTCACCTCTGGGTGTTGACTTTAATGTTCAATTTAATATTAAAAAAAAAAAACATTTATGGAGAAAATGAAATACAATTTTCCTAACTCAAGAAAACACTAGAACACTCAAGAATTAATGACAGTATATGTCTGGAAAACCAGAAATCAAAATAGCTACAATTGAAAGAAAAAAGAAAAAAGGTAAATAAAAAAAAAATTTTTAAATTTAATTTTGCCAACTGCACAGTATAGTAGGGTCAGTTGGGCACCGTCTGTGAGAAAAAGACCCCCATGACACCATTCACTCCACCAGAAATTTGGAAATGGCATACTGTACTGCTTGGCATTCATGCCAGAAGCTCCGATATGAACATTTCAGAGTGTTTGGGTATCAATTTGAGGACAGTGCAAAGGATATGCAAAGAGTTGGATGAGTCTAATGGTGATTACAAAAGTGTTTGGAGTGATCACTAGTGATGGCAATATTATGCCTTCAGTCATCTTCCTACAGTGCCTCAAGACTGAACACAGAGGCTTAAATCAAGTGCCTTGAGGAGGTAGTGTTGCCCTAGATCAAGAGGGTAGCTGCTGAAAGACCCTATGTCTGGCAACAGGACTCTGCACCATGCCACACAAGCAAGAGAACCCAGTCATGGCTGTCAGACAATTTCTGCATCAACATCACCCCAAACCACAACCCCCTTCATTATTATGTGTGGGACGCAGTTGAGCAAGAGACCAACAAAACTGCTTGTAACACCAAAGATAAACTGAAGGCAAGGATTATGGCAGCATTCACCAACTGTCTAGAAGAGTTGCAAGAGATTCTGAAGTCATCTGAAGGTTGTGGTTGAAGCCAATGGCGATTTTATTGAATAAATTTACTCTTTAATATTTCAAGATATTTTTGTGTTATTTTGGTAAATATATCTGTTAATATGAGATGTCAGTGTTATTTTCATTTTTAGCAATTTATTTATCGTGTCCCATGTGTGTGTGTGTGTGTGTGTGTGTGTGTGTATATGTAGTGTCAGATGTTTTTGTTTTTTCCCAACATTATTTAAAATTAACATAAAATATGGATTTTTATAGCTCTTTTCTTCCTTGGCTGTTTACCATTTTATATTATTTACTGATTTGTTAAAATTTTTGATTAAATGAATAATAGGGTTAAAATAAATGTAAAAAAAAAAAAATTACCAAATTTATCTGACAGCCAGAGATATATATATATATATATATATATATATATATATAAATAAATAAATAAGTCAGAAACAATCTTTTCTAAATAATATAACTGGTAAAAATCTGTCATATTAGTTCAAGGACTTGCACAAAAATTAAAAATAAAAATTGAAAGAAAAAATGTAAGTGAAGATGAAGAAAATAAATAGCTTAGATGAGAGTAATATGTACACTATTGATTACTAAATTAGATGTTTCTGAAGGTCAAAATGGAGGAATAGATTGTATAACTCTCTTGGTAAGTACATTAGTATCATCAATGGTCATAGGGAATCAATAAAAAATATAAAGAACATCAATGAATGATTGATTTGTGTTTTTAAGGCTATCAATTTTTTGTGAGTAATTTAAAGCCAAAATATATTTTGAATTGTAATTTTTTTTTTTAATTGCATTATATTTTTTTTAGAATAACAATGATTTTTTTTTCCAGATTCAAGTCCAACTAATTAACCCATAGCTAGAGAGAGGAGATGGAATATCTTTTCCAAGTTATTTGTAAATAAGTGAAGTGATATAAGAATGCAATAAGGTTCGTCTATGTTAATATAAACACAGCAGTAGCTGTTTATTTAAGGTGTTGACAGCTTGACAGATGGAAGTTTATCGAACTTATTTTCTCTGGTGGACATATCTGTAAAATTTACTTGAGTAACATAGCATGAGCACCTTTTTTTATATAATTTTTAACTACCCAATAATCTTAAATATTTAGGAAAATATTCTCCATAATCTAATATTTTATTGAATTTTAGGTACTTTGGCTTTAAATTTACTATAGTTATCACTCTTATTTTCTGATAATGTTATGTATAGACATCCATATTTACAAAATGTGCATGTTTATACACACAGACACAAAAAAAATTTAAAATTTAAAAGTTCTTTTTAAAATACTGGTCAATAAATTGTACTAAACTTTTCCACTTATAAATAGTAAATATAGCTTATACTTAATAACAATACCACCTAACTGAGACAAAGTAATACAGAAATTTAAAAGATTTAAAACTTATAAATTAATTTAAAAATGAAAACAATTCTTATAAAAATTCATTATTCACCAAAAAAAAAAAAAAAAAAAAAAAAAAAAAAATAATAATAATAATAATAATAATAATAATGTCCATAATATATGATGAATGCAATTAAAAGTTTTTCTAATTAAATAATGTCTATTTTATTTTATGATTCAGAGAAGATTTTCAGTAACTGGGGGTCCTGTTTTACAAAAAGAAATTGATGAAATAAATTCTCCATGGAGTTCCTCTTTTAACTAATATATACTTTAATTTCTCAAAATTTAATAAAATTAAATAAGTGGCGGGTAACAGATGAAAAGAAAATTTTTTTATCAAGATTTCTTTAAAAAAAAAAAATTCATTTATTTGTAAATAAGTCCTGAAAGTTTCATTAAAATCTGAGAATTATTTGATTTTTGCAAGAATTTTCAAATCAGTATTTTTCACCACAAAAAAAACTCTAAAATTTCCTAATCTTTACGATAAAAGGTCATAGCAGTTTATTTTGAATTCAAATACTCACTTAGCTTAAAGATTTTTACATGACTTCTGCATCAGATACCAACTGTAAACATGATACAATGCATTTCAGTGTTCTAACTATTAATTATGATGACAAAATAAGCAACTTTATTGGAGAAAAAAAAAACCCACCCTTGTACAGTTCTCTAATGATATAAATCAGGTAAGTGAAACAACATAATTTATCAAATCTGAGCAAAGTCTATTGCTTTACAACTTTTTTTAAGTGACATGCCCTTTCAGGATGTTGACAATCATGGCTCTCTATAGATTACTTTTCTTTATTATCTGAGAATTTCCATGCCTTCTTGGGACAAATAGTGGAATGGTTTCCCTTTGCTTTCTCTACAGTTTGGAATTTAGTTTTCCTTTTCTTAGACTGCCTACCAAAGTTATAGAGACCCCAGTCAACTCTGCTACTTAACCCATAGCTGGGTGTGGAAAGAAAAGATGGATTCACACCTTTTCTAAAGGCATTTGTGTAAAAGTGAACACAACAGAACAGCCTGAAATTTGAATTCTGTTCACTGATTCTACTTTCTGTGTCAATAACTGTTAGACTACCAACACATACAGTAGAAAATGCAAGTCACTTAGTCAATGAAACATATTCTTCAGATGACAAAATAAAAATTTCAAAAAGAGAATATAGGTTTTTATTGTACTTTTTTTATTTTATTTTAAAGGCAAATCATCAACAAGGAAAAGAAAAAAAAAACTTTTAATCTATCTTACATATCTATAAGTCTACCATTAGCCGTTGCTTAGAATATTGCTGCCACATATGGTCCAGTGCCCTTGCTATTTGCCTTGAGCTCCTTGATGCGATCCAAAGAAGAATCAGCAATATTATCGGTCCTGATCTGGTGGCTCAGTTTTAGTCACTTACCCACCATTGTAAAGTTGCCTCTGTGCCTTTGTTTTTTGCTTTTTTTAAAATACTTTTATGGTAATTGTTCAGATGAGTTCTTCGCTATGGTACCTGACTGAGTGACTGTATGAACTTAAGTGCAGTACTAGACTGGTATCGAGATCTCATCAATTTACAGTTGAGCTGGCTAGATGTAGCCGTAAATTCTATGCTAACAGTTTCTTTTTTCACGCTTCTCACTTGGGGAACTCCCTTCTGGTTCCATGCTTTCCAACATATTTTAATCTGCAAAAACTTAAATGCAATGTCAGTCACTATCTACTGTCCTCCTGATAGCTTTTTTTTTTTTTCTCTTTCTTCTCTTTACTAATTTCACATCCTGTAACCTCTTGCGTTTTAGTAGCTTTATTGCCTTGCTTGGGGTGATACCAATAAAAAAAATTAAAAAATTTATCCTTAAATATGAATAAGAAATTCAAATAAACATCCTGAAGAAATACTTACTGGAAAGAAGACTATTCTTGCTTAAAAAAAAACCCCAAAAAACTGACATCAAATTGTTCCTACTGAGAAAATGTGTCTCGAGTGACAGCAACATTCAATGGGGGGAAAGGTGATAAATCATCCCCACCATCTAAATCAATAAAATTCTTTTCTTCAGGACATTAGTGATCCTTAATCTCTACAACTTCCTATCATTCATAAATCTGAACCATGTCTGCCTTCTTAATATCCCACCCAGGCCATATTCTGCAAACCATTTAAATTAACTTGTTAGATAGGTTACTTAATGTTTTCCTCTGCTCTTCAATGCTTTCACAATGTCTTGTGAGTATTAAATTCTCCAAGTCACTCTGCCTCATTTGTGTTCCAGAAATTTAAGTTGTCTCCTGATTCTAAGCACAAATGCCAATTTCCTTGCTCACATGTTCCATCCGCAGTATTCTCAGCATCCACGTGTAGAACCACATCTCTTTTATTTCAAGTCTGCTATTGATCTGTGAAGAAACTGTCTAGCTTTCACTGGCATATTGGAAGATTGATATTACACAGCATTTCATCACTCTCGTTTCCTGGTTCTTAATACTTTAACTTTTGGAGGTCATCTTTATTAATATGGCAGTGAAAGCTACACAGTTTAGTCCATCCTTCCAACTTTTTACTACTTTGTCTAGGAGATCCTGCAGTTTTTTTCTGTGTCTGCCATCAAAATACAGTGCCATCTGCATAGCTTATGTTAAGATTGTGCCCACCAATACTAGTTGCTTATTCATGCTGTATTTATTTGCAATATATAATGACTAAAATGAATAAATATGTATTAAAAATAAATTAAGATATACATCTTTATTTTAGAGGTAATGTTATCAACCGTTTACAAATATATGCCATTTTTTCACCTAATTAGAAGCTTCAGTGTTCATTTAGTACAAAGAAATTATAATTGTTCTTAATCAGTTGTATGACTAAGCAACCTTAAGTGACAAATTAGGTAAAGCAAAATATTAAAACTGTTCCTTGATTGAAATGAGTTAAAATCTTAACTGCCAACAATTATGCAAGTTTTGCTTAAGTTTGAAATGATTATTGTACAAGTCCACATCAAAAGATAATTAGAAATAAGTTATTCTTCTAAAAAATGTATGGTTTTAAATATAAGCTAGTGCTTAAGTAATTTAAACAATTCATTAGTGTACTACACGTAGGAGTACTTTTAGGATTTTGTTATTGTTTTAACTTGGCATATGCATTGGAAATTTGAAGTTCCTTTCTTAGATATAAAAATATTTGGCAATGTTTAAACTCAGTAAAAAAAAAAAAAAAAGTGTATCAAAGGGATGGTTATTCTCTTAATGCCACTACTATGTATACACTTCTGACTCAGCAATGTTTATTTTTAAAAAAGTGATAATTAGAATTTTAATAAAACCCTAATATATGAAAATAGATTTATACATTTTCTTTATTCTTCAGAATTGAGAACAAAGATATTAAACACTATTTATTTATTGGATTGAATAAAAAAAAAAAAAAAAAACTTGTTTTCATAGTTATTTATAAAATGGTAAATAATAAATATCAAGAGGAGGCACGGTGGAGTAATGGATAGCGGCTTCGATTGAGGAATCGGAGAGCCGAGTTTGAATTCCAGTTGAATCAATTACATTCACTTATGTGCTAATACCCTTAGGAAAGGTGTGAATCCTTTTCTTCTCCCTCCAGCTATAGGTAAATAGCAGGACAGACTGGGTTCTATAGCCTTGGATGGCAACTGGTCTAGGAGAAGGACAACTTTGAATTCAAACCCAGAGTGTAGCCCCAAAGGCGGATGGACAGCACTTTGTGCTACCTTCCGACAACTCCTGCAGCCGCATTGGTACCAAACTGTATTGGTTTATCCTCTCCTTTGGACTCTGCTAGCAAAGCCGAGAGGGGGAACTAGACGTCTGGGCAGCCCTAGTTCCCCATATATCCCGCCCAGGCTCATAGCGCATCGCACTACTCCATCATCTCCTGAGACAGACGGATGCCGCCACCGACGAATAAATATCACATTGTACTTGGTTCATATACTTTATAAAGTTGTAAATAAACATTACTGAGGGAGTCAAAAGTGTATTCAGTAATAGCAGTGTCAACGGAATAACCATCCTATTGACACAGCATTTTTGGTGGGGGGGGTTCTAGGCATGAAAGTTAAACATTGTCAAATATTTTATATGGAATTGTAAATCTAATATAATTAAGATAATTAAAGAAAGAAAATAAGTTTGTCTTAATATTTTTAGTTTTCTAAACTATTATAAAAAGAATGATAACCATGTCTTCGAAAGAAACAAAACAAAACAAGTAGATACCTCCACTTCTTCACTGTAAAAACTGCATAGCATGATGAAAAAAAGGCCCCAAACTTAATAAAAACAAAGTTTTATTGTCAAAATGTTTATGTTAATATTAAGAGGAAAGACCAAAGTATTTTTTTTATTATTTTATTCAATTTGTTCATCCTTATTCACAAATGAATTAAATTATTTTTGAATTTTTAAAAATGTTTTTGGGAAAAAAAACCTTGGTAAAATTATATATATATATATATATATATATATATATATATATATATATATTTAAAAAATGAGACCCGACGAAACCCTCAATATAATTATTGAAATTAAGTTGAATTAAGGTATCGAGTCCCATTTCATCCTCAAGCAAAAATTTAGGAATAAGCTATCTTGTGGTTTGCGCGTGTTTATAAGTATGGTCTCTTGCAACATTAATTACTATGGAAACAGCTGGGGGTGGCCAATTGGTTAGGTGGTCGAAGAGTTAATTCTTATCTACAGACCAGTCACCTTCGGAAAGTTTATGTCAGGTTATGGTGGGGTCTCAATTTCAAATCTCATGGTGGCGGTCACCGTCTAGTTAGTTTAAAGCGAAAGATATTTTATGGCACGACGGCAGGTCGTTAAGTGTCAAGAGGATTCTGTTTTATTATTATCTATCTATTAATCTCTTTATTTGTTTATTCAAATGGCTATTTCTTATACAAACGCATTGCACTGGACTACAATTTGTTTTTTTTGACGACTTCACAAAGGGTTTTTCTATTTAATGATTGGGCTAATTTTTAAGACTTTTATTAAACTATGGAATTTATTTGTTTATCTTTATTTTTATTTTATTTTTTTGTTATTTATTTAATGCGAAAATTTGTTCATGCCGGCAAAAATCCGTTAACTCCTGCCTATGGTTTAATAACTTTTCATTAACGGTTTTTTGCAGACATCAAATTTTCGCATTAAATAATTAACAAGGTGACTGGTCTGTAGATAAGAATTAACTCTTCGACCACCTAACCAATATGGCCTCCCCCAGCTGTTTCTATAGTAATTAATGTTGCAAGAGACCATACTTATAAACACGCGCAAACCACAAGATAGCTTATTCCTAAATTTTTGCTTGAGGATGAAACGGGACTCGATACCTTAATTCAACTTAATTTCAATAATTATATTGAGGGTTTCGGCTCTCGTTTTTGAAACATGAGAACTCTTATGTAGCGAAGGAAATGTGTTCATTCCTATTTTTCTGCATATATATATATTCTACATGTCCCCCACCCCCACTTAATTTCATGAAATTTTGAGAAATTAAATTTTCATCAGAAAATTTTTTATTAATTAAAAGTAGGTCTCCTTGGAGAATCTAAATCAATATTTTTTTTTTCAAATCTATTACTCATTTCCCAAAAATGTGCTCCAAATTGTAACATTAAAAACTGCAATAAACCTATGACATTATTTAATTAGAAAAACTTTTAATTGCTTTTATAAAAAGGATTTATTAAAGACACTATTGTCTTAAGAAAAAAAATTTTTTTAATGAATAATGAATTTTAACAAGAATTGTTTATAACAATTTATAATATATAAATCTTTTAAAATAATTTTTATTTTTTTATGTATATAAAATATTACATAACATGCCACGGTTTGAAAGTATGGTCAACCATACATGACATAATCAGAAAATAAGAGTGATGACTATAGTAAATTTAAATTCAACACTCCTAATATTAGATTACAGAGAATATTTTTCAACATTTTTAAGATTACCGAGTACTTAAAAATTATATAAAAAAGGCGCTCACCCGTTATTTCCTTAAATTATGTTTTAACAGATAAAGTCTCCATGGAACAACAGTAAAGGTGTTGACACATTTTATCATCACTTGTAAGTGATCTAAAAGTGACAAGCAACAGTAATTAGTGCGTAATCACCGCTAGTGTTTGTTTAAAAAATCCATTTCTCTGTTATTTTAAACTTAAAGTAAATAATAAATTACATTAATTATACTTTAAATCAGTTAATATTCCTCAAATAAATAAAGTTTCAGAAAAGTATATTTTATTTTTGGAAGATTTTTAAAAGCAAGAATTAACTTTTGTTTACAAATGTGTCAAAAATGGCTAATTTTGTGAAAGCAACTAAAATGTTGAGATTCCAATCAATATAATTTCTACTTGAAATACACCAGAGTATTTTGCTTACTGAAAATAGGAAACTTAATCATTTAGCTTTCAATTAAAGCTAAACAAAAAATGAAATCTTCAAGAATGCTTTTTCATTTTTAAAAATTCATTTTAAACCTTAGGTATCGAAACTGAGTGGAGGCACTTAAATCATTTTAACAAATTAGATATCTGTTTATGATCACAATCATTTAATTTATAACTTAGACTAGAGAATTATGTTTATTGAACAGATGTAAATGATAATCTGTCATATTTGCTAAATCTGCATCAGATGCAACAAAAGGAAAATTGATTACCACTTTCTACAAAAATACATTTGTTGTGTCATTTAATACTAGTTCTATTTGCAATACTTGCCAAGGAGTTAAGACCAATTCAAATTCACTTTTTTTATTCAAAAAGGGTCGGGAAGATTTGCGTAAATATTATTCAATTTATTAAACAAGACTTGAATACCAATACAAAATAATTGGTGAATATCTTGGTAATGATAAAAATAATAGGTAAAATGATCAAAATCACGCATAGAGTAATCAACATGTACTTCTATAAAAAAAATTATGCAAAATGGTTATGCGGCCAAACTTTTGTTGACAAAATAAATTGAAAAATAATTAGATTTAAAATGTAAATTTGCTGACCCCCCCCCAATAAAAATCATGTTCAATAAAAATAAAATATTAAGATTTTAAATTTAAAAGAGCTTTTAAAAAAAAACTAAAATGGTGTAAACTAAAATGAATGTTTTCCACAAGTTAGAAAAAAATCGTTTTTACTATGAAATCTTAATTTCCAACATAGAAATTAAATGTAAAGAAGAAAAAAATCGTTGTTTATTTAGGAAAAATACAACTAAAATTTTTAAGTTTTCTGAACTTCAATAAAATGTAGGTAAGTGAAAAAGATAATTAGCAGGAGCAAATATAAATCATAAATGAATATGTTAAAGCTTATTAAAAACTGATGCAACGTATGGGAATAAAAAGGGGGTACACTTTTTAGTTTAGTTTAAAAAAAAAAAAAAAACAGGCAGATCTTAATGTAAATAATACATTGTTAAAACGCAAACGATTTTTAAAATCATACATTTTTGGAGTACTGAAGAGAAAAAAGAGGAAGAACTATGAATGTCCTTTAGTTTTGTTTGGAGATTTTCATTAAAAACAGTAAATAAAGAAAGAATAGAGAAATTGGAAACAGCTACATTCATTTAAAGAAAATTAAAATACATTTTGGAAGTAACATTGAAAGCTACAAATGATGCAATGCAGTAGTATTCTGCAAAAAGTGTCTCAATGTAAGAAGGTCGTCATGATAACTGCTGGATGGTCAGACACAGGATACAGGTGAGGTAGCTAGATAGGTCGGAATATAAAAATGGGTGGCGGGGGATGTTACCAGCAAGTAGAAGTTACTTAAGTTAAGTATAGTGATTTTAAAGAGACATTTGAGTTTATATGTACTGGCTAAAACAAACAAAAGGTTGTTTAAGATGATGAAAATATGGAAATGATGCTGAGATAAATATTTTATTTGGAGAGACTAAAAGGAAAAGGTAAACGGAGTTCATCATCATCACCATAATAATTGCCAACCAACATGTACCATCTTGCGAAAAACAGAAATTATGATGACGAGTAATAATCTTGTTAATTATCAGCATTATTGAGCTAGGTTTTAAAGAGATCGACTCTAAATAATTTGTTGTGACGTATTATACTTGAGTACATAATTTGAAGATATGGGCTGTTTTTAAGTGAATAAAATCGAGAAAATAAAGATTAAACTAAAGTAGGTAGCACGTCGTCATAATTTGTAAAGGTAGACACACACACAAAGCTTTACTGCACATAACTACTAAGAGACTCTCTCTCTCTCTCTCTCTCTCTCTATAGAGAGTGAAACACCTGATCGTCTCATCATCACCACCACTACTACTACTACGATTTGAATCGATGAAAGTGAAAGATCTTTAGAGAATGATTACCACTTACTTAGCTAAAAAAGACATCTTTATTTCTCAATTAATTCAAATTTATACTGAAGCGAACATACGGACATAAACTGAAGAGACAAGAAAAAGATAGTTTTTAAAACAAGTAGTCGTACTCGTAGTATGTAGAGTAGTGGTGTAGTAAGATGTAGGTGCTTTTTTACACTAACACTGTTAGTGTTACTGTTTTTTTACTGATGTTTTTAGGTTTAGGGAGGTAATTTTATTAAAATGTTTCTTTGTCCATTTGTCAGTTTTTATTTACATTTTAAAAAAAAGCAATCTTGAAATAAATAAGTCATTTTAAGTTTTTAAAATAAATGAAAACGGATAACGCGGAATAAGATACAAAATTTCGACTAATAAGTGACGGAGATGGGGAAACGGTAGAAAATTAGCAAATCTATTTAGCAACACTTTTAAATTAATACACAGCATCATAGTAATTTAAAAGAAACAACAAATAGAATATTTAATTATTTTAAAAGGTGCGTATGAACGTTAGAAAGCGAAACACAGACATCAGACTCAGAGCAAGGACGTACGCATACCTGATAACAAAGCTGATGCTACCGGGTTCCCCTGCCTCAAGAACCTGTACCAAAGTGTCGCAGTCTTTGAAAATATCACTAAGTCGTCTGTCAGTGAACAAGTCTGCCATTTGGCAGGACAATAAAGCCGGGGAGGCAAGGTCTTCAACGACCTCCCCCCTGACACACTGATCAGACGATTCCTGATCATCAAACATACGACTGACTTCAAGTTCCATAATAATAATAATAGTAGCAGAATAAATTTGACATCGCATTTCAGCAGAACAGCACCAGCTGAGGATCTCATTGGTCTGTTTACCATAATGTGATTCCAGGCGCTACAAGTTCAAAACACACCTTTTTTCGGTGTGCTTCGAAACAAACAAACATGGAAGCAACAACCGAGATTATTAAAAAAAAAAAACAAAAAAAACTTTTTTGTTTTTTTTAACTATTTTTTGAATGATTTCTTTTGGAAGACATCATCGTCACCATGCATGCATGCATTTAAAATTTTTAAATTGTAGTAGTTGTACCCAATGTTTTTTAGTTAACTAATCACTATCTGACTTAAAAAAACACAGACCATAAGTTTTGCTTTTGGGTATCAAGACTGATTTTTTTTTTAATAGACAAAAAAGTATGGAGTATTTTTTTTAAAAATGAAAAAAGAAAAGCTTTGAACATGCAACGATTGGGGAACAATTAACGAGTTCGAGGAATTCATTCTAAATTATTAAACTTTTTATTATTATTATTATCCAGGAATTCAAAGTTGACTAAAAAAAAATAATACAAAATTACGTGCCTTTGTAGAGAGAGAGAGCTATTTAATTTTTTTTAAAAAGTAGGTTATGTTTGCAGCGTGAGAAATTTTATGAATTTTTAAATTCTAGTTAACTTTTTAAAAATTTTATTCTTTCAAAAAAAAGTTAAAACAGAAAAAAAAAAATAGCATTTTCTCCCGATTATAAATTGACTGCAAAAATTATTTCATTAACAGCAATGATCGAAAAATGCTGCATAATTTATAGTAAAAATTAGCGACATCGATTAGTCGACCGGTGCCAATACAAAAAGCGAATTTCTCTAATGCTTCTTCATCTTATCAAACATGACTATAATTGATACAAATGGATAACTAAAGGCGTCATTATCTTTAATTTCATAATTTGCTCATCTTGTATATTTTTTAAATCAACTGAACTCAAAAACGACCTTTACAAATGTTGTATTTAATTTATAAATTTTATATACATTGAAAACTTGTCTGGCTTATCTGTTCCGAACATGAAGAAGAAGAGAGTGTGACAAGGTGGAGATAAGGCAAAAAATAGAAACATTTTACAACTAACGATAAACAACAGTGTATTACTGTTGAAAATATTTCTGGTATGAAAACAGATGCCAAAGAGAGGAAAAATTAAATAACCTTCTTTTTTATGTTTTATAAAAAAAAGAAAAGGAAAGTATATTGTACTTATTTCTTAAACTAAAAAACTGTACAAAAAAATTGTATTAGTAACGAAAAAATGGTTTTGACTTTTGTGAGTATTTCATTTTTTTGCCATAAAAAATTAAAAATGATTAAGGAGGGGAAAATAGTAAGTAAAAAAGATCAATGATTATCCTCACCAAAAAATTATTTATTAAAAGAAAATTAGCAATTCATTTTTAGTTTTTGTGTAATTTTTCTTTGAATAGGTGATTTATTGTTTAGCAGGAAGAGGAATGATAAAAATACCTATTGATGATCGATCTACACAACGAATTAAACACAAAGTTGTATTTTTATTTATTTATTTCTTCTCTCTCCCATCAATGGATGGTGAGACTGGAACACTGAACAATTACAAATAGAGATAAATTGTTTTTCGGACAAGATCTATGTCAAGGGTGATGTTCAGAACACCTTCAAGCTAAAAAATATATTTTTAGTTGGACTCTTCAAATGATTAATAAAAAAATGTTCCATGTTAAAAAAAATGTTATTTTAGAAAATTAAGTGTAATGTTTATTTTTTTTTTACAAATAGAGAAATAGTTATCTCTTTGTAAATTATTAATAATAATCATTAGAGCCCCCCCCCCCCCCGCAAAAAAAACCCATTGAAACCAGATTAAAAGAAAAAAAAGTGAAAAAAAAAAGAGGAAACAGTTTTGGATTGCATTGGGGTCTAAAAATAAATGATTAAGAACACGAAATCAGTTTGGGATATAAAAAAATGAAATTTAAAATGAGACAAGTGTTTTTGTTGAAAAAAAAATATCGCACTTCTTTATGCAACAACATCACTAGTCAAGCAACTCGTAAGATTCTGAATTTAGATTTTAGTTTTCCAATTGTTAACGTATTATTATTATTTTATTTTTATCTCAGCTATTTTTTTTTAACAAAGTGGAATCAGAAGAAAGGGATGAATGAATAAAGTTGAAATTAAATATCTCTTCTTCAAAATTCCTAAAAACTAGAAAAGAAAAAAGACGAAGAGAAAGTAAGTGATCTTAAAACAAACTACTCCACCCTAAAATGTCTCAACAGAAAGAAAAAGTTCTTTAATTTGATCCTTAGTGTGGAATAATTTAAAAAAATTAATTTTTAAATGTTAATTACTAACTAAAATAATTACTTTCATTTTTATATTGCGAAGATAATACTTCCCTTTTCTTTTCGTTTTTATTAAATTTAAATAACATTTACAAACATTCAAAAATAGTTTTTTTTGCCAAAATAAGAACTTTGATCAAATGACAGTTAAAAAAATTAAAAATGTAAAAAATAAGCAAACCAAACAAAATTCCTTTCTAAATCCCATGTCAACAATTTGTTATTTGATTAAGAAAAATTTTTAAAAAGTTAAAGTTAGATGTCAAAGAAAAGAGGAAATGAACTTAAAAATAAAAAAAGGTCTACTCTAGAATTTTGATACGTGCGTTCAACTGTTAAAAAAAAAAAAACATTGGACAACATTGAAGAATGAAATGCTAAAGTAAAAAAAAAGTCACACCTACTTTTTGAGGTGTGATTCATTTTTGATAATTTGACAGTAAAAAGTCTATAAAAATAAAGTTAAAAAATTTAGCTCATGATTTTTGGAATTCAATTGTAAATTATTTTTTATTTTATTGGTAAGAGCAAAAAAAAAGCATTAAAAAAATTAATTTAAAGATTCCAGTTTTTTTGTTTTTTTTTCAATGACTAAAAAAACATTTAAAAAAATGTTGATAGGTAGTCTGGTCTGTTTTTAAGATCAAAAGATAAAATAATAAGTTTTAAGAATTTTTAAAAGTAAAATATTTCTGCAATTTAATTAATTATATTATTAGTAAACTCAATCTGGTTGCTAACAGAAACTAATGTTTTGTTGATGGAAAAAAGAATAAAGTTTTGTCAAAGGATAGAGAAGGCGTGCGCCACAACAGGAGGGGAGTTGTTGTAAACACATTTTTACCTGAGTGTCGTTGCCAAAGGACCGTCTGCAGATTCTATTTCGGTAATGAGATGATCGTGATGAGCATTAATGGCCTCCTCTCGGACCAGCTCAGCATCCTTGACCAGAGCCTGGTCATCCATCTTTTTCCAACGGCCATAGCCAGGCGGTTTAGTGGGAGGTACTATTCCATGCTCAGCAGTCGTCGCCATTACTGGCTGGCTCTCTCAGTCTGGTTGAAAACACGCGACTGCGCACTATCCACATCCGTTTACCCTTTAACTTTTTCTTTTCTTTTTTTTTTGCTGTTGCACGTTATCACTTTTTTCTTTTCTCTTCTTCATTTGTTCTTTCACCACATTCGTCTTCTCATTATTCCTCTTTCTTTTACATTTACCACTCTCTTAGTTACCTTTTTTCTTTCTTTTTCCTTTTCATCCACTTTTATCAATTTTCTCTTCTTTTTCTCTTGTTAATGCTTTTCCTTCTACTCCTCCTTTTTTTCACTTTACCCGCCTATTATTTCTCATCTTTTTTCCTTTTTCTCTCCTGACTCAAGCATTTTGCTAACTTTAACTCATGTTTCTTAGTCTTCCTTCAATGACCTTTCAACTAAAATTCGTCCATTCACAGGTCAAATTGTGTACACTCAATTAGTTTGGTTTCATAGCATTTAAAAAGGCAGACAACAGTGTGTAAGTGAAAAACTTCCTTAACTCTAGTTTTTAGTGCCATGTAGTATTCTATGGCACAATTCAGAAATAATTGTAATTATTAATTTATCAATATTTTAAATAAATATGGAATTTGCTTACAAATGTTTACCTGTCTTAAAACATCCTACATTACATTGAGATCACACTACTAGTTGAGAAAGATTGCTTGAAGAATATAATTAAATTTCATATAGTATAAAAATTTATATAATAAAAAAATGTAAAATTATATAAAAATAAAAAATAGACTAGGTTTGTTTATTACACTTTCTTTTGGGGAAGTGTTTAAAAAACATTTATTAAAAGAAAAAAGCTACAAACATATTCTTTAAATAAAATAACTTCTATAAATAAGCCAGATGGTCAGTAAAAAATGGCTTGAATAAAATTTGACACGTAAAACTTTGTATATGTAGGGCTTAAGTCTGATGGTCCCAAAACTTACCAAAATAAAGTTTGCAGACAAGCATAGTTCAAAGAGGTAAATTTTATGATATTTTAATCAATGGGAAAACTAAGTCACAACCATAGAGTATTAAATTTCTGATTCAATTCGGAGCCAGTTTGAGGCTATTTAAGAAGTCTGGCTTGTCAGACAAGTAAAAGGGTTTTGACTTTCACAGGTGAATGACCGTGGGCTGTTTTTAGGGACTGAGCTAAGATGTCAACAAGGATGAAAAGGAAAAAACAAAATACAGAAGAGAAAGAAAGAAGCAGAAAGAAGATTCTTCAAATTTAGAGAGATATATGATCTTTCTATATATATGATATATATAGATATATGATCTTTCTTTTTATAATTATTTGTGATACTTTGTCACAAATATTTGAGGTATTCACTGATTTCAAACTTAATATGAAAATTTGAGCAGCCAGTCTATGAAAAGGACAATTCTGAATTCAAAACTGAAGATAGTGGAGTAGTTTCCTGTTACTCTTTCTTTCCTAAAAAGGCATGACTATTCACAGATAATAATGGCTGGCTACTCATTTGCAAGCACACCAGTCTGGTAGGGCAGCTAGCCAATCTTTCCTTCCTGACAAACTGACCATTTTTAGATTGACAGCTTAGTTTCATGGTCAGAAAGCAAACATTCCGACCACTCAGCCACATACCCATATTCACAGATAAAAAAGAAATCTGTAGAGAGACATGGTTGTCTACATCCTGGAGGGACATGGTGTGGCGGACTTCACCACATTAATTTAACTTAGATTAGGAAACCAAACTAACGTGAAGAAAAAAGAATAAACCAAAGACATCATTACACATAAAATTTGTATTTAACAAGATGTACAAACAAGGATGTCAAAAAAAAGGCATGCATTGATTAAACAAGAGTTGTCTCTCTTTAACTATTATTTGTATTTCAAAGTTCAATGAAAGAAAGTTTGTGAGATTTTCTTGTAATAATTGTTCTCAGTAGATTTGCTGTGTAAGAAAAGATTATGTGAGTGTATAAGGAATGTTCAGCATGTGAGTGGTGGTGTGAGTGAGAAGGTTGGAAAATTTTGTAAGAGTTCGTACATATGTGAATGTGGGAAATATTATTTAACGTCTGACCACATAGTCGAGACGATAATTCTTAAAGGTCACATCTTTGCAGGAAGAAGAGAGAAAAAAAAAGAAAGAGGCAAACTCGTGTTTGCTATTTATAGATAATGTAATCACGTGACAGAATCACAGCACCTTGGCAGGAAACTTAACTTAGTCACGCGCTGGAAAAATATATTGTGCGTGGGTGGATTGCAACGCCCACTTGTCTGTTTATTGACCAATTAGTGAGCGAATTTTGGGGAGACCTAAGAAAGCCTCTGGGATCTGATTCTCCCAAAAGTGCACAAAATCAACTCCATGAAAATATAACAATTATAAAATTGTTGCATAGCTGTGATTTATAAATTTTCCATTACACAGTAGTGTTGATTTATTATCCAATAAATGCTTGCTGTTGTATAATTTGAATTTGTGTAAGTATGTATATATGTGTGTGATGAGGATCATCACAATGGCATTGTAGATTACTATAAGTCATGTTAACTTACTTCAAAAGGCGATATTTTAAAACAATATAATCCTGAACCATATTAAAAAAAAATACCTCATTAATATTCCATACCTATTTTACTGTTAACAAAGATGATGTCACTAAATTTTTCATCTTAGTCAATTCTGATTATTTACATTTTAGATGATAGTATGCTAAAATTTAGGAATTCAGTACATAATAAAATAAATTTCTATAAAATAATTTGATTAGTTTACATTAGTTACACTAGGGCTATTGTCCATATCTTTGTTATTATTATCCCAATGTTTCAGTCATTATGCTCTATAGCCTCTATCAGGTGCTTATTGATCCAAATAACCTTCAAGGAATTTCAAACTGAACCCTTTATTTAATCTACAGGAGGTAGATTGTTCTCATTCTGCTGTTCATGTTCAGAGATATCTCGTCTTGTTCTTATTTAGTACTGTTCAGTTATCACCTGCCCTGTTTCCACTGTCCAAATCAAGGATTGAACTCACAATTACTATGTCACCAAATTCACAAACCAATACACTAGGCTATTGTCCCGTGGGACAATTCTGAATCTAGAACTTGAAGCCCTGAATCTAATCTGCCTACTGCTGACACTGCTGTACAGACAAGCACCTAATGAAGGTTGGAAAGCCCAATGGCCAGCAGCCAGTTTTACTTTTCTCAACATTTTTAGAGAATCCAGGATTATGTATATTAGCCATAACCAGAGCTCACGTTAACGTAACAAATAATACAAGTTAAATTATTCAAACATCATTATCCAACCAAGTATTTATCTAATTGTAAACTCTTTTTCCCTGTTATAGCAGAGTAGACTTCAGACATTTAGATTGATTAATAAGATTTAACATAAGTTAACAAGCATCAATAAAAATGGTTTTGTGAGATGAGTAATTGTCAATATTCTTGCATCATTTCAAACTATTGTTCTCATTTTGGTCGATATAAATATTATATACATAATGTTTCAACCAAGTAACCTCTGGTCATCATCAGATGTCCATTGATTGGCTGATATGTGGTATCTGTTGATTATTGTGATATTTTGTACCTGTGATATGAGTTACTGCCATCTTGAACATATGTTACTGTCATCAAGTGGTCATGAGTTCAATCTTTGGATCTGGTAATGACGTACCAATTCAACAAGAACAAACAATGACTGATATCACAGGGATAAAATATCACAACAATCAGGAGATATCCCATATCAATCAATCAATGGTGTTATAAATAAAATTTGTCGAATTTGTATAATGTGTTAATGTTTTTTATTTAAACATTCTCTCTGATTATAATAAAACTGTGTGAACAATGGATCTGTCCAAAAGAAAATAAACTAAGTATATGTTGTGATTTTGTTTGGGTTAGGGAGCCCCAGTCACAATCCTCGCCCCAGGTCCTACTAGACCTACACATGCCACTGGAGTGGTAACAGTTGTGCTGAGAGAGGTGGTGATGGCGGTGACAGCAGCAGTGCCCTGTGTGTGGAGGTATCAGCTTATGGTCAACAACTGCTGTTGGTTTTTATGGGAGGCCTGTTTTTAAGCAGATCTGACAGTACCCAGGGACATTTTTTTCCGACAGGAACATTCATGATTGGCCACTGTATCACTTTCATTGTGGGGACTTGCCTTATGGACCAGACATAATGCTTCAAGCCTATGCACAGAAAACAACTTTTTTATTTTGTTTTCAACCTTCTTGGCATTCACATCCAGCCAACATGCAGAATGAATCAGAAAGAGTTCTAATTGCAGCAGATTATAACAATGGACACCTGATGATGACCAGAGGGTACTTGGACAAAAGGTTGTTTATAATAACATCTATATCAACTAAGATGAGAATAACAGTTTGAAATAATACAAGAAAAATGGTCTTACCTAGAAACAAAAAAAAAAAAAGATCATTATTTATTTCAATCTGATTACAGATTTTTTTTTCCACTCTTATTTCTGCCACTGTGAAACTGTTCACACATACCAACCAGATCATTCAAAGTACACATAGATATAATAATTTGCCAGACATGGTTCATGGCATACTCTGGTTGGTCTGTAAAAATTTGCAAATTAATAAGTTGAAGATATATGAATTGAAACAATTGCTAAGTCTGCTGCTAGAAAAGTTGGTTCACTGTGTTGTTCTAGACAATTTTTCTTGCCAGAATCTATTTTACACATTATAAGTCTACCATTCAACCATGCATTAAATATTGCTGCCAAATCTGGCCTTGTACTTCTGATATGTACTTAGAGATTAAAGTGTAGAAATATCAGTAATGTTATCAGTCCTGACCTGGCATCTCAGCTTCAGTCACTTTCCCACCACCAACATAGCTTCACTGCACCTTTTCTATAAATATTTTCAAAGTAATTGTTCTAATGAGCTTTCCTCTTTGGTAAGTAGACTTTACAAATTTAAGTGCAGTACTAGATTAGCAGTTAGGTTTCATAATTTTACAGTTGATATTGCTAGATGTAACTAAGTTCTATACTGACCATTTCTTCTCTTACACTTCTCACTTGTGGAACTCTCTTCCAGCTTCTTGCTTTCCAATCAACTTTGATTTTCAAAAATTTAAACAGGTCAATTGTCATCTTCTGTCTCCTTAATTCCTGTTCTTTTATTATCCTCTCACACTAATAATGTTTTTTTCTCCGATTCTTTCACACTCAGTAAACCCTTGTGACTTTATATCCTTGTTTGGTGTGAAATTATTAAAAAAATTAAGTCAATCACCAACTGCAATTTTTACCCGGTTTCATTTTTATTTTGGGAATGTAACTGAAACATTTTTATGTCACTTTGTTGTATTTGTCATTAAATTTATGTGTAAGCAGACATTTCTTTATTTATCCTTATACTATATCATAAATATATATTATATTCAGCTTCAACTTTCGATGCTGGGTAAGATCACACACAGAAATTATTTACTGAAGGCTTCTCATACTGGAAGAATAAATCAAGTTAACAAATTAGAAAATAAAATAGCTGGAGAATAAAACATAAAAAAATCCATTTATATGCTCAAAATAAGAAAACAACAGGATTTTATTCAAATAAGAATTAATAATATTGATGCAAGAAAAAGAAAAAAGAAAAAAAAGCTCTGAACACAAAAAAAATCATATTCCTATAATAATAGATACAAATATTATCAAAGATTGTTTTGCCACTCGACCATATAAAAGGTAAGTTGCATTTTATTTATATATATATATATATATATATATATATAGTCAAACCTAATGAGCCAGACAAACCTACCAAGGTTTCACTTAGGCAGATCTGCCTAAGTGAAACCTTGGTAGGTTTGTCTGGCTCATTAGGTTTGACTAGGTTTGCTCTACGTTTGTATCAAGCTCTTTAGTTAGTTGTTTACTCGTATCAGGGTTTTTTCTTTGGGCCTTGAGCCTGTATCTGTGCGATTATTTTCAACAGACTTTCATGTTCCTGGCTCTTTCTTTTTTAAAACCTTTTTTCCCTTCGAGATTGATTTAGCTATTGTTAAATCAAGAATTCGAAGGTTTTTCAACACGAGTATAGTTACCTATATTTATATATATATATAAATGAATAGATGAAATTGGAAAGAATTACTACTTCACTAGCCAACATACACCACCACAAAAATGTTAAAAAGCAAAAGAGAACGGTTAAAATCCCTTACCATATGTTTTTGAAGATGTATAACACAAACGTTCATCCCAAACCATAACAATCTGATCACAATTTAAACAATATTCATTTATTAATAAAAAAATAAAAAATTTAAATAAAATATATATTTCTTGAATATTACTCACTTACTTTTGTCTTACCAAACTTTGAATTATGGCACTTTGTGCCCTCCACATTTTGACTGACCTTTCAACCACCTGATGAATATTCATGAACGTTCTCAAATTTAAAAGCCTTTATAAACCAATTACATCTTTGCTCTCATATATAAACACGTGTAACAATATAAATCCTTACATTTGCCTTGATAAAGTCTCTCAGAAGATGAAATGCATTGGCTCAGAATAGTTTTTTCCGTCTTTTTATTCATTTTGTTCCTTTACAGATATATTACAGATATATATATATAATTTTACTGCACCACAAGATAATCAAAAAGAAATAGGATTTGAAAACAATAATAGTCATTAATCTGAGAAATTTGAAAAATGCAAATAAGTTCTTGACTTAACTTTAATAAAAAAGAGTTATCTCCCATTAAATACAATTTTAATCATTCGATGGCTTTAATGTGTTATTTCTTTTTTTGAGAAAACATTTTAGTATATATAAAATTTCTTTATAGATGTTAATAGTTTTGACTTTAATTTTAAGCAGCATCAATAATTATTTTGTAAAAATCCAATTCCATTCATTTTAACTATAGTAATTACATTCTTTTCATCAAGAATTTGCTTTTCAAATCATGATTTTTGCATTTTTATACATATACATGTTGAAGCTGAAGTTGTGAGGAAGATTGAATTCTACTTTGGGAACAATGCAGTCAATGAAGAATGGTAAGATTTTGGTTTAAAAATTAACACGTAGAAATCAGCTGAGAAAATCAAGAGAGAGAAATCAATCAAAATCTTTTAAAGGCTGTAACGAAAAAATGATCTAAAAACTTAATTCAAAGATCTTGTTGAAAAAATTTTTATGCAGAGGTTATATATATATATATATATATATATATATATATATATATATTATATACACACCCACCACCACCCAGAGTTTATCATGCAAGTCAATATCTTCACATAAAATTTGTTAGTAACCAACTAATGTCATAAAATTTTCAGGACATACTTATAAGATATATATACCACAAGAATTTATTCATAGACTGGTCAAACTGTAAAATAAATAGACAAGGGTCAGTCAGAAACTGTGAGCAAGTTACTTCTTCCACCTCATCATCAGTGGAGAACTGCTGTTCTTTGAGTGCCTTTTTTATGGGTGATATCAGTGCTGTGAAGCTCCAGAAGTTTTGGGGCAGCAACCATATGCTGTTCTATTATGGAAACCCAGCATTCTGGAAACCCATTTTTCACAGACATTTGAGCAACCAAGAAACTGCAGGCACTACCATAGCTCACCTGAAGGCTTTCACAGAGTCCTATTTTGTAATAGTGATTCTTCTATCAGCTGTAACAAAGGTATCGGCCTGTTTGGCATTATCCTGATTCACAGCAGCAGCTGGCCTGCCACCATGAGGCGTATCACTAAGGTCAGTTTTCTCTTTCTCTTTAAAATTACAATTAACTCTGTTGACCCATCTCCTTACTGTGCTTACATCAAGTGCAGCCTTTCCATAAACATTCACTAACCTATGAATATTTGTAGCACTTTCTCCTTCCCAAAATAAAAATTCTATGATAGATCTTTGCTTTCTACAGCCATCCAGAAAGGTAGCCATTTTGAATGAGTATAAAAAGGGAAGATAACTCTACAAACTCCAGATTCTGAGAAGAAAGAAAAGCATATAATAAATCTTGAATTCTTTTTAGATTTTTAGAGGAATTTATTTAAATGTGAATTCGGATTTTTATAAAATGATTCCAAGCGATTTTGAAGTATTTTCTGCACAGCTATAAATTTTAGTTTTTATTCTTCATTTTGAGGGACTTGTTCCTACTTGTCATTGGATTCTGACTGTGGGTACTTAGAGGGTGGTGTCTGTGTAACACAATTTGGCTGCAATCTTTTTATGCAGATATCTCTTCAAAAGTCCTTCAGCAATGGAAATACAAACATAGCAATTTGTGTGTGTGTGTGTATATATATATATATATATATATATATATATATATATATATCACACATAGAATGCTGGTGTTAATAAAATAGTGCAATATAACAGAGCTATTAAGTATATATTAATAAATATACAAGGTTCAATGAATAAATTGGTGCCAAAACTACACAAAAATGAAAATAACACTGACATCTCATTTTAACAGATATATTTACCAAAATTACACAAAAAATATCTTGAAATGGTAAAGAGTAAATTTATTAAAAAAAAAAAAAAAAAAAAAAAAAAAAAAAAATCGCCATTGGCTTCAACCACAGCCTCCAGACAACTTTGGATTCACCTGCAGCCCCCCTGGACAGTCTCCTTGTTTAAGTTGGTAAATGCTGCCATAATCCTTGCCTTCAGTTCATGTTAGTTTTGTTGGTCTTGCACTCAATTGTGCCCCACACATAATAATCAAGAGGGTTACAGTCTGGAGAGGTAGATGGCCAGATGTAAAGCTGATCTTCACATTATTTTTCTTAAAAATCTTTAGTATTGCAGAGTGATTCTTCCAATACTTGTTTGAAAATTATGATTAAAAGTGGGGTTATATAACATTTACAATATCTTTATTTTTACCTTTTTTCTAAATATTCTAAATTTACTGTATGGTTGCTTAGTTCTAATGCTTTTATATATTTAATTTTATTATTATTATATTGTTGGAGTTAGTAGATAATCTAACTTGAACTTATTTATGCAAATTATTTAAAATATTAAATGGTTGGTTGAACTCCTTATTATCATATCTATGATTATATAGATCTTTGGTATATGGTTTGTAATAACCAGTATTCAAGTCCAAGTCAAATTGAGAAAGTTGATCACTTTGGTGATTGTGGTAATCTTGTGGCTCATGATCTTTAAAAGAATTTATCAGTTCCTCTCTCAATCAGTCTATGTTTCTTGGACTTGTTTTATGGAGGAGAATTACACCATCACCTCTGTAAAGTCTGGTGTACTTAATGTCGAAATTAAATCTTAGTCAACACAATAACAAAATTCAAACAATTTTGCATGCATCAGAATCAAATGCACCCATACCAATGTTAAATTCCCTGTTATTTCTTTTGGTCCACATATAACCATTATGGAATAATATAGGTTTTTGTGTCTGCTTTATGATTTTAATTTTGCGATCGCTAATAGGACAGTAATTTTTTGCTAAATTGATAGCAGGCATTAGTGTATTCTCAGTGATGGATGGTTAAAAGTCACAAATATTAAATTGGATGAATGTACATTCTTTCTTCTTTTATATTAGTAAACCATTCTATGGCTTCTGTTATTTTATGCCACTGGTTAATTCCAAGAGTATCTTCATATATTCGCATGCTCTTTCAAGGTTGTTTCTACTAATTTTACTGTTATTTTTAGTTGGGTTGAGTAATCGGTATTGTGGGTCGTTTAGGAAATTAGTTTTGTGGTCATTATGATGAATGCTTGCTGTTTATGGAATTTATAAATTTTTAATTCAATGGCGCTATATATATATATATATATATATATATATATATGAATGTGTGTGGAAATTTGTAAATGTATATGAAGGTACTGTATATGAATATGCATATATGCCGGTGTATATCGATACACGTGTGTGTGCTTATGTATGTAATTGCACATGTACATGAACGTATGTATATGTGATTCTTGCATAAATATGTATGTGGTATATATATATGAAGAAACAAATTTTTTTTACTATTACCTTCAAATCTTACTCCATCTTGATTTGAAACCTAAACTGTGAGCAAGAAATATTACCCATCTAAAAATAGCTACAAATTACATTCATTAATTAAACTCAAACTGATAAAGATGTTACCTTAACAGTCTTTCACAATGTTAAAATATTACTTTTAGTAAACCCTTATATTTTTTTTATTATTGTCATTTATTAATATAGTATTCAACTCATATTAGATCCCTAATTTATTTGTAGAAAAGTTGAATATTTAAATTGCTAACAAGCATTAAATTAATTTCTTCATGGAGTTTTTAAACATTTAAATTATTATCAAACGTTAAAATCTGTTTTTATCTAATTTGCTAAAGCTATACCACCCCTCTTCCTCCGTAAACCTCTTTTCTCTTTTTCATTTTCCTCCACCCCTTCCACATATCATTTCCGTTGAGTTGACCGATTAAATAGGTCAATGTCTGATCCTTACCCACCTTCCTTCCTCAATATTAAGTATTATAAAGAAATATAAAAATAAATTTTAAAATTCTCCCTTCCCTCTCTAAACTCGACCATGTATCTCATACCATTCCTCGCTACCTTCTATATTAACTTATATAACTTAATAGAGAGTTTGTAATATATATATATATATATATATATATATATATATATATATATAGAGAGAGAGAGAGAGAGAGAGAGACCATTAACCTATATATATATATATATATATATATATATATATATATATATATATATAGGGTGAGATGGGTAAGTAAGCTTTCAAAAACACCAAATTAATGGAATGGATTCCAGCCTCTGTCCATAAATTAATCCAATAGAAAACATGCAAGATATTTCCCCCACTGAATTTATTCATTAAAGCTTATCTGGTATTTGAAAATGTTGGCTATTTTTAGGAGTTCCTCTCACCCCACCCCATCTCATTCAGAAAGCCTGCAATAAAACAAAATAATTAGGTATAGATATGACTCATAAAGGGTCAATATTTCATCACCTTTAAAAGATGCAAAATTGAGCATTTATTTATAAACTAGCAATTATTACAAATTTAGAATCATTATAAGTAACTGAAGACTTTTGCATGATGTCACTATTAAAATTATTTCAGTTAACTGACAACCAAAACCTTTTAATAGGTACAAGATAAATATACCTTTATTATGACCAGAGACTTTAAATTTATTAAGGAGCTGTTAACCAATGTTTTTTTTTATCAGAGGCTTTTGTATTAATATGCCATGCAACAATTACTATTGTTCACAATGACATATAAACATTTTGTGTGACATGTCTCATCCTTTAAGACTTTATTAGACTGAAACAATGTTTCTATTGATGAAATCACATTGGCAGATCTTCTATCATCACAATATGAGATACTTAATAATATAAATGATAAAAACAAGAATGAAAACATATTCTGCCTTATATTATCATCTTTATTTGTTGAAAAATCAGCAAAATAATATGATTATGTCCTTTTAAGTGAATTTAAATATCACTGTTCAAAATGTCTTGAGATGATCTAGTTTATCAGAAACTTCTTTAAATTTTCCTGTTCAGCAATTTGTAAATTTACCACATTTTTCTCAAATTTTATCATGTCAGAAATATTATACACAGAAAATAAAAATACATTAATAACTTCAATGGACTTGAAAAAATAAGAGAAAAAAAATCCATAATTTAATAAGATATTTTATTGGTGGTACTCAAGGCTCCTTTTTTTCTCTTCTTTTTTTTACACTTTACTTTTTACAGGAATTTTATAATATAACTCATAGTAAGTCCTTCTGCTCACATGCAGTCCAAGTACATGTTAATATGCAGACAAAGGCTGCATGACATGACATTTAAGCATTAAAAACATGGAAAGAAAAAGATCATGTTTTCCACTTTACAAGTATGAAACTCAGAACAATTCAGGATTCCGGATATAATTGGCAGAGGCCATACTAATTGTAATGCAATGTTAGCATCTGGTTGATATGTTTGAAATTAAAGTCATAACAACATATGTACATATATGTAAATAAAAAGAATGATAATACTTTACAGAAATATCAGCAAAGTTTCATCATCTTCAAACCCAAACCCCTGTTTATACATTTGTGTGTTTGTGTGTGTGTGAGTGAGAGAGAGAGAGATTTGAATGGTTTAAGCATCAGAAACACAGAAAGAAATATGGCCTTATAAGGCAATAAGATCCATAAGATATAAACATAGATAACAATGAGCATAAGAGAGATAGTAACAGGGGGAGAACAAAAATCTCATAAAAAAATATCTCTATAGCTACAGTTCTCTATCTACCCGAGATTACCTAATTCATATAAAAAGTAAATGAAGTTGCTTAATAAAATTGAACATGTTTAAAATTAAAACTGAATGATAAAAATTATTGGTATACATAAGTATCTGTTAAAAAGTTGTAAAATCCTATTTATAGCAACTAGATTGTTCCCTGCTGGGAATACAACTTTATTAACCTTTAACACTCTGGCAGTAATTTTGTACACCAAAAGGTTTGTTCTTCTACAGCAAACAACTCTGATCCTCAAACAATACTATATTTGAAATTCATTTTTGCTAGCTATGGTATAATCGAGAAAAAGTCTACTGCACTTGTCAGGTGAAGTCTTGGGGGAGGGAGTCATACTTGTAAATAATGCAGAGTGATAACGGTTAAGAGGTATCTACAGTATTTGCGTATTTCACTGACTTCATTAGTATTTTAAATACTGAGTGGAAGAGTTGGTGAAAAAAATGCCCACTTCATGGTTATGTTAAACATGATGAACATTTACATGATTAATTTATTTGCAAATAATCAATTCAGTTATATTTACTGGTCAATTGAGAGTAATAAAAACATATCTCAAGTATTGGTTGAGAAGAGATTTTTTTTTCTTTGTTTCTATTCTAATAGAAGCCAACATCTTCTAAGAACCAATGTTTTTAATGCTACCCATTTTAAGATAGATAATAATCATAAGAATAAATAGTATAATTTACCAAATAAATTATAAATTGTCAAAATATATGTTGATCCGTCAACTATAATCCAACTAGGAACACAAGAGATAACGAATAAATTAAACCAGTATTTTTAAAACAATAAGATTATCTAATTGTTTTAATCAGTGTTTCCTTTTTTTTTTAAAGACAATTCTATGCATGCATGTTATTTTCACTGCTGAATTATTTCAGTGAGTAAGTTTTAAATTCCATAGTCACACCTTGATAACGATATGCCTTTATATAAAAAAATTGAGGATGAAAATGTTAATATTAAATGTCAAAAGGATATTTCACATGCTCATAAACAGATTAGATACAGTATAAGGCTAGCAAATGAGCAACTGTGAAGATATGGAATGAGAAAAATAAAAGTATGGATTTAAGTTATGGAAAAAGTGATATGTAGTTTTGAAGAGCCTTAAAAAATCTATTACCTTACATCTGTTAATGTAAAACTAATTTATTCATAACAAATATAAAATTATTGTACAATGATAAAAATAAGGATAATTAAAAAATTATTACAAAAGTTGTGCTATTATATATAAAAAAAATATTATCACCATAGTATTATGAAAGAATCTAAAAATAATAATTCAGGAACTAATATTAAATTTATTAAATTAATAAGAAAAAAATCTGAAAATTTAAGACCTCAATAACATAGTTAAGGATAGTTTATGTGAATAGATTTGTAATTAATATTTATAGTAAATTCAAAAGGAGATAAAATCTGCTCAAAGGATAAAAGTTGCTCCAGAAAATATACTTTTAGAGTTTCAATATTTGATTAACAAACAAGAAAGTGTGGTTAATTTTGTTGATATTTCAGTACTTATTTCATCAACTTAATATTCTCAACTGTTATGAAGAAATATCAAAATATCAATAAGACACTTTCTTGTTTGTTAGTTAAATATATCTAAAAGTATATTTTTTGAATATCTAAAAGTATATTTTTTGTAATTATTTTCATCATTTGTGAAAGGACTTAACTGAATGTAAATGAAAATCACAAAGAATGAGATAAGATTAGAGTCAAGTCGATAACTGTTATTAAGAGACTGTATTTAAAACAAACAAATAATTGTGGTTAGTTAAAAATAAATACAATTACCTTATGATCTCCTGTATTTGTGCCCACTGCAGTGATAATGACAACATAACAGCACAACCAATAGTAATAATTATAGTTTTGCAGAGTGCCATATTTCTGATGATCAACAAACAATGGTAAAAAGTATTGAGTAAATTTCAGTGAAAGATTTGTATGTTATTCTGATAATACTTTAAAAGAAATAATAATGGTAACAGGATATTCTGTTAATTCTCTAAGTCATGCATACATAAGCAGAGTTAGAAAAGTAATATTAGATATTATCTCTTGACAAAAATACATTGAAAAGAATATAGAAATACAATTATAGTATTGGGGGGGGGCATTTAGATTCATATCATAAACAGAAAAATGGCAAACTGTTGAAGAAAAGAAAGGACACATTATTATTATTATTATTATTCATTAGTAATAATTTTTCTACAGCATGCATTTACATTATTTATGGCATAGCAACAAGAGTGTTTTAAAAATTGTTCCAGATATAATAATATAAAAATAGTAAGTAAAAATTGTATGTCCATTTATTGTGTATTCATTTAAATGTACTGATGTATGATAATCTATATATGCAAGCATATGATTTTTATGGTTACAGTGTGTATAATTGTTTTCATGTTATAAATAGAAAGATTAATAATACCATATACACACTAATATTCTGAAATGCATTGAATATTCACATGCTTTTGTGCACACATACTTACAAACGAGAGAGAAATAAAGGGAAAAGAAAGATAGAGAATACTAAACATTGGTGAACACAGAAAGAAAAATATTTAAATAAATAAAGATCTATCAGGTTGGACTATACAAAATACAACATTATCAGTCCATAGTTGATGCTATTGTTGTTTATGCTTGTAAGTAATCCGTTTAATAGCCATTGATAGCAAATTGTTAAAAAATCTCCAAAAAATTAACTTTGATCATCACCCAGATTATAATTATTGATTAGTATTCATTTTATATATAATTTTCTCTTATTACAGGAATTCTCATACTGTACACTCACTCTAATGATTAATTTTTCATTTCAATCAGTATATTTCCTTATATTCAGCTGGGAATGACACAAACTGATGATGATCAATAAACCCTACACTATAAGAAAAAAGAAGAATGAAAATTTGCTGATTTCATTCAAAAATGAAAATGAAAGTGTATATCCAACTTTGTGAAAATCAATAAAGCTATTATTCTATCAATCCATAAATGATTTCATTTTTTTTTGTATTTTTTTTTTTTTAAATATTTCATTAAAAATTGGTCCTCTCTTGTGTATCAAAGAAATCAAGAGAAAATTTTATTATGCCTACAATGGCATTAAAGACAGGAATCCATTTGCAAAGAGTTCTGTGGAGTTCCATTTAGAATCATAAAAATGTGTTGGCATCATAAGACATAAATTTCCAGCAAATAAAATTAAAAGATGATAGCCTGGTGATAGGGTGTCCAATACAACTTAGCTAACATCTTCTATATTAAGTGGAATGTCTTGTGACAGTTACTCAGTTTTTAAAATGATCCACCGATTTTCCAGGGGAAAGTTTTCTACCATATTTTCAAGCAGCAACAACTGCCAACAAATTGAACACATTATCATTTGTTGTTTTGAAGCTGCAACTGAAGCTGTCTGTTTTCTTGAGAGAGGCGAGCAATCTCCTTGCCAAGTGTATCAAGGCTGTCCTGAAAATAAAAATAGAAAAAATATATAAAAAATTTTTAATAAATGAACAATACCTTATAGTTTAATACTATCAATGTTTGCTTAATAGGTACATTTTGTACCTATTAAGATGTTCTTGAATATATTTTATCATTTTTGTTCTTTCTCTATATTTAATACAATGAAAAAGCTGGTTTATTATATTCCACAATTCCTTTAAATAGTTTATACTTTTACAAAATATCTCTTTTTTCATTATCATTATCTAGTCCTTAATGAACTAGAAAATGAAAATGTCTATTTGAAATGTCATTTTCTACTTCATCAAGCTCTATGCCGAGAAGCATTTCACTTAAAGCCTAAAGTTCTTCATAGCTGAGTCAGTTAAAGCATGCCAGATCTAATAATAGTTGCTTTTGCCCAGGGGGGTGCAGGTTCAAATCCATTAGTTTAAAAATGAACCTGAAGAGATATGAAATTTTGAGAATCTATGACAAGAATTTCACTTAATGGCACTATTCAGCCTTGCTTGATTGATAAATGTTCTTTGTAGCTCTGTTGGTTAATATTGGATATAATGATGGTTCCTTCTGCCCTGGGGGATGCAGGTTCAAATCCTGCCAGAGAGCATATATTTTTCTTTAATAAGATTTCTGAAATATTTAGGCCAGTAGATGAAAATAAATAAATATACTATTTAATAAACAGAGTGTCTACTCAAATATGAGTATCCACTAAAAATAATGTTTAAGATGATAAAATTGAAATGCAATAAAAATGCATTTAACAAGTTTAACAAATCTTACCTTCAGGGTTATGTTCTTTAATAAAGTGTCTTCCAGCACAGACTGCAGTTTACTGTTGATTTCTAATGAAAGGTCAAGAGTCATTGATTGGTCAGCAGGCTGGGAGTTATAGAGGGAAGCCATGATGCCACCCTTCCTGGATAGAACGGCCTTAAAAAATGAAAATCAGAAAAATAATAATTAGTATTTTTTTAATTATTTATTATTATTATTATTAACACAAGATTTTAAAAATTTTTGAAAGAAATTAAAATAGAAGCATTTCATAAAAATTATTTCAAATAAATACAACTTGAAACAAAAGCCATATACTGAATTATATTAAATTCTTAACTAAGTAAAATAAAATGCTAACATTCTGGAAACAGGATATTATATAAAAAAAATTATTGCACAAACTTTTATTGGAAAAATTCAAAGAAAAGATTTTAAAGCTACTGAATATAGTGATGAAAGACTGGAATAACAACAGTTGAAGTTAAATTAAGTTGATCCCAAAGTGAAAAAATATACTATAGTAGTTAACTCATGTGTGGACAAAATTATACTCTAGTGGCAATTTCTTATAAAAGAGGGGAAAAAAGGAAAGATTGTTAAAAGGAATGTATAGTAAAGCAATCTAGGATACAGTCAATGTTATTAACAGAACCCATAAAGACATAGCAATGGTTAAAAATGAAGAACTAAAACAACTGTTTTTTTTTCTTTCTGAAATGCAACAACATAGATGTTGAAAGGTCCATAAAAGCAAAATTCTAATCAAAAGCCTAAGTTTGGTACTGTGGAAATTAAGAAGTAAGGGAAAAACTAGGGCAATAGTATAGAATTATGATCTTTAAAATTTCATATTTGCTGTGAAACTTAAACACACCTTTGAACTATTTTTCTTTTTTAATATTTGAATATTATTCTTGTCAATACTTTAAGCATTTTAGTCCAATAAAGGAAAAATAAAAATGTTCAATTTGATAATGATAGTTTAGCTTACAGACATATACAAGAATTGCTCTATTGTTCTGCTTTATCATAAAAATTAAAGAAAATTGAATCTGCATAATAAATGAAGAGATGACTTTGCAATTGGCAGAATGCTCTATGCAAAAATCTTACCTGTTTTGGGAAATATCTACTTATAAGTTTTAAAAGGATATAAAATGTTTTTGTATGGTTTACATTGTATTTTTAGATACAAGAAAAGAACCCGCAGAGTTAATAAAATATTTAATTTCAAAAATCAAGTAGAAAAATATTCAAGCTATAATTATTTGGTAACTTATTTTTATAGGTAGTTTTCTTCACATTAAAATAATAAATGTTTTATTTGTAAACTTTTATGTAATGTGAATATCCCAGCAGACAGATAGTGAATGATTGAAGATAATGAGTAAACTTCTCACAGAAAAATATAAATATACATGATGAACCAGACAGTCAAACTGAATCCCAACTATAAATTAGACATTAATTTCAATTTTTTAATTTTTAATTTTTAATGTGTAAATTTTAATGTATTTTATAAAAAAAAGAAAAAAAAAGATTACTTCTGGTAGTGCATTTGATGCTGATTAAGATGGGAATAATTAATCACCTGTACCTAAATTTAAAAAAAAAGAAGTTTTTGTATTTATTCTCAATGCTAATTAAAATCACAACATGAGGACATGCAGAAAACACTAATAGCTAAAAATGTATCTTACCTAGAGCAAGATAAAAACAAATGAAAGGAATTAGAAGAATCTAAAAAAGGAATTCATAAAGCAGAAAGAAAATAACATATGCAGAATAATGTTTAGTAACGACAACAATGAGAGAGAAACTGTGTGTGTGTATATATATATATATATATATATATATATATATATATAAGATGTACCTTTGTCAAGCAAGAAAGACTAGAAAATCAGTTTTATCCAAAACTTATCCATGAAATATTTTACAAGATAACCATAAAATTTAGTTAGAAAATGAATCTTAGTTTGAAATGGTAAATTCCCTCCACTAAGAAAACTGAAATTCCTTAATGCAAAATATATATATATATATATATATATATATATATATATATGCTTAGAACAAAATTTCAGTGTTTATAAGTAAGTGACTTTCAAACATGTGATTTCATTTCATGTGTGACTGAACTTTATAACAAGTATAATTATTCTGAAAGGTTACATTTCAACAGATTTTTTTATACAATTTATGTGTAGATTATGAATTTTAAACATTTTTATAATAAGGAGGAAAATGTGATACATTTTTGTCATTTAATACTTATTTCCAGAAAGGAAAAAAAAAGAAGCAGTAAGAAGAGCAAAAAATGATATGTGCCCTTTATGGAGATGGTGCCATAGCTGAGAATACTGTTCAGAAGTGGAAATTTTGATCGAGAAGACTGAGAATATTCCAGCAAGCTTGAAGTTATTGATGATGACCAAATCAAAAGATTGATTAAAAATAATCCAGGTCAATTGACATGGCACATAGTAGAGATACTCCACATATTTCATATGAGTGTTGTAAGGCATTTGAAAACACTTGGATACATGAATGTGTGATTGCTTCAAAATTTAATGGGAAAAAAATTTAATGAACCACATTTCCATCTACAATTCTCTATTCAAACACAACAAAAACAACCCATTTTTGAATAAAATGATAACAGGCAATGAAAAATGGATTGTTTATGTGGAGCAAAAAAATGTCCTGGGAAAAATGAAATTAACCATCATTAACCACTCCAAAAGCCAGTGCATCTGAAGAAGGTGGTGCTGTGTATCTAGTGTGATTGGAAGGACATTTTGTTTTACAAGTTCCTTCTGCAAAATCAGGTGTTGAATTCAGACAAGTACTGTTGTCAACTAGTCTGATTAAAGGCAGCAATTGATGAAAAGCATTGTCATTCAACAGGACAATGCCAAACCTTATGTGTTTTTGCAGACATGGCAGAAATTAGTACAGCTTGGATGGGAAGTCCTACTACACCCTCTATACTTACCTGACCTTGTACCTTTGGATTACCACTTATTTAGTTCCCTTCAAAATTCTCTTAATGGGAAGAATTTAAATTCTTTGAAATCCTGTAAAAGCCACTCACACCACTTCACCACCCAGAAAAGATGCCAAGTTCTAAGAGAATAGGATCATGAAGCTACCTCAAAGATGGTGAAAGATAGTGTGACAAAATGGCACATATGTAGTTGAATAAGCCAATGTACAAATATGTAAATATTGTCTTTGAACTTCATTTAAAAATGTACAAACTTTTGTTCTGATCATGAGAAAATGAAGCAAATTAATAGTTCAAAACTAATACTTTATGTCCACATAAATTTGAAGGTTAATATAAAACTTTTCAATGACAGATGTTGGAATTAGAGTTCATATAAACCATATACACAGAGCAATCTTTTTCTTTTTTTACTTTCAATTTTATTCAAGAATTTTTCATTTGGAACTTCTTAATTAAAAACCTACCTAAGCTGTAAACTAGTATATTCATTGCTACCTTTGATATTTGAACCCTTATATAATGCCACCTCCGTTTTTATTGGAGCTACAAATATTTTCTTTTTTTTTTTAAGTTCCTGCAAATTCCTTATGGACCATAAGGTTGGTCTGGTTATTGTAGTAACTGAATTCTAATGAATTGCTATCTCAATATGAACTGCCAAATATTTCAGAAATTAAAATGTTACATTTTTAAAATATATTATTAAAATATGTCAACCTTGTTTACTTCCTTTAATACATTGTTTCTCTTTACTATTTGTAATCTAAATCAGTGCCAGTGTGTACTACCCCCAAACCCCACATCCAGGGTGGGACCAAGCCTGATTGAGAGCTCTGAGCAGTGCTTTGTGACTCTCACTATCTATATATATGTTACAAATTAAACTAAGCATAGCTTAGGATGAAAATTTTTTTACGAATTTTGACATAAACCTGGGTCTATTTTTCTTCGTCTAAATCTGTAGAATTTTTTTGTTCATGCTAAGTCTTGACAAAACATTATATAAAATTCACTATTTTTATCCATAATATAGAATGTGTTAAAATTATTCAACTTTTTATTCAAATTTTCTATTTTGTTAACAGCCACAGATTTATTTAAGATGGAATGATCTATTATGATATGTCCCAAATTCATATTTAGATACATTGTATTCGTCTTCAATTTTTCTCGTTGAATTGTTCACCTATATTTCATATGAACCATTATTGTATATAATTAGGTTACAATAAAATTTGTATTTTATATGAATACTACCTTATGAAAATCGAGATGTAGTAGAGTAAGGAGGAGTGGTACAAGACCTTTGCACCAGCTCTGATCTAAATGTTAAGATGGTCATCATTTTCAAGATAGAAAATAGCCTTACTTGAATAACTAAGTAATGTCATTGTAAAAGTCTTCAACAAAACAATTGCTTATATATAAATATTATAAAAGACCAGATTGCAGATAAATAACAAAAGTAATTTTTTTAAATTTGATTTTTAAAACTGAATATGCAAATTAGTTATCTCCATTTAGCAAGAAGTGCTAAGTTATGTAAATTATAAGATACATGGTAGATATAAATGATAAAACCACATTTATTTGATATCACAGTTTTACATATTTGCATATGCACACATGGACAAACAAACAAATTTATATATTTATTTAATTTTCTGGGTTTTGAGTGTATACATACAAACTTTGAGTGTTATATATGAGAAAATTAACTTCTACATGCTGTATCCCTTCAAGACATTGGTCATCATAGCTCTCCACAATTTCCTGTCCTTTGTAGCTTAGTAAATTTTGTCATCTCTCCTAAACCCTGTTCTGCCATCTAGTTAGGTAGTTTATACACTGTTTTCCTCTGTCACTCTTCCCTTCAATATGTCCTGTGAGTGTCGAATTTTCCAAACCCTCTTTCCTCATTATGTGCCCTAGAAATGTCAACTGTCTCTTTCTGATGTTAAGTATAAGTGTCCTTTTTCTCTGATACTTTGTTAATAAAGTTATATAAATGCACTCTTTGACACATTGTTCAATATTTGAATAATAAAGCTTCAGTACAGTAAGTTTTTACAATTTTTTAAATTTTACTAACACATTAACATTTTAATTACTACCTCTGTCCCATAATAGCTGTTATACTTAGTGTATGAAATGTGTACACAAATGTAACAACTATTATGGGACAGATTCACAAGTAAATCATCATTTTTCAGTTGGGTCCATAAATGATAGCTATATAAATCATCAAACATCCATAACTGAGAAAAGGGGCTTGATTCCAGATTTGGGTTTCATTTTGCTATATTCCTTATCATATTTTAAGTCAAAATACCGATTCTTAATTTGTTGTTGATAGTTTCAAGCTGCAGTTCCTAAACTATAATATCATTCATATCCACCCCTTAATTGGATAACCTAATTGCATTAGAAATGACAACTCAGACATCAAATACTCCTATAAAAAATGTGGTAATAATTACCACATTTTTTATAGGAGTATTTGTTGTATGAATTGTCAAGCCCTTTTTCTCATTTCTTCATTTCACTTTCTTTTATCCAAATAATATTTTGTCTGTAAACAGTATATTAGCACTTTGCTTCCATTTCATGATCAACAATAACAGTCTTGCCTAGTGGCGATAAAAAAAATATTAAAACAAAGACTTCAATATGAAAGAAACTACTCAAAGAAATGTATGACACTGAGATTAGATTTCTACTTTTGTATTCTGAAATCAATGTTTAATAAGAATAGTGTTATTATTATTATTATTATTATTAATAATAATAATAATGGTGATAATGATCAGGAACAATGATGAAAGAAAAATGCCTTTTTTTTTTGTTCGAGTCTAGAGTTAAAAATTATCTGCTCCTCCTATCCATATAAACTACCCCTTAACGTAACCCTCTATCTACCTTGCGTGGCCCCTGGGCCTTCTACAGGGTGAACCTTACTGTAAAAGGAAAAAATAAAGAAAGAAACACAATTCATGTGATCAAATATGAGTTTAACTACTGTGAATTTTATCTTTTAATTTTATTTTTGAGGCAGAAAAGGGGCATCAATGTCATTTCTAATATCATCTTTATGTATTTGTTTTTTTAATTACCAAATGTTCAAGTAATCATTATTGGGCAACATGTACAAATGATTTATACAGTTAATCTTACATCCATAATCATTTCCAGGTTCATTTATAAATTATTTAATAATTTCAATGAATGAAAAGATTACTTATCAGAATATTGAAAGAGAAAAATATATGCATAAAGATATTGAAAGTTCATATCCTAAATTCCATAAAATTAATGGCAATAATCATTACAACAGATAGAAATATTTATAAAAGAAAATATAGGAAATTTTTTAAAAAAAGCAACCAATTAGGGGGTAAAGGGCAACAGCCAAAAACCACATCTAGAAAAAATAGTAAGTAAAAGAGAAATGAAAAATTTAGTCAATGAAGAAAAGGCCTGAAGGCAGGGAAGCAATTTGACGGAAAGAGAAGAGTAATATTGTTGGAAAGAAATGTTACTGCTCCAAATATCACTACAGCAGCAAAGTACACTGCTATCTACTAGTAATACAAATAAAAAACCTATTTCACCTTCACACCCACAACCGTTATTACCACCACAGTTGATATTGTCATGGCAAGGCTGGAGGAAAGAGGGGAAAAAAGGCTAAAACAACACACACCAAACACCCCAACAGAATGCCTAAAGTGCAGGCAACTACTAGTTACAAGAAAAGAAAAAAGATAATATATACAGATAATCAAGGAGAGCAAGGCAAACAATATCTGGGATACACACAGCAACCAGAAAAAAAAAATTCTTTAGAAGACATCACCATCAGGCGAGTTTCACTTTTTACAGACTAATATTTGCAATCAGATTGAAAAAACAATTTCAAACATAAATGTTTAAATTAAATAATACCTTTATATGATTTAACCATTTTTAAAATACTGAAATCACTGACAATTTTAATCAAAATTCAAATTTTTGTCTCCTGTTTTACTTCATTAAAATAAGGTAAATCAAAAAAAAAAAAACATACAAAAAAAAAAGTTTATACATTTTAATTTTTTATAGTTATATTTTATTACTGGAATAATGATAAAGAATAGCCCAGAGAAAACAAATTTATCTCTATTAAAAAATTATTTAATCAGTGTAATACCTTTAAGTCATCATAAGTAAATTGTTTATAATATTCTATTTTATATAATTCCCTTCATCTAAAAGAAGTACAAAGTCATTCAATATTTCATAATATTGCATCAAAATGATTTGTGATTTTTTATTAAATTTCAAACTTTAAAAAAATTGTTCTTTTCAATTCACAAGAACATTTTTCAATTTCATAGCAAATTCATTTGCTTTACTTTCAGATTTTGTAAAGACAAATTATAACTCATCTCCCAATCCAGTTAACTTTGTATTATTATTCTATACATGCATTATTATGTATTAAAAGATGGTTTTTAAATTCTCCCTTGAGCTAATTTCAAATTCAAAGGATGATTTCATATTTTAAATGTAGTAGATTTTTTGCAGATTGGTTAATATTATCCTAATTTTTAAAATAATTATTTGTGAATTTCATAACTTACTTAACCTAAATTTTGAATTCCCTTAATCTGTGTTCCATATATATTTCACAATTTTAAAACTTCAATAGATTAGCATCATTCTCATTTCAAATTCATTAGGTTGATTAGTTTTTAATTTAATAAAATAGTTTTTATTTACTCTAATTTTGATTAGTTGAAATTTTTAAAAACTGCTACTATTTTGGGGCTTTAGATAATTTCAGTTAATATTATAATACTATCATCTTATATGCAATTCAGACTGTTTGCAATTGAAATGATGTGACAACAACCAGTTTTGAATAGTGGCTCATAGTGATAGTGATGTATAAAACAGACTGGAAAAAAGGGGGAAACAAATGAAAGAATCAGTTAAGTGCAGGGAAGGAAAGAAAAAAACTGGCTGGCTTGAAAAGAGAGGAGATAAGTGTTATTGCAACAGCAGCAGCAGCTACCTACCTTAACATCAGTCCTAGAAGGCACAACCACCTGTCAGGCCAGGAGTGTCATTAATGGAGGGGAGAACAAACGTGTAGAAAACAAGGGAGTTTGGTTAGCAATTTTTGTGACAAAAGGAGAATTACACAAATTAAAAAAAAAAAAAAGTAAAAGTAGTAAGTGCCTGAACCATTATGAAGCAAGGGTAAAAGCTGTGCTCTAATAGAAAACAGTTAACAGAATAAGATGAAAATAAATGTTTTTATAGACAAGACAGTGCTGAATCAAATTATATGGATCAATCAATGGATAAAGTTAATGGCAAACAACTAGAAGAAAAAAGATTTTTTGAGGCATAAATAAAAATAAAATGTAATATCAAGTAAAAAGTGAATCATTTAAACAAGAACAATCACCTAAATTTGATAAAAATTGTTTTACTATATAAAGGAAAAATAACTTTAGTCAACAGATGGTCATAGTTGGTATTTTTTTATAGTGTGCATATATATATATATATATATATATATATATATATATATATATATATAGATAGATAGAGAGATAGATAGAGAGATAGATAGAGAGATAGATAGAGAGATAGATAGATAGATAGATAGATAGATAGATAGATAGATAGATAGATAGATAGATAGAGAGAAAATGAGGTGATAAAACATGACAAAACTCATTGGCAAGCAATCTTAAAATTTAAAAAATGATTACAATTACAGTTTTTAATGATTAAATTTGTATATGCACATTGGTAAGAAAAATATCACTGAAACATGTGCAAAAATTTTTTTTAAATTTTATAGTTGAAAAATGTATTTTAATTGTATTTAACAGAATAATATAAATATTATCTTAACAACTTTCCATATGCTTGATAAAGAAAATTAAGTTATTAATTTAGTAGAATAATTAAGGAAATGTTCAAGTGATGTGAGAAATATTTGAAAAACTACCTGAATTTGTTTTTTAAAAATACTAATTGAATTTGTTTCAAATTATAACCAAATAGATTATGAGCATAAAGTTGCACTTAGTATCATAAAATAATTTGTCCTTATCCAAAAATATATGTTTCAATGTAAAATCCCTATATAACAAGAGAAAAGTGATACAAAATATAGTCAAATCTTCAAACAATAATCCCCACCCCACAAAAAAAAATATATATATATATCTTATATTGTTTTCCAGTTCACTTCTAATTAATTGCATTCACTGACATTTAAACTTACCCCTTCTTTACACAATAAGTAAGGCATGATAGATTAATCTTATATCAACATTTTGAGATTCCAAAGAAAAGGACCGTGCCTATAATCTATCTCTAGCTTTCTAAAGATGGCTGACATAAAATGATTATTAAGTTGATACAGGACATAAACTGATGGGAATTTCCATACCAATGAAAGATTTGATCATCTTTTTTCTTCACATAATTATAATTCAAAAAGTAATCCAACTTCTTAACAGATGTTAGAGTTGATATTTTAAGAATGTGTGATAAAGCCAGAGAATTCAGTGGGTCAAGTGGAAAAGATATAAAGATTGGACTCTACTGATTTGATAAGAATACATTCACACATAAAAGGTAGAGATCACTAATAAGCTAATTATATTTCAAGATTAATCCTTGCAGATTTATTACCAAACTTAAAATAATCCAGTTGTACATAAAGGAAAAGTACAATTTTAAAACTGATATTAAAAACCATAGCAATTCAAAATGCAGAGGAAACCCTGTTACCAGTCCTATTCATGATAAAAACAAAATCAACAGAGAACTTAATGTGAGATTTCTACAGATGTTCACTATCTATTCCAAGGTAACCCTTATTCATTTAAAAGCAAAAAATCAAAGAAGAACATTATCACACATCTTCTCAAAGATATCACATACACACATGTAGAAACTATACGGTGATGATATTTTGCAAGTAATATGATTAGTAATCAACCTCAACTACTGCAAAATTCATAAACCAAATTTACTATTTTAGTCTCTTTTTATGGTAATAATTACATTCATGAAAAGAATGTCATTATAGCAACTCTTGTTAGTACAAATTAAGTTTGTCACTAACTGAGCATTTTTTTAATTAACAATAAGAATTTATATTTTTAAAAATTTTACAGTAATAAAAGAAAGCAAAAATCAATTTAACAATAAAACTAAAGCAGCTAAAAAGAAAAAAAAAAAAAAGAACTTTTGCTCTGTTAATTTACATCAGGAAATTCATATTCAAGTAGATTTATACAATGAAGACAGGATTTATTTTTTTGGCTATGATAAAAATATCAAATATAGTATAAATTCAAAATTCTGATTTTTAAGATCAAACACTTTAGGTACATTCACTTGTTTATAAATATATATAATTTTGATAAAAGTGAAACCAAAACTACCTGTTACTGAAAATACTTTGAAGATACTAGATCTATTCTTAAAAGTGGTACACTGATTAAGATCCCCTATCAAATAAATATACAAGATTTAACAACTGTAAATAAATTTGTAAGAAATAATGTTTCGCATAATATTGTGTACAATTACCATAATTCCCCATATGATACACATTTCTTCTTCAAAATTATAAGCAAAATTAGGGGTGCGTATTAGGCACAGCTACAAAAAAATCTTTTAAAAATTCCCATTTCATAGGTCAATTTCAGTTGCGAAATGACTACTCACCACAAACATACGACAATTTAACACTAACATTTGGTGATTGTGACCCCATAAGGATGTCAAATACAATCATATGTACCTAACAATACTTACAAATGAAAAATAAAATAAGAATTATCATAAAACTAAATTAGAATAATATTATTCTATGTTTAAAACCATTTTTTAAATAAGAGTAGGAAATGCTGGCCATAATGAAATTGGAGAGGTACAATTTATAGGGTTTGATTACAAACAATAGGTGCATATTATGTGTGAGTAGAAGTATTTTCCCACACTTTCAGCACAATTTTAGGGGCACATATTATGGATGAAGGCATATTATACATGGGGAATTATGGTATACTGTACTTATTTGTACAGTTTTATAAAGTTGCATAATTGTATGTTGTGTAAAATTATGTTGTATTCTCATAATATATTACTTTGTATAGACTATTTTTGTGAAGGGCCTTCTAAAAAAGAATTGAGGCTAATAATCTTAATGAAAACATAATTTATTTGGCTATCAAAATTATTATTTAACACAAAATATTTTAAACAAACATAAAAGCCAAACAGCAATGTGTTAAAATAGAGAAAATACTTTAAAATTAAAAAATATTAAAGAGAAAATATAATCTTTCATGGAACAGGAGACAAGAGATTGGAAACTATTAATGAAAAATAAAAAACAGAACAAATAAAGACAAAATATCAATATCTGCCAGGTTATCAATAAATTCCAATCACATGCCATGCCAATGAAAAAGTAGGATTGGAAGGGTAAAATAAACAAGAATTAATTTTAAAATAATTAAATATACAAGACATGCAAGCACAGATTCAGATATACCCAAATTAAGAATAAAAAAGACATGGTATGGTTAAAAACAAAAATATGAACATGATATTGAAAGAATCAATAAATTAATCTGTCATCTGATTATGAACAAAATACAATATTAAATAATTTAATAACAGGCAAACTGAAGCATTTATGTTATTTCTCCATTAATTCTAAAGAAGATAGTGAGTTCTGTTTAAGAGTTGAATTTAACAATTTAATCATTTTAATTATTACAATTGTGAAAAGGAACAGAGAAATTGGTAAAAACAACCTGTGTTGAAAAATGATTTTTACTGTCATAAAATTTCATGTGTTCACTCTTAAAATTATATCATTTTAGAGAATAGATTTAATAGTTTTTAACTTATCTTAGGGTGTTATTTAAGACCAAAATTATCACATTTGGTAAAAGCTTTTTTCACTAAAATGTTAGATTACATGATAGCACTTATTTATGGCATTTTCACTGTTTATGATTCTAGGTCACCTTATTATAGACAAAAGAAATTATTAAAAATAAACTACCTACTTGTTGAATTATTATTATTTTAAAATTAATACCAAGTCATTATAATAAATAATAGCAATTACTTAAATTCACAATATTTTTTTTAAAATACTAATAAATTATTGGTTCATTTTACTACTCATTTTTAAAATGTTAGTTTTTCTGACATCAAATCCTGTTTTAACTTATAGCATAAACTTATAACTGATGAAGTTATTTGCATTTTCCTTGTTATGTTCTCTGAAATATTTTTTAAAAAAAATAGTTCAGTATTTTTCATTATTTTGATTTCTGAAAATATTTTCATTATTAATTTTTCACTTGTCTTTAGAATTCAAAATAATTTAAGATTATTACAACAGAGTAAAACCAAACAAAATTGCATTAAATTTTGGAAATAGGGAGAAAGCCATATGACTATAGAATTGAGTTTCATCTAGCCTCACTGTGGCTGAATTGGTTAAGGAGTCATGCCAAAAAGATAATCTCCCAGTATATGGGATGCAAGTTCAAATCTCATTGGAGCCTACTTCATTCTAAAACTCAGAGAGTATTCAGCCTAGAAAATAATGATAAGAAGCAACAATGAAAAGAATAATCAAAAATCAATAATGATTAAATATCTCAAAATGACTGGGTAAAGAATATACAGTTACTTTCATTCATACTTGATTTTATTTATCCTCTAAAAATTAATGCAAAATAATTTTTTCATCATACTGAATTTTTTTTGTTTAATTAACAAAAAAAGAAAAAAAATACTTATGAGAAAAACAATAGTAAATATGCCTTTCTGATGGATTATAAATATTAAAATTATTCAGAATGACGTGTTGTCATTATGCTGCAGTAAAGATGCATTTTACAAAAGGCAACTTCATTATTTAGCTCTCAATTTGATGTTTATAAACTCTTTAAAAAACAACTTAGTAGTATGTCATTTCTAATTATTGTGAAATGCAACTGATATTGCTTCAGGTTTCTCTTTTAAATAAAATATCAACAAAGAATTAAAAAAAAATTTTATAAAAATTTTTTTTTTATAATTTTATAACATTTGAAAGATACTTGTTTACAAAATAAAATATACATTTAAATAGTAAAAAAAAACAAAAAAAAAACAATTGGCTAAGTTAAACCTTAGTGTTCACAATAAAATAATGTGTTAAAAGGACAGTTTTTTTCTTTGACAACACTACTATTTTAACTATATTCACTCCCTCGGCGTTTAAAAATCGATGATTAAAATTTTAGTAAAACCCAAATATATGAAAGTGAATTTATACATTTTCTTTGTTCTTTGAAAAATTAAAAACAAATAATATTAAATACTATTTATTACATTGTTTATTAGCAAGAATAATTTTATATTTACAACATTCTAAAAATGTGAACGAACTAATACAATGCAATGTATATCATTTATCAATTTATAAAGAAATATATCTGAGATATAAAATAATCTGGGAAGGAAATGTATTATGGCCAGAAAATCATGTTAATTCAAATATGGTTTTATAATTCATTGATATTTTTATAAAATCACAAATAAAAAACATGTTTTTATAGTTATTTATAAAATGGTAAATAATAAATATTGTATTGTAAATGGTTTACATATTTTGATAATTTTTTAACAAGATTTCTTTTCACATTTATTTCTTTATAAAATGGTAAATTATAAATATTGCATTGTACTTGATTCACATTTTTTATAATCTTGTAAATAAACATTGTTAAGGGAGTGAAGATAGTACAAAATAATAGTGGCGTCAAGGGAAAATTCGTCCTTTTGACACACTGTTGTTTTGTATGCACAAAAGTTAAACATTGCCAAACAATTAAAAAAAGTGTCTTCTCTTGACAAGATTGTTAAATAATGATTGATCTACAGTCTAAGAGTTATGAAGCATAGGGCCACAATAATATGCCACTGGGTGAGGTTCAAACTCACTATATTAATGAACTAAACTTCAACCTCAGATTGCTGACCATTAAATTATGGTTGGAACCTTCTGACAATATATATATATATATATATATATATATATATATATATATTTGCAAGTTTCCTTGTTATGTTCTCTGAAATATTTTTTTTAAAAAATTGTTCAGTATCTTTCATTATTTTGATTTCTGAAAATATTTTCATTATTCATTTTTCACTTGTCTTATAGTTATGTATATTTGTTATATAGTACACACAAATTCTGTTTGACTTGGCCATTTTTAATGCTCAATATGGATATAGAAATATGATGCATATCAGACGCATAAGTTAATATAAAAGCAATATTAAAATGAATTTTTCATAATATAAACACAAATGTTGTTATGTTTTCTTTTAGGTTAGATTCATGAAACAATGATAATGTGTTCAAATCTGTTTATTTTTTTATTGAAGGGGAATTTGGAGAATCAATTTTGAAAAACACTTAGTTATAGTAAAAATTGTACAAATTAGAAATTGTTTCATTTTTTAGATCATTTTTTTGTTTTAGCCATTAATATTTTCTATTAATTTTAAACAAATGGATTTTTTTATAGCAATATAAATATTTCAAGAAAAGTCAATGCATTATGTTGAGAATAAAAATTTACACAGATTTTTCAAGAATTTTACATTTAATGTATTAACAGAATTTTTGTTAGATGTGAGACTAAGTATTGTGTTAGATGTTTCCTGAAGAGAAGTACAGTAATGTCTCTATTTGATAAGATATTCTGAAAGAGTGATGGGGGGGAAATGGACAGCTGCTTTGAAGTTAATTTATTCACTAGTAACTAGCATACAAGCATACTTGATTCATAATGGAAGTTGTCAATTTTCACTGTAGCAGTCTAAAGCCAATACCAATGAACATCAGAAGAGCTTTTTTTTCGTTTTATTATTGATTTTATTTTTATAATCTACCAGAAAAATACTATAAAAATATCTGAATATTCATAAGGGTTATTAGTACATGGATTAATGTCAGATAGTTTTATAATGTTTACAGACAGTCTAAAGTGCTTTTTTTTTTACTACCTCTATTTCATAAATTTTGACATTTCTGTGACCTGTGGGGAGTTATTTTTGTGAACAATATTTTCTTCAAACATTAATAGATTTGACTCTCCTCCATGGTGTACTATGCTCTAATATAGAATGCCATGCCCTCACCTCATTCCATATTTTTGCAGTAACAGTAGTGAGCTTGACCTACCTACAAAGTGCAAACAGTCAATTTTAAGGTCAACAAGGTCTATTCTCATTCCTCTTAATGAAGGGAAGAAAACCCGACCTCCCCATCATCCCATACCTTATGAGAGAGTACAAATGTACTTTGCAACAAATGTCTGGGCCTTTTGTTTTCTAATTTCATAAGAAATCAATTTACAATTAATATCAATGAAATCAGAGATAAGCACCAAATTTCTATATGCATTTAAATAAACAGTCTTAATAAGAATATGATCATGACTGGTTTGGGGGACTTATTGAAGGTGGAGGGGTAATTAAGATGCAATACAACTAACTCAGATATGAGGAAAATATTTTTTTATAAGATGAAAAGGGGTAAATTTGGTTACTCATATTGGTGTCAGGGTGTAGCTGAGATAACAGAGACTATATGTGCAACAGAAAATGAGGCTTTTTTTTCATAGCAAGGAGGAATAGATTTGATAACATATTCGGGTGGTGGGGGTACAAGAGGTGACAGATAATCACCATATACAACAGAAAATGGGGATTTTTTTCATAATGAGAGCAAGAATTTTGGGGTGGAGGAGGTTAGTCAGTTATGTGCCATGCATGATACACACTTAGGCAATCATGTATATTTCGATACATGACTGACAAGGCAGATTTTTTTCCCCACAGTAGGTTGCCATTTCTTTCTGCGGTAGATCAGTTGCCAACCAAGACTATAGAATCCGGTCTGTCCTGCTATTTACCCAAAGCTGGTGGGAGAAGAGGATTCATACCTTTCCCAAGGGTATTAGTGGAGGAGGTACATGAGGTAAAACAGAAATAACACAAACAATAGCAAATCAGGTTAGAAAGAGGATCGAGAGATTGTTAAATAAACTGAAATGTCAAAGAAAGACTTGTTTTTGGTCAACTATATAATTGAAAAAAAAAAAAAAAAGTCAACAATATTAAAGAAAAACAAAATTGCTGAGTAGAACTAAACTTTTCATGAAAAGAGGGAATATTTGTATTTTAAGACAGAGATAAATAGGGTTGCTAACCATCCTGCAAAATGTGGGATTGTTTTGCCTTTTGAGAATTGATGATTCTTTTAAAAAGTTATTCCTAAATTTTGATTTTTTAAAGAGGTATCTAATAAACATAATTGGCTGGAATACAGGCAAAATATTACCTGCCCATCTCCCTTAAGATTTCCTAATGCTCAAAATTACCAAGCTGATTTAATTTTGTTTCATGGGTCAGTGCATCCCTGGTTGGGAATCTATCTCCTTGGGAGTCTGCAGACCCTTTGATTGAGAACTCATCTATAGTGTTTGCAGCTCCCTGCACCTCTCCCTCATAATAACCCTTTTGTGCCCTTGAGCTTGGGACCCCTGATTTAGTGTATAAAATGTGTATGCAAATGTAATAGGACAGAAGTAGTAATAAATATTAAGAAATGGGCAAATTGATAAAAATATTAAGAAACATGAATTAAGCCATATTACCTCTGTCCCATAATAGTTGTTACATTTAGTGTATAAAATTTGTATACAAATGTAGCAACTATTATTTTTAGAATAGGGATTTATCACAAATCAAAAAAAGTTTATTCAAGTAAATAATAGGAAACTATTTTCATTACATATAATAAAATATAATTTCATTAACTATTACCTTTTAAAATATTAATGAGAATATGATTGTTGTAGGTTTTTAACAAAAAAAGTTGCATATCACAAAAATAATTATTTTGGTTAGTGTATATTGCACTTAAAATAAAACTGAAAATAAAAGTAATCATATTTGCTTTATAATTTGTCATTTTGACATACCGAACATTTAAGAAACATATCAAAATATATAACAAGGAAAAAAAAAAAAAGAGTCAGTAAACTCTTCTAGTTACAGTATAAAATAAGAGATACATTGGAGTCAGATCGTACAAATGGGTACTAAAATGTACTAAGTAACACAGAAGCATTTTTTAAACCTGGACACAATCATATTCATGTATACTTCTTATAAACATCATTTTAGTGGGCACATGTATTTAGAGGAGACATCCCATTTTTTTTATTAACAGTAAAATTAACATCTACTGGCCTAGATTATTGAAAGTCTTATTAAGTAAAATGTATTTTTTGACAGGGATTGAACCTGCATACTCTTATTATGAGAAACCAGCTTTTAGCCATGTGTGCCATTATCTTTAGCTAAATGCTGATTTCCCAGAATAAGGGAATTCAGGTTCGATCCCTGTCAAGAAGTACATGTTCTTTAATAAGTGTTTAAATGATTGAGGCTGATAGATGTTAATTTCACTGTTTATAAAAAAATGAAATAAAACATACATTTATCCACTAAAATAATATTTACAGTAATAAGAAATAATGTCAGATTAAAAAATCTATTAATTGCTTAAATTATTCATGTACATGGAAATAGTTACTCACATGTCTGCAAATTATAAGCATTGCCTTAACCCATTATCATTCAACATGCTCAAATCCACCTTGTAATTATTGGCACTAAAAGTCTCAATGTTTGCATGACTTACTGAATTATTTGCAATGATGTTGTCATATACTATGGCAGAGTATACACGAGGCAGGTTACGGCAAGTAGAACATTGAGAGCCAATATTTACAGAGTTGGTTGAATGCTAAAGAGTTAATTAGATAATTTCAAGTTCTTAGAAGTTTTTACTTTGTTATATCTTCAAACAACTCAACAAAATAGAAATTTTGGTATGGACCATCCTTAATATTGAGCCCTCTTCTACAAAATGATAGGACACATTTACACTGTTGTAGCTTTTAATATTTATTGAGAAAGTACACTTACTATTATGTATATGGTCATATGAAACCAAGACAAGTAAGTGAAACATACTGTTCATTATAGAATACAGGGTGTATGTGACAATATATTATTTTGAAGTTTTATTGATTGAATAATGGAAAATGATGTCATGTAAATTTTCTCTGGATGCTATTTCATCAGTGTACAATTTTTTTCCAATTGCAAAGTGACTTTTGGGACACCCTGTACGTTGATGCTTAAATACTGAAGCAACAAAAATAAATATATTACATTTTATCTAATCAACTCTGATGCATACGTAGCATTGTGGTTATCAGTGCAAAGTGGGACTGGTGTGTCACATTAAAGTTCCAGCAAAGGTCATTGCATTTGCTTTCACTTTGAATCCATCTCTTCTCCCCCAACTATAGATTAATAGCAGGACAGACTGGGCTCTCTAGCCTTGGTTGGCAACCAGTCTACGAGAAAGAAAACTATGAATTCAAACCCAGTTTGGCATGAGGCTAGCAACCCTACTCTGTAAGAACGTATTTGCTACAGAAACAATAGCAGCAACACTGTAGTGAGGCTGCTGCCTTATGCGTCACAAGAGAGTCTACACGACTTATATACATACATATCTAATAAACTAATACAGCAATAATTGGTTTAATTAAAACCCAATTTCTTTGAGATTTTCATTCAGAAACCGAAGTTATGTTTTCTATAAACCAAGTTAAACATTATCTGGATAGAAGATGGTTTCTAAGAGTGAAGACTCCTCAGAGCATCTAAACTCATCTGTACAAGTGTCGTTTCCCATACAAAAACAGGTGTGACATATTCAGACATCAGCTGCCGGGACAAGTATTTTTCATAGAAGTTTCACAGCAAATAAATGAGATCTATTTTAAATAAACTTGTATCTATAAAACAATAGGACCATTATCAGGTAAGGTTTTTCTATATACAGATTTTAACATGTTGCTTATTAAAACACAATAATAATGGGCATATTGTAAAAACTTAGGCTTTGTTAAAAAAAAAAAAAAAGAAAGAAGCCATTCATACAAACCAACCATTTAACCAGTCAACAATGAGATTGTTAACTGAAATCTAAAGAGTCATACCTTGTTTTTATCCATATATTCTGGTGCGAGGACACCAACTTCTTCTCTCAAGGCATAACTCTGGATAATCCTGAAACACATTAAAGCTCAATATTCAAAAAAATGGTCATGTTTAACATCCAAGATTTGAAAAGCACTGAGAGACAAACTATAATTTTTATTGTATTTAGATTTCTACTTTTTTCATTGCAGTCTCTAATTATCTTATTATTTAATTAATTAAACACATTGCCAAGCTGAAGGAAAGCTTAAGAGAAAATTATCAGTAAGTAATTAAATTTATACAAACAGGCAAAGGAAACTTGAAGAGTACAACTTGTTGCATTTAATAACATAATGAAAATTGGTTTTAAAGAATATTCAGTTATGTTCAGTAATATTTACCGTTTTTTTCTTTGAATATCATCAATCAAATGATTAATGTGGTCTTCCATGAATTCAATTTTGTCACTTTTGCGTGCATGTGACTTTTGTAATTTCACTATCCTTTCAATAAGAACCTGTTTGTCAACCTCAACTTGCTCTGTAATAACTGGGTATTCCTGCAAAGAGGACAAATAAATTCTAGATTAAAAAGGATAGATAATTCACAATTATCGTGTCAAGAACTTTTAGTTAGTCATTTAGAAAGTGTACAATAACCAAATTTTACCATTTCTAAAACTTAATGTTTATAGTGAAAATTTAACATCAACTTCCTGTTAACTAGCGGGGCATTGGTTGGAAGAGCTGTGAATAATAGTTTATTATTGACTATTTATTTATATTTTTCAGCTATCTTATGGAAAATAATTGTTTATTCAATCTTTAAAAAATAAACTTCATTGTTTTTTAGGTTTGTTACAGAATAACTAAATTTAGGAAAATACCACATTACCAATAACATACTCAAGGAGGGGGGGATTCGGGAGCTGAGCCTCCCCATATTTTTATTCAAAAAGACACTAATTTAAATAAAATAGAGTTAAATTTGTAAAACAAATATTCAACAAGACTAATGTTAACTATAACTCATGTCTGTCTTTCCTAATTTTTATTTGAGTAAATTTTTTCTTCTTTTCAAATACAAATATAACTTGAAATGTAGATATAATCAATTTTCAAAACTAAATTCTCAATGTCTCTTGCTTCTAATCTCTTTCAAAGTAGTTAGTAATTAAATTAATTTATGGAGAAATGTTTACTTCTTTAATGTAATGTTAGAAAGTAAAACTTTATTTACTTAAAAAAACAAAACTAAATTCCCCTTCCAAAATAAATAGTAAATAATTATTTTTTGAAGAAATAAGGCTCGCTATAGTTTTTGCTTGAAAAAATGATTAAATTAAATATGTTTAAATTTATCTTAATTTAAGTTTATTTACTTTATTTAGATGGCTTGCTATACATTTTTGTTTTAATAAAACTTAATAGAAAATTATTTACTTTTTTATGTTAATTACAAACTAAAAAAATAATGAAGTTTATTTTTTAAAGATTGAATAAAAAAATTATTTTCCATAAGATGACCAAAAAATATTAATAAGTCAATAATACCCCCCCACACACACACATATATACAGACAACTGCCCTTTAGGGTGAGACTGAGTTTGTATATACAGACAAACTTCTCATCAATGAGCTAATAGTGGGGAAGGGTGGTCCATTAAAGCCGATTGTCCATAAAGCCGATTGTCCATAAATGTTTTTGAGTTATAAAACCACTATAGTAACTACCAGTGGTTATGATCACAATGTAAATACTGAACATGTATAAATAGCATAAATAAATATATACTTAATATAGACATATTAATCAAAATAAGAAAAAATAATAGATTTCTAACAGCTACTTTCTCATGCACGCACTAATGTATCATACTTTATATACTGTACACTAGTCTTTGCTTACAACTGAAAAGCCTGCCACTGCTGCCAAGTGGTCACTTCGAGAACTTATACAACTCATTCTGCTAAGCCCACAAATTTTGAAATACATTGCTGACAATTTGGAAGTTTTTTCCTGCAGATTTTTTTTTTTTATTCTGACTACAGATTTTGTCTGTTGCATCCAAAGTCTGTTGATGGGGGGTCAGTAGATGAGAGGTTTGTCTGTATATTTATTTTGTCGGTAATTATTGTAGTTTTTTTAGTTTTAGCCTGACACCCACACACTCAAATATTTGAACTTTTTTTTTTTTCAAATAACTATTTAATATTCTTCGATTAAATTTACTTTGTTGTTTTAATATTCATTTTTTTAAAGTTATACTTTTACTATAGATGTGAAAACAAATTCAAGAGAATAGAAATTTTAAAAATACATAACCTGTATAGTATTTCAAAAGTATCAGCAGAATTAAAAACTAAAAACAGATGGTAATAATAATCAGGAATAAGAATTATTACCATTCGTTTTCACTTTTTAATTCTGAGAATGTTGAATGCATTCTAATGCATTTTAATTTTAAAATATCTTCATAAATACAAATCATATGATAATTTTTTCACAAAATCTGGCTTGGGTGATAATGAGTCTGTATATATATATATATATATATATATTTATTTTGTTGTTAATTATAATGGTTGTAGTTTTTTTTTTAGTTTTAGCCGGACATGGACACACACACACACATACAGACAACAGCTCTATATATATGTATAGATATTTTTCATAAGCAAATTCTCAAAAACTTCTTTTTCAAATGATTAATAAAGATATTTATTTAGCTTCAATAAAATAAAGTTTTGTTTTCATGCTGTTTGTTAAAAAAAACTATGAAATATTACAGTGCAAAGCTTGGAAAACAATAACATTTCAAAAATGAAAAACAACTTATTTATAATGTATGTAATCTTTTTCTTAACAAACTTATCACCAAAACAATATGATGTAAAACTAGCAGTCTAATACAATTTAAAGTAATTATATCTTTTGTTGTGGGCTGTCACACTTTCAAGTTTTTCTCTTACCTGATCAGGATTGCCATTTCGGTGTATAACATTACTGTCCAATGTGTTCAGAGAGCCATTTGAACTTGTTCGCGAACCAAGACTTGTGCTGTCTTTCTCCCCTGTATTTTCATAAGTTTCAAGTTTCCGCCGAGATTGGGTGAGTTGCCGTGTTAAATCCTGTAAAGAACAAAGAAAACACTAGATTAATTTAAAAATTCAACCATAACATAGCAGAGAGTCCCTAAACAATTGAAAATGTGTTTAGCTATTAAGCAGTTATCACTGTTAAAATGTGCCTTTTGTTTCTAAATACTACTTGATTCCAAATAATTGATTTAAGCATTAGAAAAAACAAACAGTTTTTAATATTTCTATAAATCAGAAGATATGACATGTAATAGATTATGACATTAGCTAATCTATTTTAACCTCTTAATTTCATTGTTCTAAGATATAAGCATTAATGGGCTCAATTGCAATAATGATAATATATAGTCTAGTAAATATAAATGGAAAAAAATTTACAACACAAAAGTTTATTTAAAAGTTATTTTTTAAAAAGTTATTTATTTAAAACTTGATTAATAACCAAATATTTATACACTCTTACTTCAAACAAAACAAAATGAAATTTTCAATACCAGGTGGGAGAAAAAGCAGAAAAGATATGGACTTACTTTAATGTTGTTTGCATGTTTCCGTTTTAGTGTACGCACATCATCTTTTTCTTCTTCCAGCTGAACACTTAACTCTTCAACTGTTAAGTATGATACCAATCGGGGCAACAAATATTTGAAAAAGATAAAATAATCTATGGTATATTTTTCAACAAAAATATTTTAATTTTATCATAACAATTGAGTTTAAAGAAAAATATAGGAATTAAAAGAAATTACTTAACTGATTTAGATTGAATACTTTCCCATACAGCAACAATAAGGGAATCTCCCAAAAGACCAACCACACAGATATTATCATATATGATATGTTTCCAACATGTATAATCTGAATTTTTTTAAACTTACATAATCCAGTACCTACATTGGCAGAAAACCGTCTGCATACGGATAGAAATTGATTTCAGTAAATATATAGAAATAGAAAGGTGTCTTACACAAGGATGTGTCTTCTCACAGGACTTATTCAACCTATAAAGTAAGGTAATTCTGAGAGAATTAGAAGGCCTACCTGAATTCATTATTAGCAGCCACAATCTTAACAATGTAAGATATGCAGATGATACAGTGTTGATAGCAGACATAGAAAGGAAACTACAGGAACCCTTACAGAAAGTAGTGAAGGAAAGCTATAAGGACTAAACATCAATTGCAAGAATACAGAATGCATGGTTGTTAGTAAAAGGAACAGCCGAACATGCAAATTACAAATTGGAGATACTGAAATCAAACAAGTACAACAATTTAAATATCCAGGAAGTGTTTTAACAGAGGATGGAAAGTACCACACTAAAAATCTTAAGGCACATGGGATAACAATGCTTTCTAAAAGCTAAGCAAAGTATTAAGAAACAAGAAGATTTCATTAGAAACAAAGGAAAGAACTGTTATGCAATATCAATTCTCCTATATGGTAGTGAGTGCTAGACAATCTCCTCACAGATGAAGAAGAAGAGACTTGAAGCAACAGCAAATTGGTTCTACAGAATTGTGAGTACCATGGACTGAACATGTGAGTAACAATGAAATTTTAGAGAAAATGGAAACAAAAACAGAAGAAAGAGTTGAAATCTCTAGAGCACATAGTGAGGCAAGAAGGCTTGGAAAATTTGATAATCACAGGGTAGATTGAAGGCAAGAGGGATAGAGGAAAACAATGCATAATCTACCTGGTTTAGCTTGAGTAAATGGATGGCAGAGCAAAGTTTAGGAGAGATAACAAAAAGATAAAATTTATTAAGAGCTACAAAAGACAGGAAATTGTGGAGAGCTATAATCGCCAACATCCTGAAGGGATACAACACATAGAATAAAGAAGAGGATAATTTAGAGCAGAGGCTGAATCTGAGAATTGTTCTGAAGGTTGTGAATGAGATCAAGGATTATCAAATACAACATACAACTAGTAAAAACTGGAGAATACATTAACCGAAAGATATTGATCAAAGCAACAAAGATGAGGATATTAGTCTGAATAATTCACAAAATAATAAAAATAGTTAATCTCAAACAGCTGTTAAAAATAATAAAAATCTAATTCTTTTGAAAACTCCATCAACTGTTCAGCATATTTTTAGGATAAACAAGAAAATTCTTGATATAATTTTCCTACTCAAATTAATTTTTTTTAATAAATAAACCAGAATAATTAAGAATATCTTAATCTGTTAATACTCTTATAGGAAGAATTTTTTTGGCTTTTAGTTTAATAAGGTTTAGGAGAAAAAATATATAAACAATGTAGACGTCTGCAGTGTAGCAGTTTTAGGTTCAGTAAATGCAATTGGCAGGCTCAAATTCCGACCAAAGCCATTGCATTCACTTTTGCACAAATATTCTTGAGAAAGGTATGAATCCATTACTACTTCCCCAGTTATGGGTTAAATAGCAGGGCAAACTAAGCTCTATAGCCTTGATTGGCAACCAATTTGGGAAAAGTACAACTTTGAATTCAAAACTGATTGGGCCAGGGGTCTCAATTTACCAATTTGTAAAATTGAAAAGACCTGAATTAATAAAGAATCAGAATTTATAAAAGTTTTAACAGTCTATTCTATACTTTTCTACCATTTACTTTGGAGTTATTTTATCAACAGACTGCTGTACAATGTGAGTTATTTTTGTTTGAATTTGTTTCCTAACTACAAACAGTATCAATATTACATAACTATTGGACCTTTAAAAATAAAGTAAACATCAAGATAAGTATAAGTAATTAGAATTTCAATTTTACCAGTATAGTTTTAAGAAATATACCATCTCAGTTTCTCTAGGATGATTAACTTTTGATCCTTTTTTATATATTTTTTTCTACTTATAAACTATTTATATAAAAAAAATCAGTATTGAATATATTAATAGATGAGTAGGAAAAATCAATTTTCTGTAATAGACAGAAGGTACTGCTAGGACAGTATGTACAAAAAAACAAAAAAAACAGAACTGCTCACACACCTGCTTTTGTTTTGTCATGTAACTGCTCAGCCAAAGAAGTTGTTTCTTCCTGGCGTTTTTGTTTTTCTTCAATCAAATCATGATGCTGCAAAAGAGAGAAAAACATTGTAAATAGGACTATACAGAAAATACCAGGATTTATCAAATTCTTTGTTTTCAACTGGAATTAAAAACAAAACAAAACATCTAAATATATAAAGATTATTTGAGTGTCTATAAACTTAATATATGTGCTTTTAATTTTTCATGCAGCGGTAACTGAAGCAATTTAAGTATATATGATTTGAAAAATACAAAATAGATTTATTGTTAGATCATTTAACAAATGTCACAATCTTAACAACAAGGACAGTCTATACACATACTTCTTTCTTTCGTTTTTGATCTGATGGAGCCCAGTAAAAGCAAAACATAATCTACTCACGTTTCAGTGAAACAGTTTTCCATTTGTCATATTCTTTAAACTTTGTTGGGATTCTGAATACACAATAAAAATAATGCAATTTTTTTTATGTACTTACTAATTCTTGTGATTTTGTTTCCAATTCCTGAATTCTTAGCTTCATACTGTTACAACTATCTTCTAATGAAAGCACCTAAAAGTTAAAAGAAATTAATTAATCTGATAATATTTAATATTAATCAAACTATACAAAGGGAAACATATTTACATATTAATTAGGTAAAATGTAAAATAAAAATATCAAATCATTTTTAATAAGCAAAAATCACTTATGTAAACTATTAGAAACCAAAAAAAAAAAAAAAAAAAAATTAACTTTTAAAATTCAAATCACATTAACAACAATAGCTAGTATTTTAACTACTCAGACTGTTATATTCTGTGCTAATAGGAATATATACTTGAAAAACAATATGGATAAAATAAATAAAAGTTTATTGCAAAAAACCAGTATAATAAGAATAAAGGTAACAGTTATGCACCAGGTCATCACAAGTCAATCCAGTAGTGAATACTACTATTGGAAGGTCGGTAGTTCTGGTATAAGTTTGAGTTGTACTCAACAGATCCCAGCTAGTAATATTTACCAACCTCCCCATGGGGTAGGATATGACACAAGGCTGAATTTAATCTGGGGCAATCCGAGCCCATAGGCTTGGCCAAAAATTCCCCGTAAACCCCTGCATAAACAGATCAGGATCTGTCTACCTCCCCGGACGAGACATTGTACACTTAATTTAGAAAAAAAATAAGAGTTGAATATCTGAGATTACTACTCTAGAAGTTTAATGAGTTTGTCAAGTAAATAATTAGTTTTAAGTATATAGCAAATAATTATCAAATATAAATTTTTGTAAAGGCTAAACAAAAATCTCCATAAATGAAATTTAAATTCTTGTATGTGTGTAAGAGAGAAAGAGAGTTCACCCCTCATTTATGGGCTAAATAACAGAGTACACTGGAGGGTAGAAGGAAAATTCCAAACTGTGGAAAAGGCAATGGGAAATCACTTCATTAGGTTTCCCAAGAATACACGGCAATTCACAGATAATAATAAGAAAAGGAATCTGTAGAGAATAACAATTGCTTATGTGCTGAAGGAACATGGCATTAACAGGAAAGAAAGGAATGCTTAAAGTAGATAAAAATAAATTTAAAACGGAAATTATATTTTCTAAGCATTACACATGCTTAGAAAACAATTTATATTTTAAATTAGAAAGGAAATAAAGTTCATTTTTCCAAATATTTTTCAATTTTACAATCCTACTCCAAACCAGGAATTGAGAAAGTATACTTCAACTTTAGTAACTAAGTATTTTTCTTTTTCTTTTTAATGAACTGCATTAATCTTGAGCAAGTCTCATGACCACTGCAGAGATTTCAATATGGGAGAAAAGGGTATACAAATTTTTATATACCAGAACAATGTTAGGAAAATTAATGACAAAGTGGAAAAAATTTTCCCATTTTGTCATTAATTTTCCTAACATTTCAATCCTTATAAAATGTATAATTTGAATAGAATGAAGACGATTTGAAAGTAGATAGGACAAAATGGCCATTCATTACTTACCTTGTTACTTACAGTAATATTGTCTGATTGTAGCTGAGCATTCTTGGCACTCAGATTAGATGTAAGTTCCAGCAGCTCTGATTCTCTCTTTTTACATGATTCAATGTCTGCCTCAATATCTTTGCAAATTTGTTTTTGTTCTTGCAGAGTTTTTTCCATTTCAGAAAGTTCCTCCTGTCCTCTGAAATAATTTTTAAGAATCATTATATCTGCTTTTAAGTTATAATAATTACATCCCCTCAACAAAAAAACAAAAAAAACATATTTGAGGCATTATTCTATGAAATTTTTCCTTTACAATGTTTCCCTCTCCCCAATCCATCCTGTGCCACATATCACAGCTATTTTAAGCATCTACTCATCTCCATGACTTTCCTGGAAAGAATCCTAACATTTTCAAACTTCTACCCCCACCCATCTTACAAGGGGGTTACTGAAAAATTATTGCACTAATCCGCTTCCCAAAATTTGACTAAACATCAGATGTTTATTGGAAGGGCTTCTTGGTCAAGCTGAGAACTTTTCAGTACTTCTTTACATACAGTAGATATTTCTTTAACATATTTAAAAGCAGATACAGTATTTCAATTCCTCATCTTCTCTGATTTCCAAAACAAAAGAAATAAAGTAAACTCAACACAGAATCAATTTGTACTATAAACTTGAAAAATATTTTTTTCTGATAAACTTTTTCAAACAATATCTTATAATTTTACAATTTATTGTTATAGATAACAATAATCCCTCCAAAGTACTTTCTCTATAAGAATTAAAGTATCTCTATCTAATGTTATTGTTATTAAAATACTTAAACAGATTTTTGATACTGAATTCATCTAGAACTAATTTTTCCTAACTCATACAGAGCACCATAAAAAGACCAGTAATAAGTCTTCTATACAGGATATCTATACCAATTAGTACATTATCAATAAAATCTGTAACACACAAATGGTGGAAATATTGACTTCTGTTATTTTCATATATGCACACAAATATAAAGCAGCAATTACTATTACCTATCATAATCACTTTTGATGTCCTCCAGCTCTTTGAGCCGTGTACGGAGTTCCTTAATCCTAGCTTTCTGGTTTTGAAGTACATCTTTAAATTTGGAAAGAGTGTCTTCTTTGCTACGACACTCATCTTCAAGACAGGTAACCTAAGTAAGTAAAAAAATAAATAAAATGATGGTTAGTAAAATTTGTAAAGAAAGATCACAAGAAAATTGAGTTAATAAAGAAATTCAAATTAAGAACAAGCAGACACACATGAAACAAAAGATGAAAGATGAAGGAATGTGATAAATGAAAAAAGGTGCAATATAGACACTATGATTATATCAAGAAGTTGGACTGGGGTTGATTTTGCTAACTGTACAATTGTGAGCAAAACAAATGAGCCACCTAGGCAAAAAATCAATTTGCTTCATTTTTACAAAGCTGTAAGAATACAATAACATACTTTTATAAGTAGTGTCTGTGGTCATTTAAGGCCTTAATAGAAGTTGCTGTATTTACATGAATGCAGTATGAGGGGAGATACAGATCTGAACACAATGTGAAACTGGTAATAAAACCTGCAAAAAGTTATGAGCCACTTGATACTTGTCAAGATTAACATCATCCCAGATTAAGATATACATGCAAGTTTCTCATGTTAAAAGATCAAACACAGGCTGCATAAAGTCTGAAGCCTCCAACTTGTCCTTTAAGTGTAGTTGATTTAAGTTTCGACATTGGTAGAGTGAGTTTGAATAAAAGGATGAAAATTATCATAAAGTATGAGTCAACATGAAATCGCCAAAGAGCTTGGAATATTAAGGCATGCTGTCCAACTCACCGAGAAGAAGCATACTGATGTTGGGTGTGTTTTAAATATGAAAAAAGTGGTAAACCTTTGAAATTAGGCAAAAGAGATCAAAGAAAGCTTGTGAGGTTATTAAAATCCCACCATAAATTAACAGCTTATCAAGTAATAAATGAAAGCAGAATTACTACTGAAGTGTCAATTCATACAGTTAAAAAAATACTATATAAAAGTAGCTACCTCCAAAGATTTGCTAAAAAAATAAGCATAGTATAATGAAAAAATTCCCCAAACTTAATAAAAACAAAGTTTTATTGTCAAAATCTTTGTGCTATTAAGAGGAAAACCCAAGGATTTTTTAATATTAAATTATATTTCTTGATCCTTTTTAGAACCTTCAAAATTTTGGTTAAAAATCTTGTTTTTCTTGCATCTGCAGGGGACCATAAATCAGTATGGAAAATTTTAACATATTTTTACTGTACAAAACATGGATTCAAAAATTATTGCAAAAATTAGATAATTGTCAGATTTTAATGAAACTTTCAGGAATGAATGAATTATTTTTTGAAATGTTTCTTTTTTAGAAAATCTTTGTAAAAATTTTTTTTTTTTTTTTAACATCCGTTAACTCCTACTTATTTAATTTTATGAAATTTCAAGAAATTCTTTATTGTAGCATTTAATGTTTATATTAGTTATAAGGACAAGTCCTCAGAAAATTGAAATGTTTTTTGGTCATACAGGAGCCCCAGTTACAGAAAATCTTCTCTAAATCATAAAAAAAATGAAATAAAGCTAAGGCATTATTTAATTGGAAATCTTTTGCTTTTATGTTTAAAATATATTATGGACATTTTTTTTCATAAAAAAATAATTTTTTTTAATGAATGCTAAATTTTTACCAGACCTGTTTTCATTTTTTTTTTAAAACTTTAATTAGAATAATTTATAATCTTTTAAAATTCTGTATTAATTTGTAGTGGTCAAGTGATATTTTTATTAAATTAAAACTGTATTTACTAATCATAAATGGAAAAGCTCACTACAATTCAATGACCCTCCCCCCATATTTTAAAAAGAATTTTTAATTTATATTATGCATTTTTAAACATATTCCAAATACAACATTAACAGAAAATAAGAGTGGTAGCTAAAGTTAAAATTACTTGTAATTTTCTAGCATTTCCTCAACAAATGTCTTCATAAGTTAGACTATAAAGCCAAAGTACTTGAAATTCAATAAAACATTAGATTATGGAGAATATTTTCTTACATTTTTAACATTATTGGGTAGTTTAAAAAATTATATAAAGAAGGCATTCACATTATATATGTCAAGTAAATGTTAAAGTTATATCCTCCATAGAAAAAATTCTTAAACATAGGTCTATTTTCATAAAAACATCCACCTCCATTTCAAAAAATGCTTTTCTGCAATATTTTAAACTAAAAGTAAGTAATATTTGTTTTAAATTATATCAATTAAACTTTAAATCTGCTAATCTTTCTCAAATAAAGTTTCCAAAAAGTTTATTACATTTCTGAAAGATTTTTTTTAATAAAGGAGTATTATGTTGACAGATTTATCAATATAGATGATTTTAGCGTTTTTATTGATAAAAAAAAAAAAAAACTCATTCCAATCAATTTAAATTCAGTTTGAAATACAGTAAAGTATTTTGTTTATGGGAAATATTAAATTTAATCTATTAGCTTGAAATTAAAACTAAAATAAAATCTTCAAAAAGAATTGTAATTTTAAAAAATGCATTTTAAACCTCAGGATACTGTTTTTTTTTGAGATACCTACATAAAAGTAATCTAAATAGTGAGTACTGTATCAAAAAAGATACCATTAACCAAAACAAAAAAAAAACATTGAATAAGATGCAAACAATGGAAAAAAAATGAAATCTACTCTGGGATAATGTAAAATGAGCAAAAATGACATAGTGACAAAAGCAAAATACAACTAAATTCTAATGGGAAAAAATATATCCAAAGACCGATTGGTATAAGAAACAATCTAAAATATACAAGAAAAACAGTAAAATTTGGTAGTGAGCAAGTTAACAGTTTGGGGCTACAGTAACAGTACAAGAAATGTGATAAAAATTCAATAGAACTATTGAACAGTGAAAAAACAGATTACTTTTCCACCACTTCCCAGATATAGCAGAAGGTGAAAAATTCCAACATGATGGTATCACTTTGAAATACATTGCATGTAATGAAGTAGTTTCTCACTGATGAAAACATTGCAGTGTTACAAGACTGGCTTACCCCAAACCTTAACCATAACATAATGACCTTCACCTATGGGAAGAACTTGCAAGAGCTTTGGGTTTACTATCAACAGAAATGGCAGAACATTACTGATTAAACCATTGTTGTATTCCTCCATTCTGTGAATTTGAGGCTGTAGTTTGTGCTAGTAGGAACCATACTAAATACGGGTTAGGATTTTTAATATCCTTAAATGTATAAATAAATTTACTTTGTGCAATTTTAGTTTTTCTTCCATCAATAAAAGCACTTAATTTTATATTTCCTCAGGTGGTCATAACTTCTGCAGGCCTTATTTTCACAGTATCATAATGTATTCAGTTCTGTATCCATGTGCACGCAACAATTTGCATTACAGTCATGAATAACCAGATACTAATGCTGAAAGTACATTGTTGAATATTTAAAACTTCTAAGTGAAAATTAAACAAATTGATTTTTAAGTCAGGTAGCTCATTTCTTTTGCTCACTATTGTATAAGAATAAATTTCCATAGGAGTTAATAAATTCCCTTTATTTCTAATGTCATTTAAATCACACATAAAAAATATACACTACTTTAATATAAATTTATAAAATCTATTATAAAACACAAAGCTGAAATGAATTTATTAACTGTACTATTTTCTTTCACTATTCATATATTATTATATTATAAAAAAAGTGAGGAAACTATTAGAAAGTTTAAAAAAGTTAAACACACATCATGGATAAAAATTTATATGAATTTTAAATGAAATCTTTTACTGGAAACAGAAATATCAATTTTGTCAAAGTTGTTCTAAATAAGAATTGATTTTCATGCCTTCAATTTACCCCTGAAGAGTGGATTAAACAATTACAAAAAGAGTTCATTTACAAAATCCTAGAGTCGAGGTGCCAAATATAAAATCAATTCGGCTCAGTGACAAATTTTATTTGTATTAATCCTAATTTATATTTATTTATAAAATTAAATAACTTGTATAATCTCATTTCAGGGAGATTCTTGTAAAAGAAAATGAATAATTTAAATAATTTCATTTTTTTAGTTTATTAAATGAACTTACATTTCAGTATGTGATGAGCTAATATAGAATTTTTTTTTAGTCAAGTTAGTAAAGCAAGGTAGTAAGTTTAGTCAAGGTAGTAAAGCCACTAAGACATAAGGACTTACTGGGTGTGAAAGAATTAGAAAGCAGAAACATTATTACGGTGCGAGAACAAAAGAAGAAGAATCAGTACATAATGACTGACATTGCATTTAAATTTTTGAAGATCAAAGTTGACTGGAAAGCAAGGAACCAGAAGAGAGTTCCACAAGCAAGAAGTGAGAGAAAAGAAACTGTTAGTATAGAACTTATAGTTACATCAATTCAACTCAACTATAAATTGATGAGACCTCATCACCAGTCTAGTACTGTGCTTAAATTCATAAAGTCTAAGTACCATAGCGTACCATGAAAGTATCTATAGAAAAGGCACAGGAAGGCAACTTTACAGTGGTGAGAAAGTAACTGAAGCTGAGTGGCCAGATCAGGACCAATAATATTGCTGATTCTTTGGATTTTATCAAGTATCTCCAGACCATATGTGGCAGCAATATTCTAAACATGGATGAATAGTAGACTTAGTAATATGTATGATAGATTCTTTAGAGGATAATTATCTAGCATGACAAAGTGAACCAACTTTCTTAGCAGCTGACCTAACAATGGATTCAATATAGTCTTTTCACTTCATGTCAACTGAGAACATTAACCCAAAAAGGCACAACAAATCACTCTCCTGAAGGTTAACATCAGTCATACCTATGAAAGGCAGAAAGGGGTCTCTCAGATGATTGATAGAGAGCAGTTTAGTTTTGGAGGCATTAAAATTAACAAGCCATCCTTTGCCCCAGTTAACAACAGACTGAAAGTCGTTTTTGACATCAGTTGCCAATTTGTCCTTATTGGACTGATCAGACTTAATATCGAGACACGAGTAAATGCTTGTGTCATCAACATAGATAGCAAGTTGAGAGCTGATGCCATCAGGAAGATCATTAATGAAAATTAAAAACAAAGTAGGACCAAAGATAGAGAGCTCTGGGGGAGACCTGCATTAGTACAAAATTTATATTTTGGATTGACATATTTATGATTGTTGATGGTAAGACACATTTTAATTGACATGTTACCAAACCATTCCAAATTTAGTATAAAATTGATGCATCAGTAGCAGACAAAACAGTAAAACATTTTTTGCAAGAACAAAAAAGAAAACAAACAAACAGTTAAAATCTATTATAAACAATACTGTAACAATATGGCTACACGATCAAATTTTTAAAACATTTTCCTAATTTTGGTAATGGTAAGCAATATCTTATATTGTTAATTTTAGATAGCTGAAGACAACTTTCAAGTATGAAGGTTATCAAACCTATTAGAGAAGTTAATTCTTCAATTTGCTTCATAAATATCTATTGTACAGTATTTTATTATGTAGAAACTTCAGTGTTATCACCATTTGAGTACAGTTTCTTTTTCTATTTTCAGATTCCTAGTTTGAAACAATGAGGAAGAGTGTCAAGTGCATCAGTATTTCCTCTCAAAGTCTACTCATACTGTCAGAATTCCTAACAAACAAATGTGATTGAATGTCTCATCTTCCATGTCTTATAATCTGTAATTATGCAAATGATTGTCACAAAAATCATACTGTTTTCTCCTTAAAGATGATAAATATTTTTATAAAGATATTTATTTCTTTGCTTTATGTACACTTTGTATGTTAGTTTTTATATGAAATGAAAAGCAGAGATGAAAGTGTAATAGAAGGTCTGTACAAGATGGCTACCATTAATGTTACTATAAGGCAGTTAACATGAATGATGCAAGCTTCCTACCTTATCCTTCATAGTCTTCAGCTCTTCTAAGACATCTTTGTGCTGCACCTTCAGAGATTCCAGCTCTTTCACAACCAAACTGTGAATCTAGAACAATAAACAATTCCTTCTCTAATCAGACCCACAAAACAATTCTTTCTCTAATCAGACCCACAAAAACATTAAATTTACACTCAGTAGAAAGTATGGTTATATAAGGTTTACTTTAAAATGTGTCTACAAACTAACTACTTTTAATGAAAACTATTCTCACTGGTCATTATTATGCTGTGATATGACAGCAGAGCAAACCAAAGATAAAGAAAATAGAACAGGTGGACAGGATTTTACAAGCCTACTATCAGTGGTTACAAACAGGTCTAACATTTCTCAGTTTCATAGAAATTATATTAATTTTTTCTTTTCCTTTTCAATTATTTGGTAGCCAAGAGGAGGTGAAAGACAGTGAATGAAATTGCTCAGTGATTGTAGGTTCATTAACTGAATATGCTTGTGAGTGATGCATGCAAATGCTATTCTTATAAAAGTTGTGAGACAAGATGAGCAAGAATGACAGGAAGAGCTGGATTGAAACATACATAATGTGAATCCAGACAGATAAAAAGAATAGATGCAATGGAATAAATATTTGGGCATAACAAAAGAATACAAGAGCAATCACATAATTAGAAACATTTAAAACCAAAATAGATGCAAAAAACAGGTTTTAATTATAAGATAAAATCAAAGATTTCTGAGAAAGAAAACTACTAATCTAGCATGTATTAGGCATTAACATTCATTCACATTCAAATTTATTTCTCTATAAAATGATAAATAATAAATCTTTATTAAATGGTAAATAATAAATATCACATTGTACTTGGCGCATACAGGGGTTGGACAAAATAATTAAAACACTTGTTAAATTCAAAGAAAATTTATTGAATATGGAGTTGGTCCTCCGTTAGCCTTACATACAGCTTTAATATGTCTAGGAATGGAATCATACAGCTTCCTGACTTCATCCAGAGGAATTTTCAGCCATTCTTCCATTACACCTGCTCCAGCTCTTTAAGATACGATGGTGAAGGATAGCGATTCCTAACTTGTCACTCCAAAATACACCACAAATGTTCAATAATATTGATATCTGGAGATTGGGGAGGCCACTCCTTGTGTTCTAGCTTACTTTCATGCTCTTCATACCAATTTTTAACCACTCAAGCGGTATGTATTAAAGTATTATCGTCTTGGAAGATGCAGTAACCATCAGGGAATAAAGTCTGGGCCATTGGATGAACATGATCTCCTAAAATGTTCAGGTAATCTTTGCTGTTGATTCTATCATGCAGAGCAACTACTGGACCAAGACATTTCCATGATATAGCGGCTCAAACTATCACTGATCCATCTCAATGCTTCACTGTTGGAAGAAGGCAGCCAGGGTTGTAAGCTTCTTTGGGCTGCCTCCATAAACTCACCCTGAAGTTGGGAAAAGAGAAAAACTGGACTCGTCTGAGAATATGACTTGCTTCCATTGGTCTGCAGACCAGGCATTGTGATCTCTGCACCACTTCAACCACTTCTGAATGTTGCGAGTGAAGAGACGAGGTTTTCTTACGGCAGCTCTTCCATGATATCCAGCCTTATGGAGCTCATGACAAACAGTTTTAGTAGAAACTGGACTATTCAGATGATTATTCAACTCAGCAGTCACTTTGGCCACAGTAGTCCGATGATTTTTTGCCACATTGCGTTTCAATACATGTTGGTCACTGTCAGTAAGTTTGAAAGTCTGGTCCAAATTGCTACGGTTGCTAGAGGTTTTGCCCTGTTTCTTGAATTGCGTCTTAGTTCTTGATATGGTAGCTCTTGAAAAACCAAACAGTTCAGCAACCTTAGTGATCAAGGCTCCTGCCATGCGAGCTCCAACAATTTGCCCTTTTTCAAACTCTGAGATGTCACGCATTTAGCTTAAATTTTACTAAATTCTAAAAATAAATAAGACAAAACGAGTAAATTAGATAAATAAACATATTTACAATATATATAACCTGGAATTACGAAGTTTTAATTAAAGTTCTTAATATAATAGGTCTTTGAAATATAAGAGTGGTATTTGGACCTGTTCCAATTATTTTGGCCAACCCCTGTATATTTTCATACTCTTGTAAATAAACATTGCTGAGGTAGTTTTGGTAGTTTAAAGTAAAAGCAGTATAAAAAAAAGTCCTTTTAAATTTAACATTTTTTGTGGATATGAAGGTTAAAAATTGCCAATATTTCAATGTCAGAATAATGCAGATTTTGGAAACAAATTATCATGCAAAGAGTATTTTTTTTTTATGAAAAAAAAAAAAAAACAGGTTTTTTTTGTTATAATAAATTACAGGTTGTCCTGAACAAATTAATTTACTCTGATTTGTGTGCAAATAAAAAAAATAAGCAAAACTGTAAACAATTTAATACTGTAATAGCAATTTAATACTCTACACATTTTTATAAACTATTCACAAACAATGATCAAATTAGCATAATTTTTTTCTTAAAAATCATAAAAGGATAACTAAATACCCTAACAAATTATTAGACACATTTAAAATAATCTAGTAAAAAGTTTTTAAATGGGAACTGCAAAAAATGTATATTTAGTTAATAGAATGTTTTCTAAAAATCCAATTACAATGACTTTACAACAAATGTCTATTGTGTATTAACTTAAAAAAATATTCCAATACAATTATTAAATGAATAAGTATTGGGTTGACCAAAAAGTTTGTTCTGCTTTTGTTATTTTATGGCATTAAGAGCATTTAGCTTTAACTTCATTGAAAAAGATCACCTTTCATTGCAGGGGTACACCATCTATTTCCCAGTACCTTTTGTCAGACCAACAGAGGACACAGTAATAATTCAATAATACACTTACAACACATCTTGTATTTTTAAAGCATTCTTCTTTTATGTAATGTACACTCATGACTCTGCAACTTCTTGTCCCTTGTAGCTCTCTGCAACATTTGACTCTTTGCCATCAGTCTTTATCCCCACTCTGCCATCTGTTCACACAAACTTATTAGCTAGGTTACTCATTGATTCCCTCTGCCCCTCTTGCATTCAATAAATTATCCAAAACCTCTTTTCTCATGATGTGTCACAAAAATTTCAACTGACTCTTTCCGATTTTAAGTATAAGTCCTATTTCCCATTTTCTTTAAAACTTCCTCGTTGCTTACATGCTCCGTTAATGGTATTCTCAGTATCTATCTGTAGAACAGCATCTGCCACTTCTTCATCTGTAAGAAAATTGTCCAGGATAAACTGCTATATAGATAGATAGATATGACATAACAGCTCAGCACTCTTTTCTTTGTTTCTAATGAAATTTTTCTTTCTTTGCTTAGTTTCTGGAAGGTATCTTTCTCTATTCTAATGTGTTTTGTAATTTTTGTGTCATATTTTCAGTCATCTGTTACTACACTACCAATGCAGTTGAATTTCTGTACCTCCTCACTTCTGATGTCTCCAATTCAAAGCTCATATCCTTAGTTGTCCTTCTTGCTGATAACCGTACATTCTGTTTCTTTTAGTTAATTATCAATTATTAAAAACTTTATAAACTTGAATTCATAACTGCCTGGTCACTTGATTTGGTTGAATTTGTTTAGCGGCATATCAACACCTCTATGGGTCATTTAATGCTGAAATCTAAATATTTTGTACATAATTTTATACTTTCAACTACAGATATTTTTTACATAATTTTATACTTGCAGGGTAAACATATATTTTTTAGATATATACTTTGAAGATCATAAAAATGTTGATAATTTTCTTAAATGTATTGTTGGTAATTTCACTACAAAAATGTATTGTTGGTAATTTTACAATAAAAATGTATTTTTATATTTTTTTAATGTTGCATTGCTTGTCATTTTGCTATAAAAATGTACTAGTGATTTTTGTTTGGGGGGGGGGTCACTATTTGCCCATAGCTGGGACCCTAACAGGTACTACCACCATGGGGGGGGTCAGGGTGGACCTGTGAGCAACAGCAGGTAAGAGGTGGTTCCATGCTCCTCAAAACCTCCAATCTCCCAGTCAGAGGCCTTGCTGCCAGATGTAGTTTGTCAATCCTGGGACACCTGGTCACTTGAAAGTGAAAGATAGAGAAATGAAGGAGTACAGATTTGAAACACATTATTCTTAGTCATCATCTTAAAAGTCAAGGTGAAGTTGTTTCCCCTGTAGAATTTTTCATGCAACAAATTAAATGTTCTTGACTTGTCATAAAATCATATCTTTTTAGTGCTTTGATTAGTTCTCTCATAAACTCTATTAATGTTGAGTCATTTGTTAGCCGCATCATATAATTTCAAAGTTAGTTGTGTTCCACAGCAGGTGTGTTTCTTTGTTAGCATTCATCCACTCAATCAAATATTCTTTATTAAGCCTATTTGCTATATCCTCAGTAGCATTCCCCATAAAACTTTTTACATGGCCAAGTATCTCACAAACTTCATTTTTGTTTGATATACAAAACCCAGTGAAGTTTTTATCAAGATTTTCAGCATGGGTATTTTCAAACATCAAGGCAGGTCACAACTTATGGCATCCTTTCTTTAATGTGAGTGCTTTTATTTTCCCTAAAGTATGATTAACAAACCAAAACTCTCAACAGACTTGCTGGAATTTACATCAGCAAATATATGCTTCATAGAAAACAAGAGATTATTAGTCTTTGCAGAGTGCAGTATTTCTTGATCTTGGGGTTGGATAAGGGATTTACAGCATGGTGGTAAGTGTGCTGTATACACATAATTCTTAAACAGCAGTTCAGCTCTTGGTTGGGATGAACAGTTGGCAAAAATAAGAAGAATTTTGTTGACTTCCAGGCAGCCTACAGATGTGCAGTGCACTCATAATTTTTTCCAGATTAAAAGAGATGCTATACAATCAGTTGCCAGAAAATCAATGATCTATCTGTATTATGTTTTTTTTTATTTTAAAAAAGTTAAAAATGCAACTTAAATACCTAAAAAAAAAAAAAAGAATAATAATAATAACTTATGAAGAAGGTATCGTGAATGATGAAATATATCAAAAGTATTCTACACTCATTCATTACATTCGCTTATGTATACCTTGGGAAAGGTATAAATCCAACTCTTCTCTCTCCAGCTATTGGTAAATATGACAGACTGGGTTCTATATCTTTGAGTGGCAACCAGTCTAGGAGGAGGAAAATTCTAAGTTTAAAACTGTATGTAGCTTTGGCAAAGTATATACTATGTAGCTAAGGAAAGGATTGCTCACATCAAATCGATGATCCCGACTACGGTTATTTATACACTGATTTAGTCAAACTATTGTCCTCATCTTGTCATATGTGGTATCCTACTGAGAATTTCAAACAGAGCTCTTTATTCAATCCACAGTGATACCATAGTTAAGAGATATCTGACCAAAATCAAACCCTTATTAGATGGGAACATAACCAAGAATTGAAATTATAAGCATTTCATGCAGTTAAGAGAAGGAAATGTGAAGGTGTAACTAACAACACTAAAAATAAACCTAAAAGAACACACACATACACACATATCATGGGGCATCTATTTCAGATAAGAAGTATCCACTATAATAATGTCTGAAGTAAAAAAAAATGTTAGATTAAAAATAAAATCTATGTATTCTTTAGAAATTGCTTTTGTTTACATTTTAGATACAAAACTGAGCAGAAATAGGCTCTCAGGAAACAATCTGAGTGAAGGAGATCTGCTTTCCTTAAATAGGGTAAAAAGAAGTCCTTCATGGTTGAACAGTAAAGCATGCCAGATCAAACAATACTTTCCCCTACAAAGGATGATACAGGTTTAATCCCTACTAGAGGATACATTTTCTTTACTTATATTTTTTGAGTGCACAGGTTGACAGACATAATACACACTGTTTAATAAATAATGAAAATGGGGTATTGTATCTATTTCAAATAAGATATGGCCACTATAACAACATTTGAAGTAATATATATATATATATATAAAGCATAATCCATGGAGACATTATGAAGTCAAGGATGATTGATCATGTATTGAAGTATAGCTGACTATACTGTTTCCACTTAGATGAACTAAAGACATCAATGGACATAAAGCATCCAGAGAAAATGCATGAATATTTTATGAGGATAATGCTAGAATGCATATTTATTTGTTGACCAGGCAAAAATAGTTACAACTTGACTGGAAAGTTTTCACTCTTCTGCAATGTTCAATAGATTACCATTCATTATTGTCTTTAAAGAAGTCTCTTAATAAATTTCAATCCACTGGAAACAAAAGATATTTTTGAACTGAGAAATAGAAAAGTTCTGAAAGGAGGATGGAATTAGGAAGTTGCCTGCAAACATTAAAGTTTGTATTTTTCTTATATTATTTAATAAAATGAACAAACCTTTTAGCCAACCACCACTAAATGGATTAAACTGCATGTTTATCAACTAATACACTGTCTTCTATTAGAAAAAAGTTTTAGAATATTACTAATCTTGGAGAAGAATGACCAATATACAAACTTACATGTCATTCTGCATATAGATGTTATCCTTTATCAAACTTCATTTTCGTTTTTATCCTTGTTATATTTACTTATTTTTACTTATATTTACTTGTGGCTGAATGGTTAGAATGTTCGCTTTCTGAGCATGTGACCCAGGCTCAAACCTCGCCATGGTAAATTTGTCAAGAAGGTGAATTCTTAATGTTATCAGTCTGAAGGAGCAGCACCTTTTGAAAGTGCCTGAAAACCATACTATGAGTTGACCCAAGCGTTGTGAGTGAAATTGGGTAGACAGAACCATGGGTGCTGTCAATGGTTGTGTTAGCACAAAGTCACAAGTCATAGTGACCAAGGGTTTGAGTGTGCTGGCCTTGTTCAAACTGTTGATCATGCTAGATAATGCGCACTGTCCCAGAAGGTTCCCCCCTAAGAGACTGGCATCCTCAGATATGAGTGGCTGCACCATTTATTTTTAATTATATTTACTTATTATATTTACATATATTACTTATTTTTACTTATTATATTTACTTCAAATGATCATATTAAAAATAAAAACAGAAATGATATTCTGAAAATTACAACTCAAGCAAAAATTATTCTAAGGATATTCCTAGAATTGAACTGTGGTAGATTTTCTGCAACATTCCTGTTGCATAAAGAAAAAAAAATTACAATTATTATCATTGGCAATTATAAAAGTAATGCAGATTTACATGTCTGGAAATAAAAGTGAGATTATGTCCAGTACTAATGGCTCAAGAACACCATTTAGTAAATGGAAACTGACAGAAAAGAAGGTACAAACCTCCTGCTGATCATTTTTTTCTTGTTCCTGCACTTTAAGCTCACTCTCTTTTGCTTTCAACTGATTATCCAAAGAATTTGATTTTATTTCTTCTGATTCCTACAGAGAAAACATAAAGAATGATTAAAATGCAGACTGACATTGATATACAGTGGATTTTGGTTAAATGAAGGAATGGCTACTTATTAGCACCAAATGTACAAGAATGGAATCAACATTTAATATAAAATTGTTCTTCCTATGCAGATCTGTTTGAAAGGAACAACCTTTCCTAAGGATCGATATTTGTGGTCTTAATGCGTTTCATTTAAGTGATTCTGTATTCATTTTCATTGGCAGTGGTGATAGTTTTATTCTTTTAAATACAATACAAATAAATGCCAGTAATGCCTTCTTATCAATTTACTGTTATTGATATAATCAATTCTTGATCAGAGCCTACTGTGCATCTATTTTTCTAATATCTAAACTATGTCTACCATTCGTCAATGCTTAGAATATTGCTGCCACATATGGTCCCGTGCCCCTGCTATTTATCTTGAGCTCCTTGATAATATCCAAAGAAGAATCAGCAATATTATTGGTCCTGATCTGGTGAATCTACTTCAGTCATATTCCCACCACCATAAGGTTGCCTCTCTCTGCCTCTTCTATAAATACTTTCATGAAAATTGTCTGGGTGAGCTCTTCACTATGAAAAAAGAACAGTGGTATAGTTGTATATACTTTCTTATTTATAATGAAGATTGGGGAATGCGCACAAAATTGTCTCAGGTAGTAGTAGTTTATATGATATTAGAATTTGTTTTCATGAATAATGTGAACTGTACAGTAAAGTCTGAATAGATCAACTTGTCAAATCTAAAGCTTTGCATGATGGTGTACATACTTTAAAAGATTAAAAAAGAGTTACTGTCAGAGAATAGAATTTTCTTGGTCTATGCTCAACAAATGACTACTTGGACATATTCAGTTCACTATCATCCATATGTGTCTTGGACATTCAAAACCAAGCTTACCTCTATAATTATTTTAAGTGGTAATGTGAAGATGATGAGACAAAGTGGAAAATTTTATTAAAGAAACATTTTGCTGGAGAAATGTATGCTCTTTTTTGGCTTCCTCAGTTTAAAATGAAATAAAGACAAAACTGTGTGTGAGGAAAATATCTTGGGATCTCTGAGGATAAGTGGGTATTGTAGATCAAATTAATTACCACAGCTTAAAAACTTATTTGAAAAATTATTTAAAAACATAAAACATTATTTGTTACAACTTATTTACACTATTTATATTCAGACTATTGTCTTCATCTTTATTGTTGTTATCACAACATTTCAGCTGTTGTATCCTCCAACCTTCCGCAGGTGTATATTAATCTGGGTAATTTACAAAGAATTCTGAACTGAATCCTTTATTTAATCTATGGTGGTAGACTATTCTCATTCTTGTGCTCATGTCTAAGGATATTTTTTTAATCATTTAACCTGAAACAAGCCAGGAATGCCACTAGTATGCAGGGGTCACAGTGAGTGAAGGTGAGAGAAAAGACTGGGTATAGCAGGGACCAAGGAAAGGATAAAAGCTGAACGAAGTTCAAGTAGATAGAAGATGGTGATTGACATTGCATTTAAATTTTTGAAGATTGTAGTTATCAAGGAAGGAAGGAAACAGGAGTTCCACAGGTGAGAAGTGTGAGAAAAGAAACTGTTGGAGTAGAAATGGCAGTTACATTTACCTAATTCAACAGAAAAATGGTGGAACACACGTAGTCCATGTACCAGGGGAAAAAAAACTTGTTGCTCAATCATATTCATACATGTTCAATGGCAGTGTTGATTATTTTTTATGGCTTATCAACCCTTTGTAGTTTATTTAAAGCCAGAAAATATTTTTAGATTGTAAGAATTTGGTGGGGGGAGATAATAATGGTTTAGTGATACAAGTCTTACTAATTAACACATAGCTGGGGCGATAAGAAGTGAATTCATACTTTTCTCAAGTGTATTTGAACGTAAGTGAATATAATGAACCCAACAAGAATTGGAACTCAGCTCTCTGATTAACAATTCTGAGCCATTATCTATGACACCACCTGCACAATTCACCCATCTAGGTACTGACCAGGCTTGACATTGCTTAACTTCAGTGATCATATGGAAATATATGTTTCAATGTGATGTGGCTATATTCATTGTGGGGACAGTTTTGGCAATCATATTAGTCTAGAAAGTTGTCAAACATTTTGCAGAGTAGCAAATCATGCGGATAGGCATTATCCTATTGGAATAGGACATTACCATTCTGTTGCAAAAATGGCACTGTTCAATGTTCTCTCCCCTAACTGCAAAGGCAAGTAAGAATATAGCACTCCACAGCAGGATTGAGCCTGTGTTTCATAGGTGAATATGGCACTTATGAGAAATTGCCACTAGTGTCTTTATAATAATTTATTTCCAGTAAATGACAATTTTCTATTTTCCCTAAAATGGGCCAGCACACACAGACAACAGTATTATAATGACACAGCAGTGAAAGTATTAATAAACATTCTGAAATAAAAGGAAACATTACTTGTACTTGTCAACTTTACTATAAAAATTTTCATTAATATTTTATGAAGAGAGGAAAATATTTATTTTGAAATTAAAATCTACACTTTATTTAAACATGTAAAATTAATTACTTTTCAAAACATACATTGTTTAAACTAAAACTGAAAGTAGCACAATAAAAACTTCATAAGATTTTAAGTTTACTATAAACATTCAAGTAGTACTTATTTTTAAAGGTCACACCGGGATTCACTTTTAGAAGATATTATGAACTAAATAATTTTTTTATAAAAACAAATTTTAAAACAACAAAAATCACAGTGACATAATTTATTCTAATTTTCTTATATACTCATGTAATTACATAAAATTATATATTTTATTTGATTGAAATGTGTTATCTGAAAAAAATACATATAGATTCTAATAAAAGGAAGCAAGCGGCCATGACAGTATAAACTACCCTGTTCCACTATTGATTACCATGTACACAGCTGGTTCAAAATTGACATTTAAAATTAACAACTTAGAAAAACAAAAAACACTTCAAGATGTTGCAGACTGAATATGATAAAATAATTTTTGCTCAATATTTTTAGGTTAATATAGAATGTCAAGTCAAATAACAACAGACCTTTAAAGTCATTGTTGCCCGAACATAAATTACAGTCACATTTTCTCACTTAAAATTAAGTCAGTTGGTTGTTTTTATGACATTTCAACCCTCTTAAAATTAAGAGAATAAGCCATTAAATTAAACTGCAAATTTAAGAACACAAATATTTCTTTGAATTTCTTTTTACAATGATGCTCATCCTGTACAAGGCCCAAGAAACACTTGAGGTAGAGGGTTATTGAGTAGTAATAGTCACAGTTTATGAGGATATTGAGTAATAAATAGGCATAGAGGATATGTGGGGAAGATAACAGTTGACTGTAGACTTGAAAAGGTTAAGATTGTAGTGACCAGCGAAGCATCCTCATTGGAGTCAGTTCCAAAAAGCAACAGTTCATAGGAAGAAGCTGCTCGAAGGAAACTTACATCTCAACAATGGAATACAGGCATTAGCAAGTGGAACAGTGCAATGGGACTAAAATACAATATTAAACAAATGTAATATAAATGTTATATACCAAAATACTCAGGAATCTTTTTTTCCTCAGACCATTTCTCTTTGCATTAAAACTGAAATTATAGCTTAATAAGATTTCATAGGCAGCCTGAGCTGACAATCCTACTTGATACTGAAGCTATTCCGACTTTCATGAACATATTTCAGCACCATTTTTAAAATATGAATCATGCATTCACAATTAAGTGAATACTCTTGGATTTGAATAAATAGGCAGTGGGGTGAAGTTGGAAAGTTTTTGCAGAATATAATGCGGTGGGGTTGAAATAATCAGTTCTGTAATTCTAAATGATCATTTTCTTAGAATTAAAATTTTTTTCTAGGAAGTTTCCATGAAAATTAATTAAACAGTGTTGGGAGGTTGAAATAGGAGGGTGGAGGATTTTTTCAAAAAATTAAAAACCAAGATAGGATATGATGCTTATAGACCCAACAGTATGATCTATGGAACAAGCCCAAGTAGGATTGTGTGACTTACTTTACAATGTTGTTCAATATGTACTGCAAGTAAATATCAATATCTTTTTCTGTGTTATATCTCATGACCAGAGCAGATTAAATGACTTGAGAGCACAAAATAAATAATAATAATGTATTACTACTTTAGTTTCGAAAAAACTGACTTATACAGAGAAAACTGAAAAGCATACAAACCTGATAGGTTTTGATGATATCCTGACAATCTCTTCGTATCTGTTCGCACTCTTCTTTGGATTCCTTCAGTTTGGTGTTAGCTGTTTGCAGCATGACTTTTGTTTCCTGCAAATACAAAGAATATTTCTATGAACTCAGCAGAAAGCCAACAACATTGTCAAACAACTTTAGCAGATAATTATGCACAAGAACTGCTCTGAAAATCTTTGGTGTTGCCCAAATTTGACAAGATAAAAAACATGGTCACTTTGTTTAAAAGTTAATAGAAATGGCAAAAAAAATAAAAGATATTGTATCGTCTCATTAATGTTAATGGAGAATGATTTTCTTTTGTCACATTATTTAGAGATAACAAAATATGATCAGTATATCTACTATCAAAGTATAATGATACTGTCAGTCAGTCAGTTATGTGCCATATGTGATACACGCTTAGGTGATCATGTATCTTTTGATACATGACCGACAAGGCAGATTTTTTCCCACAGTAGGTTGCCATTTCTTTCTGTGGTAGACCAGTTGCCATCCAACACTACAGAACCTGGTCTGTCCTGCTATTTACCCATAGCTGGGGAGGGGGAGAAGGAGAGGATTCATACCTTTCCCAAGAATATTAGCACGTAAGTGAATGTAATGGATTTGACTGGAATTCAAACTCGGCTCTCTGATTCCTCAATCAGAGATACTATCCATTATTCCCCCATGGTGAGTATGAAATAATAATAACTCTCTTTACCCATTCCCTTCAAATTCAGGTGAGCTGAGAAAAAAGATGGAAAGAAATCCATGAACTTATGTGAAATTTTCTTTGGACCACTGAAAACTTCACAAAGATTGGCCAGCAAACTGAGAAAAAGACAAAAACAAATTTGTGAGCTTATGTGAAAATTTTTTGACCAATAAAAACTGTTTTCACAGAAATTAGCCTTTGAGCCTAGAAAAAGAAAGAAAATCAAATAGCGAGTCTATGCAAAATCCTTTTTCATTTAAAATAAGAGAAAAAAATTAACAAGAGAGAAAAGTTTGAAGTCATGTGAAAAAGTTTCATTTCTGTTCATGCGTCCAGTGTTCAGATAAATGCCAGTGTCAAATTACTCCCTGCATATTTTACTATCCTTAACAAAACACTTGGCACTTCAAAGAACTTTTTTTGAACAATCCAAGAAAGATAAGTATTTCAAACTATCTCTCTTCATCTACTTTTGAACATATGCAAACTGTATATCACTTCTGTGAACAACAAACATTTTAAACATTTTTAATATTATTTTGTGCCAGATCATTTAATCTGTTGTATGAACATTTTCTCTTCATGACAATTTATTGAAACTACGGACTTTCAAAATTTCTGATTTATTTTCCTGAAACAAGCTACTGACACAACTTTGAGCATGTAAATTCATAAATAAATTCCTTAGCTTGTTTTGTTAAAAATAATCTGTGTTTCCTAGTCATCATCTGCCTCCATTAACCTTCTTGGCGTGGGTAAATCAGTTGTTCATTTTAACCCCAAAGTCCCACACCACAATAATACTGAAAGAAAATCTTTACTTTATACTATAAAAAAAAAATGAATGACTAGATATGGGGTTACATTTTCTTTAGAGAAAAACAGTGTTAGAATCTCAAATATTGTGCTGATGCTTGGGCACCCCGATGTGGTATAATAGTTAGCAAGCTTGTCTCAATAAATCATTTATGACCGAGTAATGAGTTCAATCCTTAATAGTTGCCCCATAATTTTGGCCCTGTGCCACATCTAAGCTAAGCTTAGATAATCGCAATATTCTGCTGATGCTGAAAAAGTGTCTAATATCTTCTGACAAGATTTTTTATTCATACACATTTAGAGCATAATAATTCAATTATAAACATATTTTCCTTGCTTTTCCTAAGACCTTCCACCACCCTTCCTCTAAATTGTGTATTCCATCATAAAAGAATAATTCTGGTTTTGATTCAATCTAATAAGAATTTTTTTTCAATATCTTGAAATTATTGAAACTGCTGACCAGACAAGGATGTTGCATGCAGTGAAACAAGTGATACTCTAAAGGTGAGAGGTCTAGAGCATATACTAATTGTAAATGAAATTCCCCTATTAACCCCCATGATTATTTGCTGTGCCATATTTGCAATATGAGGACAGGCATTGCCATATAGCAAAATTACCATGTCAATTTCCTTATTCAGAAAAAGGTCTTTCTTTTCTAATGCACATTGACTAATTTTCCTTTAATCTTTCTGTAAGTTCACATATTGTTTGTGTTTTAACTTCATTGAAAAATTCCAATTCATCAGTTTTTTTAAGTTCAGAAGTTTTTGAGATAATTATTTGTCCTTGAGCTCAAAATCTCCTTTGCAAACCATTCCCAACACATGATTCTGGTGCTATTAGCATTAGATTCAGTAATCCCTTAATTGCCTTTCTCTTCACTTTTCCCAGGATTAATCATTAAGAGTAAACAATGTCAAATGTGCCTTTTATATCCAGCCATGATTTTCACCAAAATAAATTAAAATTATCTGCAAACAACTCTAAAAAAGTACATGCACAAACAATAAAGAACTGAAAAAAAAATTTAAAGACACTCTAAGATGTCCCTAACATTGTGCTAAGATGGCACTGGAACTTTTTGCATCATCATATGAATAAGAGAACAAAAAAATAACTTGTAATTTTCATGAAGAGCGCCTGTTGTAATGTAATGGTTAACAAGTTAGTGCTACAAGTAATTGCTTGTGTTGGGAGTTCAATCCTCACTGAGTATAACTTTTGTGGCTCTGTGCTAGATTAAGTTAAACTTAGTAAATGTGTACAGTTCCTTTCAAGACAGATAATAAGACCTACTAAACTTACCTAACTAATAAAGATGGACTTTTTTGCCATTAAACAAACTTATTAATGGTAATCAAAATTGTATATATCTATATATATATATATATATATATATATATATATATATATATATATATATAAACATTTTCTTTTCTTTTAAAAAAAATTACCTTATGTGATTCAATTTCAGCAGACAGCTTATTTTGAGTCCATTTCATGCGATTTTCAATAGTTGAGACAAGCTCTTTCTGCTTTTCTAGGTCCCGTTGCAGAGTGCTGTACTCTGATGCCTAAAAAAATGAAGGCATTAAGATTTGAATTCTATAATTTAAGCCAAAAATAACAAATAAATCATTCATGTGAATCAAATAAAAATAAATGAATCAGCAGTTTGAAAGATCAAATTTATTCTTTTAACCTGAAGCAGTTGAGATATATAAATCAGAGAAGAGACATTATTCATTTTTTTTTATATTAATTTAGTTATGTTAGTATCCTCTTTTCCCCAACTGTGAATTAAGACCACAATCATATCCTTCCACTAAGCCTTGTGTTTTACTCCATGAGAAACTCATCCATTTCAATGCTGTCATCACCATCCTCCATCAGGTCTTTTATGACTTGCCTCTAGCCCTCTTTTTAATTGGAGTCTATCTCAAGGCAACTTTAAATATTCTTTCATTGGACATGATCAGGATTATTGTAACCTATTTTTCTCAATACCAAAGGACATATTCCTGTCTGCCTGTCCTCCTATAGAGTTCCTCAGAAATATTGTAAAGCCAGAAATATTATTTTTTCTTTCTTTTTTTTTATTTATTTATTTATTTTTTTAATTTTTTACAGCGAGATTCCCCCATTTACAAGGCACAGGGGCCACTTGTGGTAGAGGGTTATATATGGAGGTCATTTGTGTGTATAGGAGTGGAAGATAATGGTTAACTCTAGCCTTGAACAGGTTAAGATTGTAGTGATCAGGAAAACACCCAGTTGGGAGTCAGTTCCACAGGGCAGTGGTTTGTAGGAAAAAGATACTTCTCACCAGTGGAATACAGAGAGAATGTGGGTGGTTTGCCAATATGTAAGTGGCATGGTGTGATTTTTGTAGAATTTAGTGGAATAATAATTATTTCTTAAGCTTTGCAACCTCAAGCTTAAAAATAAAATTAATCTTTATTTACATAAAATTCAAAAGATTTTAAGTTTCATATATTTTACGCTAAGTTCATATTCCATATCATTTCATGATCATTAGATAACGAAGTATATACACTTTTGTTTAGAAATTTTTAATGAGAAAGTTCAAGTATATTAGATTACAATATAATAACATAGGATTGATGAAAATAGTTTCTTACCTTGTTGTCCAGTCGTGAAACGATTTTTTGCCTTTCTGCTCGGAGACTGCTCAATTTACCCAAAAGGATGTCCTTATCTTTGAGGACATCTTTGAGACGAGTCTCAAGTTTTTCTGTTGTTTTCTGCATGTCAAGACCTTTATGCTCAGCTTGAGCAAATTTCATGACCATTGATTCCTTCTCTCGTTTGCTATCCTCACACATTTTTGCCATCTGCATAAGAGAAAAAAAAATGTTTTTATTTAAATAGAGAAATAATTTTAGTGGATTAATTCCATATGTCCTGGCTCATCAACGTAGAAATTTAAAAAATGTACAGTATTACTCTTGAAAAGTAAATTATTAATTTAAGGTGAATTGAAGACAAAGACAATAGTTCAACTATAAGTAGTATAAATAATGAAGTGAATATGTTAGTTACTACAACAATATAAATATATTAGGTTGAGTCATAAGTAATTTCCATGCTTGGAAACCAGTTGTAATATTTTGAAAAATGGAAATTATGATACAACCTAATACAAGCAATGACAAAAGAAAAGGCTTATGACCACATCCATGTTGAAACACTAGTCACTGAAGTTAAGCTATGTTGAACCTGGTCAGTACCTAGATGGGTGACCACTTAAGAATACCATGTGCTGTAAGCTCGGATTTATGAGATTTGCTAGTTCCAGTTGGGTTCGTTATATTCACTTACATGCAAAAACCCTTGAGAAAGATATGAATCCACCCCTTCTCCCCCCAGCTGTGGGTTAATTAGCAAGACTTGTATTACTATAGCTTTGTTATCTCCAAAAATAGTGTACAAAATATTTAGATTTTGGCAGAGGTTGATATATCTTACCAACAAGTTGCTATGGTGGTTTTCTAAGCATAGCTTAAATGTGGCACATGGCCAAAATTAAGAGGCACCCAGTGAGGATCAAACTCACTACTCAGTCATAATTGATTTAGCAAGATAAGCTTGCTAATTATTACACCACACTGAAGTGCTCAATAATTTTCTAAGACCGAAAGAGTAAAGCACCTAGTTAGGATCAAACTCACTACTCAGTTGTAATTGATCTAGCAAGACAAGCTTGCTAACCATTACAACACATTGAAGTGCCCTACCAACAAGTTATTATGAAACAAATGTACAGCTATGTTTTCTGATAAGGTTTTATGAAAAAATTTAAAATTAAACTAAACTAAAACTCAACCTCTATAATTAACCTCAATTATAATTATTACTAAATGTGGTAATAAAACAAGCGTATACTTTCTCACTTCAGTGCTGAAAAATGTTTATTTTATTGTGATAGTAACTACTCATCACAATAAAACATTTTTCAGCAGTAAAGCAGAATGAGTCCAATAAAGCTTCATAAGCTTCTACTTAGAGTTGTTACACTAAATAAAAATAATAATAAAAATAAAACTGTTCTCATTTTTTAATTAGCAAATCACATATTTTCATATTCTAATGCTTTATACATTTTACTTAGATCTGGCTAGAAATCAAGAATTTCCCTTTTTGTAATTATGGAGTAAAATTTCAAAATTTAAATCTTCCACCTACCAGGTTGCTAATATCCCACTGAATTAAATTTGTAAATTCAAATTATAAACTTAAATTACGATTCTTTCCATGTGTAATGCATGCTTGGGTAATCATCTGTTTATGATTCATGACTGACTTAGCAGAATAATTCCCACGGTAGTTTGCCACTACATTCTGCAGTAGACTGATTGCTAACCAAGGCTAGAGTCCCCACTCTCTCCTGCTATTTAATACATAACTAGTGGAAGAAGAGATGGATTCACTTACTTCAGTGATCATATGAGAATTGGTGTTTCAATGTGATATGGCCATAGGCAAATTAACATTACACATAGCAAATAAAGTATACATAAACCCAAAATATTAAAATTATTCCAATATTCTTCTTTATTCTTTTTAAAATTAAAGATATTACAAAGCACATACAAAGCTGATGAACTGAAATGTTAATTCACTTCACTTGAATATCACATTAACTATGCATCAAAGTATTTTATTTAATGCAATTGAACTACTGAAGTTGCAAGACCTGTTGACAATGTTCTATAAAAAGAAAAATGTATTCAATATTTTCTGCTTCCTCTGAATCTGTCTTGCTGATATGTATTCAGTATGCAGACAAACATGAAAGACCAATACAATCACACACATTACTACATACAAAGTTTTTTGTTCAGTGTTTAACTCACTAACATTAACTTGTAATATAACTGCAAAATGTCAAGTAGAAATCTGCTAATATTGTGTTAATATTGAACCAAAATTTTAAGAGAAGTGGTGTGTGTATATATTATAGTCATAATCCATTCAGTAATTATTAAATCACTGATTCGCTGATATTGCAAGTCAACAACACAATCCAAAGTATGAGACAGTACTGTGTATCAAAATAAAGAAACATTCTGTGTGTCATCACTATTTTGTCACTTGCTCCTCCTCTCAGTTTTAGAGGAGTTGCTTCATTACATTTATTTACTAAATAATTTTAGGCTCACTTCTTTTTATTAAGTAAACAGTGAAAACTGAACGATCTAAGTAGTTTGTTAGGACAGCCTCTGTCACGTTCTGCAATGACCTGATGACCACCCTCCCAAAGTCATCTACCAGTTTGACCTGCCAGCTGCAAACTGTAGATGAACTTATAGCAGACTACACAGCCTCTAGAAGGACATCATCTGCCAGGACCACCAGCAGATTAATCTGGTGCTGGAGGATGTTCTAATGCTCTGCCAATACTGCGAGAGCTGGAGGGACAAAGTGGCTCTCGTGGGCTCAATGCCTTCATAGCATGAGATTTAGCAGCAGCATATAGAGATTTTTTTCTTTTAAATACAAATATAAAATTTGTAAATTTCAGTCACATTTACGTACAGTTATTTCATTAACAGTCTTGAAATATATACAATTTATAATATTTTGTTTTTTATTTCTTGACTTTTGCAAGCATTGATATTAACCTGGTCCATTTGGGCTTTGTGTTCACTCTGCATATTTGCCATTGTCCTTTTGGCAGTAACCTCTTGAGCAGCTAATTTGTCTTTCATGGCTCGGATTTCAGTATCTTTCTGAACAAGGCTATTCTCCAGCTGAAAAAAGAAAAAAAATATTCTCTTCCAGATTTTATATCAGAAATAAAAAAGGAATATTTTAGAAGTTTAAGTAATAAATGTGTAGCATACAAAAAATTACATAAACAAAATTTGTAAAATGTAAATTGCTATTACTAGCTTCATTATTTCCTTAAATTAACAAAACGAAGGATAAATTTACCATAATTTTTATGTATTTTCAAATTACTTTAAAAGATTCTTTATGAAATATGTTCTTTTAAAAATGATCAAAAGTTCAAACATATTTTTTTTTCATTCTGGACTTTCAAGAGATTGTTCAGATTTTCATGTTTCCAAGGAATATATTAAAGCTAAAATGCATATTCACACAGGCCAATTGTGATGATACACATTCAGAAAGCATTGGTCACCATTACAAATTTGAATCTACTGGTTATTAAAAATGTTAACAGCTTTGTGTAATGCTAGCTTATCCATGTCATAAAAAATTATGACATATGTGAAATAGATATTTTCTTAAGCCCTATTATTTTTTTTTTACATATGAGTTTTTGAAATATTTTTCCAAATATTACTGCTTTTCATAAAGTCATTCTATTCACCTCACATCTATATAAACATCCTCAAACAGTCTGCCATTGAAATAACAAAGACACTGCCACCTGGTACAATCAGTGTAAGGAAAATAACTCTAATACTAGCAAAAAATTATAGAAAAAAAATATACAATGCACATGGCATATTATATATATACATACATACATATACACACACACACACACACAGATAGATAGATAGATAGATGGTAGCAGAATACTAAAAAAATAGATTATCTGGAATAGACTACTTAAAATGTATGCATATATGCTGGAAGGTAAGTAGTTACATATAAATATGTATGTTTATACACTATTTACATGTTTCAGACTATTATGAGTATAAATCTAATATGTATATATTGATAACAACAGTTATTAGTTATTTGCCCGTATTTGTATAAGAGGCTCATTTATTAATATAAATAATGACAAACATGTCTACTAAAGAACCAGTTAAAATAGTCATAATCCTGTCAGCAATTATAACAAGCAGTATTTACTTTCTTGTCAAAATAAGATTCTAACACAGACATCATTATTAAGCATAAAAAATCTTGAAAACAATATAGATAATTTATGAAGGTTTGATTTGGTTTGGTTTGTTTTATGGCATATCAACCTCAATGGCTTATTTAATGCCAACAAAATTTTTATTGTTGGTAATATCACTTTTTTCTTTTTCAAAATGTATTGCTGGTAATTTTTTTTTTCTTCAAAAATCTATTTCTGGTAATATTTTTCTTCAAAAATCTATTTCTGGTAATATTTTTCTTCAAAAATCTATTTCTGGTAATATTTTTCTTCAAAAATCTATTTCTGGTAATATTTTTCTTCAAAAATCTATTATTGCAGGTAATATTTTTCCAAAAATGTATTGCTGGTAATATTTTGTTTGTAATAATTTTCCTTTAAAAATGTATTGCTGGCAATAATTTTTCCTTCAAAAAAGCATTGCCAGTTATAATTTTTCCTACAAAATATATTGCTGTTAATAATTTTTCCTTCAAAAATGGTATCTCCAATAATAATCTTTCCTTCAAAACTATATTGCTGACAATAACTTTTTCTTCAAAAATGTATTGCAGGTAAAAAATTTTCACCCCAAAATGTATTTCTGGTAACAATTTTTCCCCTCAAAAAAGTATTGCTGGCATTAATACCTATTTTTACACCTCCACAGCGTTTTGACCCCTGTTTGGGGATCAACTATTTGCCCATAGCTGGAATCCTAACAGACGACTCAGAGTGGACCTGGGAACACCAACAATTAAGAGGTGGTTCCACACTCCTCAAATCTCCAATCAGAGGCCTTGTTGTTTAATGTCTTACCCAGGACGTTGATGTAGCTTATCGCCATAACCAGGACAAAATTTATGAAGGTAAAAATCAAGTATAAGTGTACAGTAAAGCAAAAAGAAGCTGCACTAATCAATGGATGGATGTTATCACTTTGCTGAATCTTGAAAATGGTTAACAATAATGTTTAATTTTAGGAAAGCTTACCTATAGTAAATCATTTTGTTATTATCAAAGTGTTTCATTATCAGAGATCTACCAATGATTTTGGTCATTATGAACTGTACCAAAGTACATATTTGATGAGGTTGGTGGTGCTAGATTTTTATGCAGTCAAATTCTATTAGAATGATTCACTGCACTGCTGGCAATCTTTAATCTTTGTGCTTGCAAAAGAATGGTGCGTCAAAAGGATAGTTTTTTTTTTACTTGACACAGCTATTCAAGCATTCCTCAGCAATATTTATTGTTTTAAAAAGAGTTGATAAGAATCTTAATAAAACCTAAACGTTTGAAAGGGAATTTATATATTTTCTTTGTTCTTGAGAATTGACAACAAAAATAATAAACACAATTTATTAGATTGTTTATTTACACTATTTATTTATTATATTGTTTATTGCAATGGATGCCAAAACCAGCTAATTGCCAGTCAATCCGAACTTTATAAAATGGTAAATAATGATTTCCTTATAGTTGGTTCACATATTTTAATAATTTAGTAAGTGTTAATAAATTTATGAATAAAAAATTGTCTCATTTATTTTTTATAAATTGGTAAATAATAAATAATGCATTAGTTTTAATAAAATTGTAAATAAAAAATCTAATAAACAAATAGTGTTTAATATTTTTATTGTAAATTCTTGAGAACAAACAAATGTATAAATTCACTTTCATCATATGTTCAGGCTTTATTACAATTCTAATCATCACTTTTTAAGACAATCATGCTGATGAGTGAAAGTAATTAAAATAATAGCAGTACCAAGGGAAAAACTGTCACATACTGGGTTTTTTTTTGCAGGCACTAAGTTTAAAGATTGCCCTTAAGCTAATTCTGAACGATGTTATCAATTGCTTTGATGCAGCTGGACACAGGTTTCACTTTTTGTTTTTTAAAGTATGTGGTATATTACAAAAGTTATTATAATTGAGAAACAAAAAGTGTTTTTCTTCAAGGTATGTTATCAGCTGAAGTTAATTAAGTTTTATGAACTAGAATTGGAGGTTGAACCTTTCTATTTTTCTGATTCATAACCAGAGATCCACTCCACAAAAATAATATATAATAAGGCTTATCTTTATAATTTAATAAAACATTGTTGTTAGTCACTTCAGTTTTGCATATAACTCATTCTTTTTTTATCATTTGACTGTGAAGCAAGGTGATAAAGCCACTAAGATGCAAGTGGGTGAAAGAAACTTAAGTAATATACTAAGGAAAAAGGACGATAAAAAGCACAGGATTCAAGGAAACAGATGATGATTGACGTTGCATTTAAATTTTTGAAGATTACAGTTGACAGGAAAGCAAGAAACTAGAAGAGAGTTCTACAGGCGAGAAGTGTGAGAGAAGAAATTATTACAATAGAAATTATGGTTACATTTATCAATTTCAACAGTAAAATGAAGAAACCAACTAACTACCAATCTAGTATTACACTTAAATTCATGAAGTCAAGCACCAAAGAGGAAAGCTCATCAGAACAATTGCCATGAAATTATCTAAAGAAAAGACACAGGGAAACTATGTTACAGTAGTAGGAAAGTGATTGAAGCTGATATGCCAGGTTAGAACTAATAACATTACAGATTTACACAAAAATTTATAACTTGTAATATTTTATATAACAAAATATTTGATGTGTGTAAGTGTTTTCACTAAGACACAGTGGAAAACATTTTTTTTTTTTTTTTACTTTTGCATATAGTTACTTAGTGGGAAGAAGAATAATGTGAATAGTAACTTTACCAATCGTCCTTTGTGCTTATATTAAAATACAGTATGATAAATTTAAATATAAAAAAATATTTGGTAGGTGAATACACAAGATGAATGAAAAAGATTTGTCACTTCACTAATTCGCCTCATTATAATTAATAATAAAGGGTTTCACATAAGTTTGGTATCCAAGCTTTATTAACAAAACAAATATAGAAGCCATCTCAAGCAACATTTCTTAAACACAAATGATTATTGATTGCATAAAAAGACAATTATTGAGAAATAAATTTTTATTAATTTTTCTTTAATCTTTATGCATCATCTATAACAATTTTTTTCATATTTTTTATTCTTCAGTTAAAAATTTTTTCCACTGAACAGAATATTTTTATGAACATTCTACATTTGACATTATTCCTGAAGAATATAATTCCGAAACTTTTCTAGTCTTTCTTTTAGTTTTTTTTTTTTCTATTTTTGTCCTTCATTCAGAATGATCATCAGAGAATAGTACTAGGACAGAAAATTAAGAGAAATGTTTCCTTTAAAATAAAGGGGAAGATTACAAAATTAAATGCATACTCTAGTTATAAAGCTATAATGATTTTATATCGAGAGTTATCTCACATCAACCTAAATCTGCTAACAATATAAATTTGTGGCAAATTACAAAATCAGAAATATAGCTTACTGCTTTGATCTGTGGCAAGTATAAATCATTTCCTTGGCATGTATCCAGTTCTTTACGGTAGGAATTCCTCTCCATCTTAATCACTTCAATTTGGTCTGTCTGAGAAAGAACCTTTGTTTCAAGTCTACAAAAACAACACAAACAAATCAAAAATAAAAAAAGAAAGCTATTCAGATTTCTTTTATATGCTGTATATAACTACATCAACATTCTACTGGCTAATGGTGAAGCTTTTTTAGTATACTTAATATCTAAAACATTTTGATTTTGATTTTGTGGACTTTCATCCAATTAAAACATTTAAACAGAACATTGTTTCCCTTCAACATATTGTCTGATTCCTTTTAATATACAGTCAGTATAGGCTTAGAGTAAATATATGTTGAAAATGACCTTTGTGAGCTGAAAGTTCAAACTATATTGTACTTTTGACCAATTTGTGATATCATAGCAATTTATTATCATTATTTTATAGTCTCCATCCTAAGTTTTCCAACTTTATCCTCAGTTACCTGGTTCTCCATTGTCCAAGTATTATGATAAGATATATTAAAATAGTTTAAAACGTAACGTCTCTAAAAAAAAAAAAAATACCAGTTTGTTGAGCAGGTGAATAAGTAATAGCTTGACCTGAATTTGTTGGCTGATGATCCAGTTGTGCTATGAAAACAGGTGGAGGCCTTAAGACAACTGCTTTAAGTTATATAACTAAAGTCTAAAAATAATATTGAATACTTTCCTCTAATTGTAAAACAATTTTTTTTAGTAATTTTTTTGAGCAAATATCACAAATGTAAATGTTTTAAACATGTTTTTGCTTCAAGGCATAAATCAAAAAAGGCAACAGAGATTTATTCAACTAGATGAGCTGATTGTTGTTTTATGATAAATTTCAGATAATTGCAAAATGTAAAGTAATAATCTGTCAGTATATCATGTCAATATTGAACAAAATATTTTAAGAGAAATGATGTATATGTCTGTAACCAGAGAAAATTTTACATTTTAATCAAGCTTAATAAATTGGATTGGTAATCTGTTCAGTTCTAAATATACACAGATATGTATATATATATGTGTTGTAGAATTAAAAAAAGAAAAAGAAAATAAAGAAAATCATTAAAACATGAACATGTTTTTCAGATATGCATGCCATTTACTCCTTTAAAGATGAAAAACATTTTGGTAGGTAATCAATATTTGATTAACAAACAGAAATTGTATTTAATTTTATTTTTTTGATATTTATTCACATTATCTTCAAAACACAATGAACAGAAGTAATCTCTGCCAATTCATAAGACCAATAACATCACAAGTAACAAGAAGTAAACCAATAGAATAAAATAGAATAAAGGGTACAGTGAGATGCCACATAAAATGACAAAGTATAAATAAAGCAAAATGTAAACAGAAATTATCTGGTCAGGCACATGATCCAGAAATTAAAGACTGCTCACTTCTCATTTTTCAATCTGGTCTAATAATTATACATACATGTATAGAAATGAAGAGTGTAATGAAAGTAGAAAAAGCAACTATATAATTGATATTTCTAAGGTTCACTTGTTTGTTTGTTTAGCGGCATATCAACTCTTTATGGGTCATTTAATGCTAAAATTTAATTTTCTTGGGAGCATGAATTTTTTTTTTTTTCCCCTGTAAATTTTTTTTATTATGAAGTGCATTTTTACCCTTTCATAGTATTTGACCGCAGTTTGAGGGTTAACTATTTGTCCATAGCTGGAACTCTAACAGGTGCTAATACCTCAGGTCAGAGTGAACTAGGAAACAACAACAATTAAAAGGTGGTTCCATGCTCCTCAGAACCTCCAATCTCCCAATCAAAGGCCTTGCTGCCGGATATAATTTATTGTTATACCCAGGACAAATATTTCTACAGTTAAATTGTTATTATTCATAATCTACAAGGTTCGTAGCATAAACAGGTTAAGATAGGTAACTTAGAGAGCATGCTCTAAAATAAAATTTGTAATTACCTTATTGACTTTTTTGTTGTTTTTTTTTTTCTTGGATTGAGGAATCTGAGAGCCAAGTTTGAATTCCAGCCAAATCTATTTTTCACTTACATGCTAATACCCTTGGGAATAGTATGAATACTCTTCTCCTCCCCAGCTATGGGTAAGTAGCAGGACAGACTGGGTTCTATAGCCTTGGATGGCAACTGGTCTACCGTAGAAAGAAATGGCAACCTACTGTAGGAAAAAATCTACCTTGTCAGTCATGCATCGAAAGATACATGATTGCCTAAGTGTGTATCCTGCATGGTACATAACTGACTTATTAACTGAACCAGAAGTTATTTACGGTTACTGTGTCATAATAATTTTACTATATGTTTTAGCAATAGTTTATTTTTACCAAAACTTGTTGGGTACAATCACTCCTTAAAGAGCTTGGATTATCAAATGTCATATATACAGGAAGAATATTTAATTTATAGAGAATCAAGCAGGAAACTTCATATTCAGTAAAAATGATAGAAGTAATTAATAGTCACCTTATAATTAAATGAAAGGAATGCGTAACTTTAAAACTCACAGTTTGTAATTGATTATTAATCTATTTAGAAAGATGAAAAAAAAAAAAATGAGTATCTCTTTAATTAAACAGGATTTTATCAGAAATTAATTATCACAATGTTAAAAAGAGATAAATTGTGTTATTTAATTTTTTTATTAACTTAAACAACACTTTATAAATTTTCCTACTTAAGTAAAATGTCAGCCTAAAAACAAAAACTACTACCTCCATTCCACAATAGCTGCTAATATTCGGTACCTCCAGAGAAACAAGATAGCTAAGGTTTAAAATAATTTTTTTTTTAAATGAAAATCTTTCTTGAAGCTTTTATTTTAATTTTAAGCTAATTAAATTAAATTTAAATAATATTTCTAATAAGAAAAATACTTTTTGCATTTCAAAACTAATTTAAATTGAATGAAATCACTAAAAGTTGCTGATTTTAAAGCCATTTTTAGCCATCTTTCATCACAATGTAATTCTCTTTATTAAAAAATCTTTCAAAAATAAAATATACTTTTCTGAAACTTTATTTGGAGAATATTAACTGATTTAAAGTTTAATTACTCTGATTTGAAACTAATATTACTAACTATAGGTTTAAAATATTGCAGAAATGCATTTTTTAACACAGCAGTAGGTGTTTATTTAAGGTGTTGACAGGTTGAAGCTTGACTGGCAGATGGAAGTTTATCTAATTTTTTTTTCTACAAGGGACATATCTGCAAAAATTACTTGAGGAATGTGAGCACCTTTTAAATATAATTTTTGACAAAATTTAGGAAAATATGTAAATGTAATGTTTTATTGAATTTTAGGTATGTTGGTTTTAAATTTACTATAGTTATCACTCTTATTTTTTGATAATGTTGTGTATGAACATCCGTATTTACAAAAATTGGCACGTTTATTCACAACACAAAAGAATTGAATTGTAATAAGCTGTTCTATTTATGATTAGGAAATAAAGTTTTTATTTTATAACAATCCCTTAACCAGTACAAATTAATACAGAAATTTAAAAGATTTAAAACTTTATAAATTAATTCTTTAAAAAAAAAGAAAAACAATTCTTGTAAAATTTCCTTATTCATCAAAAAAAAATTTTTTTTTTTTTTACTTAAGACAATAGTGTCCATAATGTATCCTATTCATTAGATCAGTTAAAAGCTTTTCTAATTAAATAATATCTTAGTTTTATTGCATTTTTTATTTTCCAATTCAGAGCAGATTTTCAGTGACTGGGATCCTGTTTTACAAAAAAAAATTGATTTAAATTTTCCATGGAGTTTCGCATATAACTGATATAAATATCAAGTGGTACAAAAATTAATTTCTCAAAATTTCATAAAATTAAATAAGTGGGGGGAGGGGGAGGGGGATGTAACAAGATTTTCTAAAAAAAAAAAAATTGATTTCCAAAATAATTTAATTCATTTGTGAATAAGTTCTGAAAGTTTCATTAAAATCAATTATTTGATTCTTGCAAACATTAAATCAATGTGTTTTTCACTGCAAAAAAGACACTAAAATTTCCCCCAACTGATGCAATAAAAACTAGATTTGTAATCAAAATTTTGAATGTTCTAACAAGGGTAAAAAAAAATATATAATTTAATAATAAAAAATCTTTTTGTTTTTCCTCAATAATAACAAAGATTTTGGCAATAAAACTTTGTTTTTATTTAGTTTAGGGGCATTTTTTTATCATGTATACTAATTTTTTAGTGAATCAGTGGATATATATGAATTTTCAATAAATTAATCAAAGTTCAAGTGACTGGCTTGCTAATTCAAGAGCTTCACATTGAAATGGGATCTGAAAAGTTCAATGTATTTATCAAACATCTGGCCCTGATGAGTGTTTCAAGGTGAAACTCTTGAGTCAGCTAATAAGATAAGTCACTTGATCTTTCTTGACTTATTGAATATTATTACTCTATCTATTGAGTGTTTTTTGGCAGAATTTCTGATCTTTAAAAAAAAACATGCAAAATTTTTGTGATTTTCACTTACTTTCTCAGTTGCATTATATATATATATATATATATATATATATATATATATATACAGAGAGAGAGAGAGAGAGAGAGAGAGAGAGAGAGAGAGTGCTGCACAAAAGTAAGTGAACCTCTAATATAAAAAAAAATTATCTTTTTTTCCAGATAATCAACAAATCTTAATGAAACTATATATTCATTAAGGAAAACATTTATTAAGCAAATTACAACCACTTTCAAAAATTTTTATCAAAAATTTTTGAAAGCGGTTGTAATTTGTTTAATAATGCTTTTACTTATATAGTTTAATTAAGATTTGTTGATTATCTGGAAAAAAATAAAAAATTTTTTAATGTTATCAGGAGTTCACTTTCTTTTGTGCAGCACCATATATAGTGGGTTCTCAATTTCAAATCTTGATACAAGTAAAAACTTTGCTGATGGCAAAATCTGTTCAACAGAATTCATGACACATTTGCTTATAAGTAAAAACTTAATAAAATAAATAACCAATGTTAAAAAAAATAACTCTCAATCAAATGCTGAAAATTATTCATTATTAAATCTTTTAATCATTATAGTTTAATTAAATGTTTTAATTCTCCTATTAAGTTATTTAATATTTATTTACATTTGTTATATATTTTTTCCTCTCAGATAAATGGATGGTGTCTCTTAATATTCTAAATTTTAATAAGCAGATACCCCCCCACACACACACTCACACATTATTTATACACAAGGTAAGAATATTTTTTCTTATTTTGTAACTTCCTGAATAAACAAGAGTGTATGCTTATTAAAATTTTGAAAATTAAGAGACCCCCCCCCCCCCACTATACACTTTATTTGGACCACTTGTTTATTTGACAGGGTAGAGTATAAGGTAAGCAAAACTTTGTGCATTTTTTGATTGACATAAAAGAAATTAAAGAAAGAAAAAAAAAGAAAAGGAAAAAAAGACAAAAATTAAGCTTTACTTGTAAATAATCAAGCACGTAATTACTTTATTGTTGTTCAGGACACATTACTTACCATAGGTTGTTAATCAATTAAAAATAATCCATACTTTTAGTGTGAAAGAAGTTAGAAGTCTATTGATTCATTACTGTTTTACCCTCTGAATTAACAGATTACCAGTTTCCCTAATGTCTATCTTTTTCAGACAGATTTTCATTGCTTGTGTTTAACCTTAAAACAAGCATCTGACACATTTGAAGTGAATTAGATTCAACACAATTTGCTAGACTGACTGTCCTTTATGAGGTGCATCTATAAGTGACTCATTTCCAACAGACAACCTCCTGAACAACTTTTGAGCAATACGGCCACTAACTTCACATTCACCAATCTCTGTACATATTCTATGGGCTGCTTCTGTTGTTTTTGTTCCAAGTTTAAATTTGTATGGTAGACAAGATCTCATAATCCATTTTTGGGGCCACCATGTTGATCTCATTCCTTACAACTTCTGAATGTTATCTGAAAATTCTTATGGACTGTTGTCATTTGAAGAATTTATCTTTTTTTTTAAGCTAATAAAAATGAGAACATGGAAAACTGCAATAACTGATATAACTTTAAAATAAAACGTGAAAAAGAAATATTCATAAATATTTATTAATATAATAAAATATTTTAGGTTAGTGGATTAAAGCATTGGTTCGTGAATTTGGTGACATAGTAACTGTGAGTTCAATCCTTGGATTGGGCAGTGTGTACTTGTTGGACTGAGTGGAAACAGGACAAGCAATAACTGAGCAGTACTAAAAATAAGAAACTAAACGAGATATCCCTAGACATGGGCTGTAGGTTACCTGGATTGATATACACTTAATGAAGGCTGCAGGATACAACAACCAAAACATTGTGATAACAACAACAACAAAGATGAGAACAATAGTTCAAATGAAGTGTAATAATAAAAATTAATTCAAAGCATCAAAACTATCTTGTATTTTGGATTTTTGAAAAACTAATGTAAACAGAAGAACCCTTAATGGGATAAGGGTGTAAGGATAAAAATATAATTTTTGCCCTTACATATAAAGTGTCATAGGTCAACCCTGCACAAGCAGGAAAATAAATCCAGTAGACCAGTTACTAGAGTGGCTAGCAAATTTATCTGTCATGGCAAGAGTACCAGCTCTATATGGCTCTCTCAGGTGAAGCACCCTGACATTTAAGTAGGAAGCTTTTTTTCTTTCCTTTGTCAGATTTTCCTTTTGTTTATTATTCCCAACACGTTAATTTACTTGGCAACATAGACAACTTAGCTTTTTAGCGATTAAGACTGTTGCATATTTGTATATACATGTATTGCATACTTAATATGGAGTCCTCTTGTCTTTTCATACTGTTATATTTCAGTGTTAGTTCAGCCCATTGGCTAAAAATTGTTGAATAGAGTATTTATTTTCCCTTCACCAATCCTTACAAGGTTATTTATAAAGAGAACATTGCTATCATGAATTAAACCACTTTTATGGAAACCATAATCATTTTTGATTACAATATTAATACTTTCCTAAGCTTACAAAATATTTTTTTTTAATCAAATCACCCCAAGCAAGGCAGGAATGACATTAGTATGCAGGGGGCTACAGAGAGTGAAAGTGAGAGAAAAGACTGGGTATAGGGAGGATTGAGGAAAGGATAAAAGATGAACGGGGTTCAAGATGACAGAAGATAGTGACTGATGTTGCATTTAAATTTTTGAAGAAGGTGAGCATGCAAACGGAATGAAGTTCCACTGTTGGGAAGTGTGAGAAAAGAAACTGTTGGAGTAGAAGTGGCAGATACATTTAACTATTTCCACAATAAAAGGGTGGGACCTAGATACCAATCTAGCAGCAGGTTTAAATTCATGTAGTCGGGGCACCAAGCAAAGAAGCTTGTCAAAGCAGTTGCCATGAAAATATTTGTAGAAAACACTAAGGGAGCAAGTAACTGAAGCAAAGATGCCAAGTCAGGATCGATTACATTGCAGAAACTTCTTTGGATCTTGCCAAGAACCTCAAGATGAATAGTAGGAGCACCAAACCAGATATGGCAACAGTATTTAATGCATGGCCAAATGGTAGATTTTTAAATGTGCAAGTTGAACTGACAAGAAAAACCTTCTAGCACAACACAATGACCCAATTTTCCTTGCAGTAGATGCAGCTATTGATTCAATGTAGTAGTTCTACTTCAAGACAGTTGAAAATGTGAGGCTAAGAAGGCGCAGTGAGATGCTCTCCAGGAATCAAGCGTTAGCCATGCTGATGGCGAGCAGGAAAGTTTCTCTATGGTGGTTAAATGAGAGCAGTTTAGTTTTGGAGGCATTAAAATTTACAAGCTATTTCCTGCCCCAGGTAACCACTGATTGGAGGTCCTTTTCAAGAGCAGTGGACAAGTTAACTTTGTCAGCTCCAACAGATTTGCTACCGAGACAGGAGTAAATGGCAGTGTCATTTTCCATAAATGCCTACTTGGGAACTGATGACATCAGAAAGATCATTGATGAAGATCAGAAACAGCATAGGATGCAGGATAGAGCCATGAAGGACACCCATATTCATGTGAAAAGATCTGGAAGCAAACCTGTTCAGAACAAACTTCATTTCACGATTTGACAGGAAATATTGGATTCAATCAAACAATCATCCTGTAATACCATAGCCCTGAAGCTTATGTAGAATCCAGCATGCCAAACCCTGTCAAATGCCTTTGAGATATCTTGTGCCATAGCTCGAGCTTCACTATTATTAAGAGCTTGATCTACATATTCAGTGATGGCCATAAGCACGTCAGCAGTAGACTGGGCAAAACAGAAGCCATATTGTTTGTCCAAGAGTAGGTTGTGAGAAGTAAGATGCTTAAACACTTCAGCATTGATTAAAGCCTTGAATACTTTGCTGAAAAGCAGTAGGAGTCTAACAGAGCAATAGTTCTAATAGAGGTCAGAAGGTTCTCCAGAGTTATTAATAACAAGAACTACAGAGGAAGACTTCCGGCAAGCTGGAAAACAGGAAGCAGCAAGGCAATAGTTGTAGAGTTTGGAGAGAACTGGAGCCAGCTCTGGGGCATATTTCTTTAGAAATGATGTCTGAGACCAGTTACAGAGTTATGTACAAATCACTCAGTAGTAGAGCCTCAGTTCTATGGGAAAATCAGGTTGGGGTACTCCAAATGAGTGTTGAGTTGGAAGAGAATTTCTGAGCAAAGCATTCAACCCTATCTGCTGAAGATGTCAGGATCAAATTGACTGAATAGAGAAGGATTTGTTGCTGTTCAGCGGACTCTTGCAGAGCTGCCAATAATCTCTAGAATCAAACTTGCAGGATGCTATATGTAGTTTTATTCTATCAGCAAGCAGTAACTTTACTTCATTGAGGACACACTTGCACTTGTTACGAGCAGAGACGAAGAGATATCTGTTGCAATCAAACGTGTCGCTCTGGTACAGCCGGAAGAAGTGATCCCTGTGGACTATAGTGACCGAGCATGCAAGTGAGAACCAAGGAGATGAATGCAGTTTAACTTGGTATTTCCTTGCTGAAATGAAAGCATTGATGCCAGCTTTCACTAAGGAGGAGACCTCAAATCTGCATTTTTGAACAGGATAATTAGAGACTTCATTCCAAATCATTTTAAAATTGATTATAAAATATCCAAAGCTCTTAGTAGATTTAATTTCATGAACAACATGTAAAATGTATCATGTATCACATTAGTCGATGCTTTGAAGTAGTATCAGTTAGCTTTTCTTTGCAGCTAAATATTTTAATAACCAGACCAACCATAACAGCAGGCATAAAAACACTTAAAAATAATTTTGGGCTTGTATATACTAATAAAATTTCAAATGAAAATAGTATTTAGATCCAAAATGCCATGGATTAGTGATTGATTTTTGCCAAAATTTAGAATTGACAACATATTTCTTAAAAATAGTTTTTAAATTTAAGATATTACCAATTCATTGCTTCAATTCCATCACAAGTTTTCATTCATTTTACAGATCTTTCTGAAGAGAAAGATTAACTCATTCATTTCATGAGGTTGAATAATAGCATCAATGACAATCTATATTAATATTGGCGGTCTCTGCTAGTATATGTGTCTGTGTATCCATGCTACATTCAAATTACAAAGCCCACTGAGATAATTTTTGACATGAAGACTCACTAGACATCCAGTTATGACATAGGCTATGTGAGGTCAATTTAAGAGGTCACTACAGATCAGCAAAGAGCATAATATGCCATTTATAACCAAATAAAACAATTTGTAACAAAATAGAGTGAGATTTTGAATTTATTAGGAAGTCCAAAAACAATTTTTGATATCACAAATGTGAGGCTAGATAAGGTCAAATTCAAGCTTTATCATTGGAGGTTGAATTAGTTTGTGGACTTTATGATTTCTATTGCAGCCAAACAATTAAATTCTTCAAGGTTGGGTCAAAAAAATGCTGATAGGATAGGTGGTGTTGAACTCCAAGGTCATTGGAAGTCACTAGAAGTCAATTCGAGATTAAAACAGATCTTGTCAGTCAAACAAAAGAACTAAAAACATGATTTTGTTTATTTTGTTTATGAGATGCTGTGAAGCCTTCAAAAATGTTTTCTGACAAAAACTTACAAATTTTCAGGATTTTAAGTGTAAAAAATCCCAAAACTACAGAAAATACCTTTGGCTCTGTAAGCAAGATATTTTTGTGCCAAATGTAGTTAAAGAAATAAATTCAAGGCTGTTGGAACAAATTCCTGGGGAGGTTCAGCAAGGGAAAGGTCTCTTAAACTTTACCACGCTGGAGGTAAAAATTGCTCTCCCTTTGCTACTCGAGGTGCATTCTGTCGCCTTGAAACTGTTGCTATAAATAAACAATTGTCAATTGTTATTTCCAGTATTTTAAGCTGGAAATTACCTACTACTTCTTTGGAACAAGGTTAAACTTCATTTTGAATTGTTCTAGACTACACAAGGTGTAACACCGATTAAACCCATGTTAATTTTTTTGAGATTTTTGTAAACAAAAATGGCCACATCAATATCCAATAAAGCCTTTATTCAGGAGTTTTTCTCTGATTAGGACTCAGAGTATGATTTTGAAGGCTTTACTCAAGTGGATATTGACGGTGAAGTGGTCGAAGATGATAACCACACTAGTGACGTGGAGAAAAGAAATGATGACCACTAGCAGCTACTATCATCCATGCCTGACTAATTTTATGGAAGCTACTGACGACCATCGATATATCTGATAGGCTTTCTGAAGGTGAATTATTTTGTCTATTTATAAACGACGAAATAAGAACTTTATTAACCAGACAAATAAATACGAGCAGGTGAAAGAAAGAGCAAACAAATGTTAGTGTCTTCTTGTATATAAACACAAGGAAACACATCACTTTTTTGACGAAATGAAAGCCTTCTTAGTGATTTTGCTTCTTATTGCACCCCCAGAACTCCACAACAACTAATAAAAGTTAAAGTACATTGAATTATCTATGTATTTTTTAATGTATTTGTTTTTATTTCGCATTTCAATTTTTTTGTTTTCAATGTCAAAACATGCATGCAAAACGTAATGAATTACATAATGCATTACATCAAAATATCACTCATTTATTCTTTTATTAGTGTATAAACATTAAAATCTATATAAGCACAATACAAAGAAAGTTATAACAATTTTAAAACAGTAGATGTTCATGATGCAGTAGCAGGGGGAACAATTCCAGAAAGAAATTAGCATAGTAAAGGTTAATTTTCAAATTTTTATTAATTGTACCCAGTCCCATTGTTCCTGGGATTTCACATTGATTTCAACTTCATTGTCAATTAGCAGTGTTTCAAACACTTTTGAATTTTTTTCAGAATCTGACCGAGTTCCACAGCTCTCTTGAACTGTGTGATGTTCCTCCCCACAAGCTTCAACTAAAAATTGGGATTATGCTTCTAAAAAATCTTGACTTTCCAAAGTTGTGCATTAGAACTCTCCTCAATGTCAAGCAGCTTTTGCTCACATATTATCAAGACAAATATCCAAACTTGGATAGGCAAAAAGGAGGATATGCTCATTCCTGGAATTCCCCTAATTCCAAAAAAACATGCCTTTTAAAATCAAGTGACTTCAACAGTGATTCCAACAGATTTGCCTTTACTTTTAGTGACTGCAATTCCCAGTGAAGCTCAGTTTCACCATGACCATCAACAAGGTAGAAAGTAAATCTATCAACACTGATGACCATAACCTGAATTCTCCATGTTTTTCCAATCTCAGTGTTGGTTTGGTTTGTTTTGTTTTACGGCATATCAACCTCAATGGGTCATTTAATGCCGACAACTTTTTTTTTTTTTTTCCTGGTAATATTTTTGTTTTGTCAAAAATCCATTTCTGTTAATATTTTTTTCTCAAAAATGTATAGCTGGTAATATTTTTTTTTTTTTTAAAAACGTACAGCTGGCAACTTTATTTTTTCAAAAATGTATTATCAGAGTCCTTGCTGTTGGATGTAATTTATCGTCTTACCCAGGACGCGGATGTAGTTTATCGTCATACCCAGGACACCTCAATGTTGGTTGTTTTTGGATTGAATCCCTAAACAAATGATTGAAATGAGAGAAACATTAATATTGTGCACCTAGAAGTGCTGTCAAAACAAAAGGCTGAAATCATTTGTTTCTATATATTGGTCTATTTTATTTTTCAGTAAAAGCTACTCTTTATGGATGAATAATTTAAATAATTATTTCTATATTTTGTTGTGCAAGAATAAAGAACATTTTTCCTATCCTGTTATATTTTAGGTTATTTTTCCCCTGGGCAATGCTGGCTAACCCTGTAAGTATCCACTGTTGCAAAACAAAAACTACTGGTTTATTTTTTTTTTCAGTTAAAATGGATTAAAAGGAAAGTACAAAATTTATATAGTTGCATCAATATAAATGTTCTGGTTCTGCAAGCATACAAAGTTTTCACTAATTTTCAAACAGAAATAGGATCAAGATTGTATAAAAAGAATTATTTATGATTATTTATATAATGATTTAAAAGGCAAGCAAAAATATGAATAAATATTATGATGAGCAAAAAAATTAATAGGTGAGTTACAATATTAATTTCTAAATGTACTATTGCAATTTATTTTACATGTATTCTCTATTAAAATATATTTCTATACATATAAATAAATTTGTTGTATCAAAATACTGTAATGCAAAAAGCAGTTGTTTTAATAAAATACTGTATTGAAAGTTTGCTTATTTACAATTTTTTTAAACATTTGAAATTTGGAATGAAAATATACTTACTGTTTAATTTGGACTTCTTTGGCAGCTAATTCCGTGTTTGCTAATTGTAATTTCTTTTTCAGTTCTAAAAATTCTGGAAGTTGATTTAAGTCAATCTTTGCCATTCCATTTAAAGGCAAGCTACTGTGTAAGGGTAATGGTTTTGGAGTATCTAATTCAGCCTCAAGTTCAGATAAAAGTTGATCCTCTGTTGGTGTCTGATTTGAAGTTGGTGTCTTGGAATGGTCAGAATCAATACCTGACTCTGGAGAACTTGCAATGGTCATTGTTGCCAATGATGTATCTGTAGTAGATTTACTAATAGCACAGTCTGCAGGGCAGCTGATAGAATTTGTTTGGTCAAAACTACCATGAGTAACATTATTTGAAACTGATAAATCTAGAGAAGCCGCAACTGTTTGTGCTGTTATATGCTCAGTGCTTAGCGAGTCAGAACATGTCACAATTACATTGTCAGTACTTTGACTGGCCAAAGAAGTGGCATCCTGACCAACTTCAATGTCATCTGTTAATTGATCATCATAAACAGAATGTGTAATGTTTTCTGGTGAACCTGCTATTAAAGGTGAATGAGACCTTAATAATTTACCTTGAGAAATTTCAATGTTTTGGGATTGTATACTGGCACAGGAATCTTTCTCAGGCAGAGGATTGGCCACGGGCTCTGTCAAGAGATGGGATCCTCTTGTCTGCATCTGGTTAAAATTGATCACAGTTGTTTCATCAGAGCTACACTCTGAGTTACTGTCCACTAACAAGGAGCTAAAATTGTTACTAACTTTATATACATTTTCCTGCTGGCTGGCCCCATTAGAGGGGGAGGAGAATTCTGGTGATTCGTATCCTCGCTGGGCAGCCATGGGAGCACCACTTTCAGATTCATCACTCTCACAATACACAATGCTTGCTTCCCGAACATTCATATCAGCAGGAGAATAGCAAACATTCATCAATTCACCTTCCATCCTTACTTGATGTGATGCTGGTTCCAATAAGTTCTCACTATCATCATCCTCTTCCTCCTCTTCTACATCATCATCATCATCATCATCAAACTCTTCATCATCATTCATGCATTCACAGTCATTGTCATCACATATCACTGGTGTTTGGTCACATTCAGGCTCAAAGTCCTCTGCTTGTTCACCAACATTTCTTATTGGATATTCCAGAATTTCATCTTCCGGTGCAGTGTTTCCTAAACATTCTGAATTACTAGTGGCAATGGATGCATTTTCGAGTCCACCATCCCCACCAATTCTATTGTTTTCTCTTGTAATCTCTGGCCATATTTGGTCATTATCATTGTTATCCTCAGCATGCGCATCCTCAGGGTTAGGGTTAGGGTGCGGTCTTTGGTTCACTGTGGCTACATCCAATAATGGCTGAGCAAAAACTTGTAAGTGATTCCTAGCTTCATCTTGGTCCCCATTTTGTAAGTTGCTATTGTGGTCAACATGCTGGCTCTGGTTCTCTTCAACTTCATTATGTTCATGCACTCCTCTTATATCTGATTCCGCTTCATCACTGTGGGCTAGCTCATCTCCACATAAGGCGTCAGCATCAGCATCAGCTTCAGGGTCTGGATTTTCAGCTACATCACTGGCATAAGCATCTGTATCACACATGCTTTCTTCCCTGAAATAAACATCAAAGATCCAGGTTACTTCAATAGACTCAATTTACTTGTTAATTCAAATAAGACTTGAAAAAACTGAACAAATTTATCTGATAACCCTAAAATTATTATGCCATCAAGTGTACAGGGGGAGGGTGAATTTCTTTTTACAGAATAAACATAACAGGATTCAAGAGTTATGCCTTATACTTAATATTGCAGATATGCTGAATTATCTATTGAATATATTTTTTAAATTATCAAATTTTTAATATTAACAATAATAGTAAACCTAAGTGGTTAATTAGGGATATAACTCGTTCATTCAATACAAGGAAAATCTATTTGTAACATTTATAAATTAAATTTTGTGGCACATCATAAACAAAAACTCCCTGTTGCAAATGTGTGTGCATTTATCGAGATAAAAGAAAAAAACGAGATCGATAGAGAATTGAAGGAACTGAGTGATGCTCTGACAGCTTTATGTCAAAAGTGTTTGAGGTGGGTGTGTCAATTATACTAGCATTTATCATTGTCTTATGATTTAATATATCATAAATATATCAAGGTATCTAATATAAAATAAAGAATCACTGATCACAAACTAGTATGGACATTCATGTTCAATATATGTTATAGTAAAACAGTACCATATGGTGAAAAAAAAATGAAAAAGTAATTAAAAACAAACACTAATGAAATAAAAATGTATCTCTCACTCAAGACTACAATATATATTTTTTTTTTTAAAATATGATTCCATCGTGACACAGAAATTACTATGTTTTGAAACTGGTCCACAAGTGTTAAAGTTTAATTTCAATATTAAACCTTAATTTTAGATGAGCGTTTCATTCTCAAGTAATGTTTGGAATAACTAACCGAAAAAATGTTTTACTCATAGTTTGGAAATGGAGGTGTAATCTGGGGTTTGTTTTTCATTATCAAGGAGTCTGTGCTTTGATGAAAGTAGGAATGTTTATTATATGTCAAGTTTTTGAAATCGTGTAAGGTTGTGTTAGGGAATTTTTGTCTGGTTACAATGGTCATCTCTATTAGGCTCTGTTGTTTTTATTGCTATCTGCTAAAACTTCCACTGATTGATGTTCTAGTTACAGTCTTTTTGGTGTTTATTTATTTGTTTTTTTGTTGATTCTTATAGGGGCACTAGGATTATGATTGGGTTGTATTTTTAAACCTACAGTTTTAATTGAATTTGCTGATAGATTTTATTTGGTATTGTGTAATTTTTTTTAATATATTTTAGGATATCGAGCACTGTTTTTTAAAAATAAAAGCAAAAATACTAAAGAGCTTTGGATCATCAATCTAACTGTTCTTTCCTATTACATCAATATGCACTCACACAATATATATATATTATTTATTTTACGATATTAAAACATGTTAAAAATTGCTACATAATGGCAATTATGTTTCAACACCATAGATGTGTCTCCCCTGGCAAGACATGTGGAGACACATTTATGGTGTCAAAACATAATTGCCATTATGGGAGGTTCTTTAGACTTGGTTAGCAACCAGTCTAAGAGAAGGAAACACACACACACACTAGAATCTCCCATCATTTTCAGTGCATGAGAGTCCAACAGCTCAGTTCTTAGATCAAACATCCAGACTATCCACACACATGATTTGATTATAGTGGTGAAGGCATGTTGCAGAAGCAACCATGCTTTTTGGAAGAACTCAATACAGAGAACTGATGTGCATAGTCTGCTACAAAGTCTTCAATTGACCCTTCTCACATTTTGACTTCAGTGTTTTCCTTCTCTTAGACTGGTTGCTAACCAAGTCTAAAGAACCTAGTCTGCTATACTATTATAGCTAGGGAGAAATGAAATGGATTCATATTTTTTACCATAAATCCTTTGGTCTTTCCTCTTAATAATAACAAAGATTTTGACGATAAAACATTGTTTTTAAGTTTTAGTCATTTTTTTTCATCATGTACGCTCATTTTTTAGCTATCTATATAAACAAATAAATAATCTGTTGGATTTAATTTATTTTACACACACTCACACACGTTTTTAATCTAGTTAATATATATATATATATATATATATATATACACACTAGCAGAAGTAGCTGCCTTTTCCTGTACTTAATATAATCAGATGGTTTCACTATATTTTATATAAATTGCTTTAAAAAGATGCTGTTAATATTCAATTGATCTGGGAATGTTGATTCAATCAAAATTATTGCATCCAAGCCCTTCAAGGAAATGGTTTGATTTTTACCACTATAAAAATTTGCAAAAACAAATATAATAAACAAATGCAGAATCTAAAATGCAATTCCAAACTTCCAGATTTAAAAAAAAATTTATATATTAATATATACAAAAACACAGTGGTATCAATGTATTTACATGAACAAAAACTCAATATTTGATGTCATATAAGACTTAAGAGACTATATATAATAAAAAAGTACATTTAAAAATATTAAAAGGATATTTTGAAATGATAATCTTAAAGAAATAAATACTAATATAAAAAATATAAAATAAAAAATATAAAAATATATATATATATATATATATATATATATATATATATATATATATATATACACACACATGCATGCATATGATTATTATATATGAATTTTAATATTTAACAGCATGATACCAGTAAATTAGTTGGTACAGTTAAATATGCTTCAATATATCCTGGTGATATTTTTAAAGATGGTTCACTAACTTCTCAAAATTAAGCCATAATTCTTGAAGCTGTAAACAAACACAGCTTTATCATTCTCCTACAAGATACCTGTATAACTGAATTGAGACAAAATAAAACCTGGAAAATTAAAATATCCATAACCATATATATTCTGAAACTACATTACCCGGAGTACTTGGATAAGTATATTTCATTTTGATCAAAGGAGGTCCCTGGAGGGTAGAAGCCTCCCACTGTACATTTTTTCCCTTTCATTTAACTTAAATTTAAGTTTGAACAAGTGAATGATTCCTATCCAAAATATAGAAGAAGGCCAAAAGATGGAGGTCACATTGGCAAGTTCATTGAGTAATACTGAAATGCATCATTTTTTTCACACAAATTATAACAATGATTTAAAGTCAATCATCATTTTCTTACAAAAAAAAAAAAAAAAAAAAATGACACACAGGGCACAGGTAATTTGGCTAGTAATTTTAATAAAATATGAATAAATTTGATAAAATTTTAAAATAAATGACATTTGACTAACTTCAGTAGACAATGACCACCACTTTGGGAAGATAGGCCCAATGTCAAATTTATGTTTTTTCAATGAAAAACTGTAGCCTACAATTTGGAATATCCATCATATATACATATTGATTTCTGGTGTGTACACATTTCTTTCTGAATCACACCCAGGGACCTAAGGTTAGAGATGGTATCATGACATTTTCCACTGACAAAAAAAAAAAAACATTTTACATAGACAAAGCCCTTCACAAGGTGTGGGCTGTACTCGTGAGAATAATTTTTTGTATTTCTTTAAGGCATGGACTTCCAGGAATCCCTTCAATTAGGCTACTGGAATCTTTTCCAACCAATCTGAGGGCTCCAACTACAACGTGGATTGTTGAGATTATTATCATCAACAGTTTTATATTTTGGGCTAAAATACAGTTGCAACTGATCAAGCCATTAAACAAAAATTAATTTCATTAATGATATATGAGGAATAATAATAAAAGCATGTTTTTAATATTAAAAAAGTACTAAAAGAGACTGGTTCTATTTAACAATTAAGTAATTTTTCTGTGCAAAAATTATAAAATCATTTGTTTTTGAAAGCAAAACAAATATTAAGCTGCTTTACATGTATTGTATAGGTATGTATATAAATATTTTTTGGTCATCTATGTATCAGATGCAGCAAAAAACAATTAATTGAAGTTAATGCAAATTTGCCAAAAGTGGCAGCAGCAGCCACCTCCAGGAGTTATACACAATCTGCACCATTAGTTTTAAAGGTTTCTATGAAAGAAATGTCAATAAATGCTATAGAAGTCTAATAAAATGAAGAGTAGCAGAGCATGTCTAAAACATTGCATGGATTTCTGTTACAACAGGAGATAATCACAATGTGAAAGAGATATGATTGTTATGAGTCAGAATGTTAAATGAAAAATGTTCTGTAGTCAGGTAATAAATAAAAATGGCCACAGAATTATTAGAAATTCTCACGTAAAAGAGAATTTTACAAGACAGGAGTATTAGTAAACAGAGATGACATGAACATGACACTTGTGGTGTCCGTACTTCAGAAAAAGGTATCATCTGAAAAAGAGGTGATAGATAGAAACAACAAAAAGAGTAACATAGAAGAAAGTAAATGGTAATGTGTACAAAAAAATGGAGGAAGATAGGGTAATAAAGAGAAAGAAATAATTAAAAATTAATAACATTTAATCATCTCAAAAATGAGTCATGCAAGTAGACAAAATTTTGAAGAAGAGAAAGACTGCTTTCCAGCAGATGAAATTACAGGTTAAACAGTTAACAAAACAAAAGTCATTGAAACAAAGCAACAATATATAAAATTCTAACATCTCTTTTTAAAAGCTATACCGCTATGATAAATATGAAAGAAAGGATGAGAGAGGGTGATATTGATTGTCAGCAAAAGTACACACCAACAACAGTCTGACTTGATCTGAAGATAACCATCAAATAATTCATTGGAAGTGTTTTGGGCAAGTCATTTAATCATTCTTTTAAAGAATCCTTAACATTTGATGGGAAACAGATCTTAATTAATATCAGTTTCATTCTTGAATTTCAAAAGAGATTACTGGAACCACAATTTGTAGGCAGGTTATTTTGAATGAAAACATCATTATTTTCTGAAATGGAACCAAAGAAAATTAAAAAGATAGAAATTATATAATTAAATGTATTAATTGCTCAAAGCATTTGGCAATGGATTCCAATTTTATTATATTGAATCACTTTCAGTGACTACATTAATGATAAAGTCAATTAGATTATTGGACACTTTCTAAGACATGTTAATAATACTGATTGTTCATCAAAGTAAAATAAATTTTATTTTTGTACTATGATAAATGAACTATCTGTGCTTTTACTTGTATTACACCATTTTAGAAGATTAATTCATTACTTGCTTACAAGCAGATTTGATTTATAGAAATAAAATCAGGTAAGAGACTTTTTAGGTTGAATGTTGGATGAATTTCAGCTATAAAACCATTTTTGCATTGTAATATTCTTGGTAAATACTAACACAGAATTAATAGAGTTACAAATTTAGAGAATTAGGAAAAGATATTCTTGGGGTTAGATGCATTCTATCAATACTCTTATCTGATATAGCTTGGAAGCTTATAGTGAACCCACAGACAATTATTCCAAGAACTGATCAGATTATAGAACTAACTTTTTTGTTGTCAATAAAAAATTTGATTTTTTACCTCCAATATAAATTGTACATTTGAAGGTTGTAGAATGAATCAGTTGAAATGCTGTAACAAGAGCAACAAAAAGACTTGTCTAAACAAATCTTGAAATCATAATGACTTTTCAAAATCATATTATAATTCTGCTTGTTTCTTAGTTAGCATGTACATTAAACACTGTCAATACCTTATAAATAAAGGACTATTCTGTTTTAATCAGCAAGGAAATATGGAAAAAACATAGAGATACTGTTTGGTTTCAGTGAGAAAATGAAAGAAAGGGTAATATTGCTCTTGTGTGTTTAATGTCTGTTTCAGTGAAATGAAATACTTATCAATTTTAAATCTTTTCATTTGTATCCTCTTACTTCTTTAAATAATGATCTGCCTTCATACATATGATTGTTATTGCAATATTTTATTAAAGTTGTTAAGCTGAAATATTTAACAATGCAATATGGGAATTTGTAGTCATAGAATGAGCTTATCTATTCATTAAATAATATAATACATCAGAAAATTCAAATAAGAAAAACCATTAAATTTTCCCCAGGTACAACTAGTATTATTATCATCATCAAAAGCAATATCACATATTCAACACTTGTAATGACTACATAATAGCTACATAGAGCTCATGAGAATATATAATCTGATTCTTTTGTAAATATCAATTGTGAAAGAGTTTTCCTCTGCAATCAATTTAAATAAAATTAAGAGGCATTCAAGTAGTAGCAAGTACCTGAAACTCTCTCTCTATAATTGAGCAATAAACTTGAGTGGATAGTTGAGCTAAACACTTAATCTAAGATAAACAATCAATGTTAATTTGTGATTGCAAGAAATCAGTATGTGAAAACAATGTTGCATACTTGTGGTCATAGTTGTGCATACAGACTATTCAATGTATTTGATGTAGTTGGGAGATGTTACTAAGAGTAAAAACAAAAGAGCTGAGAAATGAACTTAGATTAATGCAGTTGTTCAAGTTTTGATCTTAAGATATCTACTTTTATCAAAAAGATTTTTAAACATTAAAACCCTTGACTTTACTTATTACTAAATGCTTTCTTATTTCTTTACAGAAAATATAGTTTGATAATAATCAGAAAAAGTTCAATTGTCTGAACAAATCTCGAAGTGATAATGACTCTTTACAAAATCATATTATAATTTTGCTTGTTCCTTCGTATGTATATTATGCCTTGTCAATACCTTATAAATAATGTACCATTCCGGTTTGTTCACAAGAAAAAATGGAAAAGACATATCAAAGACACTGTTTGGTTTCAGTAAGAAAAAGAAAGAAAACAAGAAAGAATAGTAGGCTTTATTTATTAATGTATTTATGATGACATGCTGTTGTATTAAAACGTAAGTCTATATTTTCTTATATTTAAAGTGCATCCCAATGAAGAAAAATGATAGTAAATATCTTATTTTAAAACACATTAATATATTTACAAAGCAGATCAATTTTTTTTTTAAATTGCTGTTTGAGTATTTAATAAAAAAAAATTATTAATAATAAAAAAAAATAAATTAAGTTACCTCTCTTACATATTCTTAACAGTTAATTTTTAAATTGACTATAACGAAGCACATTCACAAAAATTCACAACCATCAATTACATTCATTTTTTGTCTTAGCAATTCACTCCTGCAGATGATATTGGATGAGATTGAAAGTACTTAGGAATATAAAAGAAATAACCAAAACTATGGCATCTTTCTTAATCAGTTTAATAACAACACTAAGAAATTGATCCATGAATTTGGGAGGATTAAAATAAAAATAAATAGACACAATATGTTTAGAGTATTCAACTTATCAGTTCTTGAAGAACAAGTTTCCAGTTTAAATTAAATTGTAAATCTAATTTCAGATTATAAGAAATACTTCTCAGTCCTGAACTTTCCCCACACACAAAGTAAAATAATATAAAACCTTCAAATATATCTATTTTCTCAATACAAACATCAATTCAAGTTCATATTTGCACACATTATATTTATATAACTTTATCCTACTGATGCCTTGATCTTTTGATCTCTTTTTTTTATGCTGCAATATTAATTTACATATAATTTTAATTTATTACAAGACAAATAATTTCCATGAGCATTTTCCCTTTTATTCATGCTGGTCTATGATTTTTATGAATTCTTCATAAGTATTGTACAATTAAATAAAAAAAATAAATTTATCTAGTTGCTTAAATCGTCAAGACAATTCAACAATGTAATTAATGAAAGCACTAAAGTTATAGTCATGGTCAAGAGGATCTAAAATTCTGGCACTGCTGAAAAGGGGTCAATAGTCATAACTCTTTTAATAGAAGAAGAAAATTTTATTTTGAGATAATATCCAGATAGTTAAAAAATATATAATATGCTCAAATACAGCAAAGGAGAGAGCTGCTACAAAGACAAACAACACCTCTTTGACTTTCAAAACAAACAAAAGACTTTTACTAGTTATGCTCTTCCATATTTTTACTATCTAGACAACTACTGGATTGTTCAAGAATGATTCTTACAAATTTTCAAAGGTATTGTTTGACTACTATTTGCTGAAACAATCTGATGAAATATATTTAAACCTGATACAAATTGCTCTATTTGTGCCAATTCACAAGTTTAAAGCATGAAAGTAACCTTAAAAAATAAAAGACTTGTCAGTAATCAATAACTGATCAACAAAGCTGTAGTTATTAATTTTATTAGTATTTCTACTTATACAAAAGAAAAAAAAGAAAAGAATGAAAGGGACTTCATCTGCCTATATATTTAAAAAAAATAAAAATTAAAAAAAATGAAATGGTAGAATTACAAATATATTTATAGTTAATAGTAAGGAATTATCTTCTGGTCCTGTAACTAAAAAGAGAAAATATTGATTTTTGCAATTGAAAAGAAATTTTCTTTTACGAGAATAATTATTCTACTTTTACTTTAACTAACCTATTAACTAAGATATTCACCATTTTTTTACAAAATCTATGACAAGACTTAAGCATGTAATTGTAGGAAATTGTTCATTTTCTTTTTAAACATAATATTACATCAGATTTTGTGAAAGAAAGTGTATTTTGTTAAAGATTCCCAAAGAATGAACTATGCTACAAAATTATGAAAAGTTTTTCTTGGCAACTTCTTTTATATGATTTATTTTTGCACATATGTTCTTCTTAAAACAGGTAACTCAGTTTATTTTTTTACTTTTTTAATCATTTCACCCCAAGCAAGGGAATAAAGCCACTAAGACTAAGGGTGAGTTACTGAGAGTAAAAGAATATAAGGAAAAGAAAAAAACATTATTAAGAAGTGAGAACAATAAAAGAACAAGAAAACAATTGACATCACATTTTAATTTTTGAAGATCAAAGTTGACTGGAAAGCAAGAAGCCCGAAGAGATTTCGACATTCATCAAGTATGAGAAAAGAAATTGTTAGCATAGAAATTACAGTTACATCTAGGTACTTCAAATGCAAAATGAAAAGACTTTGCCACCAATCTAGTAGCATGTTCAAATTCATAAAATCTAGGTCCTATAGAGAAAAGTTTATCAAGACAATCACCATGAAAGTATTTATTGAAAAGGTACAAGGAAGCTACATTATGGTGGTGGGAAACTGACTAAAGCCAATATGCCAGGTCAAGACCATTGACATTGAGGATTCTTCTTTGGATTTTATCAAGGATCTCTAAATATATTGCAGGTGCATTAGACCATATGTGGCAGCAATATTTACAAAAGTAATAACTTCCAAATGGATTCTTATGACCACATTTACATATATCTTAAATACATTCCTCATATTAATGAAATCGAATCAACCATTAGCATATATCTTAAAACCTTTTATTTTTTTGGTATAAATAAAACCATATAAATCTAAAAGCAAGGAAAAATATCCATCATCAGATATTTTTGCAAAAAAAATTTTAAGTGTCAAAACTGTCTATTCATCTCCAAAGTTTTAGTATGTATACTATTTTTATATCACTTCTTAGCACCAGAAAATTGAGAAGATACTTGAGGTGAATGTTAAAATTAGGAATTACATTTAATGCATTTTATCTTGTAATTTTCAGCTAAAAACTTTAAGCAATATGCAACCAAAAATATAACAGAAATAAATAAATAAAATTACAATATGAATAAAGATAACCACAAATAAACTGATTTGAAGTCTATTCATAAGCAAGGCATAGAGGTTATGAAAAAAAAAAAAAGATATTAGTATATATTTTAAGTATAAAAGGTATGACCAATGTTCAGGTATAAACAAATAATACAAATGTGTTTTTGGTAAGCAGAGAAAAGAATAAAGTTGAGCAGTTGAGTTTCATTTTAAATACAAAGTCTTAACATAAAAGATTAAAGGTTCTTTTTAATGAAGCCCCCAAAAATGAACACTGTTTATAAGCGACTATAGGTCCATGGAAAATGGATCAAATGGAAAATCCTGGAGACAAACTATCATATAGAAAATATATTTAGAAGAAATAAAATTAACCAAAATACAATACTAGAGCATTAAAGGTAACAAACACTAAATAACAGATATATATATATTATACTACCAATAATACTCGGTTGGAAAAAAACCTCGGATGGCACAACTTGTAAGTCTATCAAAACAAACTGGTACCCAAGGGAAAAAAATTGAAAAAAAAACAAAAACATTTACAATCACAAAGCAAAAGTAGAAAAAAACATTAATAATAAATTATTTTTATTCTTATATTTTTTATCATAATCTATTTTATAATAATAAGGGCCTTATATTAAATAGAATAGGCAGAATAAATTTTTCTGATGTGCTGTACAATAAATTGTACTCAAAACTGAATACAGCTGTGTTTACACAAACAATAAAATAAATTTAGACATTTTTTTCAATGGTTTGTTAGCATTGTTCATTTTTATGTAAATTGTTCATTATATCTGACAAAAGCGGTTTAGCAAAGTTCTATAAACCCATGTTATATAGGCAAGTTATATCTGTGTCTATCAGCCAGGAAAGAAAAGGTAACCTATGAGCAGAATGAGAAAATAAAATCTCAATACATGTACACAGATAAAAGAGTGTGGGAGACTTGTAGCAATATAATAAAACCTGTAATATCCATAAAAGAACTAATTTTAGACCATAATGCAAAGTAATTGTGCATGATACTCTACTGAAAAGGAGTTTTTTCTTTTGTAGAAAATAACTATCCACTTATAGATCTATAATGATAGGTAAAGTTCCTTTTCATTTTTTTTTTTGGAATTCAATAAGAACACTTAAAAAGAAAGATTCTATCATAAAAGCTCTTCTGTTTATGCAGAAAATGAGAAAAAAATATAAATAATTAAGGAATTGGGAGAATTTAAAGTTATAATCCTAAATAGATTAGTTTTAGGAAATCTTGATACTTTCATAATTTTTACTTCAATTTCTTAGTAGCAATTTATTTTTTTATTCTTACTACAAAAATAAAGATATGAATAAATAAATTATATATTCTAACATTATTGAAAAAAACAAACTCAAATTCAAAAGCAGTTTATCAATAAAAACTTAACACCATACTTTTTAATAAATGGGTACTGCCATAGAGCAATTATTAAAAAGATAATCTTGTGAGCAATAGCAAATGTTTTATATTTCTTGGTATTCCACCATTGATACCTTATGTCACACTCAGGTAAGTAAATATTTTTGTTATATTTATTTTCATGAAAAATTTATTGCTTTTTCTTTTACAAGACACACACACACACACACTTACTAAAGTTAGCTTAATTTGGTATGACAGCAAATATGGGAACAAGATTGTGTTGTACCAAATTTTTCAAGGGTGAAGGTCATTTTGTCTTGAACATGATCATGTGAAATTTTGGCTTTTATCCAAGATCAAATATTGACCAATGATGTTAATGGGAAGAATGCAACTACCTCAGCCACAAAGTAGTTCTCAAATCTAGACCATTTTAACAACAAAACTAGTGGATAGAGCTAAAATTTGCACATATGCATTTTGACTGCAGGAGTACAACATATTGAAATTACATAAAATTATAACTGAAAAGTAAAATATCATTTTAACATTCATCTGACAAACAGTTCTTACTGCCATAACAATTTGAGTTGCTGTTCATTTTCATTTTCTGAAATTTTGAAACGATATTTTTGCTAAAACAACAGGAGATAATAATATTGGAATTGTGCTAAATTATTTTAAAAATCAGAAATATAGTTTCATTAGTATTTGCAGAAAATAATGTGGTAAAATATACTAGATATTAATTAAATATTATGTTTCTATTTCTGAGAAAAAGCGTCGAGTCCCAACATTGCTGAGAATTTTTTTTTTTTTAAATTTTTGGAACCCAATTTTTTAATAATAATGGGTATAAAGTAATTAATATTAACAAAACAATTGTCATTGAAACAAAGCAAGTTCAGTCGACCAATGATGACAATTCCAGAACAAAGTAACTATAAACAATTATTCATATCAAGTAATTTAAAAATAATTATGTTGATATACATGCCATTTTAAAAACATCAAATTGTATTAAAAAGATTTTATCAATTTCAACCAAGAATGGCATTAGCTGATCCGTCAATCCATGCCAAATGTTTCCTTATAAGGAAACAGCTAATATTACCATTACTATATACAAATCTTTCAAACAAAGTAAGAACTGCATACTTCAAAAAAGCAAAGAAACAGACTTGACCCAAACAATGCCAGCCATAATTGCTAGTTTATTAATAAATATAATTTTTTAACAAATATTTACACAAAGCAGTTGCAAAAGAAACAATTCAAATTGTTGGGCAAATGGTATTATTTGCAAAATGAAATATAAAAATCGCTAACCTTTGGCTCTCAAAAAGTAAATGATGGAAGATGGAAAGAAAATGCACATGAGAAGCAGCAGGTCATAAAACAGGAGAGAAGACAATATTGACTTTTTGTGATAGAATGGAGCTCTTATACAAAGTAAGTGACGACCATATATACTTGACTATAGTGCAAGTTCTTATGACCAGTTTATTTAGGCAAGAAATAAGAGGTTGCACTATACACAGGTAATTTTTTAAAGAAATTAAAAATCATGCATTTTTGGTGACCAGTCACATTATATACAGGTAAAAAAAATTTCTGGATGGGTTAAAATTCATGTTCTCTTTGGTAATCATAACCTACCTGGTAGGTAACTTAGCCTAACCTTAATGGTACAGGTAAGCTGCTTTAGCCTGCCTGTTGTAACCTTTATTCTTTTCTTTTGTTGCTACATGAACAGCAGAATGTTATTCAGTATATATGTCACTTAAAATTTATAAATACCTTATATAAATAAAGAGTTAACAATATTTCCTTTCTCCAATCTTCGTGTTTACTACATTGGTATTGCTTTTACAATGGCACCTCTTGTGATGCAAGTCAGACATAAACAAAAACACAGTATCTAAATCTTTGTATCAGATATTTTACATTAAGTGGTTTTTCTCATAATTTGGGGGTAGCTTTGTACAAAAAAGAATGAAGACCATTTATTTGCTATAAAATTTGTCCAGGATGATGCCCAGTACTACTTTAACTATGGTAGGCCAACTACTATTGCTCAGAAGCGAGGGCTGCATTATACACAAGCTATAAGAAAAAATAAGGTTTTTCACAAAAAAATTCAGGAGCTGCACTGTACATAAAGCCAGCTTATACACGAGTATATATGGAAAGTGATTATTTATCTTGTATTTTAAAATAGCTTTCATGTATTTTATGTTCTGACTGATTTCATTATGATTAATTTAAACTGTTTTTACAGCTCTTTCATCTCTAACTCAGTTTTCAAGTTTAAACACCTACTCAGTTATTCACATAACTTTCAAAAACATACCAGTCAAGCAAGTACAATACATTGGAATGTATTAATTAATTACTACTAAAAATATTTGGTAAAGTCAAATGTCATTACAAGTTTGCATTCTAAGATTAAATAATTTAAGTGTCAGTTTTGGCAGGTTAAATAAATAAATAAATAAATAAATAAAAAATAACTTGAATAAATTTTAAAAAATAAAGAATAGCTATAGTGGCAAAAACACCTGAAGTAAAATCTTCCCACTAAGCAAAGATCATGAAAGGTATGCTGAAACACCTGTTATTATAACCACCTGCCAAGCAAGGACTGTGAACATACAGCTGCAGCAAAGCAAGCTGAAACATGTGGAACTAGATCCCCCTGTCAAGCAAACTATGAACTGATGGCTGCATCTAGAAATTGAGACTATTTCTCTGGAAGAGTATAGCATTCAATTATCATGCAGATGTTGACTATACTGCACAAGCTAATCAATTTAATGGATTGTTTATCCATATTTTAATGATAAAAAGTAAACCAGTTTTACTAGTATGTGATTGATATGCATATGAAAATTGAAAGTAAATACTTGCTACCTTTATTTACACTAAAAACAGTTCCAGATTGATCAATACTTATTTCCAAGAAGCAGTAATGAATGATAGAAATACCAGTGGTATTAGGCAACTAGTAATTCTACATTTGCTGATAGACTTCAATGTATGTATGAAAGGAAGCAAGATAAAATATAAAATACAATGGAAAAGTTGGCCTATTTCTCTTGAAATGAAATTAAGATTTCTTTCATGATCAGTAGCATATAGAGGAGACAGCATTCCATACTCAACTTGTGGAAAAAACTGTGTCTCAGAATTTGAACTGAGAAATCATATTATTAGCAATAATGAACATGACAAGCTCAAATGTTCCAATACCAAAATTCAAACCAACAATGTGAAATGAAGATGTCATCGTTGATAATAATGGATTACTTCCAAATGGATGAAATAGGAAAATCTTTTGGGAAGATTTTTTTGGTAAAAGAATTAATTAAAATGACAAGGCTTTTAAGAGAAAATCTGTTTTCACATGCTATATGTACACAGAGGAATATCAAGAACATGGTTTGCTATATATTTCTATTCCACTATAACCCGTCTTCAACCAGGTCTTTCATTACTGAGAATTTTTGCCGTTCAATTGGAGCAGTTTAAGTTTAAAGTTAGCCTACCCAAAAAATCAATATTAGTAACAAAATTTGGGTGCATCCCTAAATAGGGGGTTAACAATTTGAATGGAGGGTGGCCCTGAAAAGGGCAGTTTTTGCATTCTCAATCTTGTTTCAGGCCCATGCACAGCAGCAGTTGAAGAGGTGTTTCTCCTCTGATACTGAGTCCTTTGAACATCATTTTCAGCCTCACACACAGAAGTGTTCAGGTATGCTCTTCTGGAAAGCCAATGGCTACGTTGATTTTGGACTCAATGGCTCTGATTGAAGCATTCCAAGAGGCATTTTGAAACAGGCAAACTGAACATTCTAAAGACGATTTGTTACCCCTTATTCGCATAGTGGACCTGGCGGCAGCAGTTTTGTGACCTAAGCAAGTTCTTTTCTTTGGTGGCATGTCTTAGGCAAGTATGAATTGTCAAATGGAATGCATGAGCAAATACCAGAAAAGAGTGCTAAAAAGCTACAGGAATCACTAAGCTTGAATAACTTTAGGAAAGGTTGGAAAAATAAATGTTGAGTAATAAAAAAGCAAGTTTACTTATTACTACGGTGAATGCAATGCAAAAACTGGCAGGACAATAAAAGAAATTTAAATTGGGAATGGCTATAAACAACAATAAAAGCAACGCCTTAAAACTGTAGTAGTACTCAAGGCTTTATACAACGGAAAAGGTAACCTCACATGAGAGAGATTGAAAACTTGGCCAAGAGAATGGGAATGTGTAAGCAGAGTTGGATGTACAGAATAGAAGTGGAATTGTGGAATTAAGTGATAGCAATGAGCTTAGAACTGTGTAGACAATCAGTATGACATGGCGACATTTGATTGGATGTGTAAAGGGGCTTTGTGCAGCCAATGGGCAACTCAAACAGGTGTCATGTTTCTGCAGGTCATGCATATGCACATGCATCAGCACACGACAGAGCAACATGTACATGCATTGCTGCATGCGCTAATTATCAAGGTCAGCAGCAACCGTTGGGCAATGTGTGAAGATGTGAATCATGCCCAGACAGCATGAGCTAGGATTGGAAGGTTTGATTTTTGCACAAAATGTAAAAAAAAAAAAAAAAAAAAAAAAAAAAAATATCAGTTTTTTCAACTTTTCACCTTCAAGGTTGTAATTTTTTCCAGTCAATTTGGACTCAAAACTGGCACTGAAGAATTATCTATCAAACAAAAAAAAAAAACATCAAAATCTGATGAAAACTGTAGAAACACATAAACAACATCCGTTCAACAAACACACATTTTGAGAATTATAGATATAGAAATCTCAGTTTACAGGTTATTTAGCCACCTCAATAGGAAATTACTATGTATGAAATCAGAAAATGCACAACAGGCTATCTGAAATAGTTTCTACATCAGGTTCAAATAGGTCAAGATTAGGACACTTTCTACTGATGTAGAAAAACATAAAATTGGGTTTTCATATAATACTAAGGTCTGACATAAACATTATTCCATTTGATAATAAATAATGCCATACTGTCTGCTATTCTCCCAAAATTTCAAGACCAATACTAATATTGAATTTTGCAACATAGTAAAATACATCAATAATATATGTAAGTATATGAATAAAGATCTGGAGATGGCAGTGTTTGATCTTTAACAAAAATATATAAATGATGACATAAAAGCATACCAGATTATAAGATACATTAGAAGCAATGAAGAAATTTGGAGAATACATGACCATTAAATCTGTAAGTAATACACAACAGTAGAACATCTTATTGTTCATTTAGCCAGCTGAGAAACAATATGTTTTACTGTTGGCAAAGAAAAATGGGATATCATCAATTAGTAAAATATGAAAAGCAAGAGGAAAACTTGTCAAATAAAAAAATATACATCTTTACAGTATTGGAAAGGAAAAGTAAAACAATGTTGGATTCCTTAAGATGAACTTGATAAGTTTCAAAATATTTCAGATCAATAACATTTTAGCAAGTTTCAGTTCTTAGTTACATATTAAAAAAAAAAAACAGGAAGAAAGGGATTGTCAGTGGTCAGGAATTAAGGCAAGCATTACTGGCATTATTTTAAATTTTGTTATAGTTATTTAGTGGTACAACACCACACAATCCCAATCAATACAAAGTGGGGCTGAAAAGTTCTCGGCCTTATTCCTAAAAATCTGGCCAAATGATCATACACATTTTTTGAAAGTGTTTCTTGGTTAATTCAAGAACTTGACAACACCACTTTGTAAGACCACTGAGAATAGGACATCCAATAAATATATAAAAATTATTATGTTACAAAGATTTATTTTATCCTTTTTCCCCACCCAACCTTATGTTTAATACATTTCAATTTCTATTTATAACAATCTCAGAAACACTCATCTTAAATAAAACCGATAGCAAATTTTAAATGCACATTCCTCAGATTATAAAAGAACAATCAGTTTTATACTTTGTTAATCATAGCAACTGCTTTCAAATCAACTTTTGAAAGAAATGTAATATTTTCTAATATTCCTAATAGTTACTGCTTAATTAGAACACTCCATATGAGGAGGTGTTCAAAAATTCTTAGCACAATTCACTTTCCAATCTTCAGATTTTATTTTTGTGTAAACTTTTCAGTACCCCACTTTATATTTTTCTGCTTGTATTCTCTAAGATCGGCAATATTACTTACTATTTTTAAAATACATATTGCTAGTCAGAATCAATTTAAATTAAACAATTTTAAAATGCATCCAACAAACAAATAAATTTAGCTGCAATGGACCAAGACATTTAATGATCAGAATACTTTTTTAAATCTTTAGACACTATACCAAGATTAGTTTTTCGATTAAAAACAGAAAAATAAATGGCATCAGAGTAGTCTGTGTCAAATCTATGAATATACTAAATTGATCAGAAGAGAAAGCATACATTGTAACAACTAAAAAGCTAATGGGTTTGAAACAAAGAAATATAAAAATACATTATGTCAATATTATTATTGATAGAACAATGCTAGCAACATTTAGAAAATCCATTTGAAGATAACTCACATACTTTTTTCTTAGTGTGTTTTTGATTGGTGCTTTGCCAAATTTTCTACACAAAGAACAATGTGTCAACTTCTCAAATCTATGCTATAAAACAGTAAATTTAATTAGAAAATTTAAAAAAACATGGAGTACTGAGAATTATCTTGGTCTATCAGAAAACACTAAACTTTTAAGTGCAAGTGAAATAAAAGAGTAAATACACAAAAATATTTTAATTGCTGATGTTATCTCCATTCTCTTGTGATACAAGATTTGATAACAGTATTTGATTATCTATACTATTATTGAAGGCTTCTGTTTGTATGTGTCTGTGCTATGATCAAACTCAAAAGACAAAGCACATTGACCTATGTGCTGAACTTTATTATCAGTTTTGAAGTCAAGCAATTACATTCTTTGTGGTAAACTGGTATTTAGAAGTAATTTGGACAAGAAAAGAGGATAGGATAGTCAGTACTGACCTTGAAGGTCATTGGCAGTCACTGGAAGGCAATTTTGGATTAAAAAGAATCAAACAGAAGAATGAAAAAACTTGATTATTTTTTTATGTTTATAAAACATTCTACAACCCTGAAAAGCTTCAGCTGTTTTAAATGCAAAAAGCCCATAACTGCAGAAACTACCAACAACACTACAAGCAAGACATTCTTGATCGAAAGAATAATGCAGTCAAAAAATAAACTCAAGGCCATTACAACAGATTTCTGATGTTGTTCAGTAGTACAAGACTTTTAAAGCTGTTCAGAACCTAATTGGGTTCCTTAACACTCTTGAGCTATCTGATGTTCCTTCCTATAGACTTTAATTATGTTGGATTGCCTATTATGCTTCTCAGAAATCTCCAAAGTTATGCAATAGAATTCTCCTTACTGTCAGACAACTTTCTCTATATGTCATCAAGATTAATATCCTAACTGGGGTAAGCAAAAAGGAGGATGTACTCATTCCCAGAATCTCTATAATTCTAACAGACTTGCTTTTGAGTTCCCATTTAGTCAAAGCTTTGACATGACCATCACAAGGACAATCTTTCAAAATTGATGGCTTCTTTATGCTTTTCCAATGACAAGTTCTATGTTGGTTGTTCACATTAGCACCCAATGTGAGAAGCACTAGTGTTGTGTATCCAGAAGCCATGTCAAACTAAGTGATTACACCATATGTTTTGTTTTGTGCACTAGAATATTTTTCATGTATGTATAAATAATCATTGTTCTTTTGTTTGTTTGTTATGCTTTATAAGAAATATATTAAAGAACATCTTTTTTTCTGTATTGTTATATATGAAATTATTTTTCCCTAGGCAATACCAGGTAATCCTGTTAATATATCTGACAAGCAACTATTTTTTAAACTTGGTTCATATAGTGGGTATATACTTATATACTAAAAAAAAAAAAAAAATCAAATCCTTATAAGTTTACCAAACTTCTGCAATATTGATTGATACCAAACTTAAGGAAAATAAGTTAGATTAAATGTGTACAATATTGATCTTTTGTTTCTTCTGCTATCATGAAACTTTGTAAAACATTTAATATCAATAATTTTCTTTTTTTATAAATCTATATTCACTGTATACAAAACGGAAGTTAATCATTATTTTTAGAGCAAATAAATTGTACAGTATTAAATGTATAGAATTTAGTTAATTTTGTTGGGTAACATGTATACTAACACAAACTTCATAATCAAATAAGTATATTGTGTGTGTATTAACAGACAAGTAGAATTCATTAAAATGACTTCTTAAGTCAAAAGGATAAAGTGTCAAAAAGCTTGCGAGACCAGAGTAGATGAAAAGATTAAATTACTCTATAAAATCCTTTGCTAGTTTACATTTTTAGAAAACATAATTTGGCATATAGAAGGACTCCATCTTTTGGTGATATAGTTTTAAACAGCATCCAATTCAGCTTTCAGATCAATTAGCAAATGTATATAATTTAGAAACAAAGAAACTACTTTCTTAAATAGTTAACCTTTCTAACAATACAAAGTTCATAAGGCTGCAAATTAAACACTGAAATTGAATATTAATTGCAAATTAAAAAAAAAAAAGCATTTTTGTTGACTAAACTCTCTATATTTGAATCAGTTTTAAAACTAATAAAAACTTATTGAACCACTGAATACATTTTTCTAGGTTAGTGAATTCTGTTGAAGCATTAGTGGAAACATAGCTGACACTGCTTGTGTTTTTAAGAATGAACAAATAGCAAATGTTACACAGGCCAATGAGTAATGTTTCTTTTCACTCCAATAGCTTATACATATTTATAAAATCTCGCTTGGGTTAATTAAGCTTTACTTTTTGCATTGATGCAATGCAAGATGAAATTTTACCCACTCCTTCAGGTCTATTAATATCATTATAGTATGAAGTAAAATAATCATATAATTTTATGGCAAATAGTGAATTATTTTGAAACCTCTAATATACAAAAAATACAGAGTTAAGTATATTATGGGATACAAACAACCACATAACATGTCATGTAAATTGAATGAAAAATGTTATAGAAAATTGATTGAAATCTAAATGAGATTGCAGTTGACTGATCACAATTTTAAATAGTCTATTGTTCTCAGTAACTAAATGCAAACATTAAAAGGTTAAGCAAAATCAAAAGACTTAAAAGTCTCATTAAGGAAAGCAATGCTCACAGTTTTTATATATTAAATCAATTATATAAAAACACTAAATATATTCATATAAATCTTTCTATAAGAATTAATGAGAGTATATGATTTGTATGGTATATTTGAACTCATGCACAGAATTTTGATGCATAGAATGTAAAAGACTGGCCACCTTTGTTCTATAATATATTCAATAATTATTCAGTGCATTTTATTAAATTTCTATATAAATTAATACAACTATTCTTGCATAATGGTTAGCAAACTAGTCTAATGAGTTTAATCTTCACTGGGTACTCTACTAACGTGGCTTTGTACCAGACATTAACTAACCTTAGTAAATAATTATTAGATATATGAAAATGTATGGCTTAGTGTCTGTGTGCATATATATATATATATATATATATATATACACACACACAGAATGATGGATAAATTGTCGTCTAAATTACACAAAAATGAAAATAACATTGACATCTCATTTTAACATGTATATTTACCAAAATTATACAAAAATATCTTGAAATACTAAAAGAGTAAATTTATGCAATAAAATTGCCATTGGCTTCAACCAGTCTCCAGACAGCTTCAGAATCTCATGAAATTCTTTTGGATGGTCTCCTTGTTTAAGTTGGTGAATGCTGCCATAATCCTTGCCTTCAGTTCATCTTTGGTGTTACAAGGAGTTTTGTTTGTCTCTTGCTCAACTGCAACCCACACATAATAATCAAGGGGGGTGTGCAATCTTGAGAGTTAAGTGGCCAGATGTAAGGAGTGATGTAGTTGCAGAAATTATCCGACAGCCATGACTGGGTTCTCCTGCTTGTGTGGCATGGTGCTGAGTTCTGTTGCCAGACATAGGGTGTTCCAGCAGCCACCCTCTTGACCCAGGGAAGCACTATTTCTTCAAGGCACTTGATGTAGGCCTTGGTGATGAGTCGGAGGCATTCACCAACAAATTCAGGAGTTCTTTTCTTATCAGAATGATCAGAATTAGTTTTTTGAGCTACCATACTTTTGTAATCACCATTAGACTCATCAAACTCTTTCTGAATCTTTTGCACTTCCTCAGATTGACACCCAAACACTCTGAAATGTTTGTATTGGAGCTTTCAGCATGAATGCCAAACAGTACAGCAAGCCATTTCCAAATTTCTGGCAGAATGAATTGCGTCATGGTGCTCTTTTTTTCACAGACAGTGGCCAACTAACCTTACTACACTGTGTAGTCAACAAAATGAAAAACAAACAATGCACAAAATCAAAAATATAAAATGGTGACTATTTACCTATCACTCTCTGTATGTGGTGTATGTAATGGACAATGGTAAAGAAAAAAATTACTAGTAAAGACAATATAAAAAATTAATTAAACATTCCATAAGAATTACATCATTTTTATTATGGTTTCATTCCTTCCTAAGAGACAAGAATAACAGACAGTTAAACTTTACTAAAATTTAAGTGAATTTATACCTCCATTCTGCCTGAATCAGAAAGAACTTAAATCCTACTTGAAGATTTTAATGACTGAAACATACTGAAAAGAAATTTCAATTTTCTTTAACTATTCCAAAATGTTCAACATAGTATGAAATTTAATTGATTGAGATCCTTCAGCTTGTCATCATAAAATTTCTTGTGAACATATTGCTTTTAAATCTATTTTATAATTTTCATTTATGTTGATATTCATTTGTTAGCAGAATCAAGTATGTCTTGGCTATATGATGACTGCTTCCAAGAACTAGAAGCTACTAAAAGCCTACCCATCACTTTTAGTTTTAACCTTTTTAAATCCTATACAATTCATATAACAAATGGTACTTATTATATTTGAGAAACAGACATAATTCCTACATGCCTTCACTCCAGTAAGGTCTATTGGTGAAAACAGACATTATCCATATGTCCACTTTATTTTTTTTAGTTCAATATAGTTAGCCCCAATCAACAGTTATACTAAATAACATATCAAAAATACCTGTTTGACTAAAAATTATCAGAGAGAAATGGAAATTTGTTTAAGAAAGAAAAAAAAAGATTTCAAAACTCATTTGCAATAATAGACAAGGTCAGAAGACCATGAGTAAAAGTGTTTGTACAGTTTGTATCTTTCAACAAAACAAAGAAAAAATTTAAGTTTTTAAACACTTTTTCTCTGAAAATGACCTTTTAAGGATAAATCAATTAAAAGTGCATAAATGTGTGTAAAATCTAATTAATGTGTTACATTCTTACTAAAGCTTGATCATCTGGTTCATGCTGCACAAATTTCCAACAGTGGCTAGTTGTGAACGCTCTGAACACCCAAAACTAAACTAAAATTCCATCAATTGTGCAAGGCTCTGCACATACCTTCCGTTTTTTTCACTCACACACTCAAAGAAAAAAAAATAAGCAGTACAATCCACCTAAAGAAACAAAATAAAAAACGGAGTCGATTTTAGCCTTAGAAAGGACATAAAAGCCCACCAAAGGGACATTTTCGGAGTTGGACGGCATCATGGAACGGTTTCACAGACTTCGTGGGAAAGCGACCTCTCATCTCCAAGAGACAGCTCGCCCCAGTAAGACACAACTCATCATGCCTCTCCTTCTGTACACCTCTGCAGACGCCTTTTACAACGATTTACCATTCGTTGTATATGTTAATAAAATTGTTTATTTATTTATTTCTTTGAAACCTGCGTTGTTTCTCTTTTGTTCTGCCATTCGCTTTTATGCGCAAGTTAAAATTACACATAATCAAGATTATGAATTGTACTTGTTTAGATAAGTAAAAAACAAAAACAAAAAAAATTATCTTTTTACATTCTAGTTTCTCTTTTCTTTTTCTTTTTTTTCAATTTCATCCAATACGAAGATTATGAGAAATTGTTTTACTTTTTTTAATTTCAGTTGTTTATAGGTACCTCCACTTTTTCACTAAGAAAAAACAGCATAACCAGAACATGATGAAAAAAGATCCCAAACAAAGTTTTATCGTCAAAAATAAAATGTTAAGAGGAAAAGCCTGCTGTTATTAAGAAATTAAGAGTCTTTTTTTTCTTTGAAGACATTAATGAACCATCGATAGTAAGTTTAAGTAAATCTGGTTCTGTTTGTATTTGACGACTTGGGAAGAAGATCGAATTAAGATTCAAGAGTAAATTTTGACACTGTTTTACAACAACTACACATTTTCACAATGATTTTTAAAAAAAATGTTATTGTTAAATTATGGACAATAGACAAGTCACAAAACAATTTTTTTTGTTTATTCTTGAGAACACAACTGTGAAAATGGACAAAAAAATAATTAATTGACATACAGACTCAACAAGTAGTGGGAAATAAAACCTGTGTCAGTGATATTGCTTACCTTTGGATTTTTATGTGTGGGTGTTGATTTTGGAATGTGGTAGGTTTGGTTAGCTAATAATTTTTTAAAAATTCTACTAATTTGATTATTAACGTTAAATTTAACTAGCAAAGAAGAAAATCTTAAGAAAAATAAATAATAAAAAGAATATGGAAGTAAAGATCATAGAAAAACATTAAAATTGTGATTCGTGAAATGAAAACTTCACTTGAGTTGAAACAGGAAACAAGAAAAAAAAATTCTAAAAACTAAAAAAAAAAGTGAGTCATCCTGTGTTATGATTGAAACTTCTTTCTTTTTTAAGCAGTCCTAATTTAGGCATTTTTTTTAAAATTTATACAATGGATTTCTTGTTAAAGATGAAATAATTTCATTAAAAAATACATTATTTTTATTATAGCCTTTTTATTTTTTATTCAGTGTTTGTGTTTTTAGTGTTACTGTTTTAATGAACGTTTTTTAAAACATACGCTTTTACGGCGTAAAGTTAATTCTTCGCTTATGGTGATTTTCTAAGCGTAGCTTAGAGTTTTGGCACAAGACCGAACGTAAGCGGCACCCAGTGAGGATCGAACTCATTATTCTGTCGTAATTGAACTCTAGCAGGACAAGCTTGCTAACCATTGGATTGGCATTTCATTTATTATACCACGTCAAAGTAAAGGTAAACGTTTCTAATAAAAATGACAAATAAAAAATACGTTTTTAAAACTGAATACTTTTTCAATATTTACACATTATTAGTGACTGACGAATGTGTACTAACTATTGACTAATGATTTAGTCAATATTAGAATAAGCGAGAGCTGAAGCAAATTTTTAAGTAGAGAAAAATAACTAAAAAAAAGCAAAATAACTTCATGATCTTCCAAAAAAAATCACTCATGCAAGAACAAGAAGACACTGACTAAATTACTAGTCACTAAAATTATTTTAGTAAAATATCTGTAGATTTCAATTCAGAATAAGTAAACATGCTTTTTTTTTTTACCAATGAAACAAACAAGTTGTCATATTTAAAGTTAAAAAAAACTATTTGCAAGTCAGCAAGTGCAACCTAGTCTAATAATGAAATACGAATATCGGAATAAAATGAGTTCGTGGACTGAGCTTAAAATGAAAATAAGGAAAATCTGTGTAGTATCCACTCCAAGGAGGAGGTTGGCCTTTAAAAACCAAGCATACACACACACATAACAATGTATGTGGACAGTACACACAAGAAGACAATTTCTTTCTGAAGATAAAATTTAACTTGCCATAACTGACGCCGGATTACTGGCGAAATATGTCAAGTAAATTTGTTTTCTTCTAAAATTGTCATACATATATTTTTTCGAATATATAATAAAAAATAAAACAAAAAAAATGACGGCCTCAGCTTAAAAATAATCATATTTTGTTTGTTTACTAATCCCTATCGTGAATTCGGAAATAAAGGTCAATTGCTAAATGGAAATCAACTTAGGAACGAGTTGTGTAATTCAATCAAAGTAACGAAATGCATTAATAAAAAAAAAGAAAAAAAATAATACAATAATTAGCTGGATACAAACAAATGGAATTTTTTTAATTAATCAGAAAAATAAATAAAATATAAATATACATTACGTTACTAACGCTTGCTATTTTTCCTTTAAAACTATAATAAAAATTTGCTTTGTTTTTTAACTGGTAACAAGAAAAATGAGAAAAGCTGATCATTGATTTTAGAATGAGTCATATTGACACCTCCAGTTACAATAAAATACAAATTAAAAACAATAAAACTAAAAGAAGGACTACCCATTTTTTTCAGCAGTCTTACACTAAAAAGCCTAAGTGACATGCATCAGGTAAGATGTCTTATTAAGGTGTGTACTACTATATTTCTGTAAGTAAACTAAAGAAAAATGAATAGCAAGCAAACCACACGAGGACAATTAAAATAAATGATCAACTCATCACTACGAAAATCATATTAACCTTTTTCTGTTTCACTGTGGAGAACAAATGGAAAAACAAAACATATGCGGTTTAGACCAGTTAAGATTACCAAATAAAATAAATGTTTACGTGTTATAAATTATTATAGCAATAATTAATTAAATTAAATAACATTCAATCAATGTAATGTTAAAAACAGCGTTTAATCGGATAATTATTCAATAATCAATATGACTGTTTTTTAGTGTTTCCATAAAGGAAAATATGGGCCATTCAAACATTTTTACAATGCCGTTTCTTTTTTCCTTTTTTGCGATCATTCTCAATGAAGATCTGATCGATATATGAATACAAAATAAATAACTAAATGTCCGAATAATTAAATAAGAGTCTGAAAACATTCTTGCGTTATTAAATGACAATCTTCCCAGAGGATCAACATTATTATTTATTGTGTGTATTATTTTCTTGCTGTGTACATTATAACGTAATTCATCAATATTTCTTTTATTGATGATTTGATAGTTGTGACCAAAAAAAAAAACCTATGACTTTTTTTTTTATGAGTAACTTAATCTGAGAAAATTAAAAAATAAATTTAATTCGAGCTTACAAGAAACTGGATTCAATATTTAATGTTCAGGTTATAAGTTTGAAGCGACTGTGTATAATCATCAGCAACAACAATAATAATAATAATAATATTACCTCCAAAGTGGAAGTCCGAAGCAGAGGAGCAGCGACGGTGTTACTTCTTAACAATCTCTTTTCTGCTATGCTAGGTTAGGTTACGTGAATAATAAGAGAAGCAGTGTGAGTAGACAATATAGAAGGGGTCGGAGGGAGAGTGAAAACTGATAGAGGAAGGATGAGGACAAGAACAGAGACAATAATAAAGATTTTAAAAAATTAAAAATAACATAATTCAATTTGAGAAAACTTTCAGAAATATAAATAATATAAAAAAAGGTAAGAAATAAATCTGCATATAGTCTGAGGAGAAGGGAAGAGCAGAAGTGAGAGACATGGGTTAGCGTGGAGGGGGGAGGTGGATGAAAGATTGACTTGCAAGACAAAAATGGTTGACAATCTAGTCACGTGATACGAATAACAAGGGGAAGTAATTTCGTTAATTGTGTAACAAACGTACCGGAAGTAAACACAATACACATGGAAACATGTGGAGCACGTGGGCGGATCTAAATAAAACGTGTCAACAAATATGAGCGGTCGTTTGTGAGATGAATTTTGCTGAAGGACAATATTTCGCATTAATGTAAGTCGATCGAGGAAGTTTTTATTGATTATCACGTGTTTTTCTTTTAGCGTTACTCACGAGTCATCCATCTCCTCATTAATTCATATTATAATTTTTTTTTAAAAATCATGAAGCAAAATGAAAAGATCTTTTTTATTTAAAAACAAACTTTCTTTAATGATTAATCTTTACATATGTGGTGTTGTTGCATGGAAGCAGTCTACTACAATATGATTGTGGTATTCAGATGAATAGAATAATGTTGCGTGACTGGTTCTGTGAAACTAGATTTTATGAGTTAACTGAAGAACATGTATATTCCGTATATTTTTTATTTATTTGGTGGGGGGGGACTAAACGCTTCACTAAAAATGAAAAAAAGAGGGTGGAGTTTAAATTGAAAAACTAAAAAAAAATTTTGTATGAACTTATCTTGTTTTGGGATTTTCAGATAAATGACTAGTAACGAGCCGCGTTCGGCGGCGTTACATGACTAATTTTAAAAAATCTTGTTTATCACAATTTTATTTTTATCGGTGTGATTTTTATTTTTAATTTCCCAGTTTTTGCGATTCTGATCACTTACCTTCGCAGAACTACAAGTAAATAAATTTATTGCCAGGATATCGATAATCATTTTGTTTGATATAAATCACTAAATTTGATGAAGTTTGTCAGACAATTGCTGTTTGAATAGTATTGGAAGAAAGTGTGACACTTCACAAAAACCGTAGGAATTTTAAAACAATACTTTCCGAATAGAAGTTGAATAGATATCGCACTGCATAGTTATTACGTTGGCGTCTTTCTATTTTTACAGTACAGAAAAAAACGCTGATTCAATTCTTTATTTGATATCACAAAAATGAATAAGGCCATATTTGATAATTTGAATTAGTAAAAAGAAAAATTCAATCAAACATGCATTTACTGTAAAAATAAACAAAGATTAAAAAAGTAAAATGTCGCAAAAATGCATTTTAACACGGCAGTAGCTGTTTAAGGTGTTGACAGCTTGATTGACAGACGGAAGTTTATCTAATTTTTTCTGTGGTGGATATATCTGTAAAATTTACTTGAGGAATATAACGTGGGTGCCTTTTTATATAATTTTTAACTACTCAGTAATCTTAAAAATTTACGAAAATATTCTGGATACTCTGGCTTTAAATTTACTATAGTTATCTGTTATCATTCTTATTTTGCGATAATTTTGTGCATGAACGTCCGTATTAAAAAAAAAAAAAATTTGGAACGTTTATACACAAAAAATATTTCAAATTCTTTTTTTTAAATATTGGTGGTCGATGAATTGTACTAAGCTTTTCCATTTATGATTAGTAAATATAGTTTTTACTTAATAACAATATCCCCTAACTGGGAAGAAATAATACAGAAATTTAAAACTTTATAAATTATTCTAATTAAAATTTTTAAAAATGAAAACACTTTTTGTAAAAATTCATTATTCATCAAAAAATTTTTTTCTTAGGCTAATAGTGTCCATAATATATCTTATTCATAAAAGTAATTAAATAATTTCTTAGTTTTATTGCATTTTTTATTTTATAATTCAGAGCAAATATTCAGTAACTGGGGGTCCTGTTTTACAGACAAGTAATTGATGATTAAAATTCTCCAAGGAGTTCTGCTTTTAGCTAAAAAAAACATTTAGTGGGACAAAATTTTATTTCTCTAAATTTCACAAAATTAAATAAGTGTGTGTTTTTTTTGGTGGGGGGTGGGGGGTAACGAATGTAAAAAAAAAATATATTTTTTACCAAGATCTTCTAAAAAAACATTCTAAAATAATTTAATCCATTTGTGAGTAAGTCCAGAAAGTTTCATTAAAATACGACAATTTGATTTTTGTAAGAATTTTGAAATCAATGGGTTTTTCGCCACAAAAAAAACAAAAAACACTACAATTTCCTATACTGATCTTTGCAAACCATTCTGACACAAATAAAAACAAGATTTTTAACCAAAATTTCAAATGTTCTAAAAAGGATAAAAAAATATAATTTAATAATCAAAAAATACTTTGATCTTTTCTGTAAATAACAAAAGATTTTAACCATGATGATAAAACTTTGTTTTTATTAAATTTGGGGCATATTTTTCTCTTACTGACTACCATTGTATAAAAGTAGAAGTTGCTCTCATCACTAAACACTACAGAGCCTTAATCAGTCCCATAGATGAGCCTCTTACAATACCATTGGAGACATGTAAGATGGCATTGTGGATTAAGTAGAAGTTCTACAAAGGGTACACATTCCAATAGTGTTGTTGAATGTAAACAATTTCCAACAATCCATTTTAAAACTCTTTTGCCACATTTATCTTGATCTGCACTGTGGAAACCATGCAATCTGCTGCCTTTACAATGTGTCAATCTTGGCAAGCATCTGTGTTACATGTCTCTCCAGAAGCTGGCCTGTTCATGTAGAAGTTTTGAAATGACCAGCCATTCACTTGATGGATCACAATTTGATCCCCTCTTATATGGCACTAATTGAACAAAAGGAGCATATGTTCATTGCCATGATATGAAACTTGTTTGCAGTGGGTTCTTTTCACTACACTGAACTTTATAATGTAATGTATCACCATTAAAAGCTCAGCTGAAGATTTTGAAAATTTTATCAGAATATTCTACTAGCTCCAAGCATCCTATTATAGTTGTGCCTGTTCATCCCTTCATTAGCTCACACAATCGTTACGCCCTGCCAGTACCTCATAAATAATGCACTGTTCCATTCTGATTCTGTGTATAGAGGGAAAAAGACACTACTTGGTTTCAGTGAGAAAACATAAGAAAGGAAGGAAGATAGAAGTGTGTTAACAGAAATGGAAAAGTTGTCAATTTCAAATCGTTTCATTTGTACCCACTTCTTAAAATAACGATCAACATTCATATAATTCATGATTTTTATTACAATATTTTGTTAAAGTTGTTAAGTTCAAATATTTAACAATGTGATAGGGGAGCTTCTACAGATATTGTATTGCTGTAGAACATGCCACGAGCTTACTCAATCATTAAATTAAGATTCATCAGAATATTAAAAAAAAAACAGAAATTTTCATGGGCTAAAACTAGTGCCCATATTTTTCTGTTACACACACAAGCCAGTAGACATAAATTTACACTGTTTATTAAAATGGAGATGTCTACTCGAACAATGATATCCATTAAATATAATGTTTAATGTAATCTATAGGAATGAATTCTTAGGTTAAAAGGCACCAACTCTACTCTATAGGAAATTGAGATTTATTCTGAACAATAAAGAATTGTGGAACAAGGCCAAGGGGAAAATAGGGAGAGACTGGTTTTCATTAGCTATCCTAGTCAATTCAACTTGTGGCAGTTAGCTCCTCCTCATTTCCTTAACCCTTCAACAGGGGTCTCTCTCCCCCGGGAGTATAAATACTGGCTGACCTATCCTCTCATTCTCTTCACATCAACAAACTTCACACAACGCTGCTTAAATCTTGGGCGCAAATTTTATACTCGCATCCCCAAAACAACCTCATCTTTCAAGCAAAAGTACGACGAGGACAGCAAACAGGTTGACAGGACGACAAACCCAACTCTACGTGGAGCATTGGACAAAAGAACAAAAGCTGAACACTACCGACGTTTCTCTGACTCACTAGAGAAATACAAAGCACCCTGACGACAACAAGCACATTTCGTCGAATTATGCATCACAACCACGGACACATTTTCTTTTCAGCACACAAGAATAATCTTCAAAACTTTTTACATTTTAAAAGTTCGTTTCCTACAACTTTTAATCCAGAGGGGAGGTATAGTCCAACATTCTTATGTAGCTGGACCGGCCAGCGGAAGTCTTAACCTAGAGAGATAACTCATCATCTCCTCACTATATTCATTAACACGCCCATGTGTGTCAAATGTGGCACAAGGCCGGTTTAATGTGGGCTATCCGAGCCCGTAGGCTCAGGCAAAAATAGCCCGTAGAACCCGTATAAACTGGATCGGGGTGGTCAACCACCTCGAACGAGGCTCTGCCCTTCGGCAGAGCCTCAAGATTTATTTGTATAAAATACAAATTGTGGCACGTGGCCTAGAGAGGGGGAGGGGTAAGGCTGGTCTTGACTAACTATCCTATACCTAGCTAATCAGATTCGTGACCCATTCATACATTACAATTGACGCATTCACCACAAGAATTCGTCCATCACCATTCGATCCTCCGAACACCACATCCACACCGGGGGGGGGGGGGACCTACAAAAAAGCGCCCCATTTAGTTCCCCTCTGCCTCCTCACATTCACACCGCACGGTCCACTACAAACTCATGATCCACAGGCAATATCACTTTTCAGGTTTAACTAATTTGCATATTGATTTAAAAAAAAGTATATTTCATTAATTAACTGTCCTTCATTACTGTTCTTTTATTCAAGGATTGTTTTGATTTTCAAATCAAAAATAGTTCTGTTTAGGAATATTGTCTTATATAGTGCAGAAAAGTGTTCAAAATTTGCATTTTACTCAACCTTCAACAAGTTGGCATCTATAATTTGTAAAACTTTCCTTAACTATAACAAGCCTGCCCCCACACCCGACTAATTGATTTCTTCTGTCTTTACAGTCATATTCTTTGAACAAATATATTGAACATCCACAACCCATTCAACATTTCATAAATAGTGAACATTAATCCCATAAAAAAACAAATAATTTTTCCTAGAAAAATTATCAGGTTATTTTTCTAAAGGTAGACATCAGTTTTATATCTAATTTCCATAATTAGGTGCTTTTTTACAGAAGTTAAAGTGTGGAAATTCGACAACTACATTCTACCAAATTAGATTTTTCTAAGTAGAACAAGTAAAAAAAGCAAACAATATTTCATACACAAATGTATCCCCCCACCCTCGAAAGGAAATATAAAAATGCTTCTTTTTTAATTTATTTTTAAAAAGTCTTAACACAAATAAGCTAATGACTAATTTGCATACACTGCTTTCAAAAACTCAAAATATCTTCTATTAAATGATTTGTCCTCTTCTTTTAATTTTAATTAGAAATCCATTCACAATTACCAGTTAAATGTCTAATATCTATTTTTTTTTCTTGATATTAATTTCCACTGGACTTACTTAAAAAAAAAAAAACATGCCTGTGTTTTCTATTATTCATTTTGATTTCAATTTTTTCATAATTATGTTTTTCATTCATGCAAATTAAATACATGTATTTTATTTGTCAACACCTGTTAAATGTTATTCAGTTTCACCATGTTTCATTTGTTTAAAAACGGCTAAAATCCTAATGTTTAGCTATCTGAATAAATATAAATATTTTCTTTCATGTTTATAGCCAATTTAATGATGAAATGTTCATTGTTTCAAAGATTTCAAGTAGTGAATATATCTTACTTTTCAAAGTAATAGCGAGCAGCCGAAGACTGCTAGTAAGAAATAATAATGTCAAATTATAAATAAAAATCCATTAACCTTTATCACTCTGTATATGACTTCATTTGCTGTAAAAAAAGATTATCCTGCCACTGAAGGTGATCCCTGAACAATAGTGTGTTTGAATTTCATAGTTGTGTTATCATATCCTGCTATGGCAACAGAAAACAACTTTGAGTGAAATTAACAATAAGGATACTGCAATTGAGAGGCCTTGTAAAAGAATGCTATGGAAATTGAAGTAATATTAATAATGCATAAATCTAAAGATTAGAAATTAATTTTACATTTTGGATATGAAAATAAAGTTAGCAGATATGGACTTTCTTTAATAGGGTAATTGAACTTTGCTCAACTGTAAGCTTTCTGTAGCTGAGTGGCCTAAAGCATGCCTGACTTAACTGTGGTTTGTAACACTTCAGGGTCGATCCTGGTTCACAGCAAATGGCAACAAATTTGACCTTTTATTGTGGTCAGCCCAAGTGAATCCTGGTTTGATCTGTGGAGTGATCTCTTTGATCCTAACCTACCTTAACCTTTGGTTGTGATTGATTTGATTATAAGGAGGTCAAGATCGATTCATCGCAGGCATCTTTGTGTTGGGCTGGTCTAAGCTGAGTGAAGTCATACAATAAAATTGGAGAAAAAAAAATAGCACTCAAAATATATATAAAAAATAATTACTATTTTTATATTGAATACTGCATACAATGGTTCATTAGTAGTTGTGTTTGCAGGTGTTTATGAACCCAACTCCTTCCTAAATTGGACGCAACACTTGGGTAAGCTGGTAAGTTTTGGCTTGTGGAGTTAGCGAAATTTGTTTTACTAATTTGGTAAGATTGGCTCAAGGCTGAAGTCGGAGGTTCTTCTGTTCAGCAGGATTTGTGGAATCTCTCTGCTGATTCCTTTCTTAGCTCTCAACTGTCAACTTTCAACTCGTAACTGTCTGAATGGCTTTTGCACATTCATTTTTATGGACTCCAACTAGAAACCAGTGTGAGGCAAGATGTAGGTTGGGTTTCGGTGAATCCCCCGATTTCCAACAAAAGTCTAATATTTTTGGCCTTGAGAAATTAAATTAATTCATAATTTTGGGGAATTCTCCTTCTCTCATGGGAGATGGGTGCAGGTATTGCTCTGCTTACTTCTACTTTCTCTTATTACCATCTCCCACCAGTGCTTTCCAGTCGGCGAGGGCAGCTCCGTCAACCTCCTTAATGTCTCATCTGTGCCTGCTTCTCTTCAGTGGGTGCAGACAGCCCCTCATCCTTCCTTGATCACTCTTCTGCACCTGTCATGTCCAGCATTTGGTCAACGATTAATTAAAAGAAAGTTATGGTTTCAAATGCTATTATCTCATAAGTGAATTGACACAACGATTGGCTTTCTCGCCTTTGACCCAAGAAACACTTTACCAGGGGAATTTTTTGCCAAAGATTGTCAACACTTGACCTGTTTGCACAAACTGAGCATTGCTTTTAGCCAGTTATCTAATCTATTGTATAAATCTCAATTCTCTGCGAACCATTTATTGTCGGTCTATCGTTCTTTATATTTTTTTAACCCTTTTCATTCTAAGTTATTCATCATTATCTCATTTTCATTGATATTCCAAGTCGTTATTATTATTATTATTAATTACCAGCAACCCAAATAATGTTACAGTTACCCTACAAGAAGGAAGCAGGTTCGAACCTTACTAGAAGGCACATTTTCATTGTTAAAACCCTCAAATGCTCATGCCAGTAAACATAAGTTTATATTCCTAATACTAAAGACATTAGGAATATCTTGTCTTGTTCTTACTTAGTTCTACACAGTTATTGCTCACCCTATTTCCACTGAGTCTAAGTCTGTACTGTCCAGTCCAGTGATTGAACTCAAAATTACTATGTCACCAAATTTATGAACTAATACATTATTCTACTAGGCAATTTTCCTGTGGTCATTTTTTTCTGATTTTTGTTTATTACATGAAAGAAATTTAATCGCTAATCTAAAAACCATCATTTATCTTAGACACAGAATGAATTTAAATTCTATTCTGATAGTTATGCATTCATTTTTTTTTTTTGCTAATTTTTATTTATTGAGTGTAATTAAACGCATAAAACTAGCAGTCTCTGTTTTATATATTTAAATAGGAAAAAGAAAGGGACAGATAAATAGATTGGTCATTTCTATCTCCACAAAACATAAATGCCACTTCAGAATCAAATTCTTTAAAAATCTCATTTACTAAAACAATTCACATCAAACTGAAGAATTCTTAAAAATAAAGATCACTTGACAAAGTCTGTTCACAAAAATATTGTAAATCTACAGATGATAATATGCTGTGTTCAGCATCAGCTGAACAATAAGGCATTATGTTGAAATTTTTAAGGTACAGAATTATCTTTATTATATTCTGTTTATATGCTTTGGTTTTGACATGGTTAAGGGCTTACTTGTCCCGGTGATCCCAAAAACAAAGCTGTCTGGAGTTCCAACTCCAGTAAGGCCACACATGGCAGTAAGGTCGAAGAGTAAGTACCAGACTGAACATGACAAACCCCCAAAGAACCTAATGGCAGAATAGGCAAAAATCTGCATGATCTCAATGGCCAAACTGGTGGAAGAGGACAGCACCAGTTGGGCTAGCATAATCAAGGCAGAACTTGACAGACCAGGCATCCGACAGCCTGATGCTACCAGGTTTGTTAGATCTTGTCTGTCTCAATCCCCTTTGAGCTGTGAGGGAGGCACTTCTGGTCAAGTGTGTGGGATTCTCCATTATGCAGAGTATTCCACCAAAATCAAATTCACGCAAATGGCCTTGTCAAACTCTCTTTGATTCACAGCTCTCTCTGCCACTGCCATTTGTGGATAGAAAGGGAATAGGGAGAGCGGATGACTGATCCCGATGCAAGTGGGTGCTGGTTCAGTGAAAAATAAAAGATGAACAAATTGCACAAAGGCCAATAGACTAGAGAAAATTAACAGAGACAAGATATCCCCTAAACATGAAAAGTCTAATGAGAACAATTAAGACTCCATGGATTCTGTTCAAAAGAAGACCTGACGGTACAATGGCTGGAATGCTATCAGTATGGCAATCAAGATAAGTATGCTCATCCAAATAGAAAGATAAAACAGTATTACCTATTTAAGTATAGTTGTATTACTTAACATATATTTTCATATACTGTCTAATTAAATTTCATTTTCTTTGTTTTTTGTTGAAAATAAAACAATTCATATTCGATTTAGAGAAAGGCAAATAAAAAATATCTGCCATAGATGGTTTAAAGTTTTAAAAATCCATTTACAAGATGAATTGAGAAAACAACTTTAGTCTCAGACAATTGTGCACTTATACATAAGTATAAATGTGGAGTAATCAGACAAAGTGGAAAACCTTTTTTATTGACAACGCATTTCATCTTCATTAAGTAGGCATCTTCAAGTCAGTATGAGAAACAAATCTATGTTTATTTTTATTTTTATATAAAAAAAAACATCTGTTTGCTAGATTGGTGTCTTCCAGTCAGAATGAAAACAAAATTTTTTTTTTTTTTTTGTTCTTTCATTCCTACTGGAAGATGCCAACCTAGCAAACAGACATTAACGGTTTTAATATAAAAAAATAAAAAAAACACACAGATTTGTTTTTCATTTTTACCTGAAGACATCTACCTAATGAAGATGAAACATGTTGTCAATAAAAAGTTTCCCACTTTGTCGGATTTCTTCACTTTGTATTCTATATCCTACTAACATGGATAAGTATAAAGGTTTGCCTTTTTTTGTTATTGCCTAGATTTTGTGACTTGAAACAATTAGTAGTCACATTCAAACTCATAACAAAATCAGCAACCTTTGACCTCACCAATCCTATGTATGTACATATATGTGCCCCATGGTTTTTATGAAGCAATACCTTTCCCAGCTGAAATTTGTTTTAGAGCAATAAGAAAGATTTTTAAAGACTAATCCTCATATGTGTAATATTTCTTTCTTTTTTGGGGGGAGGGAAATTTATGAACATTTGTGACGAGTATTTGTGTTTTTATATAAGTGTCTATGCTATAAGTTTGAAATGTATTACAAATAATTTATAACAATATTAATGATTGACTCATTAGAGCCACAAGAATAAAGAAGTTAAAGTGTACGTAATAATTTTCTGTCATAGTAAATTATCATGCAACTGATCCTGATGTTTAGTGAACTAACAAATTGATCTAAGAACTGCCTAGCATATATGAATTATTTAAATGTTTTTCAGATGATTTTCACAGTGTGGTATGACAAACCTTTCCCTATTATGTTTAGTAATAATAGGCAGATTTGGTCAGAGCCATAATTGGGAAACAACCAAAGAGAAACTCATTAACAATAGCTGAATAATCACAGAACCACAATAATTGTGCAGTTTGCTAATTATAGTAACATTATCCAAAGGTTTCCCAATAACATTTGCTTAAAATATTTAAAAATATTGTGCTGTCAAAACAGTTATGAAAGTTTTTTTTAGTAGGTGTGTATATATATATATATATATATATATATATATATATATATACTGTCGTGCTAGACAATTTTTCTTGTCAGAATTTATCTTGCGCATTTATAAGTTTACCGATTGTCCATGCATTGAATATTGCTGCCATATTTGGTCTGGTACTTCTGCTATGCATTTAGAGATACTTGACAAAATCCAAAGAAGAATCTGCAATGTTATCAGTTCTGACCTGGCATCGGGAATTTTCCCACCACCGTAACATAACTACCCTGTACCTTTTCTATAAATATTTTCATAGTAACTTTTCTGATGAGCTTTCCTCTTTAGTAACTCAACTTTATGAATTTAAGTGCAGTACTAAATTGGCAGCTAGGTCTCATCATAAGTTCTATGCTAACAATTTCTTTCACACTTCTCACATGTGAAACCCTCTTCCGGCTTCTTGCCTTCCAGTCAAGTTTGATTTTCAAAAATTTAAATTCAATGTCCATCATTCTCTTCTGTCTTTTTAATTCCTGTTCTTTTATTGTTCTCTCTTCTTAATAATGTTTATCTTTTTCTCATATTCTTTCACTTAGTAACTCCTTAAATGTTAGTGGCTTTATAATTAAAAAAATGAATAAAATTTTTAAAAAAAGAAATTAGTGAATGCTCTTTTATCATAAGCTACCATAGTCATCACATCTGAGGTACTTTTTGACATTCAGTATTTGGGTGTAACTTACAAACATTATTGGTTTTGTTATGTGTTCAAACAATTTTTATGTACTGTTAGTAAAATCCAATAACCATTAAAAACCCTTTTCTTTTCAATTGCTGTCTCTGCTGTAGTGTGACTGAAAGTCTTTAACAATCTCTTTACAATCCCAAAACAAAATTTGTGGGTTCAAAATGTAGAAATCGGATAGAAGTCGTGGCCCCAACTTGGATGCATCTGGTGCAACAGGAACAATCAGGTTATCCCTTGAACACAGCTTATTCTCTTTCCTAATTGGCTGTTTGGAGAGGGTAGTGAGGCAATGCAGGTGGCTCTGTTGCCAAGTTTTGATAGGGATTGTGGTACTGATTTACAGGGAAACAGGAATGCTTGGTCATTGGCAAATCTTTTTTTTTTTTTTAGTTATTTCACCCCAAACAAGGTGATAATGCCATTAGAACGCAGAGAGAGAATGAGAAGACTCTAGTTAGAAAAAGTGAGGAAAAGGAGAATAAAGGAACAGAATTCAGGAAGACAGATAGCAATTGATATCGCATTTAAATATTTTGAAATTGTAGGTGGTAGTGAAGCAAGAAAACGGAAAGGAGTTCCACAGGGGAGAAGTGCGAGAAAAGAAACTATTAGAATAGAACTGACAGTTGCATCTAGCTAGTTCAACATTAAAACATTGAGACCTTGTTGACAACCTAGTAGCATGCATAGTAGTTGAGGCACTGAGAAAAAAGTTCTGAAGAAGAATTGCCATGAAAATATTTGTAGAAAAGACAGAGGTGGAACCACATCATGATCGATTACATTACAGACCCTTCTTTGGATTTTGTCAAGAATCTCAAAATATATAGTAGGAGCACCAGACCAGATATGGCAGCAGCATTCAGTCCATGGTCAAATGTCAGATTTATAAATGTGCAAAATGGATTTTAACAAGAAAAATTGTCTGGCACAACATAGTGAACCAACTTTCCTAGCAATAGACTTAGCAATTGATTCAATATAATCATTCCACTTCATGTAAGTGGGAAATTTGAGCCCAAGTAGGTGCAATGAGTTGCACTCCTGGAGTTTAGCTTCAGCCATGATGATGGCAGATAGAAAATGTTCACTGTGGTGATTAAATAAAAGTAGTTTTGTTTTGGAGGTGTTAAAATTTACAAGCCATCTCTTGCCCCAGTTAATCACTGATTGGAGGTCCTTTTTGAGAGCAGTTGCCAGTTTTACTTTGTCAGAACTATCGGACTTCCTACTAAGACAGGAGTAAATAGTTGTCATCTGTATAAATACTTAGTTGAGAAAGGGGTATCTTATATTCAGAACGACATCTCAGGTTGGGCGACCAATAAATAGATAAAGTTACATTGTATTTTGTATTATAAAATAGATTACTTCAAAGAATTTGCTCTTCAAAAGTTTTGAACATTTGTATGGAACTGCTAAAAGACATTCAATTATTATAGATCATCAGGTCACCTTAAATCAAATTTAAATTTGACTGTACTCCTTTTTAAGGAATCCTTTCTTCATTGACACTTCTCTATTCTTTTCATTGAGAACAATATAATAATATTAATAAAAGGGAGACTTGTTTAATAATAAAAGAAAAAACATTTTTGGAATAATAACAATAATAAATAAAAAATATTAAGTTTGTGTAAAAGTTCCCAGAACTCTTTTTTGAAAACTAGAGACTGACAACTGTTTCTCCACTGGAAATTCTTGCATACATCTTATATGTATATACAAAAACATAAATAAACAAACCTTACATTTTTATTTATCGTTTAACATCTCTAATGGAAGAGATGCTATTGCTGATCTTTGAAGAAAGTAATAATATTAATCAGAACCTTGAAAGTTGTTTTCATTCTACACTTTTAGATATACAACTGAGTTCACCTTTTTTTCTTATGATTCTTTCTTTTGAATCCAAGGCTCAGTTGATTTTTGATTCTTTTTAAAATATCAATTCCTGTGGGTCAATACTGACTATCATGAAAGATCTATGCTTTAACCCATATGCTCCTCATATTAGCATTTTTTGTTTGTTTGTTTTTCATATATTGTGACTATTTTGCTTTGTATTTTCTTGATTTCAGATGAAAATTTGGAATTTTTCAAACATATTTCAGTGAAATTTTTACTTTCCAGTATTATAGCTTAGATTTATGGAAAAAAGGGCATCAGTCTAAACTGATGCCAGGAGAAAATGGGTTAACTGACACCTCCACCTTTTTTCCATATATTGTGACTATTTTGCTTAAAGTTTGTATTTTCTTAATTTCAGACAAATACTTGGAAATTTTCCAACATATTTCAGTGAAATTTTCACTTTCCAAAATTATATTTTATAATTATAGGTTAAATATATGGTGGAGGGAATGTTTGTTTAAATTGACACCAGGAGGAGATATATGATTAGTTATAATTACATTCTAATTTAACAAAGCTTTGCAGAATTCACTTTAGATTAATGTGCATGAATATCACCTTAATTATATTAGTGGTCAATCTGTAAGGTGCATGGTTGCAATAGATTTCAATGAAATTAATGCCAAGGATGAATACTGGAAGGTTTTTGGCAAAGCACTGGATCCCAGCTACAGTCAGATGTCACAACTGCTTTATGTGGAAATTTTTTCTTGGTAGAGATTTTGGACAAACTATAAAAAGTAATGTTTAGTATCTGTCTATATTTCTGAGATGAGGTATTATGTACACTATTTACATTATTTGGACTATTGTCCTCATCTTTGTCGCCATATTTATTACGTTTCGGACGTTGTACGCTCCGACCTTCTTCAGGTGGTTCGAATGTCGAACTGAACCCTTTATTTCGCTCACGGGGGTAGACTGTTCTAGTTCCATGTACCATGTTTAATGGATGTCAGTTATCTCCTGTTAATTCCCCTCTCCAAGTTCTCCACTGCCTTAACCAGGTATTGAACTCACACTCTTTGGGTTCTGTCACTGGATCTAACCAACGCCTTTATCCACTGTGCCATAAGTAATGTTTAGTACTTTATTTTCTGACAACAGATTTCTTAATGTTATATCACGAAAGGAAAAATATTTTAATTTGAGCAAAGAATGTTATCAAATACTAAGGAAAAAATGTTAATGAATTTTGTTATTTGGGGCATCATAATATAAATTATTATATATTTATTGGTCACCCATTCCGATTTTACCTATTTGAGATAATAAAATATCTCACTATGATGGAACCAAGAGGTATTACTTGATATCAATAAGTAAACATGTCACACATTAACAAAATATGATGACACATACTGCTGCCATATATGGTCTGGTGCCCCTGCTGTTCGTCTTAAGGTCCTCGACAAAATCCAGAGACGAATATGCAATGTAATTGGCCCTGATCTGGCATCTCATCTACAGTCACTCTCTCACAGACGTGTCGTCACCTCCCTCTGTCTTTTCTACAAATACTTTCACAGTAACTGCGCCAATGAGCTACTTTCGCTAGTTCTCAGACTGCATGAATTTTAACATGCAACTAGGCTAGAAACTTGATCCCACCCTTTCACTGTTGAAACTGTTAAATGTAGCCATCTCTTCTACTCCAATAGCTTCATATCTTGCACCTCCAGTCTGTGGAATTCCTTTCCTTATTACTTGTTTCCTTGATAGCTATAGTCACCAACTATTCAAATGTAATGTCAATCGACATCTCCAGATGCCTTGATCTATACCTTATTCCTTCTTGTCTTCCTTTCCTCTATCACGCCTCTTTGCTCTCACTCCCACTCTCTGTAACCCTTCGCTTGCTAGTGGCATCCCACCTTGCTTGGGGTAAAATGCTTAAAAAAAAAATATGAACATGTAGAAGAGATCAGACTGCTAATACATCACTTTTTGTTTGCTTCATGTTAGATTTTGGGGGATATTTTTACTCTTAATTTTTTTTTAAACATTTCACTCTCAAGCAAGGCAATAAAGCCACTAAGACACAAGGGGGCTACTGAGTGTTAGAGAATATGAAAAAATATACTATTAAGAAGAGAGGACAATAAAAGGACAAGAATTAAGAAAAGGGAAGATAATGGCTGACATTGCATTTAAATTTTTGAACATCAAACTTGACTAGGAAGCAAGAAGCCAGAAGAGAATTCTACAAGCGAGTCATATGATAGAAGAAACTGTTAGCATATAACTTATGGTTACATCTAGCCATTTCAACTGTAAAGTGATGAGACCTAGCTGCCAATCTAGTACTGCATTTAAATTCATAGTCTAGGTACCATAGAAGAAAGCTCATCAAAACAGTTACCATGATTTGAAAAGCAGAATTCTTTCTTAAATGTAGCAATAGAATTAATTATATATATATAAAAATTTACTTATTCTGAAAATACAACCGATGTAATTGCAAAATTATTTGATCATGTGTCATTCTTTTTTCTTTTGTCAGTATGAGTAAACTAGTTTAATTATAAAAATCTGACCACACATTGCAATAGCAAAAAATGCCTTCTAAAAGCTAAGCAAAGTACTAAGAAACAAGAAAATCTCATCAGAAACAAAAAAAAAAGAGTTCTGAATTCCCAAATGTCAATGAATGCTGAACAATTTCCTCACAGATGAAGAGAAAACTGGAGGCAACCAAAATGTGATTCTACAGAAGAACACTGAGAATACCATGGACAGAGCATTTAAGCAATGAGGAAACATTTAATTTTGAGGATGGAGGGCTTGGAGAATTTGACACTCACAGGACATATCAAAGGCAAAAAGGACAGAGGGAGTCAGCAGGCTATCTAGCTGATGAACTTGTGTGAATGGATGGTGGAAAAGGGTGGGTTTGATTGATTTTTTTTTATTGTTTTTTTTATGGCTTATCAACCTCTTGTTGATTATTTAAAGCCAAAACAAATTCTGGATTGTAATAATAATTCTTTTTTATGAGTAAATATTGTATTAACAATTTTTTGAGAATAATGATTTTTCCGGATACAAGTCCTACTATTTAACACATAACATGGGGAGGAGTTGGATTCATACCTTTTCCTAGGCTATTTGTGCGTAAGTGAATGCAACGAACCCACCTGAAATTCAAACTCAACTCTCTAATATCTCATTCTTTGCTCTAAGTAATGTTTGTCTTTTTAACATTCCTCCCACCCAACATCATGTAATAAATAGTGGGATGTTAAAAAGACAAACCTTACTAAGAGCTACAAAGGATAGGAAGTTGTGGAGGGCCATGATTGCCTATATCCTGAAGGAACATGGCACATAGAAGAACAGTTATTTGTGTTTATTTACTATTAAGTGTTAAAAAATTTTTTTTAAGAATCCCAGATAGGAACCCTTCCTTCATCATTTAGAATAACACTTTAATTGGTACATGCTTTAGCCTTCATCAGTGATATATTACATTCATTCAGTATTCAAGAGATTTTAAATGAAATTGTTTACTTCATTTATTTGCAAAATTGTTGTTACAGTCAATACTATTGCTGAGAATGGAACACAGAATGCCATTCTTTATTGAAAAGTCATCACAATTATTTCATCTGCATTTTTCTTTCTAAAAGATATTTTTTTACTGTTCAATTGGGCTCATGAATTGCTCCAACTTAGACTTCCTATTGAACTCTCATTTCGATGGACAAATCAATATTGATATCAAAAATCAATACTATTATTGATTTTATAGTTTTCATTGACTAGAGCAGTTTCAGAATCAATCAGCTTTTAATATATAATATATCCCCAAAATATAGAATTATTCCATTATACATAATTTTTTGAGTGGAAAAAATTCCAGAATCAATTTTTGCATTCCCCCAAATTTAAAATGCCTCAGATTTACCAAAGATAGAGCAAGCACAGTGGAGTAATGGATAGCGGCTCGAATTGAGGAGTCTGAGAGCTAAGTTCAAATTCCAGTCAAATCCTTCTTCTCCACCCAGCTATGGGTAAATAACAGGACAGACTGGGTTCTCTAGCCTTGGATGGCAACTGGTCTACCACAGAAAGAAATGGCAACCTACTGCAAGGAAAAACTCTGCCTCGTCAGTCATGTATCAAAAGATACATGATCGCCTAAGCGTGTATCACACATGGTACATAACTGACAATAGACTTATTTTTGTGATAGTTTTTTATAATGATGTATCCTCATTATTATATGTTCTGCATGTTCACCTTATTTATTATACTCACATTGTTGGAATATTTGAAATGGGGAATTATCATTATTATATGCTTTACTATTTGGAAGAGTTGGCTTATCTTGGTTGCTATACTCACAATGTTCGTTGGACTCTTTGAAATGAGGTATCATCATCATTATATAATTTCCTATTTGGACCAGTCTGCTCATCTTGATTGTTATACTCATGTTTCAGCCATTGTACTATCTGACCTTCTTCATGTGTTTATATTTGGTACACTTTTTTGAATCTCAAACTAAACCCTTTATTCAATCTATGGTGATAGATTTTTCTCAATTATGTTTTCCATACTTGGAGGACATTTTATATCAGTTTTAGTCATCTTTGTGCAACCAGTTCGTTTCTTCTGCTAAATCAAAGCATTTAACTTTTCAGTACTGCCAGACTCAAGGATTGAACTCATAAATACCAGAGAACTAGATATGTTTTAATCAATGCTTTAGTTTATTTTTATCTATGTGTCTTTTGGACAATCTACTGTTGGAATTTTGAAGCCTAAAACCTCATATCTGCAGTCAGTAGGTGCAACTCTATGAGTGTCCTGACTCAGGTGATGAAATTTTTGTTGAATGTACTTTCTTAATCAAGGTTCCCAAATGTTATTCATCTCTCTGCTAGGTCTACTGAGGAGGTTTTCAGTGATTCATTCATGTCCTATCCCCCAGTGTTATTCTCTGTCTATTATCTTGATTTCTCTCCATGGATGTTGCTATCAGAGAGCACAATAGCCAAAACATTGAGAATAAAACACCAAGATGAAAATGCTGGTCTGAATAGCAAAGCATATACAATTATTATTTTTTAATAAAATTACAGAAATATTAGTTTATTGAATAAAGGAATAATGTTTTCTCATTTTTAGAATGTTCCTCAGTAGAAGGTCTGTATTTACAAAGTTAACTTTTTAACCCTTTGAAGCATTTTGGGCATGATGATAAACTACATCCGGCAGCAAGGCCTCTTATCAGGACGTTTTGAGGAGTACAGAACCACCTCTTAATTACTACTGTTTCCAGGCCCACCATGATCCAAGGTGGTAGCACCTGTTAGGGTACCAGGTATGGGCAAATAGTTAACCCCCAAACTTGCGTCAAAACTATCATTATGAAAGTTTAAAAATAAGTTTTTGTAGTAAAAGTGGCAGCAATATCATTTTGAAAAAAGAAATATTACCAGTAATACATTTAAAAAAAAAAATTACCAGCAATACATTTGACTCTTTACAAAAATACGTCAATGAAATCTTATCTACAAACTGATTTCTTACAAAAAATACATATTCTATTCATATGAACCTATCTTAAAAATCTTTTTGGTATTAAATAACCCATTGAGGTTGATATACCGTAAAGCAAAATAAACCAAACTAAACTAACCCCAAGAGATCTCATCCAAAAAAAACAAATAAATATTGTGTAATAATGCATCATTGAGGTTGATATACTGTAAAGCAAAATAAACCAAACTAAACTAACTCTTTGAACAGTGACCCTCTGATGAGTACAGTATGCACTTTCCCACAGTGGCCGGAATACTGTCCACTCAGGTTCAGGCTTATGGCCACATCATGCTAAAACACTAGTTCCTGTAACAAAAGTTAAGCAATGTCAAGACTAGTCAGTACCTAGATAAGTGACCACTTAGGAATACCAGCTTGGATGTGCAGGTGGTGTAATGGATAATGGCTTGGAATTGTTAATCAGAGAGCTGAGTTCCAATTCCCATTGGGTTTGTTATATTCACTTATACACAAATAAAATTAGGAAAAGTATGAAGTTAATTAGTAAGTCATATCACTAAACCATTATCTTTTCCCACAAAATAAACAATTCTTACAATTTAAAAATATTTTCTGGCTTTAAATAACCTGCAAAGGGTTGATAAGCTGTAAAAAATGAATGAATCAATCTGCTCAGGTTCAAAGGATTAAGAAATGGTGGTTCCAAATACCAAATGAAAATTTAAAAAATATAACTACAACAATACACACTTTTATCTTTCAAAACACAATGAAAAATTTAGGAATCTTTTTTACAAATAAAAATGGACAAAGTTTAATAAATGCACCCACCAATTGTTTTTTTTTCTCTTGACACTGACTGTTACTGGTAATTTTTATTGTTTTAAAAAGCTATTTTTAGAATTTTAATAAATTCCAAACATGAAACAGGATTTATACATCTTTTTTCATGAGAATTGACAACAAAAATGTTAGACACTGATTATTAGATAAGAGTAATTTTATATTTACAAGATTATAAAAATATATGAATCAACTACAATGCAATGTTTATTATTTACCACATTATAAAGAAATAACTATGAAAACAAATTATGAATAGTGCTTAACATTTTGGCTGTGATTTCTCAAGAAAAAAACATAAATCCAGTTTCATATGTTTGGATTTTATTAAAATTCTAAAAATAATTTTTGAAAACAATAAAAATTACAGAGGAAGTATACAGTAACAGAGAAAAATCATCCTTTTTGACACACCATTTTTTTAAAGGTACATTTGTTAAACTTTGCCTAAAAATGGACATAATTTTCATTCATTTCTGTAAAAAATATGCTATGATTTACACTTGTAATTTCTTGATATTTGACTGTATTGCTGTCTGTATAGCAATTAAATGGCACAGTAGAAAAATTCTGTATAACACATTTTGTTCTCTAGAAGAACTTCATTGGACTAAAGCGGTGTATCCCAACCAGCACGCCTTTTGGACACAAACCTTTTGTCAACGACCCCCTGTCAAATTAAATTTTGAATATTATACTGAATTTATCTTTCATAATGAGATAACATTTAGGTATTAGTGTAAAATAAAAAATAATTTTAATATTATTTTCATTTCTATTATAAATGTTAATGATTAAAATGCTAAAAAAAACTTATTTGATAGCTTATCTCAATGTTTTCAATGTGATGATTGACTTTGGTGCTTACTGACTAAGGCTCTAGGTTACATGATGTGTAGAAGTAATCATAGATATTTTTGTTTTGTAATTTGCAGGCAGTTTCTTTGTTTAATGAGAAGCTGTGTAACGGCTTTAAAATCACATTCAGCTATATAGGAAGTTGGAAAAGCAATGAAGAAAAGTTTTTTTTTTTTTTTAATTTTCAAAAATTATTCAATATTGGCTACAAAAGGAAATTTAACAATTCCAAGCCATTATCCATTACACCACCTGCACATCCAAGCTGATATTCCTAAGTGGTCACTTATCTAGGTACTGACTAGCCTTGACATTGCTTAACTTTTGTTACAGGAACTAGTGTTTCAGCATGATGTGGCCATAAGCCTGAACCTGAGTGGACAGTATTCCGGCCACTGTGGGAAAGTGCATACCGTACTCATCAGAGGGTCAGCATTCAAAGAGTTAGTTTAGTTTGGTTTATTTTGCTTTACGGTCCAACCTCAATGATGCATTATTACACAATATTTATTTGTTTGTTTTTTTTGATGAGATCTCTTAATTTTTTCAGTTTTCATACCTCAGCTTTCCAGCCTTCATAACTCTGCTTTACTTTATGCAAAAACTAAAAAGTATTAAAAAAAAATAATTCAACATTGAAAGATGTGCAAAATTATTCAACCAAATTATATGAAACTATGATAATTAGATTTCCGACTACTCAAACCTTGTAAGTAAATGGATCATTTTCGCGATTACTTTGCCACCTGGTTAAAGTAAAAGATTAAAAAGAACATCCATATTATTTGTGAAACACGAAGTTTGTTCCTATGTAGAAATTTCGCAATGTCTGTTTAATACTCAGTCATAATTCAGAAACAGTCTCAGTAAAAATACCAAAATACAAGTACAAATTTTCAAACTAACAACTTACTAATGACAATTATTTCAAAACATAGCATCACTTCAGGTCACAAGCAAAATATGAAAGCAATTTATTTCTGTATGAGTACTTTTTTACTTACTACTGTAAACTTTTAAGTACTTATACCAAAAGTTTGAAGGTTCTAGGGATAAAAAAATAATTAAAAAATTCTTTGATCTTTCCTCTTCTTAAATAACAAAGATTTTGATTTTTGACGATAAATCTTTGATTTTATTGAATTTATTTGGGGGATTTTTAAACATCATGTATGCACATTTTAGTTTTTTAGTGAATCTTTGGCGGTAATAAAAAAAAACAGTTAGGAACATTTTATTAAAAAATGTTATACATTACTACTGGGAAGCAAAAACTAATCGTTAAAAATTGAACGGTGTTTAGCAGACATTTTTGTAAAGTTTGCATTTTTGACAAATAAATTTACAGTTTGTTTCAATTTACTTACATGCAGAGATGGGTATGAATATTTTATAAATCTCTCAACAATGCTTAAATAAGAAAAGAAAAAAAAATTAAAACCTGAAAATATTTTTTTTTACTTAATCATAGAATTAAATAAAAAAAGATTAGCATATGTTTTTTCACTTTTAATTTGTTTCTTCTAAGTATGACTGTAGTGTAGTGTAGTGTACAGTAGGTTTTTAATTTATTTGACTCAATATCTTCTTTTTACTAAAAAAAAGGTATATATAATTTTTTAAAAATTTAATGATAAAGAGGGAAAACTTTATTTTCAGAATATTTTTTTGATTGTACATGATTAAAAAAAATTATTAAAATATCATTACAATGGTATTTTTAATTTATTTTAGGTTCTACACTGCGTGTATGGAAGAATTTTATTTTATAAACATGATTCAATGAATGATTTAAAATTAAAAATAACAACTAAAAAAAAAAATGATTAACTACTTATTTACGGCTGATAGCCATTGCATTTTTTAAAAAAATTGAATCAAAAACTGGTGTGTAAAAAGTTTAAAAATACATTTTTCTCTTTAAATTAAAAAAAAATATTATCATTCTCCCAGTAAAGTAAAGAATTTGGAACACTGACAACACGGAAGCATGTTTCAGTTAAGTAAATCACTAGCGAGATTCAATTTTATTTTTAAGGTTCTGCCGCATTATCAAACTAAGTTACTAAAACTAAAAAACACGGTTTTTTTTAAAACAATTACTTTAAAGTAGTAAACTACCAATATTTACTGATTATTGTCGTTTAAACGAAAATTCTAACATGTATAAGAATTGCCAACAGATGGTCAATTAGCAAAAAAAAAAAAAAATTATCACCAAAAAAGAAATGAAATGAATTATCTTTTGTTTTCAAATGTACACACAACTGACACACTTCTTAGACATTATTAGTAACACGTTTTCCGGTCTTAGGATTTATCATTTAATACATTTATTTATTCTAGAGAGAAAAACGAAGTAAATTTTTAAATAATCCTTTTTTTTTTCACCGTCAAAACTCAAAACTAAAAGGAAAAAAAAAGTTGCGCAATCAATCAAACGAGGCAATAAATTGAAGCAAATATTGATTTTTTTTTTTTTTATTCATTGAAAAGTGAAAACATTTGCTTTTGCAAACACTTTTTTCTTTTTTTGGCATAATCATTATTTATTGAAACACTAGATAACAGTGAGTTTTTATGACAATATGTGAGTGTTACACACTGTACAGTGTACAGTTGCATGAAACATTGTCACATATGTTGTATGACACACAACAACCTGCATGATTTAAAAAAAAAACCTACTAACTAGTAATAATAAATTTACTAGCGATCGCAAGGAATATCAGAGATGTTACATATGTACACACTAAAAATAGAAAAAATGTAACGTACGTAAGATTGTACAGTGACATTATTCACCTTGTGAGCTCAAGAGTCCGGCCATTAAGAGAAATAAATACTGACAGTTCCATTGCATTTAAATAAATTATAAATATAATAAAAAATTAAAAAAATAATTAGTAACGCCCCCCCCCCCTCAAATATTTGTAATGGGAGATAACTATAAAATTAGTATCTTAATGATTTCCCTTGGACAAGTTTAATTTGTTATTTTTATTATTGGGATTGATTTTCTGATGACAAGACAAGGAGGTTATTTTTCTTATTTCATTCTTTTTCTGAGTTTGATATTTTTCTTTAATATACACTCGAATAATAGGCAGATAACCTTTCTTTCAATAAACAAGATTGATTTTCTTTATGCTTTCATATTTTGAGAATTCATTTTTAAATATTGACATTATTTATCTGGTTATCAAAATGAAAATGTGTGAAAGTGTAGGTCATTCTGTTATTCAGGGTTATTTTTATATTAAAAATTTGGATGTCCAAATTCCAAACACTAATAAAATAAAGTAAACATGAGTATGCCTGTTAAATAAATCATTTGTATTTACAAACATGTATTCTCTACTACTTACTACATGTGAAAGCATGTGCAATACCTTGCCCTCGTCAGCTGCCAACCAGGTAAAATAAGCCAGTTTTGGTGGCTAAGGTGGTACTGCCATCCCTGGTGCTACAAGCAGCTTTTGCCACCAGACAGGGTATTGTTTTTGTATACATGCCAGTCTCTTGCGATTTCTTTTTACAACTGCAACTGAAATTTTCAACATTGTGTTAAAATACAAGAGTCAAGAAGGAGTAAAAATAGTTCTTAGTCGAGTTAAAGTCTTTGGGTAATTGATACACAGAAAAATCTGTAGTTTACAAAAGACCAAAAGACAGTAAAAATATGTGGTTGAGAAAAGACTTGATCCACAGAAAAAAATTTGTGCTTGAAAAAAGACTTTGATCATCAGCAAAGATTCCCTGACCATCTCTGTGTTGTTGGAGATTATTTGCTTGAAGTTGCTGGCACATGATCATCAGCAAAGATTCACTGAATGAAGCTGTTGTTGGAGATTATTCATTTGAAGTCCCCAGTATATGATTCTATCAGCATGCACTGGGGGAAAGAAAAAACTATGTAGCCATGTCTTCTCTTGTGTTTAAATGGTTTGAAGACAGTCACATCTCTGATTGCTGACAGTCTAAATGAAATTTTTCCCCAAAGTAGGCTTGAGAAAAATAGTTTTAGTTTTCTCTAATTGGTAAATATTTCATATAGTGATGTTATTTCTCACCAATAGACACTTTGACTTAAATGCTGTATTGTATTGTGGAATCTTTTTGGCATGTTTGTAAATATTGTCTGTTAAAGTTTGGACGTGTTTTAATATGGTATGTAATGGCATTGGAAATAGGGTTTATTTCCAAGAAAGGTTTTATGGAGTATATTAGTGTATTTTATGAAAATTTAATTTTTTTTTTTTGAGGGGGGGTCATTTCACTCCAAGAAAGGTGAAAATACAACTAGGATGCAAGGGGTTACTGGGAGTGAAAGAGAATAAGACTAGTGAGAAGAAATAACAATAAACAAATAGGGTTTAGGAAGACAGAAGATGGGGATTGATGCTACATTTAAATTTTTGAATTTTGTGGGTGGCAGTTGTATGCTTATTTTCATGCATTTGAAGTACCAAGGTGGAAAGCTTACTAGATCAATTGCCACAAAATTATTTATACAAAAGACAGAGAGAAGCCACATCAAGGCAGCAGGAAACTGACTGAAGTCAAGATGCCAGGACATTACAGACACTTCTTTGGATTTTGTCAAGAATCTTGAGATATATAACAGGTGCACCAGAGCAGATATGGCAGCAATATTCAATGCACATACAAATGGTAGAATTTTATAAATATAAGCAAGAAAAACTGTCTGGCACGACATAGTGAACACAGCAGCAGAAATAACAATTGATTCAATCTTAGGGGTTAATATGCACACTTGATTTACCCACACCAAGGAGATTAATGAGAGATGATAATGACAAGGAAACACGGGTAATTTTAACGAAACAAGAATAAGGAATGTATTTGTAGCGATTGCTATATTTTTCCACGCCCACATTTTATTCGTTTGCGATTAGCTAATAAATCACTACTACCTTTCTATAGGACAATTTAGCCATCGCAGTTGTTTCTTTGAATCCTTCGGTTTTGAGCTTGCTTGCCTGTTTTGTTAGTATCAATGTAGTGATTGGTTAATTTTTAACCAATCACATTTTTAATGCAAGAATAACGTTTCCCACGTTTCTGTGGGAGCCTACCCTTTTTCCTTAAAAGAGGCGACTTTTTCACGTCGTCAGTAAGATCCAGTAAAATTCGCCTGTCCACACAAGTCCCCAATCTTGCTCATAACATTTCAAACACAGAATTTCATAACATAAACTTACATTTCTCTGTGACTTATCCAAGCTCAATCAACCAGGACTCTGTTGATTTCGAACCGTTCTATAACACAACACATTTTTGATCAATTGTTATGTATTCTAACAAACAGACCTTGTTCTAATATTGATTCCTGAACATTTTTCTTTCAAGAGAACTTTCTTCAAACAATCAATTACAAATCAAAATACAGTTAAAGGGGGGCAACTTCTCTCCCTTAATCTATACATTGAATACAATTTTATTGCATGTTTTGTCCTTGTATGTTATTTCAATATATACTTGTTGATTCACAGTTTGAAGTTTTGTTGTTTACTTGAATCCTGTATGTTGAAAGCATAATAATATAAATAGTATTGGTCCATATACCCACTGGGCTATTACATATTCATGAATTTACATGCTTGAAGTAGCGTCAGTAACTTGTAGTTTTAATGTCTGTTTTTCAATTATCAATGGCAACATTTTGTAATGTCATAACCCCCTAAAAATGATGTAGTCTCTATTCCAAAATTCTATCATAACATGTGTCAGTACAGATGCAGAAGAAGCCATGGGGATTGCATACAAATATGTTTGTCAGCACCAGTTACATCTCTAATGTTATGACCCAGCAGAATGTTTTCTCACCATGCAGGAAACTGGTGGAACATCTCCCCATGTGTAGATGGCTGTGTGTGGCGACTGGGTTCATCAAGCAGTGGGTAAATGCAGTCACAAAGGGATGGGATGACCAAGTTGATGACATCCCCCTCAAGCAGATGGTGAAGGAAACCAGTGTGACAGGAAGATCCAGCTCGGGGCAGCTAGTGTGTAAATTGATCTGAAATCAACATATGGGTCAATGCAAGCTCCTTAACAACAGGAGTGGTGCTGGAAAAAGACCGAGCAAGGTTGGAGGACACATGCTGGTTTGGGCCAACAAACGACACCCAACATATCAACTTGGCTGAACTGGATGCTACAATCAAAGGCCTCAATTTGTCACAGAAGTGTCAAGATGATTGCAGCCAGGATAAAGTATAGTGTTGAAGAGACCACCTTCTGGTACAATGTAACCCCCAAAGATGACAACTTGCCACTGATTGCACCTGCACATCAAGTCTAGAGATATGCAGTTTGGCTTAAAGTGTCTCCAATGATGTCTGAGGTGGGCCACAACATGTACAAGATGGGAGACCTTATGTGACTAAAGGCCCCACACAACCAGTGTACAAAACTTTCAGACAGAGATAAATTACTGGACTTGCTAGTCCGCAATCAGTCTTAGTGGATAGAATTCCCTGCCATGTCAGAGACATTTGTCCTTCCTTGATATTCTGATCTTCAGCAAGTAGCGAAGTAATGTCCAAAAGAGAGGATGAACTCCTCATGAGCATGGATAGACCAGATGATCTCTCAGAGGAAGAATCACATGAGGACAAGCTGGAGGAACATGAATCAGTCCTATTTCGGAGAAGCACTCAACAAAAGAGACCTGCTCCAAGCTGTCACATCTGTGATCAGGAGATCAGCAGGGAGTGTGGCGAACTCACATCAGTACAAACGCAAAAAGGCCTCACATCACATGCAGATATGCTTATCAGCACCAGTTACATCCGGGTTTTTCCTGTTAGCAGCAAGACAGTTTGGCATGTCTAGATATGGGCTTCTCGGCAACTGGTGAAGATCCAATTCTTGGTAAGATATTTCATGCCAATAAAAGCAGGGATAAAAACCAGCAATTGGCAAGACACCAGGTTTGTTCCTAAAGTTTCTGTGGTTTTTGAGGCAGTGTTATTTTTGTTACCCCCTGCCTCTTTCCCCTCTCTGGTTATTACCGCCATAGTTGTTGGGAGAGCAATTAGGTGTTTCTCCGCCAATCTTAACACACACTTTGTTTACATTACAACACTTTGTAAGTGCAATTTTCACTGAGTAGGTAGGTGGAGCTTGTGTTGCCAACATTCCTAGTTGTATCTTTTTGAAACAAAGTTCTAGATCAAAAGGCAAGGCAGACATCTGGCAGGGCACAGAAGACAACTAATGTCACAGTTAACCCATTGTAAAAAAGAATTCATGGATTTGGGCAAAAAAATTACCCCAGAATGAAATCAAAATCTGCAAAACCCGTAAGTTTAATTTGTAATGTATATAAATGTAAGTAGACAAAAAGCAAATGTTCATAAGATAGTGAGCTTCATAAAGCACAGTCCAGGGCCCCCAATTAGGGTTGGTACACATCGGTCATGCTTTTCACCATCCCTCCCAGTCCCTGATCTGCCATCTATTTAAACAAACTTATCAAGTAAGTTACTCACTGTTTCCCTAATCCATTCTTGCCTTCAGTGTGCCATTTGAGTATCAAATTCTCCAAGCCCTCTTTACTCATTATGTGTCCTAGAAATTTCAACTCTCTTTCTGATTCTAAGTATATGCATCCTTTTTCTCACCAATTTCCTCAAAATTTTGTCATTGCTCGCATGTTCAATCCATGGTATTCTCATCCTTCTGTAGAACAATATTTTTGTTGCCTCAAGTCTCTTCTTCATTTGTGAGGAGAATGACCAACATTCACTGCCATATTGAAGGAATGATATTACATAGTAGTTCAGTACTCTTTTCTTTGTTTCTAATGAATTTTTCCTGTTTCTTCATACCTTGTTTAGTTTTTGGAAGACATCTTTTGGTTTCCTAAAACCAATGTGTCTTTGAATTTTGGTGTCACATTTTCTATCATCTGTTAAAACACTTCCTAGATATTTAAATTTTTGTACTTGCTTGATTTTGACATCTCCAATTTGCATTTTGCATCTTGGACTGTTCCTCTTACTGTCAACCATACATTCTGTCTTATTACAATTGATGTTGAGTTTTTCTTCTCACTTTCCTTTACTATTTTCTGTTGGAGTTCTTGTAGTTTCCTTTCTGTGTCTGCTATCAACAAAGTGTCATCTGCATATCTAATACTGTTAAGATTGTGTCCACCAGTAATAAAGCTTGGTAACACTGCTAGTTCTCTCTTGATCATCTTACTGTAAAGGTTGAATAAGTATGGTGAGAAGACACATTTTTGTTTTACACCCCCTTTCTATTTTTGTATTTTTACTGAATTCATTTTCTATCCATATGAAGGCAGTTTGCTCCAAGTATTATGGATTATTCTAATATCTTTCCCAAATCAAGTTTTCTTAGCATTTCAAATAGTTTTTTTGCGTTGTAGCATATCAAACACTTTTTTTAGGTATGCATCCTTCTGCGTTTTTATTGATCTTTCTGATATTGTTTAGAGCATAAATATTGCATTCCTTGTTCCAGTGTCTTTGACAGAACCACACTGTTCTGGTCTAATTCTGCTATGTGCTCTATTCATCAGAATTTGGATAAGTTACATTATATAGCTCATAAGGTTGATTATCTGATGGAGTTTATATTTATTTGCACCTGGCTTTTTAGGCAGCATTATGAAAATGGATCTTCTAAAGCCTTCTGGTATGTCCCCACTTTTGTATATTTCATTTATTATTAAAATAAAAAGAATTAATGAACCAGGTTTTTACACATCTACAATTCTATTAATAAAATTTCAAGTTTGAAATAGGAAAATGATGCGCTGACATATTGGGGGCACCTTTCATATGCTTTCCCCAAAATATTACAACAAAATTCAATTAAAACATTTGTCCTTTTATCTATGAATTTTATGACAAGTAATTTTCAATAGATAACCTGTTAGGCAATGCTGGATCATTTTGCTTTCAAATATCACCAACTAGGTTCAATATTGCTATTTATATAATTTTTCTAACCCTCCGTGAAGGCTAATTTATTTCATGACTTTCAAACATAAGAATTATTTTCTAAAAAAAAACAAACTTTTTAGCATGTGCTACAAATTAAGAAGGATAGGCTCTCTCTTTCTTTCTGTGCTACATATCCCCAGGATGTGAACAATTATGGTTCTCTACAGATTTCTTTCCTTTGTTGCTTTAAGCAATAATTTATCCATTACAACTTCTCTTTTGTGGGACTTGTTCCTCTATCCATTTGTTCAAAGTTATCAAATAGGTTACTTACAGCTTTACTCTTTTATCTTAAATGCAAAGTGCGAGAATTAAATTATCCAAGTTTTCTTTTCTCATTTCATGTTCAAAATATTCAACTTTCTGATAATTATCAACAGATTCTTTATTGTAACTATTCTCCTTAAAAGTTCTTCATTTTTTTTATGCTTGTTTTGTTTGTTTAACGACACATCAACTCCTTATGGGTCATTTAATGCCAAAGTTTAATTTTCTTGGGAGCTTTGAAGTAATAAAAATATGATATATGTATTCTGCTTTCAAAATTGAATACATGGTAAATGGTACTCGGCTTTTGTGCATATACATGTTTGTGTAGACATAATTACTAGAGGCAGTGATATGTGTGTTTTATGCTGTAGTTTGTCGAAGTTATATTTTGGAATACAGTTTGATTCCTTTGAGAAATTGTAGGATATTGTATGCATTAATGTCATGAAAGAGTTTTAGTTTTATTTATTTATTTATTTTTTTTAGAACCATATCAACCTCTATGGGTTATTTAATGGTGAAATCTAAACATTTTGAATACAATTTTATAGTTTCAACTACAGATAAAATGTATTGTTGGTCATTTTGCTTTAAAAATGTATTGTTTGTATTTTCATACTTTCATAGTGACTTATTTTTGTTTGGAGGTTTACTATTTGTCCATAGCTGGGACCCTAACATGGGTGAGGGTGAAACTGGGAATAACAGCAATTAAAAACTGATTCCATGTTCCTCAAGACCCCCAATCTCCCAATCAGAGGCCTTTTGCCAGTTGTAGTTTATTGTCATATCCAGGACATTTTTTTATCACATGTTCTCTCTATAGTATTCTTAACATTTGTCAGTAAAATCATATGTCTGTTACTTCAAGTTTTTTCTTCATTTGTGAGGGCAATATTAGCTGTTTCCTTATCAGGAAACATTTAACATTCATTGACCAAGCAACCAATGTTATATGATTGAGATTTATAAAATCTTTCTATAAAAACAATTTTTCAGAAAAATAAGTTTCTGAAGTCCACTGTTATTGTTCTTTCCAGTATTGATGGGGGATTCCTTCCTAACCATTTACTTGAAGTAGTGTGGAATGTTAGTATTTTGATTATGTTGTAGTGTGTCCCAATTAAAATAAAATATAAAAATAAAATATATAAACAAAAATAAATAGAATTCAAATTAGAAAAAAGCATTTTCACTTTCCTTTAAAACCCTTATCTTTCTTTCTCTCTCTCTCTGTGAACTTCTCTTTCTATACTTCTCTCAACTAATGAGAAGGCAACCCTCAAATAAAAAAAGACTGAACCCAGCTGAAAAATGCTGGAAGTTTGCAGGAGCAGAGCCTACTTATTTGTAAAAATCAGTGAGGCTCCACGCATAACTTCCATTATAAAAAGTAAATAAAAAAGAAAGGAATGTTGGAAAATAAAATAATTTTGGCCAATCAAAAAAATTGACACTTTTGATGTTAGCTGAAACCAATGCTCTGAGCCTGGTCAAAAGTATACAAGCTGACATCTCTGGGCTGTAACCAAAGGGGGGGGACCAGAAGAGACAGCGTAAAGATTAACAGAAATGCTACCATGTACAAACCAGCCATACGTGATGCGTGAAGGAGCAGTTAAGAGGTCATCTGCTAATTATATTTCTACCCTGTTTAAGACTGAGAAAAACACAGTAGATTAACACTGATTTCAAAGATTACTACTATCCTTATCCTAGTCTGACTTCATACTATCACTAACAGACATTTCTCCAGGCTGCTACCAATATCCGCCTCATTAACAAACTTTTTGCTACACTAAATACAAAAGAGCTCACTCATCATTAAAGCAAATAAATAAAAATGTATTATTTTAAACTCTTGAGTTCATTTTATTCAAAAGTCTCCAGCAAAGAAAATCCTTCCCACCACACTATATCTACAATGTCATTATTTTCTCTTTGAGTTACATGTGCTATCTATAGTTATTGCTGCTGTTGAAAGTCCACAAGGAGTGTACTTTGTTACTTGGTACAGTTCTTTGTGATTCTGAAGGTTCTTAGAAGGATGGTCCTCACTAATACCTACAGGCTTCATTTGCTCAGTCATTTTTAACCATGGATTTGAGAAAGTGGTTTTATACAGCTGACAGTTTAGATATTTCTGAATGAGTTTGGATACATGACAAGATTATACAGGGTGTCCATAAAGTTTGTGTGCACTTTAAAAAATTTATGACTTTATTTGTATTTGCGATAGAAATAATCTGTAAAAAATGTTATAAAGTTTAATGTACCTAATTTTAAGTATAGCTAAAATAACTAATGTGATTTCAGGCATTACTGTAAATCAGTTGGCAGATGTTTTCCGTGAACTGCAAAATTGTATTACCCTTTGTATTGCAAATGATGGAGGACATGTGGAAACTTAAATAAAATTTCAATAAAACCTTCAAAAATATAGATTTACTTTTTTCTAATCCTTTTTACAAATTATTCTATCACAAATACAAATAAAGTTATAATTTTTTTAAAAGTTCACACAAATTTTATGGACACCCTGTACATTACATAGCAGTTCAGCACCCTTTTTGCTTTTAATGTTATTTTTCAATCAATTAACACCTTGCTCACTTTCTGAGTATTATCTAAGTCTGTATCTCAACATTCCTTGCTTCAAAATTTTCTTCTTTCATATCAACAGAAAAGATTAGACATTACATATCAGTCCAACACTATTCTTTGTTTCTAATGTTATTGCTATTTATTCTTTAATATATTGCTTAGTTTCTGAAAAGCAGTTTTCTCTATTCCTGTTCGTCTTTAGAATTCTCTCATACTTTCCATAATTTGTTACTACACTATGAAAGTAACTGAATTTCTGTATCTACTTGATATCTCTGATATGTATCTCATAACTTAAGGTATTCTCAACTAACTATTGATGGAACCAAACCCCAGCTATGGGTTGAATAGCTCCACTGCCTTGTGGAAATCTTCAGGAGAAGAAAAGGCTAAGGAGAAAACCCTACACAAATCCGGAGTGGAGCCCCTAAGGCGGATGGACGGCACTCTGTGCTACCTTCTGGCAACTCCTGCAGCTGCGCTGGTACCAAACTGTATTGGTTCATCCTCTCCTTTGGACTCTGCTAGCAAGACCGAATGGGGGAACTAGATGTCCGAGCAGCCTTAGTTCACCATACATCCCGCCCAGGCTCGTAGTGCTCTGGAGAGGACATTAGTCATCCAGTTTCACCTGTGCCAAGTGCCTGAGAGACTGCCGCTTCAGAGTGAGACTACACAGTCACCAGAGGTGATGTAACTCCATTGCCTAGCACCTACAGTGCTACTCCATCGTCTCCCAAGACAGACGGATGCCGAACGAACGATTGATGGAAAAGGTATTGTGTAATATGACTGTGTTGGGTTTGAGATAATATTGTATAGCTAAATAGTCTACAGTCAATAGATACACTAAATTCCTACTAAATCCACTTTATAGTTGTTTGAGAGAAAGTGATGTACTAATTGAAATATATATGATTCAATTAAACTAAAGATGAAGGAATGGTTTTTAAGCAAATGTTTTAGTTTTTGTGGGGAGGAATTGTTAATTTAATAATATCTGACATTATTACAACTCTCATGATGGCACAGTTGTGTAACACCCCAAATGAAGGTCCGAACAATTTCTCCGGCGGCCGTTCTCCACGCTGTGATGTTGCCGGGGGTTGGTTGAAAAAAGTCGAAGTCTCAAGCTGGGGGTACAAGATAAACTATAAGGAACGAACTTCCACAACTTGGATGAGTTAAATTGATGCTTTATTTCGTTCAGAGTTAGTCTTGCAGTTGGGGCAGGCGATGTAACACTCAGCTCTAATTAATGGAGATCAAATGCCGAACCGACCGACTCAGACAAACGGAGTTTCCTTTCTTCAGTGTGCCTGACACACGTGGCTACTTCAAGCACACTCCCAGCTGAACTGATCGGCTCGGAAAAATCACTTGTATTTATACTGAAATAATCGGAAGTCCACTAGAGACAAAAGATAAGCATTGGCGACTGTAATTCCCAAATTTCAAGGTACTTAAATTTTGCTTCCTTTGATGTGTAAACATCCCGCAAACATCCCGTCTGCACTATAGCCCTGACACTTTACTCGTAACCAGGCGTTTTTTTTATTGCCTGGAGAAAGGGAAAATTATGTTATCTTTTCTTTATTTCCTTAATGCATGGTCAAGATACAGTAAAGACGGTTTTTGACCCGGTCACCTAAAATCTATTTCCTAAACGTTTATCTTTTATCACATCAAATCACTTAGTCAAATGTTTTATTGGAAGACTGGTAGGATTTAACAGTTACTTAATCTGATGCCCTTTTCTCTTCCACAAATTTACTTATAAAAGAAAAAGCGTTTATTTATTTATTTTTTCCTTTACTTTTTCAATTAGTACTTTTGTTAAACGAAACATGTTTTAAACTATTTTTCTACTCTTACCCATTTTCTATTCTTAATCTATTATAATAAAATACATATTTTACAAATCCACCTTAATATACGCCTAGTTATTGTGTCACAGTTGTAACTCACCATTTGGAGCAGACAGATAAGTAATAATTCATAAAGGAAAGAAGTAACAATAGTCAAAGAAATAAATAAGCAAGAAATATTTTTAAATATGTTGAAACTTGTTAAATCAAAACAATCTTGTTATTTTACAATATTGTGAAAATATATATTCAACTAAGAATAAAATCCATCAAACTTTCACTTAGCAAGTGTACAACTTGGAAGCCATTGTAAATTCATTGGTAAAATATCAAGTGTAATGGCTAACTGACTTTCTCAGGTGAATCAATAAAATCTGTCAAATCTTTTACATACATGGGAAGCAAAATAAATTCTAGGATGTGAAAATTCACATAGCTAAAGCCTGGGTCACCTTGAGTAAAATGGATGCAATCTGGAAATTTGATCTACCAGACAACCTCAGAGACTCTTTTGAGCAACTGTAGAAGTGGTGTGACTGTATGGTGCCACTGCTTGAACATTAACTAAAACCTGAGAGTCTAAATTTGACGGAACATACACTTGCTGACAGTTATACTTAACATCTCTTGGAGACAACATCCAATTAAATCACAACTCCATTGACCCATCACAAGATGTTTCTACAACCTTACACAAATGCAGAATGCACTTTGCAGGACACAGCTGGCAAGCAAAACAAGAACTTGCAAGTGATCTACTGCTCTGGACACCTATCCATGATGAAAGATGAGCTGGTTGCTTAGCAGCTACCTACATTGACCAGATATGTTATGACACAGAATCCCACTCTAATGACCTTCCAACTTTGATGGTTGGCATAATAGGCTCATGAATGTCTGAGCTAGTTTGACCAAATAATAATGGCTTACTAAAGTAATTTTGTCTATATTTCTGAGATGAGGTATCATGTACACTATTTACATTGTTCAGACTATTGTCCTCATCTTTGTTGCCATATTTATCACAATGTTTCGGCTGTTGTATGCTCTGACCTTCAGGTGGTTGGAATGTTGAAATGAACCCTTTATTTCGCTCGCTGGAGTAGACTGCTCTAGTTCCACATGCCATGTCTAATAGATGTCAGTTATCAGTTATCTCCTGTTAATTCCCCTCTCCTCAAGGACACATGACACAGTGGATAAAGGCGTTAGTTAGATCCAGTGACAGGACCCAAAGAGTGTGAGTTTAATACCTTGTTAAGGCGGTGGAGAACTTGGAGAGGGGAATTAACAGGAGATAACTGATGTCCATTAGGCACGTGGAACTAGAACAGTCTACCCCAGCAAGTGAAATAAAAGGTTCAGTTCAACATTCCAACCACATGAAGAAGACCTGAGCGTACAACGGCCGAAATGTTGTGATAAATATAGCAACAAAGATAAAGACAATAGTCCCAATAACGTAAATAGTGTAAAGTAATTTTAGTGACCAAAAAAAAAAAATAACTGACATCCATTAAACATGGCACGTGGGACTAGAACAGTCTACCCCAGTGAGCGAAATAAAGGGTTCAGTTCGACATTCCAATCACCTGGAGAAGGCCGGAGCGTACAACGGCCGAAACGCTGTAATATATATGGCAACAAAGATGAGGACAATAGTCCGAATAATGTAAATAATGTACATAATACCTCATCTCAGAAATATAGACAGATACTGAAAGGCCGAAACGTAAAAAATATGGCGACAAAGATGAGGACAATAGTCCGAATAATGTAAATAATCTACATAAGACCTCATCTCAAAAATATAGACAGATATTGAACAATCTTTTGCAATTTCTTTGAAGTTTCCCATTTGTGGTTGGGTTAAACTTAAAGGGGCTCTTTGTTCTTCTTTTTAGTCAGCGTAATTTTTAAGAAGGCCAAGATTTTTCTGCTCTTATCTCTGTTGCTGGCTTTCTCGTGACGAAGCCTTTGTCCCATCCACAGCTGACTTTGTTCAGATGAAACATCTAATTCTTTTTGTTTGATATATCACTTTCCTTATTCCTCAGCTATCTATCAGCTGACCCATGTTAAGTACCCTTGGGAGTGGCTCAATGGAACTTGACTTTAAATTTACAATGACAAAAAAAGCCACCCCTTTTAATTGGACAATAAATATGAGGGTATTACTTTTTCTTTTTTTTTTCTCCTGAATTTGAAAAATGAATCCCCAAGCAGTCCATCATGACAGTTATTTCTGGTGGTCGTGTTTAGAACCAATTGCAAATAAAAAAAAAAAAATTTTTTTTAAATTTAAAATTTTTACACAAAATTAAAATTTTTACTATACCATCTGGATTTCTTACTTCTCCCAAAAGTAAGTGTATATTACAAATTCAGACTATTTAACATTTATTTATATTCACACTTTTTATTAATTATTTTTTTAAATTATTTTACAGTAACTAATAAAAAAAATGTTATACTTTGTTCTCTCTTAACCAAGCTGAAATAGAAATAAATGTAGTAGTTACTAATCAACATTAAAATTTGAGATTTTCTTTAAAAATGTCAATGGTAAAGTTACCAAACTGAGTGTATCCTGTGATATGAATTTCAAACTTTTTTAAAGCTAGCTTAAGTCCATGATATGATGGTCCTGAAGTTTTATTGTACTGTTTTATAATATGTAGGATACAAATAATCAGACAACCACCATAAAAATTCATTAAAAAAATAAAGGATAAAATGATACTATAGAACCAGGATCTTTTATCACATGACTTTCTGAAATATTTATCTTAGCATAGCACACACACACACACACACACAAAATTGGAAGAAATAGACAAGGCCCTATACTTAGCATGAAACGAAAAGATGTAATAAAGTTACGAAAATAAATATAGTCCAAGTGGAGAAAGTATTTTTTGTTTGTTAAACTTTTTTAATTCACTTGACACTTTGCTTCAACTATTCTTATCAATTCTCTAGCTAAATTCAATAAAGTTTATTTTAAATAAATGTAAATTTGGTCAGTTTTTTGTTTTTTAATTAAAAACATTTTGAATTAGAAAAAGAGAATTATTTGATATTTCCTACCTTCGATTAATTAATTGATAGAACACTGACTGATTAATTATTTTGAGTTGTTTTAAAATTTTATTTATTATTAGGAAGAACATTCCAGTGTTTGTATGAATATTTGAAACATCTACTACAGTTTTTAAAAAATGTAAGAATTGGCTTTAGTCAAGTAAATAGGAAACGTCTTATTATCTAAGTTTAGTTGACTTTTACAAAAGGCCAAACATCTGTTTTACTTTTATGAATTGGTGCTGTTGATTTCATTACGAAATGAATAAGAGAATAATAAAGAGAACGGTTTATAAGAAACTTCCGGTATGAAATAAAGGAATAGTGGAATAAGTAATAAACGAACACATCGATGCAACAACAGTCGGACATGTTGTAAACACTAACAACGAAAATCGTTGTTTGTGTTTACTTTACGTTTCTTTTGTTTTAAAATCTTTACATTTTTTTATTAGTTTGTTTTTCTTCTTTTGAATATTATAGATATCGGTTATGTCGTCTTATGAAAGAATGGACGACGACGAGTTTGCTCGAATCTGTTCAGACGATCAAAAGATGAACGTAATGTACAGTTCATTGCGAGACAAATCGGTGAATCCACAATCCTGGCAACAAAAGATGAATTTTTGGCAAGAAGCCATCACTCGCCACTGCCACCAGTATGGATTGGTCATCATCGAACAGGCTAGTCTGGCCAAGCAGTTGACTCGTAACGGACGGACCCCTCAGTGCCTAGACGCAGTCATTGCAGAAATGAAACGGTAAGATAGATTCTTCCTTCCTTTCTTTCTCTAGCAAATGAGGAACTAAATGTGTGATGATCATTTTCAGTTTAAACTTTAGTTAATTGATTAGGTTTGTGCTGTCCTCTTTTCAATTAGAAAAAAATGTAATTAAATTAATATGATTTTTAGTTAGTTCTTGATAAGGGAAAAGGTCATATTTGTTTGCGTTGAACATCTCAACTAACTCGTTGGAATCTCTCTAATTCTTTAGACTTCATTTAATAAACGATCTATTTTTTTTTTATTTGATAAGAAAAAACTTTTAAAATAATAAACTAAATTTGATATATCATCACCTTGGCGACCTTGTTAACCACGTCCAAAATTGATTAGTTTTCCTTTTTTTATTTTTTATCAAAAATACTAAAGTGGATTTTTCTAAGTTCGCCCACGTTGCTACCGAATATGACACAGGGTCGAGATTTAAAGTGGGTTTAACGAAAAATAATAATAAACAAAGCTCAAGCCTCGATGAGCCACACCCTCTCCTTCAGGAGGGGGCTTCTTGGGTCATTATCCGGTGCCTGAGGAATCCCCAAACCAAAAGAAAAGTGTCGAGAGGGCTTGAGGAAATTTTTCCACGGTATTGAGTTTTTGCATCATAAATACGAATAAAGAACGAATTTTAAAATTTTGCACTAGTTTCTGTTTAACACTTTTTTTCGACCGTATAATTTTCAAAAATAAAAGAATTATGCGAATTTTACTTTTATAAAAAAAAAAAATTACTACTGGTACCTAAAAAAAGAGCATACCCTGATGAAAACAGGCCCCAAACTTCAGAAAAACAAAATTTTATCGTTAAAAAATGTTAAGAGGAAAGTCCAAAGTATTTTTTTAATTAAATTTTTTTTAATCTAGCACGTTCGAAATTTGGGTTAAAAAATAAAAATCTTGTTTTTCTTGCGGTCAGCGGGTGGGCTAAAAAGATAGTTTTTTGGCCTTAAGAACACATTGTTTTGGAAATGCTATCAAGGATCAACTAAATGTCGGATTTTAGCATATACTAATTATTAGTAAGAATAAATGATTTTTTTTTGTATCTTATCAGGTGTTCTCACTAACAAAAACCGTGATAGTTTGGGACTCTAAAAACTACAAGTCACCAATAAATTTTATTTCAAAGATAAAAGAAGATTACAGGTGTATTCGATTCCTGTATATTTGCATTTTCTTATATTTTTTTTTATTTCAAATTTAATTTAATTAAATTAATATAAAAATGGATATGTATTAATTAATTTGATAAAGATTCGGCTATAAAAAAAATGAATAATTTTCTAGGAAAATCTATTTTTCTCATGTAGTTTCTTCTGTTCTTTTCGAAATGACATTTGAGATGTTCTTTTTATTTCCAATAATTTGAAATTCAAAAGTGAAAGCGAGCGAAGTTGCTAACTAATTACTAAACTAAAAAATAGTTACTATTTTTTAGTTTAGCCTAAAAAATAGTATGTGTTCAATAATATAAGGACAATGTACAATATTATTTTATTGTCTAACTGAACACTCGCTTCCAAATTTGAATATAAATTTTCTAACAAATTAATATTTTCCCAAAGAAATAAATCTAATTTTGAAAAATCAAACTAAATTGGAAAAATACATATTTCATTGAAAAATATTAATTTTAAATTTAAATAGACCGAATCTTTACCAAAAATATTTTTTCTACAAAATTCCAAATGAAATTGTAGAAAAACAATCTCCAATATTTCTTACAAATTTTCTTAAAGTTAAAAACAAAATAAAATTGAAGAAAAAAATTACCTTCTAAGTTGAAAAATAATTCCCCACTTTCCCCCGTGAAAATAGTGTGAACTAATTTTAATGTATAGATTTTTATTTGTTAAACCCTCCCCCGACTTAAATGTATCCCTCAACACTCTGGCATGCAATTCCATGTATTCACCAGAGAATTCAACATACTCAATACATCATTTTTCAAGTTTATTTACTCCCCACTACCAATCTGATGTTTGATCATTGAAATACTATTCAGTTGCTGTCAACACTTCCAAAACATTAAAAAAAATTCTTCCCTTTCAAACTCCTTTTAAGGCTTGGAAAGAGGAAATAGATGGAGCAAGATTTGGTGAGTAGCATGTTTAAGTCTATGTACTTCAAATACTTTAAGAGTGCCATTGTCTTACCAGCCCCGTGCGTTTTCTTGCAAAAAGAAAGAACTCTGTAGCTTACCTTATTGTTTTTCTTTCAACATCTTTTATTGGCACAGCAAGTTAGAGTAATAATTTGCCTTAACTGCTTAGCCCTTCTGAAGAGAGTCATCAAGATACTTTCCTCAATCCCAAAAACTATGAGTATGACCTTTCCTGCTGAATTTTCTGTTTTGAATTTCTTCAGCTGTGGAGAACTCAAGTGTTACCACTGTTTAAATTGTTGTTTTTTTTTTCTCTGGTTCATAGTGGTGTTACAATGTTTCATCTACAATGACATGCTAAAAAACTCAAACAATTCTCAGTAGATCACTGAAAATGCTGCAAAATCAACCCTGAGGTATCAACTTGATGTTGTTTCAGGTTGACATTCAAACATTTTCGCAGCTATTTGGTTGATAGCTTCTGCATAACAAATTGCTTATTAATTATAAACCTAACATATTCCCTGCTCTGGTTACCTTTTAGAGTTTCAGCAATTGAACCAACTTACAAATCTCAACCAAAAAGAATTGAACATGATTGAAAATTTCTCTTGAGGCCATTGAAGAGTTCCTCAAACCATGCTGTATCTTTGATCTCAAAATGTCTGGTCTGGAAGTTGGTACACAAATGTTTTAGTTAAATATATGTATTTGTCATCATAATGTTTGTATTATATACTCATGAATTTCTTATGGAATTTTCTTCTGCAGGAATAGGAATTTCATGACAGCTCAAAGTTCAATACTTAAAATTCTACACTTTCTGTTGATATCAATAATCAAATTATGACTGTCCTACAAAATGGTACCTTAAAATTGACTGTATTTACTTTTCAGCACCTTCTCATGTCGTAAATGTTATTAAGCCTATAGCAGATGTTCAGTAAAATCAAAATTCTTTTTTTCCACTAGCCCCCACCAATCAAAATATTTATTTCATATCTTAAATCTTTTCTCAAAAACACTTTATCAGAATGATGTGTTTGAACAGTGATGAAATTATAAAAAACATTAAATTTGTGATTAAATAACCATGTGTGGTTTAGAACCTTTACAATTGAGAATTAAAATTAAAGAAATAGAATATTTACTTTCTAAGGCAAAAAAGTCACGTCATCTTCATATGCTGTCAAATAAACAGACTCTTTTTTTTTTTTAAGTATGTATTTATTTGCCCCCTCAAAAGAGCAAATGTAACACAAGTGCAATAAGTGTGTAATGTCTGGAGGAGAGATATCTTTTTGGCTGGGTTGGGAACTTTTCAGTACCTTTTGTATATCAACATGTGAACTTGAATAAAACTAGAACTACTTCTATGCAATATTAATTAAAAAATTAATATCAGCTTAAGTTTTTATGCAGTTCATAGTCACTTGAAATATAAAAAATAGTGGCCTAGCAAAGCTGAACAAAAGAAGTATATATTGCATTTATCACTTCTGTGGCATAATAGTTATTTCAATTGCACATGCATTTCATACAGTTATGGAAACTATTATGGGACAGGTATATGAATATTTTTAACAAAGAGAATGTTTCTCAGTATAATCTGCAAAATCAACTTTTGAGTTTGTTTTTTGTTTTTTTTATTCTGGGTGATTTACAAAAATGCTAGAAAAATTGGTCTTAATGATCCTGATATTATTTTCTTTATACATAGACATTTATTTATTTTTATTTTATTTTGCTCTATGGTGACCATGAGACCATTCATCAATTTTCCAAAACTTTAATAATTTTTTGAAATTTCAGTCAAGTGAATACAGAATAATTGAATATTTGTTTTTAGTAAACTATATTACCTCTTGATGAGTTTATGAAAAATAATAGATACACAAAAATAAAGTCAGTAGAATTCTTCTCACACACACACACACACACACTAGTCCAGTGCTTTTGTTTTTCTTAATAGAGCATCTTACAGTACCCACATAATCATACTTGTTTCTTATTAGTTGAAAATTTTTCAATTTAAATATAAGAATAGATTTTTAGATTCAGCCAGATCCATTACAAATTTAATGTCGTTTCTAGTTTCACTATGAAAAAAAAAGGTTTTCAATTAATAAAATATTAATTTCATACATTTGAGCCCTATTGCAATATATTAAAACTATTTGAGATTTAAATATAAAATATAGATATTTTAATTAAAAATATACATGAAATATTTTAAATTTTCTTGTATAAATTTTAGAAGAAATATCATTTACCTTATTTCTGAAAAATATATGCTCTTGGCAGTGAATTAATGTTGAGGAAATAAATTTACTATAAGATAAGCAATTTTTACATTATTAAGATTTCTTTTTGCTGATAGTATGCTGTTAAATGTTAATAAATTATAAATTCTCCATAGAAAAATGTTTTTATAATGTAATCAGTGCTTATTTTTTATCAACAATGATTATATTTTTCAGTAATTTACTGATACATGTTTGGATTTATATTTCCACTTGTTAATAAACACTGATGTATTTGTCTTATGCTATCAAATGAAATATTTTTGTATTGAGCTTTTGTATGGCAAATTTATTGCTTATCATTCTTGATGAAAACTACCAAAGCAGAATGGGTGTGTGTAAACACTCATTAATCTTAGTCCAGTATCCTAGGTTTTATATCAAACTTGGAAGACAGCCACATTTCTCTCATCTCTCTTTCCTCATACACTCATATATAGTGAATTGATATTAAGTTAATATTCCCAATTATTTCACATTCCAAATAACCAGTCTTTTATTCATATGACCTTCCTCTATAACAATGATTATTCCTTGTGGTTATTAGTACACGTTTTTCTAATTTCCTGTGTTGGTCCTTGGTCTACCTTATGACTGTTTCTACTGTTACTCATGACTAAACATTCTGATACTAGACACAATTTAAACAACAGCTTAAATTTTAAATTAGGATATTCTGCATCATTGTAATTTAAATAATTATGAATGCCTATAATAAAATGAGGGAGTAATGGATAGTGGCTTGGATTGAAGAATCAGAGGGCCGTGTTCAAATTCCAGTCAAGTTTGTTACTTTAACTTACATGCACATACCCTTGGGAAAAGTATAAATCCATGTCTTCCTCTCTCAGCTACAAACTGAGTCCTACAGCCTTGAGTGGCAACTGATCTAGGAGAAGGAAAATTCTGAATTCAAATCAACCTGGTAAGGGTTGGGCTCCATCAGCCCATCTTTCTGTATGAGTAAATAACTTAACTAACCTGCAATTGATTAAGTGTGATAAGTATGGCTACACCCCTGAAGATATGGTTAATCATGGAGGGATTCTGCCAACAGGAATGAGAAGGCTCTGGATTTGGATTTTTTAAAAAAAAGAAGTGATTAAATGATATTAAGTAAATATTATTATTATATAAACAAATGGTAAAAAGATAATATAAAATAGTAAATATAAAATAACCCGTGGAAAGTATATTAATAAATAGATTGTGTTTCAAAAATTGAAAATATGAATCTATACTAAACGACAACCATAAGTACAAGTTGTTGGTACAGAGAAAAATAGAAATAGACTAACTGAAAGACTAAATGTATTTATTTTAATTTTCATGCAAGAAATTGTTAATTTTTAATTTTTTTAATTTTTAATTTTTTTAATTTAAAAAACTTATGCTGTCATAAACAAAACTGCATAAACTATGAAGCATGATGGGTTCAAGTGAAAGAATTGTTGCAAAGGCAGGGGCGTGTGGGTGGATTGTTAGTCTCAAATCTTCACAGGTTGTGAGTTCTCTGAAAAACTAAAAACACACTATAGATAGAGACACTGCAGTTCCTTGCCAAGGCTACAAAAACATGTTGTGAAGCTGCCAATAAAATTTAATCTGTAACTCAACTAAAAATAAATTTTGTATAAGAAAGAAGTTAATTTTACAAAAAGTACAAATTGACTTTGTCTGATGGTTGGATGAAATGGAACATCATGATGGATTTCAAATACCATTTCATATTTCCAGCTGAGATCATGTTACCTGTCCTGATCTGATTACTTACTTTAAAAAAAAATATTGAATTAACTGTTCCTTATAGGAAAGATGTTGACTGGGAACATCAACATAAGTTGGAAAAGTATAAAGATCTAGGAGAGGAAATTTATAAGATAAAACTAGATGATCAAGATATATTTTATCAAAGTTTCCAAGGTTTTATTGTCAACACTATTTGAGTATATCTTAATTCAGTTGTCAACAAAAGAGGGGAAGTAGTATTAAAAGACTTCAACATTGGGAAAAGGCTGCATGTGCACGCTTACACAATGTGGGAAAAACCCAATAAAACTGGTGATATCATGAGGTACTTGCTGGGAGCACACTGGATTAATAGTAATGTTTTGACCTTGAAACCATGCATGACCCCAGAGCCATTGTTTGATGAAGGTTTTGTCAGAAGCACTGCTGCTGTTTTCACAGCAATAGTTGTACAAATTTATAAGTACAGACTATACCTTGTTTTACAACAATTCTAAATTATAGATAATGACATAGAATTCTACATTATAATTTATTTAAAAGCTATATTCTATCAGGATGCAGATGATCATGTATCTCTACAGATTTCCTTTCTTTATTATCTGTGAATTACTACAATTTTTTATCAGTAAATCTTGTAGTTATTTATTCAGCTTAGCTTAGTCTGGATCAAGACCACTTTAATAAAAACTCCAATGAATATTGAACTCACTAATACTCATTGCTCCAATGTAGTTGCCCAAGACAATGTATGTCAATAATGAATAAAAAATATATGGCACTAGTTAAAATTTAAAATTATGTAGCATTACAATTTAAGTCTTTGTATAGTCATCAAAGTTTTTAAATCCTCACCAAAACATACAATATGAAGTCTCCAGCAGAAACCTCCCTCATGCTGTCTTGTAAAAAACTTTGAAAACATAAGGAATGATTTTGTGCTAAAGAAAATTGCATTCATTATTCAGAAAACTATGCTTTGTATGCTGAGAATATGACACTGACTTGCTAGAGAAATTAGCAGTGTTTGATATTCAATTCCCAAGATAGATTAGATAAAATACTTTCTATTTAGAATTTGTTTATTTTATAAATGAAATCTGGTTTAATTCCACTTTTTATATATTTTTAAGTGCCTAAGAACTACTGTGTTGCTTTGACTGAACTTAGTAGTTAACTATTTTCAGAAATAGAAAAAGAGAATATTATGGTTCAATTACTATCGACTACTGCATATTGATTTTGCTTACATCTACTCAACTGTCTTGAGTTGAGATAGGATATTTACATGTTGCCTTCTTTGTTATATGCAAAGTATAATTTAAAATATTCAATGAACTGTTGTCAGCTTTCCCTTGTTTTTCTTTTCATAGTTGATTAAGGCATGGTGGAGTAATGGATAGCAGCTCGAATTGAGTTCCAATTCCAGTCAAGTTCATTACATTAAATTATGTGATAGTACCATTGGGAAAGGTATGACTCCATCCTTCTTTGCTCCCAGATAAATCCTATAGTCTTGGTTGGTGACTAATCTAGGAGAATGAAAACTCTGAATTCAAACTAGCCTGGAGAGGGTTGGGCTCTGTCAAGCTATCTTGCCCAGGACACACCACTGCTGCTGTGGCTGCAGTACATGTGGTACTCCTATGACCTTAATGGGTTATGAAACTCATGTGTATGTATGTTGATTAATGTCTTTCATTTTGCAGTAAGTTTTCTTTTCATTTGCCAGGACCTTAACATTTGTTGTTCAATAGTAAAATCTCTCACACACACACACACACACACACACACACACACACACACACACACACACACACACACAATGTGCTTGTGTATTATTACTTTTATTTCTTGAAATAAAAAGTTTAGCTGCTTTTTTCTTTTGTTTTTTTTATGGAGGTAGAGGGATAGATAGGAATTACAGCTTGTTAATACTTGTAGTAATAATATTAATGAAGATATAATGGAAAAACTTTATTTCAAAAGATTTAAATAAACATAATCTGGATCAGTTTCTGATGTGGGAATTTGACAGAATGAATCTTAGGATGAAGCTAGAGATTATGAAATAATGATGATGACTTGTCTCCGTCACAAGTTTTGTTTACATGATTTTAGTAATCTTAATTATATAAACTATTATAATTTAATGAAAAGAAAGTATTATTTACAACTTAATATATTAATAAACATTTAAAACAAATTAATGCTCACATCGATAGAATTTACAAAATTAACTTATATTTTGGCAAATATTTTTTCAGTTGTCTTTTTAAAAATTAGATTGCAATGCAAAATACATTTGTGATATTTTTTTTTTTTTTTTTTTTTTTGCATGCATACTTATAAAAAGAAGTCTGTTTTGAAGTATAAGAAATTGTTTTCTACATAAATTTATATACAAAACAACATATCTCTTTTCTTAATTCTTTTTATTGATTCAATAAAATACTGTTAATGTTAATAAAAATAAACATTAACTGATTTAAAAACAGAACAAGCCTGCAGAATAAAATGCTACTTTTTATGGATACTCAAGCAACAAGGAAGAAGCTTTTTATTTTGATCACAAAATCAATACTTTTATTCAATGAATCTATTAATATTCTGAAATAGAAGTACATGTTTGGTAGAGAAATTCACATTACACTTAAGTGATTTTTTTGTTAAAATACCAATGTCATTGTTTTTCTATGATCTAAAGTTTTTTTACTTTTAAGAAAACAATTATAACTTTCTGGCCTCGACATGAGATTATTAATAAATTTCTATCAAGCATCTAAGAGAAAGTTCTATGTCATAAATTGTATAAGCTGAAAATAGTTACTAGTTATTGCCATAGATTTTCATTTTATACTAATAATTGAAGTGCATTTGTTCAGTTTATATGCTTTATGACATTTTAAATGTTAAAATTATCAACCCACAAATAATTCAGATCTTATATTTGTTACTTCAATCATATTTCTGCCAGTACATTTTGTAGCCTTCTCCAAAGATCTGATAATCTTCAGGGAATTTCTTTGCTTACAAAGTATTTGTATCCCTTTCTTGTAATATCCACAATTCCTGTTGGAAATTAAACAGATTATTTTTCTTACTAATAATACATTCACAGCTTGAAAAATCTACCAGTTTTGTCCTATTAAATATGTCATGAATTCAGTTAAAGTCTCAATTTATAAACACGTCACATCACCTTGTGGGAAGATTAGTGCAGCCCCAAATGAAATATCTTCTTTAGACAAAAAGGTTGCAAGAAGAAAAAGGCATAAATTCAGTCATGAAAAAGGGTGTAGCTGTAAAAGAATAGGAAAAACAACATAATGTGGATAAACAGTTCCACAAATATTTTCATCTTTATTGATATTACAACTGTGTATCAGCTGATATATTACTCAGCCTACTTCAGATGTTTAACTTATCCAGTAGGAAGGAGTGAGGTTCCTATTATAGATTTGGATATCAGATATTCTTGCAAGTCATACCAAGGGAATTTTTTTTTTGACAAATTATGCTTTAAAAAAATCCAACAACATATATAAGGTGTGGAATACATTAGCCAAAATATAATGATAAAAATCAATAACAATGAGAATATTCAATTGAACCAGTGAAATGATAATTAATCATATCAGAATTTTAAACTATTTCCAAATAGTTTTGCTTAAAATCCAATGCAATATACAGTTGAGGCAGGTTGGAGAGTATATTAACTGAAATAGCACGGCTGTGAAGTCAGAGTCGGAAGCAAATAAGGGTCCCTGGAGTCGGGAAAAACTATACCGACTCCGGCTCCAACGGATTCAA